>CM055269.1:56462143-57123006 GCA_029237695.1 Conchocele bisecta
TATGATTATTGTTCCAGTTTGTTATGACATCCTGTGTGACGGTTTTAGGAAGTCTGTACTTTTCAAACATGTTAGTGAAATTTGTGTCGAAACCCGTGCCCAAACTAGCTCTTATTGTGGGGTGCACAAGCCCACCAATGGTGTTCTTTTGAGTGTATACACCCCCAACCTTATACTTTGCATTAGAATTAAAGCTAAATGCTTTTGTATCCATTGAAAGATATTTATTATGTTTGCTTCTATCACTAATGTTCAAAATGGGAGTTGTGAACTTCAAAAGTCAATCGACAACTGCTGCGGAAAACGCCGGGTAGGCCTCAGATCAATCACCTTCACTGTTGGTTGGAACAACATTGGGGAGAATGAAGGGTTCGTCTACGTGAAGGATAGACAACGAGTAGGTGTAAAGCTGCCTCCCGGCCTTTGGAGTTCGAGAGCCCTCCAAACTTTTGTTGCGTCGGAGCTTGATGGTAGAGCCAACCTCACAATCTCGAAGTATAACGGACTCGCGACCTTTACCGTCAAACCCACCAACCAGGTAACGATCACCCCGAATTTGGCTGTGCGGCTCGGTTTTTCAAAAACATACTCCGACAATAGGGGTTGGTTTGGGCCAGGTGATCACACCGGCGACGACCCGGTTAACTTCGTTTTCACGAAAACACTCAGGGTGCACCTGGATCAATTGAACACATCGTACAACACGTTAGACGGAGCTCCCAGCACATTACTAAAATCTGTGCACGCCAGCGACTGTTTCTATGGTGAGACCCTTACCTTAGACTTCCCAAACCCTGAGATGAAAGTTTTGGAATCGGGACACATACACGAGTTGAATATTTCTATTCTCGATGAGCAAGCTAAACATTTGATTAACTATTACCCGATTTTGGTCGTTCTCGAAATAACCGATTAAACATAATATATTTACATATTAATCATGAGCATATACGGTCCAGGTAGTTCCAACATAGAACGTGACGTTCCCGTCGCGGGCGCAGCATACGATGAAGCCGCAATGAGAAGACTGGAGAGGTGGGTATCACATGAAATATGGATGGGAGGATCGATGATTAATGAATAAGTAATGGATAACAAATTAGGAAATGAAATGGGGATGGGAGGATTGATGGAAGCAGAACAGGGTAAGAATAATCAAATAGAGTGGATGAAACAGGGTTGGGAGGCTAGATGTAGGATAGCGCGGCTCCCCCTGGTTTCGTTACTCGCCCTCCCTGCTGCTTAACTTGTACGCATATTGACAGGTATTAAAGGGTAAAATAATGTCGCCAAAACATTAAACAATGTGAAATAATGTTAAATAATTAAAATATTATACTGTGGGGGCTGTAGGTCTACCATAAGATGGAAGAGACCTTTAATTTGAACCAACGGCTCACGTGCCGAGTTGGCAAGAAAAACAAAGCAAGTGGCGAAAACAATTTCTAAGGCAGACAACTATGTACGGAAAGTCCGAACACAACGTCCACTATCAAAGTCGGCCCAAACATGTGAAGCATGTCAAAAAAGGTTGTAAGTAACAGCACAATCATGTTTGCTCGTGAAATGTACGTCTGCAGAAATAGTGACTGCCTTTGTATAATAGTTATGTGCACAAAAGTATTATTATATTACCATGTCATAAACATAACAGTCTCCTAGATATTTCGTTTCTGTCTAGGCTTCTGTAGATGATATGCATTTACAGTGTGTATTAACATAGCTACGAACGCGTGAATATAACAGTCTCCTAGATATTTAGTTTCGATCTAGGCTTCTGTTGATAACACTGTTGAGCATTTACAGTACGTATCTCTGTGCGCAGACATGTTTGTAACCATGTACGTCACATTCAGTAGGTCACATTCAGTACGTGATACATTTGTAATATAATCCACTCGGCGTACCGACACCACTATTTTTGTCGATAATACGCATCGCAAGTAATTCTCTGCAATTACCTATACTTACTAGGAATATGATGGATTTGGCTTTCCCCAGAAACATATATACACTGCGCATATTCATGTTTAATACGGACATGCAATAGTAATATATTTCGTGCATTTGAATACTATACGGTATTTACATATTTGAAAAACAACTATATTGTACTGTAGTAGATACCGCCATGCATATATACTCTATTTTATTTCCCCATGTTGCATGTTATTCACTGTAATGGGATGTAAATAAAGATATGTTGAGTTGAGTTGATAAATAGTAATGTCCGTTAACATTTTAAGGAAACACGGTTATCGCCCCTGATACCAGTGTGAAATTTTTTGTCTAAGATAAAATGTATAATAATGCCAATCAATACGTGGGGTAATGGTGAATGAATGTTCATTTTGCCAGAAAATGTCATACGTACAGACTATACAAAAGTTTCTGTATCACTATAGTATGACCTATATACTGCGTGGGCATGTACCTTTAATAAGTATCTGTTATTTTGTTAACCCTATCCTTATGACACGGTCTTGCCTCCAATACCAGTGGTTAAAATAGTAATAAGTATTACCAAGACAAAACATGTTTTATAAGTAATGCCACGGCAAAACATGTTTTCTATGTATCAAATATTAAATCCATGTATTGTCTGGGCATTCATTTAGTAACATCTGAATTACTCCCATGACGTCTGTACCAGAAACATAGTTACACATTGTAACGAGGAATTAATTATGATTGTTATACTAAAATAAATGACCCATCTCATCAGCATCTACACACTATGCAATTATTGGCATTATGGCTACAGGGACTATTAAACACATTCAACCACAAAGCCGTTTTTAGCCCATGCATACATTGAAGATCTAGGCATCACGGGACGGTTGAAAATAGCCAAAATTAACTGCTTTTCTGACGGCGGCGGGTGACTTATAAAAATCACCGCCTCTCACAATCAGTTAAGGAGGCTCTTGCGACAAGTATTGACAAATACTCGCAAATGAAGTACAAATGGCGCGCCACAATAAAAATTCAGTAACCGCATCAGATGTGTTCAATTAATTTTTTACAAAGTTACCCCACCCACCTATTTTTGGCCAAAAGTTTCAACACGACTGAATTCATCGGAATTGTTTTCATGAAAATATGAGGCACAGATACTTTGTTATGTCTTGTTCTATCACTTGTAACACCACACCATTTTCTGAAAATCATTTCAAAGCGGGGGTCATAACCAGCTCAAATTTTCGCTACAAATGCCCGAAAAATACCTTAAATTCTGACGCGAAACCGTACCGGCGAGACAGCATAGCAGGCGACATTTTCCAAGATGTCAAAATCAACTGGAGCTAACATTCAGTTTCGTAGAATTATGAAATACTCTAAAAAAATACACCTTGTCAAGCCTCCCAAAGTCAAGAAATATTCATAAACCTATTTTTCTAGACACACTGGTGTAACTTACACGGTCGGTAGTGAAGTATTTAGAAAATCGTCCACCCCCTTTTTAAAGCTAGCTGCCCACTGTCCCGTGAGACCCTAGATGAGCCGGCTCATTCCGAGCCATCTCATCAGGATGTGCATTGTTTACAAGTATTTTCTATATCCAAAACAAAAATCCCTGTTTTAATGGAATGATTTGAATTTCATTTTTTGATAAACTGATTTATCTAAATGTGACAATGGAAGATTCAATGTCAGCTACATAGGGATGAATGTGTTAAACTAATACTACAAATGTATTTCGTATTTTATCCAGAAATAACTAGTACTGTAGTCGGCTTGTTTGCCCATTCAATCGATACTGGCCGAAGTGCGGGGTGGCGGGATGGAGTTCCCTTAAATGAATGTATATTAATGAGCCATCACATCCTGTTACACAAAATATTCTCATATTCCCACAATGACCTACGCGAATACAGTGTAGCGAGTGTTAAAGTTGCAAAGTAATAGTTTTTTTAGTTTAAACATATTTTATTGCTCTAAATTTACAATGTAACTTTACAGTTAATAAATACAGGTTAATTTAGAAGAGCAAACGGGTTGGGCTACACGTTTTAGCAACATTAGTTACAGCCCGTCCCAATTGCTTATTGCATATATATAAAGTGATATAATAGTGGTAGGTAAATAATTATGATGTTTTACATATTCTGTAGAGCAAGTATATATACAAACATATATATACACATTCATACACACACATATATACACTATGTATACATATATAGTAGTATAGAGGGAGTCAAAATGATACCACCTCCCAATTGTGGATACAGTTTGCACACAGACACCCCTTTTGAGACATTATACCCATCGCCCAATTGTGGATACGAATTGCACACACATCCCTATTTGGGAAAAGTGTAGAAAGAAGTCGTCTCCCAAGAGGCAAACAGAAATGGCAGACGACAATGTTCCACCGCCCAATTGTGGATACGAATTGCACACACATCCCTATTTGGGAAAGTGTAGAAAGAATTCGTCTCCAACAGAATGGCAGACGACATTATACCATCGCCCAATTGTGGATACGAATTGCACACACATCCCTATTTGGGAAAAGTGTAGGAGAAATTCGTCTCCCAAGAGGCAAACAGAAAGGGCAGACGACAATGTTCCACGCCCAATTGTGGATACGAATTGCACACACATCCCTTTTTGGGAAGTTGGTATCCACATGTGGGACGAAATATCCACAATCGTACTACCACCACCCAATTGTGGATACGAATTGCACACACATCCCTTTTTGGGAAAGTAGAAGAAAAATTTGTCTCCCAAGAGGCAAACAGACGACAATGTTCCACACCCAATTGTGGATACGAATTGCACACACACATCCCTTTTTGGGAAGTTGGTATCCACATGTGGGACGAAATATCCACAATCGTACTACCACCACCCAATTGTGGATACGAATTGCACACACATCCCTTTTTGGGAAAGTAGAAGAAAAATTTGTCTCCCAAGAGGCAAACAGACGACAATGTTCCACACCCAATTGTGGATACGAATTGCACACACACATCCCTTTTTGGGAAGTTGGTATCCACATGTGGGACGAAATATCCACAATCGTACTACCACCACCCAATTGTGGATACGAATTGCACACACACACACATCCCTTTTTGGAAAAGTAGAAGAAAAATTCCAATGGGACACCTGGACTGGTAGTACGAAAGACGACGTTTTGGCCCAATAGTGGATGGGGGTTCTAGTCTATTCCGCACGGAGCCACTATTTTCTCTGTCGTATGTATCCACATGTGGGACGAAAACATCCACAATCGTACTACCACCTACCCATGGCATACGAGAGTGGGGGAAAAAAGGTCGAGAAATCCGCAATTGGGACGCGAGTATACACAACTAGAACCCCCATCCACAATTGCACTGGTGCCGTAGAAAGAATTCGTCTCCCAAGAGGCAAACAGAAATCCTTCCACCCATTTGTGTATTTGGGAAAAGTGTAGAAAAAGTGTCTCCCAAGAGGCAAACAGAAATCCTACCACCTATTTGGACACATTTGGGAAAAGTGTAGAACAAATTCGTCTCCCAAGAGGCAAACAGATATCCTACCACCCATTTGTGTATTTGGGAAAAGTGTAGGAGAAATTCGCCTCCCAAGAGGCAAACAGATATCCTACCACCCATTTGGGGGAAAAAGACAACTCGAACAAAGACAATTCGAACATAGACAACTTGGAAAACCTCTCTAGAATTGGGTCGAAAAACCCACAATTGGGACACGAGTATACACAATTGGGTGGTGGTAGTACGAAAGACGACGGTTGGTCCAATAGTGGATGGGGTTTCTAGTCCATTCTGCACGGAGCCACACTTTTTGGAGGTCTCGCCACATCCCAATCGAACGCCCAATTGAAGATATGTTTCCCATTGGAATAGACAAACAATTTTGCCAAATCGATCCAAAATGCCATACAAGGAATGCGAAACATGCGGCAAGGGTTTCGACAAACCCGCAAATCTTCGAAGGCACAGGGACCGCAAGAACCCGTGCAGACTTCCCACGAGAGAGTGTCCCGGATGTGGAGGGAAGTTTGCCACCTACAAGACTCTCTGGCAACATCGCTCGATGGGCGTGGTGCTGGTATGCCTAGTTGTGGTGCTAGTATGCCTAGGTGTGGTGCTGGTATGCCTAGTTGTGGTGCTAGTATGCCTAGTCGTGGTGCTGGTATGCCTAGTCGTGGTGCACACATGCCTAGTATGTCTAGGTGTGCCCAATATTTTCGTGTTGTACATTGGGCAAACTATATTTGTATGTACATGCATATTTTGTGCCTAGATGCCACAAAAACGAAATTTGTCCAAGCAGGATATAGAAGATATTCGCAATCTTCGAGGTGTCGAGTCTGCGGACGACACGAAGAAAAAATATGGGATCGGTACCACGCGTCTTCGAAGAATATGGGACGCCGTCGATGCGGAACGTAGTACAAAGCCCGAAGAACCTCCCATTGCGAATGTAGACCCACCTCCTACACGTGGTCCTCTAGAAGAACCTCCCCTTGCAAATGCCACCCTAGAAGGTGCCCGCCCAGCCGGCGAATCTACGCGTTTGCATTTTCTTGGGAAACCGTTTGGATCGCAAGCTACTGGATGTGGAACTTCGTTTGGAGCGTTTGCTGGCGAATTTGGAGTCGTGTCTGGGGTTTCTAGAAGACCGTTTGGTGGAGGTTGGAACTAGCGCGTTTTCGGACACTGGTTCCGAGACTAGTACATCCGAGGCTAGCGCTCCCAAGCCTAGCGAGCCGAAATGCGAAAAAGACTTGGAGGTGCACGACATTTGGCAAACGATGGAGAATGCAAAGTGGTGTCTTGGGATTGCTTTCGCTGTGTATGCAGTTTGCAAACCATTGTTTCCATTCGTGTCTCTAGAGGCTTGTAGACTCTGGAAGAACAAACCAGATCCCGACACCAAGTTCGTGCACTCCGCAAAACAGTCCGGTACGCCGAATGGGAAAAACGAAACTAGCGACTCCGTACACCCTCCCTCTGGAGGGCGCAACCCTTTCTACATGGAGTAGCCATTTTGGAAAATATTCGAACCCTCCCTATTGGGAACTTCGATGTGGTCTAGATTTTGGGAGACGATTTTTTGTTCGACTTTCCCAAATGTGGACAATTGGGTGGGGGGTTCTACCTACTTTGGGGAGAGGTTTTGTTTGCCGTTGGGAGTCGAGATGTGGGCCAGTGGGGGGGGGGGGGGGATCCCCCTCTCTCTACATATCTGTCTCGTCGTCGTCGTCGTCGCTGTCGATGTTCGCTCCCTCGCGAGGTTTTCCATCCCGCAGTCTAGCCACCTCCTCCTCCAACTCTACCACCCTCCTCTCCAGTACCAGGATCCTCTTCCTGGTCACAGCCTTCTTCTTCTTGCTACCCTCCGTGGTTCTATCTTCTGGCCCCTCGGGACACCTGTTCGAGCGATGTTGCCAGAGAGTCTTGTAGGTGGCAAACTTCCCTCCACATCCGGGACACTCTCTCGTGGGAAGTCTGCACGGGTTCTTGCGGTCCCTGTGCCTTCGAAGATTTGCGGGTTTGTCGAAACCCTTGCCGCATGTTTCGCATTCCTTGTATGGCATTTTGGATCGATTTGGCAAAATTGTTTGTCTATTCCAATGGGAAACATATCTTCAATTGGGCGTTCGATTGTGGATGTGGCGAGACCTCCAAAAAGTGTGGCTCCGTGCAGAATGGACTAGAAACCCCATCCACTATTGGACCAACCGTCGTCTTTCGTACTACCACCACCCAATTGTGTATACTCGTGTCCCAATTGTGGGTTTTTCGACCCAATTCTAGAGAGGTTTTCCAAGTTGTCTATGTTCGAATTGTCTTTGTTCGAGTTGTCTTTTTCCCCCAAATGGGTGGTAGGATATCTGTTTGCCTCTTGGGAGGCGAATTTCTCCTACACTTTTCCCAAATATCTGTTTGCCTCTTAGGAGACGAATTTGTTCTACAATTTTCCCAAATGTGTCCAAATAGGTGGTAAGATTTCTGTTTGCCTCTTGGGAGACACTTTTTCTACACTTTTCCCAAATACACAAATGGGTGGTAGGATTTCTGTTTGCCTCTTGGGAGACGAATTCTTTCTACGGCACCAGTGCAATTGTGGATGGGGGTTCTAGTTGTGTATACTCGCGTCCCAATTGCGGATTTCTCGACCTTTTTTCCCCACTCTCGTATGCCATGGGTAGGTGGTAGTACGATTGTGGATGTTTTCGTCCCACATGTGGATACATACGACAGAGAAAATAGTGGCTCCGTGCGGAATAGACTAGAACCCCCATCCACTATTGGGCCAAAACGTCGTCTTTCGTACTACCAGTCCAGGTGTCCCATTGGAATTTTTCTTCTACTTTTCCAAAAAGGGATGTGTGTGTGTGTGCAATTCGTATCCACAATTGGGTGGTGGTAGTACGATTGTGGATATTTCGTCCCACATGTGGATACCAACTTCCCAAAAAGGGATGTGTGTGCAATTCGTATCCACAATTTGGGTGTGGGAACATTGTCGTCTGTTTTGCCTCTTGGGAGACAAATTTTTCTTCTACTTTCCCAAAAAGGGATTTGTGTGCAATTCGTATCCACAATTGGGTGGTGGTTAGTACGATTGTGGATATTTCGTCCCACATTGTGGATACCAACTTCCCAAAAAAAAGGGATGTGTGTGCAATTCGTATCCACAATTGGGCGTGGAACATTGTCGTCTGCCCTTTCTGTTTGCCTCTTGGGAGACGAATTTCTCCTACACTTTTCCCAAATAGGGATGTGTGTGAAATTCGTATCCACAATTGGGCGATGGGTATAATGTCTCAAAAGGGGTGTCTGTGTACAAACTGTATCCACAATTGGGAGGTGGTATCATTTTGACTCCCTCTATACTACTTATATATATACATATGTATACATATATATATATATATATATATATATATATATATACATATATATGCGGTGCGGTGCGGTGCGGTGCGGTGCGGTGCGGTGCGGTTCATGTGCGTGCGGTGCGGTGCGTGTGTGCGTGCGTGCGTGCAAAGGAAGGAAGAAGCGATATAGTTTGCAACATGTCAAACACGCATTGCCATTCAAAATGTAAAGTGTATGGAACGCCAAATCTACATAAACTCAAATATATATTACTAGCAACAAATATTTGGAGTTAGCAATAAATATTTGAAGAGCTCTCGAAATCAATTAATGATATCTCGAAATCAATTAATGATATCTCGAAATCATTTGGAGAGCTCTCGAAATCATTTGGAGCGAGCAATATAACATTTGATTTGGAGAGCTCTCTAAATCATTTGGAGAGAGCTCGTCGAAATCATTTGGAGCTCTCTAAATCATTTGGAGAGCTCTATAAATCATTAGGAGAGCTCTCGAAATCAATTAAATGATATCTCGAAATCATTTAGAGAGCTCTCGAAATCATTTGTAGCGAGCATTATATAACTTGATTTAGAGAGCTCTCCAAATCAAAGCTATATAATGCTCGCTACAAATGATTTCGAGAGCTCTCTAAATGATTTAGAGATATCATTAATTGATTTCGAGAGCTCTCCAAATGATTTCGAGAGCTCTCCAAATGATTTAGAGATAGCTCCAAATCATTTAGAGAGCTCTCGAAATCAAGTTATATAATGCTCGCTACAAATGATTTGGAGAGCTCTCTAAATGATTTCGAGATATCATTAATTGATTTCGAGAGCTCTCCAAATGATTTCGAGAGCTCTCTAAATGATTTAGAGATAGCTCCAAATGATTTCGAGAGCTCTCCAAATGATTTCGAGATAGCTCCAAATGATTTAGAGAGCTCTCCAAATCAAAGTTATATAATGCTCGCTACAAATGATTTCGAGAGCTCTTTAAATGATTTCGAGATATCATTAATTGATTTCGAGAGCTCTCCAAATGATTTAGAGAGCTCTCCAAATCAAATGTTATATAATGCTCGCTCCAAATGATTTCGAGAGCTCTCCAAATGATTTCGAGATATCATTAATTGATTTCGAGAGCTCTGCAAATGATTTCGAGAGCTCTCCAAATATTTATTGCTAGCTCCAAATATTTGTTGCTAGCAATATATATTTGAGTTTATGTAGATTTGGCGTTCCATAAAAGTGCGTACAATGACATACATACACATATCTAGATATGCGACTCCGGGAAAATCAGATATATGGACTTTGTGACCAGCGTAGACCCTGATCAGCCTGCTCATCCGAGCAGTCTTTTCATGGTCTGCACTGGTAACTATTCAGTCATTTAAATACCTACCGAATTACTCACAATCAGAATCCAATGAAACCTCTCTAAACCGGACACCCTGGGAGGTCTCCATGGTGTCCGGTTTAGAGGGGTTTCACTGTGAATCAGGCATTTGAATATTCTGAGCCACAGCCGTGTACTATTCGATCATGAACAGAACAAGACCTCATTAAAAAACAAGATCACAGATGTTTTCTTGTGTCCGGTTTAGAGAGGTTCCACTGTAGATTTAACGCGGCATTGGTGCGCCAGCAGAATATGCCAAATTCCTAATCACATCCACCTATACCAAGGTGCATGCTCACGTGGTACTAACAACAACAAGTACTGAAACTTCCAGAATCCATCCGATTGAAAGTACGTATTATTTGATATTGTCCTTATTACGTAACGGATGTTGATGAAATATGGCGCATCAAACGCATCTCGTTAAGCTGCATTTGGTGGTCTCTGTATTTTCGCCCAAACTTCTGTCGTTTTTGCGAAGAATCGATTTGCGTGTCTCCGACACGGAAATCGATTCTTTGCAAAAACGACATAAGTCTGTGCCAAACTCCCTGGACCACCAAATGCATCTCATGAAGACTTGTTTGCTGCGCCATATTTCATCAAAATCCTTTGCATATTAAGGAAAATATCAAATAATACTTACTTTGGAGTGGGTAACGTTGTTATTGTTGTAACCACGTGATCATGCACCTTGTATACGTGTAATCCGGTATTATCTTAATCTTCTTGGTATATTTGGCCATCGTTACGTGCGCATATTTTATGTTTGTAAAACCGCATTTAATTTAATCAGCGTATATGATGATCAGTGTACGCATGTAGCATAGCCTTTCATTGTACCATGTTGGCCGCTGTTGTTTTGAGATTCAGTCTGACCTGGGTCTACATTGTCAATAACGTAATAAGCCCGGTTTTCTTACATCACGGATCAATTCAAATCACGTTTAGATTATCATATTTAGCCCTGCATGAACTGGGTTCATTTCTGGATCATTAACAAAAGTTGGCAGTCTTCTGAGACCCATATCAAGACGTGTACTATTACATACTAGCCTGTAAAACATTGTCCTTTTCCCGTGCTGTTGAACGGACTTAAAACACAATTCAGTCCGTCAAAAAGTTAATTGTCTTTTCGACCAATAAATGTAAATCCAATAATTTAAATTTCACGTTTGATATAACAAGTATAACAGTGTACATTAATACGTCGGATAATGGTACATGAATGTTTAGTTTGCCCGAAAAATGTCAAACTGCGTCGATGCGCGGGCTGATCTGGGGCTGGACTAGTCATAACTCAATGAGATAATTGTCGTTATTACTGGACGCACATACACTAACTGATAAGACAGTAAGTCCGGTTTTGTCAGATGTTGGTAGTACATTTGTTATAATTTGAATCAGAGTTCAATCAACCGCCATTGGTGATATTATTATAGCGGATGTACATGCATCGCCCATTGTATTAGAGAGCAAAGATGTGTTATATGTAACATTGTTTTATGAACGATCTCTGTGTGTATGGAAGCATGGAGAGGACATGTGTGTGTGTTTTTAGGTCAATACAAAATATAAACACTTAAAATATCTCGTGATGTGTTTTTTTCTATGTAGGTCATTAAAATGAAAAACATCGCCTAAAATAGCTCGTGACATATTTTCTTTTATGTAAGTCCATTAAAAAGAAAAACACACCTTTTAGGTGTGTTTTTCTTTTGTATTGACTTTCATAAAGAAACACCCGAATTATGGAGTAGCCACGAGATAATTTAGGGCTGTTTTTCCTTTTTATTGACCAATATTCATTTTTATGTTGACCTACATAAAAATCACACCACGAGCTAGTTCATGTGTGTTTTTCTTTTTAATTGACCTACATAAAAACACACACCTGAATTGTATATTTTTTATTTTATTTTTGTATTGACCTAAATAAACAAAACACACATGTCCCCTCCTTACTTCCGTAGTTTTCGGGCTGAATTCTGTCTGATTTAGTTAATTTATAATACTGACTCATTAATATAAGTTTCTTCAAATAGTAAAGCACATGTACAAAGTTTTGCACACCAGAAAAGGAATAATCGACGTCATTGGCAATTTGCTGTTGGCAGACAGAACAATTGCGGAATAATTCCAGCACAAAAATATTTACACAATTCCCTAACATTTGATTGGCCCGTAGCAAGTCTCTGTCCAAAATGTATATCCCAGTAAACTCCCACGCCGAACTACTTTCCGTAACCGTGAGGCGCAGTTAAAATAATTCTTAAGAAAACGGAACATAAACACATTTTCTTGATGAATTTATTTCAAATGCTGAAATTATAAGGAATGAATGGCCTTTTTGTGGAATTTATTGGGGATATAAACTTGGAAAAGTCGCCGGAATACTTGACGAGGCCTTCCGGCCTTCATCCAGTATTCCCGCGACTTTTCCAAGTTTATACCCCGATAAATTCCACAAAAAGGCCATTCATTCCTATATTAAATCTGCCTGAATGTTGACGTATTAACTACTCATATTCGAACTATACTGCAATGGAGCCTCTCTAAACCGGACTCCCTGGGGAACTCCACTGGGGAACTACCAGGGTGTCTGGTTTAGAGAGCTACCATTGTACATGTATGCATTTGTACCATTTAGATATTAGTAGATGTATATAGAGAATAATAGGTTAGTGCCGTGAATGGGAAAACATATCTGGCAAGGCTCAGGAAACGGGATGGGCGAGGCTATGCCGAGCACATCCCGTATCCGTGCCGCGCCAGATATGTTTTCCCATTCACGGTACTAACCTACTATTCTATTTATCCCGTCAACACCTACAAATGGCTGTAAAATGCAAATATAGTATTGACTGGATATCAAAAATGTTTCACGGCACCGTGTTTCACGGCACATACGCACTGTGTTGACGGGATCAATTTTGTTTTCTATATTAATTTTGAAAATCAGCCGCATTCATCATGAATATGTTTAACGTTGGTAAACGGCAATCCCTTCAGATCGCTTGAAATTTGTACAGTACAACATATTAACAATATGTGACACTATATACAGTGAAACCTCTCTAAACCGAACACCCTGGAGGTCCCCATGGTGTCCGGCTTAGAGAGGTTTCACTGTAAATCAGGCATGTTGTCATTCTGAGCCATATGCTATGCGATCACGAACAGACATTATCACCCGAGATAAATGACCAAGAAACCCATCAAAAATAACATCACAAGTGTTTTCTTGGTGTCCGGTTTAGAAGGGTTCCACTGTATGAAAAGTATAACTGCTTTGCGATACCAGTATCGACAAGATACTAATCTGTGAAACGATATATAATCCCAGAGCCGTGTCTGTATGCATAATAATACACGGTGTACGGTGCACAATCCGCTATTAACTTCATTGATGAAATATCGATATGTCACTAATGTAACTGGAGACGTGTAGGCATGTAGATATAACAATTAGTGCAGTCTACTGAAACACAGTGGTTGCACACACAGGTGGCTATCTGCGAACTACCCGTTGTTGTGTGATTCGCGATGTGAAATGGTTCATACAAACAAAGAATACATGGATACAAAAGATCATACATATGTATTTGTTTCTTGATCGATTTGATTATTGTTGATGTTTGTGTCGACTAATTCTACGACCCGGCGGTGACTTCTGTGGATATACAAAATGGTAAGATTTGTTTTATTTAATTATTACATAATATGGGACTGTAATGCCAGTGCATTGAAACTCATAATACACTAATTAAATAAACAAGAACGCCAACGGCATGTATACCATCGCTGTCGTGTTTGGATAATAAACATGCACATGAAAGTTTAAGCCAATCGCTCATACAGTCTTGAAACAAGTCATAGGAGAATAATTCCAGCACACAAATATTTACACAATTCCCTAGCATTTGATTGGCTCGTAGCAAGTCTCTGTCCACAATTTATATCCCAGTAAACTCCCACGCCGAACTACTTTCCGTAACCGTGAGGCGCAGTTAAAATAATTCTGAAGAAAACGGAAAATAAACACATTTTCTTGATGAATTTATTTCAAATGCTGGAATTATAAGGAATGAATGGCCTTTTTGTGGAATTTATCGGGGATATAAACTTGGAAAAGTCGCTGGAATACTGGACGAGGCCTTCCGGCCTTCGTCCAGTACTCCCGCGACTTTTCCAAGTTTATACCCCGATAAATTCCACAATTCCTATAATGGAGAACCGGGCACACATCTAATTCATGTGAAATCAAATTTATTATAGGAATGAATGGCCTTTTTGTGGAACGATAAATTCCACAAAAAGGCCATTCATTTCTTATAATTCCAGCATTTTAAATAAATTCATCAAGAAAATGTGTTTTTCTTAATAATTATTTTAACTGCGCCTCACGGTTATGGAAAGTAGTTCGGCATGGAGTTTACTGGGATATAAATTTTGGACAGAGATTTGCTACGGACCAATCAAATGTTAGGGAATTGTGTAAATATTGTTGTGCTGGAATTATTTGACCTTGGGCACAGGGAAGTATGGGTAAGGCGGGGAATGAAAATATGAATGATGAGAAACACGCACATGAAGTTTCAAGCCAATCACTCGTACACTCTGCTGTGTTTGCTGCGTATAGTATACAGTTATTTCATGGTAATTCGGGGGAACAGTCAAAACTATTTCCCCGAGGTGCTGTGGACGTTTGTAAATTTAAATTATCAATGGGTATCCGCGGCATGAAATTTTGAAATTTTGTTTTGCATTTTCCTCATTAAAACATAGTTTGACAGCACTTTAGAAAACGACTCTAAAGTGCTGTCAAAACCATGTTTTATTGAGACAGAAGGTAAAAATATAGAACAACAGCAGAGAACAATTTTCGTTCACAGCATACTAAGGGTTAAGGGCACAGGGTCGGATCTGGAGGGGGGTCCGGGATCGCACACCCCCCCCCCCGTTTAGCCACGGAGTCCCCCCAGTCCCTGGGGGCATATATATATATATATATATTCATGCACTATATACAACCCTGCACTGCCATCACACTAACTCAACTGACCAACTGCGACAATAGAAATATTACTTTCGCTTTTTCGTCTCGCGTCAAACCCACTTCACAGACTTAACACCATTAGGCTATCGTTCAATTTCTCAAAATCACCCTTATATATCTATATTAGCAAAACGAATCACCAGCTAGTCATGACAAATGACATACCATATGGGAGCATCTAGGTTATCACATTGGACCAATGACAACAGGAGAACACGTATGTGTGGTCCAAAATGACACAAGTATGAAATCATCAAGATCTATTCCACAAAACCGATCAGACGCCTTCGAAAGTGATTATTTGGCTTCGAGTACACGTAAAAACTAGAAAAAAAATTGCTACCTGCTCCATACCTCTCGCAATCGGAAGCGATTTATTGTAGCTAATATAAACAGGTATTTGTCCATATGTTTGGCTGTGGCTGGAGCAATGGGGCTCATGGGTTTTGCGACCAGTGTAGATCAAGATCAGCCTGTGCACACGTACAGTCTGACCAGGAGTATAATGTTCGCACGTTCATTGAAGAGACCCGGGTTATGCTTCTTACAAGCAATATCGATTGTTATCAGGATACTGGAATGTGTTATTTGCTCAGGAGCAACGCTGGTTGCAGAACCCATAAGCCCCATTTCTCCAGTCACAGTGACATTTAGACACATTGTAACGAACGATATGCATGGGTAAATTCAGTAAATATATTGAAGGGGACATTGGGAAAGTGCAGCTAACGCCCTCATTGAGTTTGTCCCCTTATTCCACTAACGCCTTCAATGTGGGATCGTAGCTAGTTATTTTGCAAATCTATGTATAGAGATTGGTCCTTTGGTTTATTTTAGTGTTTATTTCTTACTGAATAACTTGCAAAATAAATATTGCAAACAGGGTAGACCCAGATCAGACTGCACATATGTGCAGTCTGATCTGGGTCTACACCGATTGCAATATAATGTAATCAGTGTGAAAATATTAATCTGGCAAATAATGCAGTTCCGGATGTGTAGGATGATCTGGATCAACACCAGTTGAAAACACTATAATGGCTTCTTTACACAACAAATCATGTGGTATTCGGTTTTATTACAAGCAATTAGGCCATCAAATATACAAGTTTGATCGGATTTCTATTAATAAATTCAAAGGCAATTAACTAACTACGATCCCCCATTAATTAATATACCGGCTTACAATGCATTCGAATGGTGTCGGTACTTTCATGTATGTATTGAAATTCTCCTTGGTGCAGTGCCAGTGTCGTTACCCTTTGCTACATCCGGCCGGGAACTTGATTTATGGCTTTTTCAATATTTTTTATTAAACTGCTATCGCATTTATTAATACTTCCACAAATCCAGCTCTGCATATTTTACTTCGCGCAATCGCCTACACGTGAACATTGGACATCCGTGTGAATTAAGTGGATTTTGGATATTATGATATCAGTTTCAATGTAATGAAATTATCTCGAACAAGACATGGTACGTACGTGCTACTGCATGGTGGTCGCTCGTCTCTGTCAACTACACGTGTAACACTGGACCAATTGTTGGACATGCCTTCCTGGCTAGACAGATAAACTACTCGTAGTACCACCTGCTGACACTGCTCTCCACTGGAATCGTAAGTGAAATACAAATGTAATTGCTTTGATTTAACGACGACACCGGCTCATGATCAGTGACTTTGCATGTCGGGACCGATTATTTAAGTCCCCGTTGTCTTGCCAAATGACACGCCGATTCTATGGAACGCCAAATCTACATAAACTCAAATAATTAATGCTAGCTTCAAATAATTAGTGCTCTCTCTAATTATATTAGTGCTCTCTCAATTTCAATTAGTGATCTCTCTAATTCAATGTGTGCTCTCTCTAATTCAATTTGAGCTCTCTCTAATTCAATTCCATTAATAGAGAGAGCATGAATTAAATTTGAGAGAGCACTAATTGAATTTGAGATATCACTAATTGAATTTGAGAGAGCACAAATTGAATTAGAGAGAGCACTAATTGAATTTGAGAGAGCACTAATTGAATTAGAGAGAGCATTAAATGTATGTGTTTTTGATCTCTCTGCAAATAATATAGAGCTAGCACGAATTAAATTAATGCTCTCTCTAATTCAATTAGAGATTTGTGCTCTCTCTAATTTAATTTGTGCTCTCTCTAATTCAAATGTGTGCTCTTTAATTCAATTTGTGCTCTCTCTAATTCAATTTGTGCTCTCTCTATTAATTATCATTACAGCTAGCGCTAATTGAATTAAAGAGACGTCATATTGTATATCTTGACGGCTATTCTACATAAATGTATCGTCATTTACCTAAATATATGCATTACATAATGTTTGTAGATTAATAGTATTCGTATAATTATGTTGGTATTTATACTTTCCATTCAAAACTTGATTATAAAAGGTATGATTAGTGTTAGAAACAATACAAAATGACTAATATTTGAACTTTGACCTTGAATATGACCTTGACCCTGCATCACATGTCATCTTCCTTCACTTCAAATTTTAGTTCTTATTATAGTATGCATATAATATTGCCATCAAACATTGAAGCACTGGTTTATAGAGTGATTTGAACAATTAATTATACATGTTAATGCTTATTTTCAAAACAGCGGCTATCTTGGACGCCATCTTGAATATCTCCATGGTTCCTCGACATATTTCCATTTCAACTATATATGTTCATTATTTATTGTCTATAGAGTATTCTGATATGCTGATATGTATACTTTTGTAAAATTTGTAGGGTCCGTACCTCAGACTGACTGGCATTGGAACATATACATATTTTCATTGAAGTTGATCTCTTTGTGCTGAAATATTTTGGATTCCTGTCCTCAAGATGTACAGCAACATGACACATATGTTGATTTCGTCAAATATTGAAGTTGATTTTTCACCAAAAGTGGAACATACTTTGTACACTCTATCATAGAATAGCCGTCCAGGATGTTGAATATATATTCAATTTATCAATCAGCGAGTGTCCTAAATTTGCAAAACTATGTCAAACCACTGCGAGGAGGAGGAGGCAAACTTCGAACAACAGTATGTACTGTGTAACTGTGTATCCCCTCATATCGTGTAGATACAAAAGTTCTTTCCGTATCTTCACATTGTTCATATTATGACTAGTGTAGAGCCACGTCAGTCTGTGTGGATCATTGGTGACCAGTGTATACACATGTCAGTCTCTCCAATTCAATTAGTGATCTCTTTAATTGAATTTGTGCTCTCTCTAATTGAATTTGTGCTCTCTCTAATTCAATGTGTGCTCTCTCTATTAATTATCATTACAGCTAGCGCTAATTGAATTAAAGAGAGCACAACTTGAATTTGAGAGAGCACAAATTGAATTAGAGAGAGCACAAATTGAATTAGAGAGATCACTAATTGAACTTGAGAAAGCACTAATAGAATTAGAGAGAGCACTAATTATTTGAAGCTAGCATTAATTATTTGAGTTTATGTAGATTTGGCGTTCCATACCATTCGACCATTTGCAGCGGGTAGAGGTGGGAACGGGGTCTCCCGATCCGCAGTCAGACGCTCTACCTACTACTACCATTGTCACCTGAATGACTATGAAACGCCAAATCTACATAAACACACATAATGAATGCTAGCTCTAAATAATTATTGCTAGCATTAAATATTTAGAGCTAGCTCCAAATCATTTGAAGAGCTCTCTAAATCATTTGAAGCCATCTCTAAATAGTTAAGCTCTAATTATCGAACCCGTTTGCCTGACCTTACAGGACCGTAGCTATTGATAGGCAGTTAAACACCAATAAACAAACAAAGACAATTCATTGAAATGTTTTAATTTATTTCATATTTCTTCATTTCTCCACAAAAGTATAGGTTGCATCCACGAACCTATATGTAGGATGGTGTTATTTTAACCAACTCAAAAATGAAGAGTCACAATGTATACTCTTGCCAATAAGTAGAAAAAGAATATGCCTTATTTTTCGCTGCATATTTTTATATCCAAATAGTTTGGTCTCGATATTTTGTGAATGGGGATGTAATGTCTCACGTTATGCACCAAGGGTCGACCTGTCCCACAAACACGCACTTGAGAAAGTCAATCTCCGTTTAATCTTATTCAATAAGGAACAAACTCAATTTGATTTAAATCCTTTGCTTACATCGTAAATCAATAGTATTGCACCGGTTCTTCCTTGCTAAATCACATCAAGTACGCACGATGTCGATTTGTTGACTGATAAAGGTGGCTTATCGCATATAGGCCAAGCAATAGACCTATATATTCAGGCCTCTGATGCGGTGCTTGTCATAGCTTCATGAGATTGAAGCCAATCAAATATATATCCACTGTGTTTGGTAATTGTATGAAATCAAACGAAGTTCAGGATATAAAACCCAGGTAACTATAATGTATATATAACTAGTAGTAAATGCACCGGCTTTATCTGTTTTACTTACCGATGTTTTTTTTTATTAACAATGTATCTGGAATATAATAGATAAACTGTGTATTGATATAAATATTTCACAAAGCTATGCAACGCATATCAGGGGCGGATCTGGAGGGGGGAGGGGTTCTGGGGTTGCAACCCCCCGTTCAGCCACGGAGTTTACATAGATCACAGTTTACCACCAGTTGGAGTCTGAATTTAAATGCCGTAAAACACAGGAAAGTGCATTTCGAAGAGCTCGAAAATAGGACAACCCCCTTGTTGCGAACGGTAACTCTTACAATTACTCCCGTACAGTCCGTAGCTAGACACCGCCCCCCCCCCCCCCCCCCCCCCCCCCCCACGTCCCCAAATGCTGGATCCGCCCCTGCATATATGTGGAGTCATTCATTGCATGCAAGTTTACGACCGTTCAGTACTTTAGACTACTTGCCAATGGAAATGATTCTTAAGTGTTGTCAAACAAGGTTTTTGATGAGAAACATGGAAACTAAAATAGAAATTAATTCAGCATTGTAAGGGTTAAGCTTCATACTTTGATACGTTTCACCATCTATCACACACACTGGCACAGTAGTATCGCCTTTATGTGGCACCCATTGTAAACGCAGTACCTCATCTGGTCTTGAACTACATTTACTCATTCAGTGGCATAGTCATTTTCATGTGTCAATTGATTTCACGCCATTAGACATACAGCCACCATACGTGTGTCCCCTTCATGTGACATTGACCTACTTGTTAGGCCACTTAGTCAAGTTCGATGTTAACTTTTGATGATTTGATCTATTTCTCGCTGCCTATCACACTTCGAGTTTTCGCTACATGTCGAACATTGGTATGGTTTGTTGTATGCTGACCACAGTTTAATTGTTTAACTTGCACCTTGGGACTTCTCTATTTTGGAGTTCGCCCTCTTCTTCAGTGACCCTTCAATTGTCATACTGGCAAGGTACTGTACTTACTTACTAGTTTAAACAATATTTATTTCAAATTTAATACATGTAGACACGTCAACATGCATGGCCAGAAATTGTGGAAGGATTAGAAAACAAGCTCAATGTCACTTTGTACTTTACCTTGACCTTGGACATGAATGCCGCATGGGTGTGGTATGATGAAAATATGGAAGACGATAAGGAAGTATATGAAGTTTGAAAGCAATCCGTCTTACCGTTGCAGAGATAATGGGTACCCGAAAACTTTAACGCAAAACTAACGGACGCAAATTTCCAAGTAATTTGATTGGCCTTGGCCATGAAGGCCGCATTAGTGTGGTATGTAATGCAAATATGGATGATGATAAGTAAGTATATGAAGTTTGAGCTCAATCCGACTTGCCGTTAGAGAGATAATGGGTACCCAAAAACTTTAATGTGGACGGACGGGATTACGAAAGCTGTACACCTCGACATACTTCGTATGCCGGGGTATAACTAGTCATGTGGCAGGAATACATATAGTGTATACACATATAGGCAAGTTTGGTTAATTATTGAATAAGAAAAAAAGGTGCGAGCACAGACATGCATCTCGAACCATTGTCATTCTCTTGTGAAGAATACTATAGGTAGTCGTTGACCTAATAGATTACCGACTACCAAACCGATCCGTCCGAGTCTTACTTACTTACCGAGTATGAAGTTTGGTTGTCTTCTTGCTCCAGTCAAGTCGTTTAACCATCATACTTTGCTCTCATTTTGTATAATCTGTAGTTTGTCAAAGGCAACACAGTGGCTGCAATTAAAGGGGTCAGTGGAAGAAGGGTGCTAACTCCATCACGGAGATAACCAGCTTCTTCTACGGACTCCTCGATTCTCATACTGATAAGGTACTGTGCGTGTACCCATGCACAATGCACATTGTTCAGAAGGTCAAACATAGGGCAACCTTTTGTGATCTTGTAGCAATACTGAGCCAGTCTTAAATGGTCCCTTGGAAGCAATAACATAATGCACACATCCAAGTTAATACTGATAGGCAAACATAGGTCAAATCGTGAGCGTTTAAATTGGCAATTATTTATCTTTGAAGAAAGCCGAAAGTACAACGGTCTATTAATGGTATTAAATATCTTGTTATAGACTTTATCTGTCGGATCTATTCAGTAATTTACAGTGGTTTGATTAATACCAGAACGTCATCTGTACAAAATGGAATGTGTGCCAGATGGCTGCGAGCAGGGGCATGTGAGGAGTTGAATATACGACTGATTGATGGATTGATTTTGATTCTATGCCGTTCAACAGTATGGTCATACACAGGCGGGAATGTACGTGTATGAAAGAGCACCGTGTTTCCGCACTGAAATGTGGCTGTGACTGGAGCAATGGAGATTATGTATTATGCGACCAGTGTAGCCCCAGATCTGCACTGTTCGCCATTCCATAAATGAAACACCTGTCATGATTCTAATGCGCAATAAAGATCGTTATCAGGCTACAATAGTGTGTTATTTGATCAGGAACTACACTGGTCACAAATCCATAAGCCCCGTTTCTCCAGTCACAGCCACAATTACAACAACATTGAGCACTGAGAGACAGTGTCGTGATCCCGTGCCAGACACCCTAACTAAACTGGATCACTTGGTCCCAGGTGTGAATCCATGGTTAGCATGGTTAAGCTTCAGAGTTAGAATATGAATCCTTAAGGAATGATGCATTTCAACAACATTGACGATGAATATCCTTCAAGTTGGTCAATTCTTCAAATGCAGATAGTCAAACCTGTGAATAAAGGCCAGCCATGGGAAGTGAAAAATCTGGCCTTTGTTCACAGGCGGTCCTTATTCGCAGGGTCATTTCTATAGTAATTGTGCCATTGGGACAACACAATTGTGGCCTTTACAGCCAGGTGATTGCTATTCGGAGGTGGTCTTTAGCACAGGTTCGACTGTATAACAAAATGAAAACCTACATAGACATGGTTTGCCTGGTTTGGCCCTCAGGTACGTTTTTATCTTTGGCTCTTTTGTTACCTGGGAGTTGAATTGGGTTATTGCCCAATATAAAAGTAGTAATATCATTACTGATCCTACTGCTTTTGGGAGGGGTCCAAGTGATTCTGGTGTGGCGAGGACCTGGCATCAGATCAGTATTATTCTGCTTTCAGGGCTGAATATATATTCAGTTCTGATTTTGGGATTTTCCCCCCATTTGTACATGTACTTGAACTATATATCCCATATGTCTGTCTGTCTGTCTGTCTGTCTGTCTGTCTGTCTACCTGCCTGCCTGCCGTCCGTCCGTCTGATGTAACACATTGTTGTGTTTTAAATAGTTTCAGTATGTTTAATACACTAGTGTATTACGTGTATACAATAGCAGTTTGAACGTTAGACATCATTTAAGTGCACGTGTTAAATTAAATCCGTGACCGTCGCTGACTTTCTGTCTAATTTTTTGACATCACTTCATGAAAACAATATTTGAAATATCGGGAATATAGAACATTCAGTAAGACATTATCTCAGGATGACCACCTATTTAACCCCAAAGACAACAAGGCCCTCAAAGTATTTCCAGTTCCCATTACATTTCAAATACACCTTTACGAGTATGAAATATTATTTTTCATTTTTATTTTTCTTATTTCTCAGTGAAAGTATATGTTGTGACCACTCATTTGAACCGTCTCGACGAGACGGTTCAAATGGTGGTCACGACATATACTTCTAAGCACATACAAAGAATACCTCAGCATGAAATGGGTTAAGTGGCCTTTACATCTGCAGTCTGAGCAATGCCTATAGTGTATACCATGGTGATATACATGTACTATATGCATAAGTTATGGTCCTTCTGACAGTTTAACGAGGCTGAAATACAGTCCCCATGGTGTCCGGTTTAGGGAGGTTCCACTGTAATTCTGGTACACGAGCCCTGTAAGAAATGATGAACACGCATTATCATCATTAGCGACGCATCAGGTTATCTGGGTGTCCGGTTTACAGAGGTTCCACTGTCGATTTCTTTTGCTGATCAAGAGCTACATTGGCCCACTTCAAATAAGCGGATATTGCTGTGATATGCTACATATGTTCACTCAGTGTTCCAGTGTTGTACGTGAGAACAATAACAGTTACTATTGTAAGGATTTACGAGCCTGCAGTGTAAATGTTTGTGAAGTTTATTATTATCAAAATGATTACATATTTGGACAACAACTGCACTCAGGTATGCACAATGGGTAAACTATTTTCCATGTTATGTTTCAATTGATATTTTTGCAGTATTTCAATAGGCACAACTATGACAAAATATACCTTACATAACTTGTAAGCAATGTCGCTGTAAATCAGTTAATTCTGTTAGTCAATCAGTGAACGAGTCGTCAACGATTACCCGGTTACTAGAGAATGTAGTCTTATACAGACATGATGGAGCTGTAAGTCTAATATGAAACAAGCCATGTGATTTTGTACCTAAAATGGGCAATTTTTCATGAAAAATAATTACAAATACATGTACAATATTTTCAGTAAATGACGTCAAAGTTTTATAGCATATGCAGAATAGAATTCCACGTTTACTATGAAAATTGTGTCATCTTTCAGCATCATTTACAAAAAATATCGCAGTTTCTGTAAATATTTTACATGAAAAATCGCACAAACTTTTGGCTGGTCTCATATATATAAGTACCTACATTGTAATTACTGTATGAATATCTTTATTAGCTGATGCTTGAAATGCCCATTCGACGTATTGCGTTTATACCCCAGTACATTACATTAGCCCCACGTTGAAATTTGTTTTACGTCATTAACATACATGACGTTCTTCGTCATTGTCAATAATGTCAAGCTATTGACCGGCAACATCGCTGTTCTATGGATTGTGACAAACTAACGTAAAACAATAACATTCCTAATTATAACGCCGTATTTGGTTATCTACATTTTTGAATCTTCGGACTCCACTCACTATAAATAGACCAAAGGTTGTTCCCACTACAATAAACACAACAGCCTTTTTTTTCATTAATGAATGGTAAACAGTGTATGTCCAATCAGACTATGTGTATGTGCAGGCTGATCCGGGGCTATGCTGGTCACAAATATTTAAAGTATTGTCTACACTGGACAGAAATACACCCAATACTCCTGGTTTTGTTCAATTTTGGCACGTGCGTATGTGCCGAATATAAATCACTAATACAAATTTGAGATAACACTGTACATTTTGAATCAGTTTTAAATAACAAAATGAGCCCTTTAAACATGTTCGCGTCGTTAAAAAGATAAAATCATATTATCAATTTTGTTCGTAAGCTCAGGACACCATTGATAACAACACAATGCTCATTCAGTAGCTAGCTGTGAATTAATTGATTAGCAAAGCCATTTAACTCTGTCTATATCCAACAAACCAGTCACGTGCATTCAGTTTCTGTGCAGTATGGATGAGGTGTGTTTACGTGATGGAAAGCAGGCTGAAAATGAAATGTTTGTACAGTGGTTGAACGTAATTCATATATTTTAATTACAGCCACTTTACTTGGAATAGGATTTATTAACACTTATACTGCCGAATTAAATGTTGTCTGCTGTTTATTTTTTTATTTTCGATTTTTCTCATCAAAAACATGGTTTGACAGCATTTTAGAATCATTTCCAGTGGAAATAGTTCTAAAGTGCTGTCAAACCATGTCTTTATTGAGAAAGAAGGCAAAATATAAAGCATCAGCAGACGACAATTTTTTATGCTCAGCAGTCTAAGGGTTAAATGTTGGTTTGTGGCGAACTCGTATATTTCTATGTGAACACTGAACTCTATTACGATATGTGACCAACCATAACATAAATGGACGTTTGGTGAATCATTCCTGCATGATGCATATAACATTGGTTTACTTTTTATCAAGAGTTAGCTGATGAGCTAGACTTGTCCAAAACTCAACAGGACATATTTTTTGCAGCGGGAGATCACATATACACAGTAACATCTGCAACAGTTTACATCAATTTTTACTCAGTTTTGGGAGAAAATAACTTTGTCTGCTCTGTATTTAGTGAATGCAGGTTTCAATTTTTAATTGTATAGTACTTTCCACAAATTTAATGGTAGTAAGCATGTGAGAGCAAGTGTGGAATATAATGCGTAGCGCTTGTAACCAAAACATATTGACAAAATACAGATACATGTACAATATTCTCTAAAAGTATGGAAAGACTGGAGGATTAATCTGGCTGTAAAATTTCTGCATCCGACAAGGGATGATTCCCTGTGAATGACCACTCCTAGCCACCCATTTCTAAACAAGTATAGGGTTAAGTGGAAGAAGGGGGCTAATTCCACTCCAGGAGGAGTTAGCCCCCTTCTTCCACTTATGGGAGTTAGCCCCCTTTTTTCCACTTACCCCTCAAATTTCCAATGTATGATTTCAGGAGTGGACCATCCAGAAACGCACAAACGACCATGCGGCCTCCCGTGTTGACCATCACTAGACCAAGTACACAAAATGTAGACAAAACCAACGGTGACCATCTTCTTCTGAAACCCAGGTCCGACAGACGGAGGCGGAAACGTCAGGTTAAAGAATCCAACGACGAGCAGTTAGAACCTGGGATTAAAGAATTTGTTCAAGAAGATGTCTACTTGATGGATAACAGAAGTCATAAAGTCAATGTGAACTTGTTGGCCAAAAGCATCACGTCAAGACTGAAGAAGAGTGTCCCAGAAGACGTGAATGTCAATCAGATTGCTTTGAATAAATTACGACGAGACTCACTACGAGATATCATCCATTTGGATAACTTGAATAAACAATATGCAAATGAAATGAACTTGCAATCCAATCGATTGGACAATGAGAGTTTTCAGATAATTAAGCGACACAACTACATGCAAAAACAGAGGGAGAGCAACAGACAGAATCAAGAAAAGATGGAGTCGAAAATGAGATCGCGGTCTGGGCTTAGTTCGGCCACCTTGTTGCCACGATTGTTAGAAAGCAGCACGAGTACAGTAGTGCAAACACCAGTGAGTAAGGAAGCAGTGAAGGGGAACTTTCCTGAATACGAGCGTATTGATTTAGAAGATACATCAAACGTGAAAGTTTTTAAGTTGAGAGGCATGTTTCAGCCTCAGAATAAGTACAAAACGAAGAACAACGTCAGTCTACCTGTCAATAATAAACTTGTTCCAAATGAACCGGTAAGGGAAATATCCACTGTAACAATTGTTGAATCTGAAAGTCCAATAGATTTACCGTCAAAATCACGCATGAGCAGAAAAGGCTTCCGCGTAACTTGGAGTAGTCAAAGTCAGTTCTACAACATTGACGACGACACATTAAGTGAAACAACCTCAGGAACCAAAACACCATTACAAGCAGACTCTCGAAACGAGATGGTGTCAACACCGTCGACTATACGATCAATACGCAGTGACAGCTACCTCGTAAGAAAGCCATCATACACGAAGGGCAGGAGTAAGATCGAGACAATAGGGCTGAGGTGGAAACTGCCACCGGGACAGAAGCACAAGCCGAGGAAGATGTCGGCCGCGGTTGGCGTGTCACACAACCTGATGCCGGTGACTACCGCGATCAACAAGGAGGGCTGGCCGACAGACAAGACACGATGGCACGTGCAGCGACTGGAGACCATGAACACGACACAGATGTACAAGGAGTGGCTGCAGAAACTGGAACAGCTGAAGAGGCATAGCAAACCCGTCAACAAACCCATCACAACAAACCTTAAACAGACACGTGCGATATCACAACCTGTTTGAATACATACGAAACACAACAACCAAGTAGGGCTTATTGAGCTTTTCACCAGCAAACTCCCGATCAGGATAGTGAAGTCCACAAAAAGAATTGTGACTTTATTCATTTAATGGTGTTTAACTAAGGTCATTTTAGGCTAGGTCTTTAGGGTCGAATCCCATATACCTGTATTCAATGAAACCAAACATGTACCCGAGGGCTGAATCAGGGATATCGGTATTCCATTAACGATGAAACCCATCCTTGAATTTACCCTTCGCGTACTCACAACCAACCGCCTGCGACTAAAGAGTAACCCTGACCCAACTGTACATCCAGATATGTAGCCTATTTCACCAACATTGCAAAGTATACTTTTCTAGCAAAGTATACTTTGAGGGAGAAATTTTCAATTTTAGGAGAAATTTATTATTTTTTATTAAACTGAATTTATTACATTATCACAGCCATTTTGGCTGTGATAATGTAATAAATTCAGTATAATAATTCTGCATAATTTTAATCATCAAATATATGCAGTTGTTAGTTCTATATGAAATAATGCATTTCAGGAAATATAAATGATTACTCCCTCAAAGTATCTTTGCTAGAAAAGTATACTTTGCACTTTTTATGAAATCGGCTACTGGTTCTACACTGGTCGAAATATCAATGAGCTTCTATTTTCTTGGTGTGCGTCAACAAGCATGTACGACTATGTGCTCTACCTTAACATTGGTGCTAAACATTTACATTGTCTGGCTGACCATACAACAGAATGGACCAGGCCTATCAATACACATGCCTGCGATTATAAAACCTCAGCAGTTTCTTGTTACGCTATATGAGCCTGAGCAATGAGTTCCAGTTTAGACGAGGACATGTTCAGTAGCCTATTTCACCAACATTGCAAAGTATACTTATCTAGCAAAGTATACTTTGAGGGAGAAATTTTCAATTTAAAGATAAATTTATTAATTTTTATTATACTGAATGTATTACATTATCACAGCCATTTTGGCTGTGATAATGTAATAAATTCAGTATAATAATTCTGCATACTTTTAATCATCAAATATATGCAGTCGTTAGTTCTATATGAAATAATGCATTTCGGGAAAAATAAATGAATACTCCCTCAAAGTATACTTTGCTAGATAAGTATACTTTGCAATTTTGATGAAATATAATCTCAAGTCACATTTTCGCTACATCCAAAGTAAAACTGCACATTTTTGCATGTTCTGGTCTATATGAATAGGTGATGGGTCTCCGTCTTATAATAGTTTTAATTATTAATATACGTACATGTAAATTATGTTTTAATTTCAAAACAGTTGGGCCTTGACAGGCATTTCTGATCAGACACTTGTATAGATCTACCACGATCATGAAGGAGTTGGCCCAGTTTCATTAGATCTAAGTACATTTATTTCAATATATTAACCCTTAGACCGCTACTCACAACAATTGTCGTCTGCTGTTGCTTTTATATCTTGCATTATTTCTCAATAAAAACATGGTTCAACAGCACTTCAGAATCATTTCCAATGGAAATTATTCTGAAGTGCTGTCAAAGCATGTTGTAAATTATTCTAAAGTGCTGTTAAAGCATGTTTTTGATGATAAAAATGGAAAATAGAAAATAAACAGCAGACGACAAAAAAATAAAAATAGCGGTGTAAGGGTTAAATTTGTATAAATATGTAAATGTTATTAGGTTATGGGCAAAATGTTGCAAATACATGTACTGGTACTATATACATGTGGCTGTGACTGGAGAAATACATGTACTAGTACTATATACATGTGGCTGTGACTGGAGAAATGGGGCCAATGGATTTTGCAACCATTGTAGATCCAGATCAACCTGTGCATCAGCACAGTCTGAGCAGGATCTGCACTGATCGCCATTCCATCAATGGAACACCTGTCATGATTCTAACAAGCAATATAGATTGCTATCAGGCTACAAGAATGTGCCTTATTAATAAGAGCTACACTGGTCACAAAATCCATACAATCCATACGCCCCTTTTCTCTAGTCACAGCCACATTTGAGCCTGAGCAGATCCGGTTTTGAGTACATGGTCAGGACATATAAGTGCAGTCACAATTTTGCACCAGCCAAAGTGACATTGCATGTTCTGGTCTATATGAATAGGTGATGGGTCTACGTCTATATAGTAGTTCTAAAACAATTACGTTTCACATTAATCATGTTAATATACCTATGTACATTTAAAATAAGTTTCAGTTGCAAAATACTTGGGCGTTGATAAACATTTCTGATCTTGTGG
The DNA here is from genome assembly GCA_029237695.1 of Conchocele bisecta. NCBI lineage: Eukaryota > Metazoa > Mollusca > Bivalvia > Lucinida > Thyasiridae > Conchocele > Conchocele bisecta. The sequence goes on from CM055269.1 coordinate 56,491,941, forward strand.
GGGGGGGGGGGGGGGGCGGGGGGGGGGGGGGGGGGGGGGGGGGGGGGGGGGGAGGGGGGGGGGGGGGGGGGGGGGGGGGGGGGGGGGGGGGGGGATCCCAAAATCAGAACAGAATATTGAATATTTACATCAAAATAAATATATATTACGGCATGTCTTTAGCAGGCTGCAAGCGAATCCCGATATGCATGTACACTGGTATAAAAATTCCCAATTACCTTTTCACACATGCATGGTGTAAAGCATTCATTGAAGAAATTGCAAAAAGCATTGCATATCTTGAAATCTTGAAAGCTGCCTGTTTTATGTTGTGTTCACTTTATTAAATATGTATGTAATAATAATAACAGATTTGATTTTAAGGAGTTGAGTTTCTGCTTACAATTGTGGAAGTACCGGCATTCATACAATGATACTCGTCGTGACAAAAATGGGTTTATTAAATTTTCGGCCAGTGTGAATCTAACAAGCTGACACATTAATGCAAATGTTCATTCGACCATGTTATCATGCAGGACGTTCAGGATCTACACTGGTCACTGCCTGTCGAGAAAAGGGACAACACGACACATGTGACCAGTGTTAACCCTTAGACTGCTACTCACAACAATTGTCGTCTGCTGTTGCTTTTATATATTGCCTTATTTCTCAATAAAAACATGTTTTGACAGCACTTCAGAATCATTTCCAATGGAAATTATTCTGAAGTGCTGTGAAAGCGTGTTGTAAATTATTCTAAAGTGCTGTCAAAGCATGGTTTTGATGATAAAAATGGAAAACAGAAAATAAACAGCAGACGACAAAAAAATTAAGAGAGCGGTCTAAGGGTTAATCTTGTTCACATATTCATACAATCAGACATTGATTAACCCTTACACCGCTATCGTAATTTTTTCTCGTCTGCTGTTTATTTTCTATTTTCCATTTTTATCATCAAAAACATGCTTTGACAGCATTTTCGAATAATTTACAACATGTTTTGACAGCACTTTAGAATCATTTCCAATGGAAATGATTCTAATGTGCTGTCAAAACATGTTGTAAATGTCAAACCATATTTTTATTGAGAAATAAGGCAAGATATAAAAGCAACAGCAGACGACAATTGTTCTGTGTAGCGGTCTAAGGGTTAAAACCAGTATTATTAAGGGGCATGAAGCATATTCCATTGATATAATTGTGGGTAGCATATGCTCTGATCAGACTACACAGATGTGCAGGCTGATCTGTAGCCTATTTCACCAACATTGCAAAGTATACATGTACTTATCTAGCAAAGTATACTTTGAGGGAGAAATTTTCAATTTAAAGATAAATTTATTAATTTTTATTATACTGAATTTATTACATTATCACAGCCATTTTGGCTGTGATAATGTAATAAATTCAGTATAATAATTCTGTATACTTTTAATCATCAAATATATGCAGTCGTTAGTTCTATATGAAATAATGCATTTTGGGGAAATAAATGATTACTCCCTCAAAGTATACTTTGCTAGACAAGTATACTTTGCAATTTTGATGAAATCGGCGACTGGAGCTATGCTAAATGCAAACATCGTAAGGTCAACTTTTCTCAGCCAGTGGCCCAGTTAACGTCTGTGAGAACTTTACGTCAATGTTAAGCTTTGTGACGGACATACGGAATGATGTACAGACAATCTGGGTAGGGGTGAATAGCGAACCGTGTATGTTTTGATAAGACTGCCGATGTACATGCTAATCTGGGTCTACATTTGTCACAAGAATCGTACAGTTAGTCCCTATACAGTCGGAAATCAATAAGTAAACGCACGTGTCACCACACAGTATTCGGATGATAGCGCAACAGTAAAAGAAATATCTCTCATAAAATTTCACTAATTTGAATGTACATGTACCTTTAATAAAATCAGGATTATAATCTTGGATTACCGTTAACAATGAATGCTCATAATGTCTGCACTTTATATTAAATCTATAAATATGTGCAGCTAAACTGTAATCCTTTTAACCATTACAATGCTGAATTAATTTGTGTCGTCTGCTGAATATCTTTTATTTTTCCATTTTTCTCATCAAAAACTTGGTTTGGCAGCACTTTAGAATCATATCCATTCTAAAATGCTGCCAAACCATGTTTTTACAGAGAGAAAAGACAAAATATGAATTATCAGCAGACGACTATTTTCGGTTCCCGCATTCTAAGGGTTAAGTTAGGCAATTTATTTCACTTTGTCCATATTTGTCTAGTGCCTTTGTGAGCTGCGTACAGCAGTGCAGGCCACATTCAAGCAGTCAGGGTCTCACTCTATGCAAATCAATACTAGAAACACAAAATATTTGTGTTGCTAATATCGATTTGCATAGGGTAAACAAGGATAGCAGTGGTCAGTGTCGCCCATTTTTTAACCACAATATTAACCCTTAGAATGCGAGAGCCGTAAATTGTCGTCTGCTTTTGTTTTATATTTTGTCTTCTGGCTCAATAAAAACATGGTTTGACAGCACTTTAGAATCATTTCCATTGGTGTTGTCAAATCATGTTTTTTTACGAGAAAAATGGAATAAAACTAGAAATGGACGCTTGTCGACAAGCGCATATGTATCCCCCTCCCCAGATACACAAGTAGTTTGAAAAAAGGGTGTTCGAGTTATGCTCTGGAGACAAAATCAGTGCGCGGAAAAACAAAGGGAGATAACTCAAAAGTTAGCGATGCAAGAGTTGTCATTCTTGATTGACACACCTTTAGGGTCGTGGTCTATGCATGTGTGAAGTTTCATGAAAATATTCCAAAGGGTGTTCGAGTTATGCTCCGGACACAAAATCAGTGCACGAAACAACAAAGGGAGATAACTAAGAAATTAACGACGCAAGAGTTGTCATTCTTACGTGCGACACACCTTTGGGTCGTCTTCTATGCATGTGTGCAGTTTAATAAACTAGAAAATGTGTTCATAGAACACGGATGTCCCACATATTGCTTTGATAATAAATGAGGCCAAATTCCAAGTCAAAATTTTCTTTTACCCGAGCGTTAAAAGTTTTTAAAGCACCAAGTATGTGACCTTGACCCTGGGCTTGGCGGGGTCAGGACGAATGTGGATTTGGCACAGGGCGGTAGAGGACCATTAGAGCAATGCATATATGAAATATGAAGCTGATCCGTGAAAGAAAATAGAAATTATAAGATATTAACCGGAGCGTTAAAGTTTTTGAAGCACCAAGTATGTGACCTTGACCCTGGGCTTGGCGGGGGCAGGACGAACGTGGATTTGGCACAGGGCGGTAGAGGATCATTAGAGCAACGCGTATATGAAATATGAAGCTGATCCGTGAAAGAAAACGTGGATTTGGCACAGGGCGGTAGTGAACCATCAGAGCAAGGTGTATATGAAATATGAAGCAGATCGGTCGAAGGATGAAGAAATTACGAGACATTTACCCCGAGTGTTAAAGTTTTGTGACGGACGGACGGACGGACGGACGGACGGACGGACGGACGGGACATTAATAAACGGCAGACAACACTATTTGATTCAGCATTGAAAGGGCTAAAGAATAACAATTAAACCTATGCAACCGGATGCTAGAATTACTAATATTTGTGTTTCTAGCATCGGTGTGTATAGGGTAACCGAAGGTAGCGCTTGTCATTGTCGCTGCATGTTTTAATCCCAATAGTAACCCTTAGAATGCTGGAAACGAAAAGTGCCGTCTGCTGTTGCTTATTATTTTGCCTTTTTCTCTACAATAAAAACATTGGAAATATGCTAAAGTGCTGTCAAAACAGGTTTTTTTATGAGAAAAATAGAAAATAATCAGCAGACGACCAATTTTTTTAGATAGCGGTCCAAGGGTTAAACATCAAATATAAACAATAGTTCTTGCTATATTGTACATGTATATGAAATAATGCATTTCAGTAAAAAAAAATCACTCCCTCAAAGTATAATTAGCTAGATAAATATACTTGGAAATTTTGGTGAAATCGGCTACAGGGAATACTCTGGTCACACATGTTGTAAACGTCGCTTTTTATCAGCTGAAGGCCCAAATGTTGTCATACTTCAGTCTATTTAATCCTTACCTACAGCAAAGTTTTCATGCACTAAAGGTCAGACACTAAATTTAGGGCATTTACAATCAATGTTCAAGATAGTGGTGCACAAAGGGAGCCAACTATTCAATAAGCCACTGACTGAGAAAAAGGACCATACAACAAAGGTGACTATCCCAGATCGACCTGCAGTCTGATCAGGGCTTATGATAGTCGCCATCCGGCCAATTAAACAAAGTGTATGCCCCATAAACATCAGTTTTCAGCAATCTCCGATTATGTGACATACATGTACACGATTACCAAGACCCAAGCTTGGCATAAATTTCCTCAGCCGTTGGCCGTTATAGAATATGACAGGAGAAATGTCACCAGTGTAGCTCCTGATCAAATAGCACACTCCTATAGCCTAATAATGACCTATATTGCTTGTTAGATTTGATTGATTTAATGGTGTTTAACAGCTAAGGTCATTTAACCCTTCCTACGCTGTTGACGGAAATTGCCGTCTGCTGTTTTTCATTTTTGCTTTAATTCTTAACCAAAAAACTGGTTTTGACAGCACATGAGAATCGTCTCCACTGGAGACGATTCTCATGTGCTGTCAAAACCAGGTTTTTGTCGAGAAATATTGAAAATAAAACATTTCCAGCAGGCGACAACATTTAATTCAGCGTAGTAAGGGTTAAGACTGGGCCAACGGGTTCGATCCCGTATTTATCCTGCTGTATTGGGGGGAAAATCCCAAAATCAGAACAGAATATTTATATCAGAAAAAAAGTGAAAGTGAATGGGTTTAACGTCCCAGCAACAGCTATGGTCATATAGAGACAGGACGACACTTTAAAGTCTCATCCGACAGACAAGTGGGATTGAAATACTACGAAAGTATTTTTGATTCCCAAGACGAGATTTTAACCCACAACCTCTGGATTGGAAGTGTTCTAACCCCTAGGCCACAACCCAAACCCGACATGTTAGAAGCATGACAGGTGTTTCATTGATGGCGAACAGTGCAGGCCCTGATCAGACTGCGTATCTATTTCTCCAGTCACAGCCACAAATATTATACACCGGCAGTCACAACACAATGAAAGAGAGGTGCATACAAAGTTGTTTTTTTAATCTGATTCTAAAAATAGTCATGATAATTGAACACAGGTTGGTATGAACACAAGTTTATGAACACGTTACAGTCAATTGGCAACCAGCAACTTGATCAGGGAATAGTGTTCGCCAATCAGTCGAGAACCTATTTATTACACAGACCCGTACGCAGAGGTGGTGCGACAGTCGAACGCACACCCCCCCCCCCTTAACCCTTTTAACACCACAGGCCTGTATAGTGGTATTGGCAAAAAGTGTAGATCCAGATGAGCCGGCTCGAGCCGTCCCATCAGGATCTGCACTTTTTGCAATTAATTTTCATAATTTTGAGAACAAAAACACCCCATGTTCATAAAGGTACTGGTCATTTTGTGATGATTGGATTGGTTGCAAAATTAACATATCAAAATCCATTCCAGTTACTTAGGGGTGACAGGGTTAATCTGTCGAGGTCTGTCCGTGGATGTGAAAAAAAAACATGTTTGGCCCTTCGCGCCGTTTTAACATTAATTCCTGCAACGGGCCCCGTTATATAAATAATGGAAAACATGATATTACTTAGTCTAAAACAAAATTCAAAATGTGTAAAACATCTTAAGAATACATTTACATTGTCGATCCAAAACAGGGGTATATATATACATTGTATGTCTATAACACGGGCACATGCACATGATTATTATGCAACACACTGTATCCAATGGTAGGATACTACGGCATCGCGCACCTGCTGATGTTCCCGATCCACTCAATTTCCCCGCTAGAAATGTAAACATGTCATTTTCTGTTAAAATACCTTATCCTTAGGAAATTATTTATATATACAAAGAATCCGAAAACCCATTTTAATTTAATTGATAATTAGCAGTGTTAAAGCATGGAGACATTTTAAACAATTATTGCAGGGGTATAATCCGAGTTCATCAGGAACCCCTGCAATAATTGTTTAAAACATCTTTCAGGCTTTAACAGGTTAACCCTTATATCTTGCCTTATTTCTCAATAGAAACATGGTTTGACAGCACTTCAGAAGCGATGTCAAACCATGTTGTAAATGATTCTAAAGTGCAGTCAAAGCATGTTTTTGATGATAAAAATGGAAAATAGACTAGATGGCCGCGGCCTGCATGTCGCGCCTTGTGGCGAGGCATGGACACTAAAAAAAGAGATATAGTATAACGAAAAACTTTAACCAAAAAACTTAACCCGAAAAAAACTTAAACAAAAACTTTAACCGAACACACGTACGTACGTATGTACGCCAAAGTGCCGACTATATCGCGCTTACCGCAAGCGGGCGCGACAAAAACTTTAACCAAAAACGTTAACCAAAAACTTCAAAATAATTTGACCTTGACATTGGGCACAGGGGCCGCACGGGAGGGGGGTAGAGTGGAAATATAGATGATGATAAACACCCATGTGAAGTTTCAAGGTAATGGGCAAAGCAGTTGCAGAGATATAGTATAACGAAAAACTGTAACCAAAAAACTTAACCAAAAAACTTAACCAAAAAACTTAACCAAAAACTTCAAAGTAATTTGACCTTGACATTGGGCACAGGGAGGGGGGTAGAATGAAAATATAGATGATGATAAACACCCATCTGAAGTTTTCAAGGTAAAAATGGGCAATGCAGGCAGAGGATATAGTATAACCAAAAAACTTTAAACCAAAAAAATTAAAATTCCAAAAAAAACTTAACCAAAACAATTTAACCAAAAAAATAAAAACTTCAAAGTAATTTGACCTTGACATTGGGCACAGGGGCCGCACGGGAGGGGGTGGTTAGTAAGTTATATATATAGATGATGATTAAAACATCCATGTGAAGTTTCAAGGTAATGGGCAAAGCAGTTGCAGAGATACAGTATAACGAAAAACTTTAACTAAAAAAACTTAACCAAACAATTTAACCAAAAACTTCAAAGTAATTTGACCTTGACATTGGGCACAGGGGCCGCACGGGAGGGGGGTAGAATTAAAATATAGATGATGATAAACATCCATGTGAAGTTTCAAGGTAATGGGCAAAGCAGTTGCAGAGATACAGTATAACGAAAAACTTTAACTAAAAAACTTAACCAAAAACTTTAACCAAAAAACTTAACCAAAAACTTCAAAGTAATTTAACCTTGACATTGGGCACAGGGGCCGCACGGGAGGGGGGTAGAATTAAAATATAGATGATGATAAACACCCATGTGAAGTTTCAAGGTAATGGGCAAGCAGTTGAGAGATATAGTATAACGAAAAACTTTAACAAAAAACTTAACCAAACAACTAACTTAACCAAAAACCTTTAAAACAAAAAACTTTAACCAAAAACAAAAACTTGCCAAAGTAATTATGACCTTGACATTAGGGAGGCCCACAGGGGGGCCGCACGGGAGGGGAGTAGAATTAAAAATAAATAGATGATGATAAACCCCCACATGTGAACGTTTCAAGGTAACTGGGAGGGCAAAGCAGTTGCAGGAGATATAGTATTAACGAAAAAAAATACCTTTTTTTGTTTAACCAAAACAAACATTTAACCAAAAAAACTTAAACCAAAAAACTTAACCAAAGAACTTAACCAAAAACTTTAACCAAAAAAACTTTAAACCAAAAAACTTAACTAAAAATTTTAACCAAAAAACTTAACCAAACAACTTAACCAAAAACTTTACCAAAAAACTTTAACCAAAAAACTTAACCAAAAATTTTAACCAAAAAACTTAACCAAACAACTTAACCAAAAACTTTAACCGGACACACGTACGTACGTATGTACGTACGTACGATGTACGTACGCCAAAGTGCCGACTATATCGCGCTTTCCGCAAGCGGGCGCGACAAAAATCAGCAGACGACAAAAAAATTAAGATAGCGGTCTTAAGGGTTAATTATTCAGTAAATACACTTTACTTACATTAAAATGGGTATTTGGAGTCTTTTGGGGGGGGGGGGGGGGGGCAAATTGAGTGAATCGGGAATCATTTAGAGAAGTTAATACATCAGTGGCCAAAATGTGCACAGCTTAGATTCTAATCAGACAGGCTGATCTGGGGTACGCTAGTTGCAAACATAGCAAGGTCCTTTTTATCAATCGACGGCCCACATATGCCAACAGTGATTATATAACTTTACTGGAACATACTCCAATCTAATGCTCAAAGTCGGGCAGTTGGATTGGTCGAGGCTGAGCTGTGCTCAGTCTCGGCCAATCACACTGCCTGAATTCGAGTACAAATCTGAAGAACATGCTCAAAAAGTATTAAGGCTGAGATCTGACTACACAAACATTAAAATACATGGTTAGTGATACAAGCCCCGAATTGTATATACAGTGAAGCCTATCTAAACCGGACACCCTGGGAGGTCTCCAGGGTGTCCGGCTTAGATCACAGGTGGAAGACTCGGACCTATGACACCAAAATAAAAGCCTATTAAAAATATCCCATTACCCCACCCACTTGGTCTCGTACAGCGAATGGTACTGTACGAGACCAAGTGGGTGGGGTAATGGGATTTTTTTAAATAGGCATTTTGTTTGGTGTCATAGGTCAGAGTCTTCCACCTGTGGCTTAGATAGGTTTCATTGTAAATCAGGCATTTGATCATTATGAGCCATAGCTGTGTGCTATGCGTTCACAAACAGACAGTATCACTCGAGATAAATGACCAAGAAACTCATCAAAAATAAATTCACAGATGTCCGGTTTAGAGATTCCACTGTATCAGGCGGACCAGATGCGTCTTCCGTCGTAACGCATCCCCCCCGTCAGGATTGTGTATTTTGTAGTTCGAAGTACGAGGTAATGATCTTCACGCCTGGACTCTGTAATTACCAACCAGAAATGAAACATATTTCACTTTATAGAAGGAGTGTTGTTTTAGTTGATACATTCATCTTATCTCACATTTTCAAAGGTGAAAAAATAACATAAATTTTTGTTTAAATACAATTCCTACCAAATGGCTGACATTGTATGATACATGTCCATAATGAGCATCACTTGGAAATTATTGCACTTCAACATTCAACTGTGTTGCTTGCATATTATAATATGCCACACTTGATCAGCGACAAACTTACAAATGTCATTGTCTTGAAGAAGACAACATCAACCAAACATCTGACATTGTGTGACATGTGTCTTGTTACTGTCAGAAGCTTCAGACTGATTGAAGGACTGATTGATATGGTTTTACGTCTGTTCAATACAAAGACTGTGGTTTTGACATCAAAATGTGATATATAAGTTATGCATGATCTCCAGAACAATGCCAACAAGTCATGATTGAACAATTGGTGGGTGAGAAATGCAGTATAACCTTTGAGAACTAGATAGAATATGAACAGAGCTGCAGGTACGGTGCATATTGGCGTATTTTAAGCATTGGCGTATTTTACACACTTATTTTAGCAGAATATGCATTGATTATCAAAGGTGGGAGTACAAAATACTCACAGCAATGTGAAAATACGCATTGATTTTCAAATTGAGTACTGTAATAAAGTTGACTAGAAATGTGGCCTGTCGGCACACGAATGCCCCCGCTGGCAGCCAAAGAAAACGAGGCATATTTGATTATAAGCCATTTACCCGAGCGTTAAGGTTTTGAACGCACCTTGACCCTGGGCTTAGTGGGGGCGGGACGAATGTGGATTTGTGACAGGGCGGTAGAGGATCATTGTAGCAATGCGTGTGTGAAATGTGAAGCAGATCCGAGCAAGGAAACACAAATTAGAAGCCATTTAACTGAATGTTAAGGTTTCAAACGCACCAAGTCTGTGACCTTGACCCTGTGCTTAGCGGGGGCAGGACGAATGTGGAATTGTCACAGGGCGGTAGAGGACCATTGGAGCAATGCGTGTATGAAAGTTAGTGTAGGATTGAGAAACGCGCACGTAGATTTGTCCCAAAGTGGCAAGTAAACAATTAAAGTGGAAAAGGTGAAAGTCAAAGATGAAGGTCGAAGTAATGAGTGGTGGAGTGTGTAAGGCATGTTCATATGTATCATGTGTATAAATATTTAAGCGATTGGCAAAAGTATTGAGAAGTTAGTGTAGGATTGAGCAGGGCTCACACTGGCTTTTTTTTTCTTTGCGCCACCACTTTCGCCAAATGAAAAAAATTGGAGCCATTTCAGTGAAGTTGGAGCCAAAAATTTAGGCAATCTTAAAAATAAATGCGAACACTTTAGAATCAAACGGATACATTCATTAAACTTTCTAAACTGTTATACACATCACTTCAATTGACAAATATAATAGTTTTTGTGTTCCGTGTGGGACTACTTTCTTTCGAACAATTGTTTTTCTAATGCTTATTCAAGGCCTTCTTTGTGTCACTCAACACGTGTTAATTTACAATCCAGGGTCATTCATTCATAGCCTTATAACTGATAACGAAATCGCTGCCTACGCAAAGAAAATAGCTCAAGGAGCGAGTGAAAATTTCAAAATATTGCAGTTTGAATATATGTTCAACGACCTGCAGGGGAGTGTGGTGCGGGACATTGGGAGTGAGGGGGGGGGGCATGCCAGGCTAGGTTGCAAGTGGCTTGATGTTTTTATTGTTTGATTTTTTTAGGGAATCCCATTTCATAGTACACATTTCAGTACTTTCAGTACTTTGATTTTTCTTAGAAGCCATTTTGGCAAATAAAGGTGACAGATGCTGTTTACTTTGAAATTTATACTGACCAGCAAAGTACGACAGACATTCACACCCAGTTGTAAATACTATGTTGTGCATATGGGACCCTAGCTGAGGAAACCTTGGCTGTACACGTTTTTTACTAGTTCATCTGTCTTTTATATTAGCCGAGGACCTGTACATGCAAAAGATCAGCACAATAAGCGATTTGCATTTCTTTACTTAGCCTGATAAAAAAGTGGTTTAGTTTCATAGAAAACAAGGATGATACACTTGGCCATTGTAAATATACATACACTTTATACATTCATAACATATTTATTCCATATAATGTCATTTTCCCACCATTTTTGGTCTCACCAAAAATGGTTGGAAAATTACATTATATGGAATAAATATATTATGAAGGCATATTTAGAGAGAATAACAAAGTGTATTTTAATTATTTTTATGAAACAAAACCATGTTTTCATCAATCTGGGTCAATAAATGCAAATCGCTTATTGTGCTCATTTTTTGCATATAGTGGACCTCGGCTGTATAGTGCAGATAATATAAAAGACAGATGAAATAGTAAAAGACACGTACAGGCGAGGTTTCCTCAGCTAATGGGACCCCAGTTTCTATGCAATTGTCAATAAAAGTATCAGAGAGGCTAGCAATCACTTACTCTGTTTACTCGTCAGCTGTTTGAAGTGACTACAATCTGCCGACAATTTTATGTTCAACAGACAAAGGTCACTTCCTACAACACAACAGGAGGTGGCCTTATGTTGATAATCCATGATAAGTTTCATCTGTAAACAAACCTTAACTCGTTTATGGCACAAACCATAATTAATTGTTTCATGCCCTGCAACTTACATATAACACACAGGTGATAACACGTACAGTAGACTGGTTATATCGATTTTATACTCGCCAAATGTGCTCGCTAACTACAGGTTTAAACCCAGTCTACTGGTTTTACCAATACACACAGAGACCGTGTCCTGGGAAAATCAACTTTATGGCATTTTCGCGATTTTTTACCCAGCGCCATTTATTTTCGCCAAATTAATTTTTTTGGCGCCACTTTCAATTTATTAGCGCATTTGGCGCCATTTGCGATGGCCAGCGTGAGCCCTGATTGAGAAACGTGCACGTAGATTTGTCCCAAAGTGCCAAGCAAAGATTTAAAGTGGAAAAGGTCAAGGCCAAAGGTCAAGGTCGAAGTACTGGGTGGTGGAGTGTGTAGGGCATGTTCATATGTATCATGTGTATAAATATTTAAGCGATTGGCAAAAGTATTGAGAAGTTAGTGTAGGATTGAGAAACGTGCACGTAGATTTGTCCCAAAGTGCCAAGCAAACATTTAAAGTGGAAAAGGTCAAGGCCAAAGGTCAAGGTCGAAGTACTGGGGGGAGGAGTGTGTAAGGCATGTTCATATGTATCACGTGTATAAATATTGACATAATATGTGAAGCCATGTAGAAGTTACTAAAGAATATGGTAATATCGGGACGTACGGACGGACGTACGGACGGACGTACGTACGCCGGTAACACTATATGCCCCCGTACCTTTCGGTAGCGGGGGCATAAAAATTTACTTAGTTGAGCTGCAAAAAGCAAACAGTGTTTGCTTTTTGCAGCTCAAATAAGTTAATGATTAAATTTGTTTTATTTTTATCATTTGTTCCCTATATAATAAGAAAGAAAATCAATAATACATTTATAAAAGTAAAATACGCATTGAATTTGAAATCTCGGGATGTAATACTCTTTAGATACAAAACTTATCTGGAGCTCTGATATGAAGTTCAATAGTCTTACCATGAGTTTAGAAGACTGGTTCAGCCCAGCAGTTCTGGCCGGGGAGGAACAGTTCTCCCTTTCCCGCATCGTCATCCCCTCAGTTGATGAACCAACACCAGACTTCTCCGAACTCGGCGCCAACTTGTCCAGAAGTTTACCTTTACACGATCGAGTTTTGGGACTAAACTTTGCCAATTTCTGAATTCTCATTTGTGTCAACCAATCAACTGGTTTCTTGTCACTTTTCGGTGTCCTAGCATCTGCCAATTGTAGACTTTTCGGGCTGTCGTAAACTAAGTTTGGTAAATCTGCTGTCGGGGAATACAGGGTCTTCTTGTCCATATCGAGCACCCGTGGTCTGGCTGGCGAGAAGAACTCCACTCCTAGTCCTTCCCGCTTCTCAGGACTGGCATTTATTGCAGAGGCCAAGTCCGCAAGGATCGCCTCCCTTTTCACTGGACTTTTCACTGGACTCCTGGCATTTGTGGTTTGTATATCAACATTTTCTACAATGTCATTATCACTGTTTGTTAGGTTTGTGTTGTAAGTTTGCTTTCTCCTCTTGGTAGCTTTCTCAGGGGAATTTTCATCGGCAACTAATTTTCTTTTGCATGAATGTTTTCCTAATTTTACTCCTTCACGGCCACTGTTTTCTTTATCCTTTCCTGAGCCACGATTTCCGCACAATTCATTCCCAGGTATATCATTCACAGCACTAGAAATACTGTTCGAAGCTACAGCTGGCTTAGTCTTCTCTTCAACTGTATCTGTAATCTCTGTTGTGGCTCGTTTCAATCCAGTCTTTTTATTATTAGCTGATTGACTAGAATTTAAACACAATTTGATCTTCTTTGCCCCCGAGTCCGGTTTATCAATTAAGGCTAGGGGTTCACTGGCACTGCGTTTGAACCAGTCCCTGATGGACGGTGACACGGTGGACGCCGCCGTTGACGGGGGCAATGTCTTGGAACGTTTCGGAGTGATGTTACAAGGTGCAGGGGTGGATGCTGCCCTTTTTGCCGTTGACGATTGTGGTTTTGATGGAATGGAGGATTCTACAGACACACCTGTTAAATAGAATAGAAGATTACCATAAACTAATACAAAGCTGGATATGTTGTGTTGTTTGATGTTACTTTTTACCACTTTCTCAACAATATTTTGTCAATACATGAAAGTCTTGTCTTCTAATAGAAGCTTTTGATCTCCATAGGTTCAAGAACGCGGTCAAATACAGATGGGGCAATTATGACAAATCAGCAGATGACCAGAGATTCCGCTGGCGATCGCCACTTTCGCAATTGGCGACAAAAATAAACATTTGGCGATAAAAAATTACAATTTTCGAAAAAAAAATAAAAAAATAAAAATAAAATTGTAATTTTTTATCGCTACTGTTTTATTTTTTTTGAAGTGGCGATTTTTTATTTTCCCCAGCGGAATCCCTGGATGACAATATTGTCAAACCTGTATTTATGTCAACCATGGGAAGTGACAGACCTGTAATAGTTTGCCGAAATCAAAGGGTTAGTCAGGTTTAATTCTGTCAGATTAATATTAGCGGTTTTCTAAAGAAAACAAATATTGAACTCTATAAACAGTATTGGGAATTTTCTACAAGATACTACTTTTAAAACAGAACTTTCATCGAAAATCAGTACGAAGTAAAAACAAGTGAGCAATTTAACCTTGGGTATGGAAGCCATACTAGGTCCTCAAGGTAGTGATCAATTTCTGCCCACGGGACGATACATACGTTTTTTTTAGTTTTCAGGTTCAGTTTCAGAGGCCTTGATAAGCAATAAAAAAATCTGAAAACCCAATTAAAATTGACAGCACTGCGTACCAAAACCCAATTAAAACATCGAGTAATCAATTGGCTTGAAAATACATGCGTACTGATAATTTCACATGGACTGTTTTCTATAAAATTGTTGAAAAATGCCAAAGACGTCGATAGCAAAATCGGTCACAAAATCACCGCTAGCCTATCTGTCGTATTTGGTTACAATAAGCGTCTATATCGATGATGCAATTATACATATAATAAGCGTTTATGGATGTTTTATAAATAGGATACGCACGGTCACTTTTTTTAGTAGATTACAAGGTGACGGTATTGGTGAAAACTGAAAAGCACTTCATATGGATTGCTGGTCAGTCGATTACGATTGGTAATGGCGATTTTTGTTTGTAATTCGCCATTTAATACGCACAGTGTTCGCAGGTGACGACGAGTAAGTAATTATTTTGAGATGTGACCGAAAAAAATAAGGATATGGCCGACTCGACCCTGGTCCGAAACGTTTGTGATGTGAAATGTCCAAGTTCGTGCAAATAAACTAATTTTTTTTTCATTCGGATATACTTCGGATGTTATTGTTTAAGATTTCACAGACCGCGGTAAATATGTCTTCTACAAAACGTGGAGAAAAAAGATGCAGCAAAAGCCCCAATTTAACATAATTTCTAATTATTTTTAATTAACACATCAAATATGTTGCACATGGTTACAGTACATGTACGTATTCAATGTATTGTGTAGCCATGTTAATTGCACATTTTGAAAATACCCTATTCAATTTTACACAATGGGGTAACGGTTGTAAGGTACCCAATTGATAATTGAAAATACCCAATTGAAAAAAATATCATGGAGTATAAATACTCAATGAATAAATCCTTATCTAGAGCCCTGAGTTTTAAAGTCTTAAAAATCTTTACTGCACTTTTTGGAGGGGCAGAAGAACAGATGACAGTGTGCCAGACGAACAGACAAGACAAACAGCTTGAATGACAGACTGCATATACGGTCCTATATACAGAGCTCCAGTTAAGGTGCGTAATTGGACCAAATTTTCCGGGTATTTTTCTTATTTCTTCACGAAAAATGGCAAGTTGGGATTGCTTTAGAATCGTCTCATCGAGACGATTCTAAAGCACTCCCAACTTGCCAATTTTGGCGAAGAAATAACGAGTCTCCCCAAAGTTGATAAAATTATGCACTTTAACTGGAGTTCTGATATATTCGCGAGATATAATCAGTCCAACAATACAGCACATACAAGCACTCCAGTATCTCAGATAACATACAGACCTATATCCCTATGTGTGCGTTCAGCAGTGCCCGTTATATCACAGGAGATGTCCGACCGGCCCTTGGCTTTACGAAGTTCAGCAGTGGGGTCAAACCTCCATACTCGCATTGTATTGTCATCCGATGCCGTTACAATCTGGCGAAGACGTTGCATAACAGATATAGTACATGTATACAGTTATTTCATGGTCATTCGGGAAACAGTCAAAGCTATTGCCGAGGCCTCTGGGAAATAGTGCCTCAGGTCGTCCACAGCACCGAGGGAATGGATTCCCGATTTCCAAATGGAAATTATTACAAGTTCATTTTTTAATGAGCAAAATGCAAACTAAATAATAAACAGCAGACAACAAAATTTAATTCAGCATTGTAAGGGTTAAGCTGTGAACCAGTCCACATATGTGAAGCAGAAAGTCAAGATGCAAACAGTGTAGATCCAGACGCCTCATCGGGATCTACAGTTTATGGATATTTCCTGTTCTCTGGTAACTTACCCATTTCTGATTAATGAAATAGAATCAACACAGACAATCTCATGTCCAATGTCTAGGAGTGAAAGGTCGCATATTGATAGGTAACATATTGATCAATTTACCTTGGCCAGTGTGTGGAAGAAACATAAAACAATTAGGCCTCTAGGCCAACATACCCTGAAGAGATCTTTTCGACACCAGGCAACGTCGCTGATTTCACTCCGATGGCCCTTCAAGATGACGGGACTTTCATTAGGCTTGTCCACCTAAAACATTACCAGCTTTGTTAAATATGTATGAACATGATTGAATCATGCAATGTTGGTCATCTCGCAGATTTGTGGCCCAAATAAGGTAAACTTTGCATAGTTACGCTTTACATGTTATCAATAATATTAATTGGGAGGGTATAGACAGATCCAGATAATCTTTGTACATGTATTTGGATGTAAAACATTACCTAGATGGATCTAAATTTTTGTCAAATGTATCAGGAATGGTTTAAGAAGTCAGACGCAGGCTGATCTGTAGCCGATTTCATCAAAATTGCAAAGTATACTTATCTAGCAAAGTATACTTTGAGGGAGTAATCATTTATTTTCCCCAAAATGCATTATTTCATGTAGAACTAACCACTGCATATATTTGATGATTAAAAGTATGCAGAATTATTATACTGAATTTATTACATTATCACAGCCAAAATGGCTGTGATAATGTAATACATTAAGTATAATAAAAAATAAAAAATTTATCCTTAAATTGAAAATTTCTCCCTCAAAGTATACTTTGCTAGATAAGTATACTTTGCAATGTTGGTGAAATAGGCTACTGAGGTTACACTGGTCGCAAACTCCAGGGGCCCGTTTCACTAAGCTTTGTGCGACTAAAATGTTCATACCGTATTTAGCCGTGTATTGCGCGCACTGGTGTACAACGCGCATCTATATTTTGGGGGGGAGGGGGGGGGGGGGGGGTGGGGGGGGGGAGGGGGGGGGGGAAATAGTTTGCGTCTATAGCGCGCAACAAAAGAAAAAAATCGGCGGAAATTCCGTCACGTATAAGAAAATTGCATTCCGAGTTCACATCCACAATGCTGAACGTGTGCTGTTAGGCTCTCTCGAAGAGAAAAATATCGCCAAAGGTCAGCTTTGTGGCATAAATTAAACTTTATATTGTCTAAAAGTATGTTATATTTATTGTTATTTACTCATTAATATGCTTAATAAAAATTCATGATGCATGTAATAAACTTATTGAACCTACTTACGAAGAAAGAAATTTGTTGTATATAATTCCACCATATTTGCCATTCGTGTAGAACATAATTACCCGTAATCGCAAACACACAGCAGGCTAGCCATGTGTAAACTTCTTCCCCAAGGCGATAATAACTCCCTACTAGTGACCTGCACACGAGAAATGGGCCCTAAACAATTCCCCCCAGCTAAATATTGACACTGTGGACCACCGTGGATATACGGAGGTACAGATAGTGTGTATTAACTGTTTATTGATTAGGTTTAACAATATACATAGGTACTACCTGAATACACGACATTCCAGCATAGCCCCATACAGTGTATGCGCAGATGAATCAGGGGCTATGCTGGTCGCACATGTCATAAGGTATTGCTGCGTGAATACTTGTCAATACTTTACAAAAATAGTAACACAGTCAGTCGGCACCTAGCAACGAAAAACGACCATTACCGAGTGTTACCGAATGCGATCTGAATGGGCGCGACGCTTGATTTAGCATCTAAAATCTTACATCAAGCGCGTATGGGATTGAGATGATCTGTCCTCATGAATTATTCACAGAATGGCAGACGTGTGACGTCACTTTGAAAATGTACAACCAAACAATACCCGACAGGCAACATTTGACCGATATGAGATCGGTACACTAGCGTAAATACAGAAAACACGTAAATTTCCTCTAATACACGTAGCCTCTTATGTTACGAGCCTGGCTATATTAAATCCCAAAATATACCAATTTACCATCAATCTATATCTACCGCACCCATTCATATGGATTGATTCATTTTCTCTTGTTTCACACTATGCGTATTTAAACGTCTGTCAAAAATTGACATTTCCGTTTCCGGGCTTGTTTTGTTTGCGTGAAACTGGCAGAAATCAGTTGGAAAAAATGTTTGAAATTTATGTTCCTACTTATAACGCGCAGGGCGACTTCTGGATTAACAAGAGCTGTAGGAGAACAGCATAGCTCGACTACGAGGGTTGTCGATGTACACATAGCTTGACAAAGAAGGTGGCTGCGGCCTGCATAAAAACCTTAACCAAGGTTGACTAAAAACATTAACCAAGGGATTATTGATGTACGTCACAAGGAGATAAAGTTTTCCAAGTATGGTTGCTGTAGGCCCAGGAGTATTCCATATACAAGCTTGACTAAAAACCGTAACCAAGGGGAGATAACTAAGTAATCCAAGGATAAAAGTAGGTCAAGGTCAAATATAGGTCAGGGATTATTGATGTACATCATTAGGAGATGAAGTTGTCCAAGTATGGTTGATGTAGGCCCAAAAGTATTCCATATACAAGCTTGACTATAAACATTAACCAAGTAATTGAAGGTTAAATGTAGGTGAAGGTAAAATAAAGGTCAGGGGTTATTGATGTACATCCCTATGAGAAAAAGTTATCCAAGTATGGTGTCTGTATGCACAATAGTATTCCATCTACAAGCTTGACTAAAAACCGTAACCAAGGTTGAGTAACTAGATGGCCGCGGCCTGCATGTCGCGCCTTGTGGCAAGGCATGGACACTAAAAAAAAAGATATAGTATAACGAAAAACTTTAACCAAAAAACTTAAGCAAAAACTTTAACCGGACACACGTACGTACGTACATACGTACGTACGACAAAGTGCCGACTATATCGCGCTTTCCGCAAGCGGGCGCGAAAAAAACTTTAACCAAAAACTTCAAAGTAATTTGACCTTGAGATTGGGCACAGGGGCTGCACGGGAGGGGGGTAGAATGAAAATATAGATGATGATAAACACCCATGTGAAGTTTCAAGGTAATGGGCAAAGCAGTTGCAGAGATATAGTATAACGAAAAAATTTAACCAAAAAACTTAACCAAAAACTTTAACCAAAAAACTTAACTAACCAAAAAACTTAAGCAAAAACTTTTAACCAAAAAACTTAACCAAAAACTTCAAAGTAATTTGACCTTGACATTGGGCACAGGGGCCGCACGGGAGGGGGGTAGAATGAAAATATAGATGATGATAAACACCCATGTGAAGTTTTCAAGGTAATGGGCCAAGCAGTTGCAGAGATATAGTACAACGAAAAACTTTAACCAAAAAACTTAACCAAAAACTTCAAAGTAATTTGACCTTGACATTGGGCACAGGGGCCGCACGGGAGGGGTGTAGAATAAAAATATAGATGATGATAAACACCCATGTGAAGTTTTCAAGGTAATGGGCAAAGCAGTTGCAGAGATAACACATAACAAAAACTTAACCAAAAAACTTTAACAAAAAAACTTAATAACTTAAAAAAAAACTTTAAACAAAAATTTAACCAAAAAACTAACCAAAAAACTTTAACCAAAAAACTAACCAAAAACTTAACCAAAAAAATTAACAAAAACTTAACCAAAAACTTAACCTTAACCAAAAAACTTAACCAAAAACTTTAACCAAAAACTTTAACCAAAAAAACTTAACCAAAAATTTAACCGAACTTAAGCAAAAACTTCAAAGTATTTTGACCTTGACATTGGGCACAGGGGCCGCACGGGAGGGGGGTAGAATGAAAATATAGATGATGATAAACACCCATATGAAGTTTCAAGGTAATGGGCAAAGCAGTTGCAGAGATATAGTATAACGAAAAACTTTAACCAAAAACTTAACCAAAAAACTTAACCAAAAACTTTAAGCAAAGAACTTAACCAAAAACTTTAACCAAAAAACTTAACCAAAAACTTTAACCGCCAAAGTGCGACTATATCGCGCTTTCCACAAGCGGGCACGACAAAAACCTTAACCAAGGGGAATTAAGTAAGTAATTTAAGGTTAAATGTAGGTCAAGGTCAAATAAGGTCAGGGGTTGTTGATGTACATCACTAGGAGATAAAGTTGTCCAAGTATGGTTGGTGTAGGGCCATGAGTATTCCATCTACAAGCTTGACTAAAAATAACCTTAACCAAAGAGAATTAAGTAAGTAATTCAAGAGGAAATGTAGGTCAAAGTCAAATATAGATCAGGGGTTATTGATGTACATCACTATGACAAAAGGTTGTCCAAGTATGGTGTCTGTATGCACAATAGTATTCCATGTACAAGCTTGAGTAAAAAGCTTAACCAAGGTCGAGTAAAAACCTTAACCAAGGGGAATTAAGTAAGTAATTCAAGGTTAAATGTAGGTGAAGGTCAAATATAGGTCAGGGGTTGTTGATGTACATCACTAGGAGATGAAGTTGTCCAAGTATGGTTGGTGTAGGGCCAGGAGTATTCCATGTACACGCTTGACTAAAAACGTTAACCAAGGGGAATTAAGTAAGTAATTCAAGAGGAAATGTAGGTCAAGGTCAAATATAGATCAGGGGTTGTTGATGTACATCACTAGGAGATGAAGTTGTCCAAGTATGGTGGGTGTAGGGCCAGTAGTATTCCATATAGAAGGTTGACTAAAAACCTTAACCAAAATGAATTAAGTAAGTAATTGAAGAGGAAATGTAGGTGAAGGTCAAATATAGATCAGGGGTTATTGATGTACATACCTATGAGAAAAGGTTGTCGAAGTATGGTGTCTGGATGCACAATAGTATTCAATGTAGAAGCTTGAAAAAAAACCTTAACCAAGGTTGACTAAAAACCTTAACCAAGGGGAATTAAGTAAGTAATTCAAGAGGAAATGTAGGTCAAGGTCAAATATAGATGAGGGGTTATTGGTGTGCATCACTAGGAGATGAAGTTGTCCAAGTATGGTGGGTGTAGGGCCAGTAGTATTGCATATACAAGCTTGACTAAAAACCTTAACCAAGGTTGAGTAAACACCTTAACCAAGGGGAATTAACCAAGTAATTCAAGAGGAAATGTAGGTCAAGGTCAAATATAGATCAGGGGTTATTGATGTACATCACTAGGAGATGAAGTTGTCCAAGTATGGTGGGTGTAGGGCCAGTAGTATTCCATATACAAGCTTGACTAAAAACCTTAACCATGGCGTGACGGCGACGCCGGGGTGACAACATAAGCTCTACTTATTCTTCGAATAGTCGAGCTAAAAATGGGGCTGAAAAAGTGCGCGTAATACACGGCTAAATACGGTAAGTGCAAATTTAGGATCGTCTGGAAATTTCAATTGATGGATTTAGTTTTATTGTCAAGCATAGGCTGCATATTGCAGCTCAATAACTGTAAATCCAATAATTGTTTACAAGAAAACATTGTTAATGTGAAATTTACAGATTTACATAATTTTGAACGTACGAACATTTTAGTCGTACAAAGTTTAGTGAAACGGCTCCCAGAAGCCCATTTCTGTAAAGACAAGGATCCACATATAACCGGCGGGTGCCAGATTGGCGTACCTTCCATATATAGGCATTCTCATCACTGGAGCCACTGAGCAGGAACTGGTCGTCCGGACTGACCACGGCCCGAACGTAGAATGACGTGTTCCGGTGTCCTCTGAACGTGCACACTGCAATGGTACATTGGCTGGTTGATTGGTCTAGATTAAAAACTTTTTAACCCATTGCATTCGGAATACACTTTTATGGATATGAAATTTTTTAAAACGAGACAGTTTAGGTGATGGTTGCGACATATACTTCTGCGCACATATAAAGAAGACCATATAATCACGATTGTACAGCATGCAATCATTATTTGTCTAGCACTGCAAAAAAAGCAGAATCTGTCTGAAATGTCAAGTTGTCGCAGTTCAAAAGAGTGGTGGTACCAACAATTTTCCTTCTAAAATGAAATGTGGCAAGTACCGAGAACGGGGAGGTCCTAACAATATTGCACATCATCTGGTATAAAATCTGTTACATGATGGGGTAGCTCGAATGTGTTTTAAAATCAATCAGAAAATGTGTTCAGAGAACACAGTTAACCCACATACCACTTTGATATCAAACAAGGCAAATGTGTGAAATTTCAAGTCCAATTAGGGGATAATCGATGAGTGATGACACGGGGATCGGATTAACCCTTAGACCGCTATCTTATTTTTTTTGTTGTCTGCTTTTTATTTTCTATTTTCCATGTTTATCATCAAAAACATGCCTTGACAGCACTTTAGAATAATTTATAACATGGTTTGACAGCACTTCAGAATCATTTCCATTGGAAATGATTCTGAAGTGCTGTCAAACCATGTTTTTATTGAGAAATAAGGCAAGATATAAAAGCAACAGCAGACAACAATTGTTGTAAGTAGCGGTCTAAGGGTTAAAAATCGAAATTTACTTTGCGCATCTACACGTCATTAGGAAGCTACATACCAAGTATAAAAGCTCAAACTATTATGGTTTAAAAGTTATATACAAGGCAAAGCTAATCCATGTCCCAGGTGTCTAATAAAACATGAAAATTCACTTTGTGCATATCTAAGGAAGGATAATATATAAGGATATATAAGGAAGCTACACAATGTATCAAGCCACCTCTACATATTACAGTTTAAATGTTATACAACTTAAAGGTTTGTGACGGACAGATGCACGGACGGACAAGGCTAACACTAATTTCCCTCTCCACCAACATGGTGGGGCATAACAAAACACAAAGATTTTCTTGGCTAATGAGAGGACTAGTACCTGGTTCGGGGTTGTATGTTGCGAAGTCGTAGCAGTAGATGATGTCGTCCGTACAGCTGGCAAACAGACGGGAGAAGTACGAGTCAAACGCCAAGCTTGAATAGCCTGCAAAATAAATACATGCATCACGTTAACACGTTTGAATTCATAAGGTATGCAGGGATTCCGCTGGCGATCGCCACTTTCGCAAATGGCGATAAAAATAAACAGTTGGCGATAAAAAATTACAATTTTCGAAAAATAAAATAAAAAATCCTTTTTTTTTTTTTTTCGAATATTGTAATTTTGTATCGCCAATTGTTTATTTTCATCCTATTGGTTATTCCTTTTTTTTTTTTTTTTTTTTTTTTTGAAGTGGCGATTTTTTTATTTTCCCCAGTGTAATCCTGGGTATGCATCCAATATTTACAAACACTGTAGTTTCAGTCTATGAGATGGATCATAAAAAGCTGACTCATCAGCATCTGCAGCATTATAGGAATGAATGGACTTTTTGTGGAATTTATCGGGGTATAAACTTGGAAAAGTCTTGAGAATACTGGACGAAGGCCGGAAGGCCTCGTCCAGTATTCCCGCGACTTTTCCAAGTTTAAATCCCCGATAAATTCCACAAAAAGTCCATTCATTCCTGATAATTCCAGCATTTGAAATAAATTCATCAAGAAAATGTGTTTATTTTCCGTTTTCTTAAGAATTATTTTAACTGCGCCTCACGGTTACGTTACGAAAAATAGTTTGGCGTGGGAGTTTACTGGGATATAAATTTTGGACAGAGACTTTGTACGGGCCAATCAAATGTTAGGGATTTGTGTAAATATTTTTGTGCTGGAATTATTTGTCGGTATTTTCCCTATTTTAAAACCATATGGATGACCGCATGTCAAGCCCGATACAATTGAATGTGTATCAACCATATCTTACTTATTTCGAAATTTCAACCGTGAACAAAGTCTGAAATCAGACTAAAAGAGGGAAAGTCTCATGCCTGATGGATACAGCCTACAGAGTGGTGTATTCTGGGAGGGGGCCCCGAGCCCGTAATATGTACTGATAATTATCCGTTCGAATTTCGAGTGGGCCTCCCTTCGGTGAAGTCCTGAAATCCTGGATCTGCAAAAGCCTACATACCATGTGTGCGTTTGGAGCAGCCGGCGTATGGGAACTTGTAGAGGGCCACAGAGTCTGCGGTGGCCGTCGTGTAGTTCTTCCTCAGGTCAAACACCTTCACACACCTGACACAGAGCACAATATATATATATAGTTGTGAAGAAATGGGGCGCATTGGCTTCGGTGTCCAGTGTAGCACATGATCAAATAGCACACTCCTGTAGCCTGATAATGATCTATATTGCTTTTAAAAGCATAACACATGCTTCATTGATGGAATGGCGAACAGTGCAGACGCTGACGCCAGTCACATATATGTAAGATTCCGATCGGGGGTCAGTCCCAGAACGGGGGTCAAATCCCAGGACGCGGGCTAATCCTAATTTTTCCCAGAACGAGGACCAATTCTGCACGTTCTGGATTAAGGCGTTTTGATTTCAAGCTTGAATGACGTCAATGTTAGTAACAAAATGTCCAACTCTGTCCGCATGCATCCAGATGAAAAATTGCGGCAACTAGTGAAGACGACTGGTTTGTCTTCAAGGACAAATGTACATTACCCACAATGAAGTGTTTAGTAATGAAGTGAATTAAACGTATGTCTTTCCTGTTTTCATGGCAGTCGTGTAAATGTCCCATGTGTACAATTTTCCTGTCTTTCCCCCATTGTCAGATTGGCCCTCGTTTCTAGAATTAGCCCCTGTTCTGGGACTGGCCCGTTCTGGGACAGACCCCCGATCTGGGCCTTACATATATAATGTAGCTCTCTACGACTAGCAGATGGTTGCATGCCAAGCTCAATCAGGGATGATGGTCCCAAATGACCATGTACAGTGGAACCTCTCTAAACTGGACAACCTGTGAGGTCCCCAGGGTGTCCAGTTTAGAGATTCCACTGGAATTAAGCACTCCATGAACATTTTGTTGTACTTTCAATTGTGAACAGACACGACAATGAAATCACTTTCAGAGAGACCCATTTAAATTAATAAACACAATGGGGTCCCCAGGGTGTCCAGTGTAGAGAGGTTCTACTGTATATGGTTTGAGAGATAGAAGTTACTTCATCATCGTGATCACAATGAGCATCTTACAAAAAGAGGTTTATTCGGATTCTGACCAGTGTAGCTCCTGGTCATCAATAGAAAGTGAATGGGTTTAACCAACAGCTAGGGCCATGTAGAGACAGGACCACAGTTTAAAGTCTCAATCGACAGACCAGTGGGATGGAAATATTATGAAAGTATTGTTGATGCCTAAGGCGAGGTTTGAACCCACAACCTCCAGATTGGAAGTCAGGTGCTCTAACTCCTAGGCCACAGTCCATCCCGGTCATCAATAGAACACTCAGGCAACCTATAGTCTGTTTCACGAAAGCTGCCCAAATTTTACGGCCATATAAACAATTCAAAAACAATATTTTTTTCGATAATATTAAATTAAAGAAAAATTTAAGAATGAGCCTTCTTTTTATTTCGTGAAATTTTGTCAAATATTGATTTTATTGCGAAAAAACAATTTCCCCATGTTAAATCCCCATAGAAATCTTCACAGAGTGAAGATGTCTATGAGGATTTAACATGGGGAATCTTTTTTAGAATTTCAGTAATCCTGGACCGATTTTAAAAATTTAACTTTTGTTTTCTTAGTTGGATCATTTCCAAGCTATCTAGCTAGGTTTCGGAGTCAATTTCCATAGAGAAATCAATTGTTCGTAATAAAATCAATATTTGACCAAATTTCACGAAATAAAAAGAAGGCTCATTCTTAAATTGTGATAAAATTTAACATTATCAAAAGAAATATTGTTTTTGCATTGTCTATACAGCCGTAAAATTTGGGCAGCTTTTGTGAAACAGACAGTAATATGTAAATGAATCTTTCGTGTGCATTTTCACACAATACGTTGGATGAGGGTTTTATGTCCATTCAACTGCTACGTCATATAGCGAAAGACACATAATTTAATAATTTAATCTAAGTTTTCTTTTCCGACGACAGTAACGCTACATCAATGAGTGAATGATGAACAGCATAGACACCGATCAGAATGTGTAGATGTGCAATCTAATCAGGGTCTATGCTGTTTGATTTTCACGAACTCTATTATAATGCAATCACCAAAACATTTCATCGCTACATGAAAGTGCAAAAGGACCAACATCAAGAATTGGTGGCCATAATATGTGGCTGCGACTGGAGAAATGGGGCTTATGGGTTTTGCGACCAGTGTAGATCCAGATCAGCCTGTGCATCCGCACAGTCTGATCAGGATCTGCACTGTTCACCATTCCATTAATGAAACACACGCCATGCTTCTAACAAGAAATATAGATCGTAATCAGACTACAGGAGTGTTACATTTGATCAGGAGCTAAACTGGTCATTAACCCTCGCTACCCGGGAGACGAAAATTGTCGTCTGTTTTTCATTTTTGCCTTAATTATTAACAAAAAAACATATTTTGACAGCACATGAGAATCGTCTCCAGTGGAGACGATTCTCATGCACTGTCAAAACAGGTTTTTATCGAAAAATATTGAAAATAAAACATTTCCAGCAGACGACAAAATTTAATTCAGCGTAGTAAGGGTTAATCCCATTTCTCCAGTCACAGCCACATATGATCAGTGTACACGTACCCGTCTACGGCTCCGGCCGTCACGAGTAGATCCTGATCCTGAAACAACACGGACGTCACCGACTGTTGGCTGTCCTACAATACACAGACACATTCATAAGATTCGTTCATCAGAGCTCCAGATAAGATGTGTATTTGCGTATTTTACGCACTTATTTTAGCAGAATACGCATTGATTATCAAAAGTTGGAGTACAAAATACTCACAACAGTGTGAAAACATGCATGGATTTTCAAATTGAGTAGTGAAAATACTGTAATAAAGTTGAAAAGTTACCTAGTTAAGTTGCAAAAAGCAAACAGTGTTTACTTTTTGCAGCTCAAATAATTTAATTTTTAAATTTGTTTTATTTTTTATCATTTGTTCCCTATTTAATAAGGAAGCAAATCAATAATACATTTGTAAAAGTAAAATATGCATCGAACTTGAAATCTGGGGGTAAAATACTCTTTAGATACAAAACTTATCTGGAGCTTAGGATTCATTTCAATTGGGATTTCTCAACTCTTTGCATGCTAGCAGTGAAATAACAGCGAACAAATTGGGAGTCTTTCGGATTTCTCTCTGTAAATATGTTAAGGATTTCAATCGAATATTCATGATACTTACAGGGAAAAATGTGTTAACCCTTAGACCGCTATCTTAATTTTGTTGTTGTCTGCTCTTTATTTTCTATTCTCCATTTTTATATTCAAAAACACTTAATTTACAACATGCTTCGACAGCACTTCAGAATCATTTCCATTGGAAATGATTCTGAAGTGCTGTCCAAACATGTTTTTATCGAGAAATAAGGCAAGGTATAAAAGCAACAGCAGACGACGATTGTTGTCAGCAGACGACGATTGTTGTGAGTAGCAGTCTAAGGGTTAATGAATCGCTTCAGATATTTTTTAACTATTTACAGCCCACATGTTTCCCAGCATGCAAAGAGTTATAGGGCCCTATGTTTGTATACAGTGTAGATCCAGATGAGCCGGCTCGTGACAAGCCGTCTCAACAGGATCTGCACCATTTGTACGTACAGATCTACAGGAGGGAGTAGATACAGAAACGTTTAAATCAACCAATTGATTAGTTGGCTATGGAATGTTGGGCTCAACTATTCAAATAACTTCATTTTTCAGCATAAAATTCAGAAACTTTCATATCATTTTCTGAATTTTATGCTGAAAAAAATATGTTATAACTTATAATACTTTTTGAGTATGTTCTCAAAATTTGTACTCAAAATCAGCTCAGCTTCGACCAATCACACTTCCTGGTTTTGACCGTGAGAATGGAGTACATAGACTGAAAGTTGTCTAATTATGTGCCCTGGGCAAGAGTAAACAAATGCTGTGCATGTACTGGATTCCAATGCTCGAAATGAGGATATACAATGGATGGATGGATCCAGGCTGCAATGTGTTCAGGCTCGGCCCATCAACTATCTGATTTCTAGTACGAGTGTTCGAGGACGTGCACAGAAA
Organism: Conchocele bisecta; assembly: GCA_029237695.1. Classification (NCBI taxonomy): domain Eukaryota; kingdom Metazoa; phylum Mollusca; class Bivalvia; order Lucinida; family Thyasiridae; genus Conchocele; species Conchocele bisecta. The sequence continues at coordinate 56,520,149 of CM055269.1, forward strand.
GATTATAATCATGGGCCCGGACTGCATGTCCAGCCATGCTGACCGGGAACCGACCTGTGTCTGGCCGGGCCCGGCTCCACGGAACTTCTTCCTTCTGTTCATGTCCGAGAGGGGAACCGTATGGGCGTTCTTGATCATGTTAACCGACGACGCATGGCTCCCTACAACATCACGCAGTAATCGGTAAGTAATCGTCATGGTAATTAAAATTTATATTTTTATATACCTATATATATTCTTAAATTAATATGCCACCCTAAGTATGTGTATAAAAGTATATTAATTGCATACTGTCTCAATTGAAACTGCAACAATAACAGCCTATAATGCTTGTATAGCCTATGATAGTACCGAGTTGTGTGTGTGTCAATAAGGTGGATATCTGAAATCTGGGGCCCGTTTCACTAAACTTCTTACAACTAAAATGTTCGTAAGTGTAAAATTATGAGTCTGTAAAGTTCACATTGATAATGTTTTCTTGTAATCAATTATTGGATTTACATTTATTGAGCATAGGCTGCATATGCAAATGTAAATCCATCCATTGAAATTCCCAGATGATTCAAAATGTGCACTTACGAACATTTTAGTCGTACAAAGTTTAGTGAAACGGCCCCCAGGTGCTTACAATTGCAATTTGCAATTTAATTCAATTAAAAAGAAACCACCTAAATATGTCCCAGGTCTGCACATGCGATTTCACGGACAGTTTCCCAGAAAATTGTGGCTTTTTAAAACAGCATGGTGGTGGTCGTATTAATTTATGTATTTTTCTACTGGGTGGGGTCTACGTCATTTAAAATATCTATAGGTAGGGGTATTTTCTTTTTCTTTTTATCCTTTCTGGTGGTGGGGGTTTAAGTTCCCCTATGATGTTGGTGGGTGGTTATTTTCCATAAGTATTAAAGTGGGTGTCGGTGTATCAATTTAGAAGTCTCCGTTAAAAAACACCGACATTGAATGTTCATTGGTCAACGTTAATGGAAAGTTATTAAGAGTTGTAGTTCTTGCAATCCAGCGGGCCTAGTTTGATTGGTCCCGGGTCTTTTCGCCCATAATCCCGTTCGCACCACGGGTCGTTTCGCCCTTATTCCCGTTCGCCCCGGGTTGTCTCGCCCCTATATATATAATGTTCGGCCGGCCTAGTTCGATTGGCTGTCAGACATTTCGACCCCAAGACATCTCGTACACGAGCGTTCGTCGGTCTCCGAGTAAACAACAAGTTCGCGTAGCGAAACCGACAAACAAGAGTGTATTATTTCACGCTATTCAATCCTGAACAATTAATTATCCTATTTATTACATTTCTACTACTTAATTTCCTTATTTTTAATAATATTTGTGTTTTATTGAAGAAACTATGTTTACGTGTTAACGTAACTCATTCATAACAATTTTGGATTCATAAAAAAATGGCGCCTTTCTGTCTAATGGACTTCAGTGGATTTTAATATTTATGGCTCACACGTATAGGGTAAGTACCAAATCGATGGTATTACATGTATAATGATTAATATTTATAATAACGTGTTTTATTATTAATATAGAACAAAGAGCAGCTCGATATATTCTTTCACAGATATGCTGTTCACAACGTCTGCCAATAACAAACCAGTACTTGTCAGTGCCCTAATGTCGACACACATCAACGTTATTTATGACACGACTTTAGCAATATTAGTTGACCTCAGCTTCCGGCAGTGGTAATAATCAAACAATTTCACATATTTCTCCCTAAGAATAACATTTTCTGGTGGTGGGGGTTAAAGGAGAAATAAATTCTGGCGGTGGGGGGTGTTTTATGCAAAAAATCAATTCCGGTGGTGGGGGGTTATGCAAGAAATAAATTCTGGTGGGGGGTAAATTTTATGTAAATTCCGGTGGTGGTACCCCTAAAAAAAAAGCCAGTGATTTTTAATACTGGAAAAGCCCTTAGAAGAGAATTGTTGCATTGCTAATAGGTTGTAACAAGATGGGATTTACTCTTAGCAATGGGACATGCATGAATTAAATTGGTTTAACATGATGGAAAGACAGTAGTATCATTTGACTGTAATGTGCATTTGACAGTAATGTGACAAGCAAGCTAAGGATGCTATAAGTGATAGGCTGACAAAGGGGACTTACACACAAATAGAAGAAGTATAAATATGTTACCGTTAACATTGCACCGGACGTCCCACAATCTGACATGACCGTCCCTGCTCCCAGTCGCAAAGACAGCTGTAAAGGTAAATAAGTATTTGATAGAATTCATCAGCTTATTTGACACCAAGACTTGAGAAATGTTGTTTGTTTTGTTTGTTTGTTGGGGTTTAACGGCCTATTTAAGGCCGGGTCAATGGGTTTAGTACTAAATCCCATATATTACCTGTACAAGTACATGTACAAATGGGGGGGGGGGATCCCAAAATCAGAACTGAATATTTACAATAAAAAAAAACTATATATTCAGCCCTAAAATCAGAATAATCCTGATCTGATGTCAGGTCCTCGCCACACCAGAATCACTTGGCCCCCTCCCAAAAGCAGTAGGATCAGTAATAATCTTATTACTTTTATAATGGGCAATAACCCAATTCAACTCCCAGGTAACAAAAGAGCCTGAAACGTACCTGAGGGCCAAACCGGGCAAATCATGATTCTTATAAGGAGGAACCCTTACCGTTAATTTATTGCCTTCGAGTTCGCCCGACCAACCACCCACACTTGAAAGGGGGTGGGTGGGGGGGGGGGGGGGGGGGGCTTAAGGCCAATGTTGCCAGTGAAGTCCCAGATCAGCCTGCGCAGTCACAGTCTGATCTCGAACAACAGTCTTTGCCATTCCATTGTAGTTTACTAGTTTTTTTTTTGTTGGTGTTTGACGGCCTATCAACAGCTAGGGTCATTTAAGGCCGGGCCAACGGATTCACATCGAAAAAAAATAATATATTCAGCCCTGAAATCAGAATAACCTGACCTGGTGCCAGGTCCATACCACACCAAAGCAACTTTGCCCCTAAAAGTAATAGGATTACAAATAATCGTAATACTCACATAAGGGGTATAACCAGATTCAACTGTCACATACAAAATACAAAGACGTATGTGAGGGCCGAACCAAATTTTTGCATTTTTACCATTTGCAAACCCTGGAAACATTTTTTTGCAAACACCAATAATGCAAGAGTTTTTTATAAGTACATCTTTGTGGAAAGAAGCACTGAATAAAGTTCATGATTCATTAGTTGCTTGGGGTTTCATGTCCGTCCAACAGCAAGGTTATAGACATACTTTTAGAGCATAATTTCCCTGTCATTTGAGAAATTACCTTTTTTTCCTGAAAAGTAGCATTAAATTCGATAGCAAAGGTAAAATGGCTATGACTGGAGAAATGGGGCTTATGACATTTAAAGACCAGACATGCATCAGGCAGACAGTACAGATCCTCAATATGCTTACGGAATGTGACAGCCGATCAGGAGCTAGATTGGCAACAACCCCCATTCAGAGCTGCAGATAAGGTGCGTATTCGCGTATTTTACGTAATTATTTTAGCTGAATACGCATTGATTATCAAAAGCGGGAGTACAAAATACGCACAGTAACATGAAAATATGCATTTATTTTCCAATTGAGTGGTGAAAATACTGTCATAAAGTTGAAAATTCACTTTAATAGTTGAGCTGCAAAAAGCAAACAGTGTTTAGTGTTTGCTTTTTGGCAGCTCAAATAAGTGAATGTTTAATTCTGTTTATAAATATTTTATCCTTTATTCCCTATTTAGTATTAAATGAAGAAAATCAATAATCCATTTGTAAAAGTAAAATACGTAATGATTTTGAAATAAGCGGGTATAGTACGCTTTAGACACAAAGCTTATCTGGAGCTCTGCCCCCATTTCTCCACTCACAGTCACAAATGAGACAAACCATGTGATTCTGTACCCAAGAAGATGTGCGATATCTGACGAAAAATATTTACAATCTTTACGATAAACTTTTAACGTCATTTACAGAAAATATGACAGTATCTTCTGGCTTGTGTGAAATAACTATCCCATTACCATCATCTTGGTGCCGGAACTCCACGGACCGTACAGAACTTGTGTGACCTTTGAAGGTAAGAAGCTTGTCGGCCGTCCTCATGTCCCACAGACAGACGGTCTGGTCACCCGACGCCGTCACTAGTTTCTCCTCTTGCGACATCCATGCCACGTCAAACACAGCATTACTGTGTGCCTGCCAGTCTGCAAACAGAACAACATATAGCATAGCCATACGATTACACCAGTAGCCTATTTCATCAACATTGCAAAGTATACTTTAGTAACAAAGTATACTTTGAGGGAGAAATTTTCAATTTTATGATAAATTTATTAATTTTTATTATACTGAATTTATTACATTATCACAGCCTGTGATAATGTAATAAATTCAGTATAATTCAGTATAATTCAGTATAATTCAGTATAATTCAGTATAATTCTGCATACTTTTAATCATGAAATATATGCATTTGTTAGTTCTATATGAAATAATGCATTTCAGGAAAAATAAATGATTACTCCCTCAAAGTATACTTTGCTAGTAAAGTATACTTTGCAATGTTGATGAAATAGGCTACAGGGAAGTGATTTATTTACCAGAGCGCCGTGCGTCAAATACTCACAATTTTTTTAATTTGACATACCAAGTCTGAAATTTTATTATTTTTCAGAGGCGATCAATTTGACTCACCAACTCAAAATGGTAGATAAAACAAGGCCAGGGATGAATTTACAGTGCGACTGTGGTGAAATTCTCTCCCTGAATTGCACCACTTCTTATTTTGAGTGGAGAAGTTTTTCACTATGAAAACGGACATCTCTGGGAAAATGGCCTAAAATAGGCCATTTTCCCAGAGATGTCCGTTTTCATACAACAAAATATAAAAACTTCTTGCTAGTTTGAAGTGCTACATTGAACCCTAATACGCATCTACCCCTTTACAACACTATGCTTGGGGTCCAAATGTTTCAACACAACAAACATCTACGCTACATGTAATGTTTGCAAACAGTGGCGCTCCAGATGAGACAGCTTGTACTCATCAGGATCTGCACTGGTTATGGACATTTGTGCAGCGCTCCAGATAAGCTGCGTATTTGCTTAAATACCCAATTAAAATTGCCAAAAACCCAATTGAAATCAGTAGTAGTGAGTATCAAAAAGCAATAACAATTTTGTGGTATCTTTATCATGCTACAGACAACACTAAACAGACCACAAATATAGGCCTAGCATATTTTTGCTTATTTTCCATAAAAACACATCTTGGTATTTCATTAGAATTGTCTCCAAGGAGACAATTATAATGAAATGCCAAGACAAGTTTTCATTTCGAAGCAAACTATTCAACAATCGCAAACATTTCAAAATTTGAATTGGGTAAAATAAAATCACACTACTGTTTACCCATCAACAGACAGCAACTATTGAATTAGTTTGCTTCAAAATGAAAACATGTCTAGGCATTGCATTAAAATTGTCTCCTTGGAGACAATTCTAATGAAATACCAAGATGTGTTTTCATGGAAAATAAGAAAAATATGCTATATTTGTGGTCTGTTTATTGTTTTCTGCAGCATGATAAAGGTACCACAAAATTGTTATTGCTTTTTGATACGAGCTACTTCCGATTTCAATTGGGTTTTTGGTAACTTTAATTGGGTATTTAAGCAAATACTCAGCTTATCTGGAGCTCTGGTAAATAGTTTGCAATGTATTTCAAAGGGTAGAAATTGAACACACAGGCCATAAACCCCATTTGTCCCGTCACAGCCACAATCATAGATCTCTAAATTAACATTTACCCTCCACAAGCGAGTCCTCGCAGGTTTTATTTGTGTTGTACGTGACCAAACTGCCGTTTTCGTCCACCAAAGCCAAGATGTGGGCACTGGATGGTACTGAAACATGGTACACAAGCAATTTAACCCTAAAGCCAACATTTGCAAACACTGTAGATCCAGATGAGCCGGCTCGTAACGAGCCGTTTTTTGTTTGTCATTTATTTTTTTAATATCCTTAAACAACACCGATTTTTGATTAATAGAACAGTTCAAAAGTAAACATGGGAGAAATTCATACTTGTTACGTAGGGGCAAAAATCCAGGGGTGACAAAAGTTCCGAATGCCAAATCCTGAAAATGGCTAAACAAAGATATGTTTGCACCCACAAATGCGTGAAAGTATGCCCTGTAATATTAACCATATTATCATTGGAGACATCTGACTACAGTAAACCAAGTCAATAGGAGCGAGTGTTAGCCTAATAAACAAAGTTATGTTTTTGTAGCATACCCTTACATTTACAGAAACACAACCTTCACTACGTGAAATTTAACTTTACTACCAAAACTTTTACAGAACTAGCTTACCTTTACAGAAACTGCAGGCTAACGGAGGAACTGGGCCCTGGAAACAGAGAACACACGTCAGATTACACAACAACTGGTATATGTGTAAATGTTACCAGCAAAATAATAATGTTCACTTTACACAATAAAATGGCCGTTATCATTATTATATTAATAATTATTATTAATTATTTTACATACCATGAGAAAATGGGCTCATTGACATTTTTTATCAGTGCAGTTCCTGATCAAACGGCATACAGCTGTATTTGACCTCAAATGCTTGTTTGAGGTTTCTGCAATGTTTCGCCAAACAGGCATGAGACCAACATTCCGAAAATAAAGTCTGAAATGACCTGAAAAAAGGTTGAAACCCCCAACCCCCTTACAAGAGTATAACATTTGAGCACATCAGACAGAATCTGAAACGTTTCAAAATTTCAAATAGTGAACAAAAAGTCTGAAATCATGGAAATGTTTCAAGTCCACCGCTGCATCAGGGTCTAATCATTTCATCTTGCTGACGGCAGTGCCCATATGACTGAATGGTGAATAACATTGGCCCTGTAGCCGATTTCATCAAAATTGCAAAGTATACTTATCTAGCAAAGTATACTTTGAGGGAGTAATCATATATTTTTCCCGCAATGCATCATTTCATATAGAACTAACGACTGCATATATTTTATGTTTAAAAGTATGCAGAATTATTATACTGAATTTATTACATTATCACAGCCAAAATGGCTGTGATAATGTAATAAATTCAGTATTATAATAAATTTATCCTTAAATTGAAAATTTCTCCCTCAAAGTATACTATGCTAGATAAGTATACTTTGCAATGTTGATGAAATAGGCTACAGGTGCACAGTCTGACCTGGCGACTGCTGGCTGCATATGAGACAAGCCATGTGTGACTTAAGTGCAGGCTGATCTGTGGCTATGATGGTCGCACACGTCAAAAGTTAACTTTCTGCATCCAGGTCCCTATACAATTTATTAACTCCTCCACTCAGGATGACCAACAAAGTGCTGTATAAATGTGCAAGGATTGAGTTACTACACTAACACAGCTCCAGATAAGCTGTGTATTTGCGTAAATACCCAATTAAAATTGTCAAAAACCCAATTGAAATCAGAAGTAGCGAGTATCAAAAAGCAATAACACATTTGTGGTACCTTTATCATGCTGCAGAAAACAATAAACAGACCACAAATATAGCATATTTTTCTTATTTTCCATGAAAACACATCTTGGTATATCATTAGAATTGTCTCCAAGGAGACAATTCTAATGAAATTCCATGACATGTTTTCATTTCGAAGCAAACTATTCAATAATTGCTGTCTGTTGATGTGTAAACAGTAGTGTGATTTAATTTTACCCAATTAAAATATTGAAATACCCAATTGCTTCAGATATGATGGAGTGAAAATACTCAATTACTAATTCCTTATCTGGATTACCTCATCTTCTGATCCAAACACCGGGTACTCATCGGTCTGATGACAGCGGATCAATTCTAGCAAGCTTGATGGAACTACCACACTTCCAAGTTCTACAATAAATATTAATGTGGCTGTGACTGGAGAAATGAGGCTTATGGGTTTTGTGACTACTGTCTGTTCCACGTTTTTCTGCCGACAAACTTTTGGCTATTAAACACATTAAATCTAAAAAATATTTAAATGTAAGTACTTATCGACAACAAAAAAGACATCATCCCCCCAAAAATTATTTATGAAATTCCATAACATATTGATTTTATTGCGTAAAAAAAAATTTCCTATGGGAATTTAAATTGGGGGCTAAAAATTGATTTTTTTTAAATAATTTTTTATTTGTGGACCGAGTCAATTTCCATTTTATGTTCAACCCTCCTGGTCACCCTTTTGCCCCATGTTAAATTCCCACAGGAATTTTCTCTTTTTTTTTTCGCAATAAAATCAATATTTTATGGAATTTCATAAAATAAAAAAATTTGGACAGGGCGACTTTTTTGTTATTGATGAAAAAGTACTTGCATTTAATTATGTTTTAAATTCAATGTGTTTAATAGCCACAAGATTGTAGGCAGCAAAACATGGAAAAGACAGTAATTACATTCCATTACACTGCATTACATAAGAGTTATGATGGAGTAGTTCTTTGTTTATGTACTCGGAACTATGTACGGAAATTTTATTATTTATCTTTTTCAGGGTGGGAATTCACTCAAGGAAAGTTACATGCCCGGCTGACAGACCGAGGTCTATAAATACATCAAATATGCCTAAAAGCATTATAGGAATGAATGGCCTTTTTGTGGAATTTATCGGGGTATAAACTTGGAAAAGTCGCGGGAATACTGGACGAAGGCCGGAAGGCCTTCGTCCAGTATTCCCGCGACTTTTCCAAGTTTATATCCCCGATAAATTACACAAAAATGCCATTCATTCCTTATAATTCCAGCATTTTAAAAAAATTCAAGAAAATGTGTTTATTTTCCGTTTTGATAAGAATTATTTTAACTGCGCCTGACGGTTACGGAAAGTAGTTTGGCATGGGAGTTTACTGGGATATAAATTTTGGACAGAGACTTGCTTCGGGCCAATCAAATGTTAGGGAATTGTGTAAATATTTTTGTGCTGGAATTATCAATAAATAAAAAAAATAAACTAAAATTATTTTTTTTACTCCCTCCATATACTTACTTATAAGTCTATATGGAGGGAGTAAATAAATTTGTTTAGCTTATTTTTTTTCATTTATTGATGCTTTTAGGCATATTTAATGTATTTATAGACCTCGGTCCGTTACTTCAACCTGTGGTGTCCCGGTGTAATTTACTGACAAATCACACAATTTAGAAGGAAAATTATTATTTTTTTCAGTAAAGAAACTATGTATGTATTATACCAATCCATAAAGAAAACAGTATTTACACTTCTTGTAAAGTGTGTTTAGTTATTATTTTCTGGTGTTGTCATACGTGTGGTGCACCAAATGGGCATGTCCCAGTCATCAACCAGCACAGTTTACAAGCCCGTAATTCTCAAATCTTGTCCATTTGTACTTTACTATACATTTACATTGTAAACTTATTCTGCAATACATTTGCTTTTGTTGTAAAAAATACTGATGTTAATGTATCTGTCCTGCGAAATCAAGTAATTTCCGTTACGCTGAACAAAACATGTAAAATCAGAGTAACCTCCCTTCCTACTCTCGGCTATGCAATGAACACTGTTTATGGGAGCGTGATTTATAAATAAACACGATGGTAACACAACTTCAGTAATTGTCGAGAACGAGGCCGGTCTGTATTCGGAATTTTAAGATTTTAAAACATTGTCGGGTAATAAATCGTTGTGTGTTTGGTCGCCTTTCTACACATTTCTTCCTGTATCGATTTTTCATAACACGCGCGTGGTAATTGTGTACAGGTGAAGGTCTCGATAGCTGTAGAGCGGTTTATAAATAGACTGGCTTTAGCGTATTTAAGACTCACCATTTCTGATGACTATGGTTATCCGTGTTTGTAATATTTATACAGTACACTCAATTTTTTGCGTGCGCGACCCACCCATCCCCGCGATCTTCCTCAGCGCGGACATGTCACTGTGATTCACGGTGACGATTACCGTTGAAAATGGTCACCGTGACTGAAACCAGCGAGGCACTAAGGGTGATTCGCGGTGATTTCCGGTGACGGTCACCGTGTATCACGGTGACGTCTGCATGCGCTACAGGTAAATATGCAGGCAAGGTTTTCCTATCAATGTACGGTATTGCATGTTATTTTTCACGTCACATTTTGTATCGTAAGTAATTGCGGCGTTTTGCAACAAAATTACTCGGCAAAATGCGACGAATCACTGTGTTATTACTTTGTACATCGACACAATGACTCAGCAAAGATGCGACAAACCACTGTGTTACTACTTTGTACACACAACCTCCAGATTTGAAGTCAGGTGTTCTATCCCCTAGGCAACAACCCATCACTTTTAAAAGAAGTAAAGAAATGCCCCTATTATAAACGAGCGACCATACATACTTAAAATAGCAGCTGACGTAACGTCGGTAAACTGAAATATCGTACGCGACAATTGGCATTTACGTTCCAACAAGATTTTCACGGTGTGTAATCGATCCTATTTCCTCTTCACCATATGGAACCAGACTCGAGAAACACAAATTGCATCGTTTATTATGCCCTCTTCCCCCCCCCCCCCCCACCCACCATATGGTGAGTGGGCATATAGTGCTACCGGCGTCCGTACGTACGTCCGTCCCAAAACCTTAACGCTCGGGTAAATGGCTTATAATTTCTGTTTCCTTGCTTGGATCTGCTTCACATTTCACACACGCATTGCTCTAATGGTCCTCTACCGCCCTGTGACAAATTCACATTCATCCCGACCCCGCTAAGCCCAGGGTCAATGTCACAGACTTGGTGCGTTCGAAACCTTAATGCCACATTTCTAGTTTTTGAATGTGCCAATTGTTTGCCCGTTCTAACAGTTTCCCCAATGACTGGGCTAGATTCAACATTTCATTCTATGTTGCATCGCCGGTTTTCGGTGATAATACTGTCAACAATTAAAAATACGGACGGACGCACGGACGGACACCCGGACGTCATTGTGAGAAGTGCACTATGTCTCGCTTTCCGCAGGCGGGCTTGACAATAATGCTAATATTCGTACACAATATAAATGGTTTTGTCATTGGAGACTATTCTCATGTGTTGCCTTTACATGTTATTAAGAAATAAAAAAAAAACCATTAGTATCGTCTAATGAGACAAATGTTAAAAGAAAACATGAATACATTTGTATTTCTTTACAAAGAATCGACTTAGGAGACGATTCTCATGTGCTGCCAAATCTTGCTTTATCAAGAAATCAAACAAATGTGAAAATGCACTATGCCAAGCTAATGCGTAATTATCAATTTATCGGCGATGCGATGAACGTGAGGGACTACATAGCGTTGTTTTGATATGTTTGTTTCTGCCGAATTCTAAATGTCGGTCACCAGGTCACACTTTGCACGTGAAACTGGATTACCGACAGACGATTGTAAACACCATCAGGTGTGCAGCTAGACAGAAAATGATATGTCGCAAATGTGCTAGTTTGGGATAGGTGGGCACGGCGGCATATTTCTTTATACGCCGGAACTATTATGTATCCACGCTGTATGGGTGGTGGACGACTCTTGGACACAGCTTGTTCTCACGATAGTGAGGCCCACTGCATGTCACGGGCAGCGACATTGTCTGGGGTTCCAGTACGTACATGTATGCGCAAAACTCAATTTCAACACATCGTGAAAAAGCCGAGGCAAAAACGCGACATCGCATTCACAAAAACGCGCGATCACGAGGCGAAAACGCGATATTGAATACAATAGAATATCATGTTTTCACCGTCTCGCGATTTGGTCTCGCATTTTCGCGATCTTGTTTATAGGTCGACGATGCGATACAGCAACCAATAACATGTATCGAAATATGTTTTCTTTTCAATAAACATGTATTGGCAGTACATTAGATTATTATGTTTTTATTGTCAAGAACTACTGATGTTTGTCCACATTTGTTCTATTTCTTAATAAAAACATGTCTTGGCTGCACATAAGAATCGTCTCCTAAAACAATGTGTACGAGTCCTGTTAGGGAAATGTGACAACCTCGCGTGTTCGCGGTTTCTCGCATAGGTTGCGATCGTGAAGCGTGATCGCGAGATTTCGAGTGCACAACTCATTCCCCCCCCCTCCCCCCCCCCTGGCTACATACGGGCATGCCGCAACCTGTCGACTGTCAGCTGATGAACATTGGACATGTCGCTATTGTGTATTATTATGAGTTGGCTGACGGACGAGTTGGTCGAAGGCCGAATGCACACGTACACACACACATGCGTGCACTTAATTAATGGTTTATCGTACAAAAAAAAAGTATTATTTTGCAAATGTACATGCATATATATGTACTGGTAAATACGCAATCGCGGTGATCCCCCCCCCCGTGGACGATCACGGCGAATCACCGTGATAACGCTAGGGCAGTGCATCGCAGTGACCGGGGATGCTGTCACCGCACGAAAATGAGAGTACTGTATTACACATTTCATTCCCAAGTAACTTTAACACAGACTATTCCATATTAAGTGTGGAACTGTTACATTATGCTGTATTAGGGGTAATTTTTTGGTATAAATAAAGTACGTACGAATGGCGTAGATCCTGATGTGCCATGTTAAAAGTGTTCATCTGCAATCCATTTTGCCCGAACAATGTTATATCTAATGTATGGACGAAAAAAATATGCCTCCCTATATTATAACCTGGCACGTGGGCATGTACCATTAAGAAGTAGAACAAATGTGGACAAATACCAATAACTCTTGACAAAAAACATGATAATCGTCGTCTTAGAAGATTCTTATGTGCTACCAATACATGTTTATTGGGGGAAAAACATATTTCGATATGTGTTATTGGTTACTGCATCGCATCGTCGGTTTTTGCCTTACCTTTTTTTGGAGGATTCTGCACCCCCCGACTTTTAAATTTCGATGTCATAAAGTTATGGAATTATTATGTGCGAAAGATAATTCCAGAGCCAAATCTTACTAAATAAAGTACAATTTTATTCCATGCCTAATAGTCTCCCGAAATGGATAAATATGTGTCGAGTAATTGATCGTAAATGTGTGTCTCTGTTGACATCGCGTCGGCGTGTATCAAAGGTTAGATCGGCACGACTTTGTAACCTTTGATGTCTCACCCTCCACACGTCACAGTCAGTAATGATTACAACCGCACGTGCATATTATGTACGACGTGATCGGGTAAAAACGGGCTTATTGTATATTATGCGACTAGCCAAGACCAAAAGGTGTTCACCATCAGAAGAATTCAGCGGAATCAAATGTCTCGCCTTGTTCCGCCTTGACCTTGACCCTGGGGCCTTGACCTTGGGGCCCCGAGAATAGTCCTAGTCATCTACATATCATAGTAAAGGTATGTATAAAGTTTGATGACTGTAGCTGATAAGGTGTTGAAGTAATGACCGTAACACAAAAACTTAACATTGAATGATGACGACGACGACTCCGAAAAAGCAAAACCTTAAGTCTCGCTTTCCGCTTTCGAGGGCGAGACAAAAAACGCGAGATTGTACCGTGTCCCCAACAGAATACGTAACAATCGTCTTAGGAGACGATTCTCATATGCTGCCAAAACATGTTTATTAGAAAAAATATATTTTGACAAAACATGAAATCGGAGTAGACAGACATACCTTTAACTTGATACTTTTACCATCAACATAGGTATTATAAAATATGAATTATAATGGTTTATAAAAGTTCCGTTTTTTACCACATAGTAAGTGCACGAGTTCTGGCGAATAAACCTGTCCCACGATGTTTATACAAAATGGCTTCCCGAGAATTGATAGAAATGTCGGTGCGATTGAATTGTCTGTCGTGACGCACTGGACGCATATACATGTAGGTTTGATGAATTTTTCGTAAACAATGTTTTTTTGATTCAAAATGTTTCTTTACGGGCCGGGACAATGTAAAAGTGTATTTTGAACCTGATGTTTACATCGGAAATGTGTCCGATCTTTTACGACCTATCAATAATGCTAATTTTTTCAAAACAAAATAATCGATAGCTCGAAAACGCGTTGACATAGCAAATCGGGGAATATATGATATAACAATGATATAACTCGGTTGACTGTTTCGTGAGAGTCCGTTGTCTCGAGGCCATCCGGGTTCGGCCTATTAAAAACTTGGGCACCTTTGTATGTTTTAGCTTATATCTTTTTTCATTTATTGATGCTTTTAGTGTATTTATAGACCTCGGTCCGTTACTTCAACCTGTGGCGAGCATTGTTTATAGTTCCAAGTGAAATATCGCCTGCATGAGATGTCACGTGATCTCCAAGTCGCACGAAAAATGGCAAAATGATACATGTTTAAATATTTCAGGCACAAAACATGAAAATGAAGATTATTTCAACATGAATTCGCCACAAATTGCAATAATGCGCAATCATTCAATTGACACTGCACGACCGTTAGCAATACCAGTCTACTATTATAAATGTAACACATGGACTCATCCAATGGAATAGTGTAATGGATCATTGGTTCTACCTCGAAACTAAACAAGAAACGAGGCAAAGCCACGAAGGCCAGGTTTTTTCCAAGCATAGACACTTGGATAACATAATTATACCCACTTTTGTAGACTAGATGGCCGTGGCCTGCATGTCGCGCCTTGGGGCGAGGCATGGACACTAAAAAAATAGATATAGTAGATGGAAAAAGTTTAACCAAAAAACTTTAACCGGACACACTGACGAACGGATGGACGTATGCCAAAATGTCGACGATATCGCGCGTTCCGCAAGCAGGTGTGAACAATGAGATGATAAACACCCCATTTGATGAAGTATCCAAATGTATTGGGTGAAGCAGTTGATCGCTACATGCAGAATATAGACATACACGTAAAAAACTTTACATTAAAGAAAATTTATTTAAAGTTAATTTGAACTTGACCATAGGGAGCACAGGAATGCCGCTTATCCTTTTCCCAAGCCCAAGGGTAGGAGACCAATGATTGATAAACACCCATAAGTGAAATGTAAGGTTGAAGTTTGGTGAAGCAGTTGCAGAGATATAGTAAACACGAAAAAACTTTTAACAAAAAAACAAAAATTCAAAGTTAATTTGACCTTAGACATTGGAGGCACAGGATCGTGCTTTTCCGCAAGCAGGTGCAACAATGATGAAAAACACCCATGTGAAGTATCAAGGTAATTGGGTTGAAGCAGTTAGCAGAGATATAGTACACGAAAAAACTTAAAACAAAAAAAATTCAAAGTAATTTGACCTTGACATTTGGGCACAGGATCGCTCTTGTCCCGCAAGCAGGTGTGACAATGATGGGGATAAACAAGCCCCCATGTGAAAGTTATCAAGGTATTGGGTGAAGTGCATTATGCAAGATTATAGTACCATACAAAAAACTTTAACAAAAAATTCAAAGTAATTTTGAACCTGACATTGGGCACAGGATCGCGCTTTCCGCAAGCAGGTGAGAAACAATAGAAAAAATGATAAACACCCATTTGTGAAGAATGAAGGTATTGGGTGAAGCAAATTTGCAAAGAGATTATAGTACAAACGAAAAAACATAACGAAAAAATTTCAAAGTAATTTTGACCTTGACCATTGGGGCACAAGGATCCTCGCTTTCCCAGCAAGCAGGTGCGAACAACTGATGAAAAATAAACACCCATGTGAAGTATCAAGGAATTGGGTGAAGCAGTTCCGGGGCAGAGATAAAGTAACACACGAAAAAGACTTAACAAAAAAAATTCAAATAATTTGACCTTGACAGTTGGGCAGACAGATCGCGCTTCTCCGCAAGCAGGTTGGCAACAATGATGATAAACAACACCATGTAAAAAGTAGAAGGTATTGGGTGAAGCAGTTGCAAGAGATATAGTACAACGAAAAAAACATTAACAAAAAAATTCAAAGTAATTTGACCTTGACATTGGGCACATATCGCGCGAATTTTCTTCCGCAAGCAAGGTGCGACAATGATAGATAAACACCCATGGTGAAGTATCAAGGTTACTTGGGGTGAAGCAGTTGCTGGATATAATACATGAAAAAAACTTTAAACAAAAAAAATTCAGTGATTTTTGACCCTTGGACATTGGGCAAAAACAGGGATCGCGCTTTCCCCGCAAAGCAAAAAAAGGTTGCGACAATGATGATTTAAACCACCCATTGAAGAAGTATCAAGGTATTGGGTGAAGCAGTTGCAGGAAGATATAGTAGAAACGAAAAAACTTTAACAAAAAAAATTCCAAGTACTTTGAACCTTGAACATTGGGCACAGGATCGTGCTTTCCCGCAGCAAGGTGCGACAATTATGTAAACACCCATGTGAATGTATCAAGGTATTGGGTGAAGCAGTTGCAGAGATATAAGTTACACGAAAAAACTTTAACAAAAAAAACAATTCAAAGTAATTTGACCTTGACATTGGGCCAACAGGTTATCGCGCGTTCCGCAAGCAGAGTTTGTGGAACCAATGATGATAATCAACCCATGAGAAGTAACAAGGTATTGGGGAGCAGTTGCAGAACTAATAGTACACGAAAAAAACTTTAACAAAAATTCAAAATAATTTGACCTTGAAACAATTGGGCCCACAGGATCGGCGCTTTCCGCAAGCATTGCAACAATGAGATACAACACCCCATGTGAAGTTATGGGAAGGTATGGGTGAAAGCAGGTTGCAGAGATATAGTACAAACGAAAAAACTTTAACTAAAAAAATTCAAAGTTAATTTGATTTGACCTTAGACATTGGGCAACAGGATCGTGCTTTCCGCAAGCAGGTTTTTGCCGACAATGTTGATAAACACCCATGGTGAAGTATGGAAGGTATTGGGTGAAGCAAGTTGCAGAATAAAGTACACGAAAAAACTTTAAACAACCCAAAAAATTCAAAGTAATTTGACCTTGACATTGGGCAACGAGGATCGCAAAGCTTTTCCCCGGGCAAGCAGAGTGTGAAACAATGATGAAAAAACACCCATGTTGAAGTTTTCAAGGTCTTGGGTGAAGCAGTTGCAGAGATATAGTACATACACGAAAAAACTTTAACAAAAAAATTCAAAGTAAATGACCTTGACATTGGCCCAGGATCGCGGCCTTTTCCGCAAGCAGGTGCAACAATGATGAAAAACACCCAAGTGCAGTATGAAGGTATTGTTGAAGCATTTGCAGAGATAATTAGTACACAAAACACTTTAACAAAAAAATTCAAAGTAATTTGAACCTTGACATTGGCACAGGATCGCGCTTTCCGCAAGCAGGTGCGACAATGATGAAAAACACCCAAGTGGAAGTATCAAGGTATTGGGTGAAGCAGTCCAGAGATAATACACGAAAAAAATTTAACATACAAAAATTTCAAATTAATTTGGACCTTGACTTTGGTCACAGGATCGCGCTTACCGCAAGCAGTGCAACAATGATGAATTAAACACCCCATGAAGTATGAAGGTATTGGGTGAAGCGTTGCAGAGATATAGTACAACAAAAACTTAACAAAAAAATTCAAAGTAATTTGACCTTGACATTGGCACAGATCGCGCTTCCGCAAGCAGGTGCGACAATGATGATAAACACGCATTGAATATCCAAGGTATTGGGTGAAGCAGTTGCAGAGTATAGTACACGAAAAAAAAACTTTAAATCAAAAATTCAAAGTTAATTTGACCTTGGAAAAAACCATTGGGCAAACAGGATCTGCTTTCCGCAAGCCAGGTTTGTGACCTTATGGGATGTTACACACCCCATTGGGTGAAGTATCAAGGTATTGGGTGAAAGCAGGTTGCAGAGATTAGTTACTCGAAAAAAACTTTAACAAAAAATTCAAATGTAATTTGACCTTTTGACTTTGGGCAACTGGATCGCGCTTTCCGCAGGCAGGTGCAACAATGATGATAATATCACCCATTGTGAAGTAAATGAAGGTATTGGTGAAGCAGTTGCCCAGAGATATAGTACACGAAAAAACTTTAACAAAAAAATTCAAAGTAATTTGACCTTGAACTTTGGCACAGGATCGCGCTTTCCGCAAGGCAGGTTGGGCGACAATGAATGATAAACACCCATGTGAAGTATCAATGGTATTGATGAAGCAGTCGCAGAGATATAGTCACGAAAAAACTTTAACAAAAAAATTCAAATTAATTTGAAAAAACCTTTGAACAAAAAAAATTGGGCAACAGGATCGCGCTTTAACCGCACGCTGGCGCTGCAACAATTTGATGATAAACCACCCATTGTGAAGTATGAGGTATTGGGTGAAGCGTTGCAGCGATTATAGGGGTAACGAAAAAACATAACAAAAAAATTCAAAGGTAATTTGACATTGACATTGGGCCACAGGATTTGCCGGCTGTTCGCAAGAGGTTGCGGACAATGATGATAAACCACCATGGTGAAGTATCAAGGTATTGGGTGAAGCAGTTGGCAAGGAGATTATGTACATGAAAAAACTTTAACACCAAAAAATTCAGTGATTTGACCTTGACATTGGGCACTAGGAACGCGCTTTCCTGCAAGCAGGTGGACTATGATGATAAACACACATGTGAAAAAGTATCAAGGTTTAATTGGTGTGAAGCAAAAAAGTTGCCGAAGATAAGAGTTTACACGAAAATAACCTTTAACAAAAAAAAATTCAAAGTAATTAGGATTTGAACATTGGGGCACAGGATCGTGCTTTCCGCAAGCTTAGGTGCCGACAAATGATGATGAACCACCCGGTGTGAAGTATCAAGGTATTGGTGATGAAGCAGTTGCAAAGATGATATGTACAACCGAAAAAACTTTAACAAAAAAATTCAAAGTAATTTGAACCTTGACATTGGGGCACAGGATCGCCGCTTTCCGCAAGGCAGGTGTGACATTTGGGTGAATAAACACCATGTGAGTATCATAGGTAATTGGGTTGAAGCAGTTTGCAGAGATATAGTACACGAAAAAAACTTAACAAAAAATTTCAAAGTAAAAAATTGACCTTTGTCAATTGGGCAAAAAAACAGGATTGAGCTTTCCGCAAGAGGTGCAAACAATTGAATTTGATAAACACCATTGTGAATGTATGAGGTATTGGGTGAAGCAGTAGGGCAGAGATATAGTACACGAAAAAACTTTAACAAAAAAATTCAAGGTAATTTTGACCTTTTGAATTGGCACAGGATCGTTTTGCCTTTCCGCAAGCAGGTGCGACCTATGATGGATAAACACCCATGTGAAGTATGAAGGTAAATTGGGTTGAGCAGTTTGCCCAGAGGATATAGTACACGGAAAAAAACTTTAACAAAAAAATTCAAAAGGTAATTTGACCTTGACATTGGGCACAGGATCTCGCTTTACCGCAAGCAGGGGTTGGGACAATGAATGATCAAACACATGGGAAGTTGATCAGGTATTTGGGAAGCAGTTGCAGAGATATAGTACACGAAAAAACTTTAACAAAAAAAATTCAAAGTAATTTGACCTTGACTTTGGGCACAGTGATCGCGCTTTCGCAAGCAGGTGCGACATGATGTAAAAACACCCATGTGAAGTATAAGGTATTGGGTGAAGCAGTTGCAGAGTTATAGTACACGAAAAAAACTTTAACAAAAAATTCAAAAATTCTAAGTAATTTGACCTTGACTTGGGACAGGACGCGCTTTTTCCGGGCAAGCAGGTTGGTGACAATGAGATAAAACGCCATTTGTGAAAGTATCCAAGGTATTGGGTGAAGCAAGTTGCAGGAGATATATAGTTACACGGAAAAAACTTTTTTAAACAAAATAAAAAATTCAAGTAATTTGACCTTGAAAACATGGGCACCCAGGATCGCGCTCTTCCGCAACAAGCATTAATGGGTGCGACATTGGGGCTGATAAACGGCCAATTTGGTGAAAGTATCAAGGTTTGTGGTGAAGCAAGTTGCAGAGTTATAGTACTACAAAAAAATAAAAAACTTTAACAAAAAAACAAAATTCAAAAGTAATTTTGACCTAATTTGACATTGGGCACAGGGGCCGCACGGTTGGGGGTTAGAATGAAAATATGGATGGATGATGATAAACACCCATGTGAAGTTTCAAGGTAATGGGCGAAGCAGTTGCAGACATATAGTATAACGAAAAAGTTTTAACCAAAAAACTTTAACCAGACGTACGTTAAAAAGTTAACATTGAAAATGGCTAAGTCAATTACGTAGAAATAATAGGTGAAGGTGAAAAAATTGTCACATGTTGGATAGTTGTATGTGGTAGGCACCCCTTGGTTATGAAGCTGTGAAAGTTTGGTGGTCCTAGGTGGTACAGTACCAAAGAAATGGACTTAAACACGAAAACTTAACATTGTAAACGCGAAAACTTAACATTGAAAATGGCTAAGTCGACTGCGTGGAAAAAAATTGGTGAAGTTAAAAAAAAAAAGTAACATGTTGGATAGTGATATGTGGTGGGCACCCCTTGATTATGAAGCTGTGAAAGTTTGGTGGTCGTAGGTGGTACAGTACCAAAGAAATGGACTTAAACACGAAAACTTAACATTGTAAACGCGAAAACTTAACATTGAAAATGGCTAAGTCGACTACGCGGAAAAAATGGGTCAAGATAAAAAAAAAGTAACATGTTGGATAGTGATATGTGGTGGGCACCCCTTGATTATGAAGCTGTGAAAGTTTGGTGGTCCTAGGTGGTACAGTAACAAAGAAATGGACTCAAACACGAAAACTTAACATTGATTGTGGACGCCGCCCGGGTGCGAACGGGAATAAGCGCTAACCGGTTCGGGACACAACATTAGAGCAAAAAAAGAATCAGCTACATAATATGAAACTATCATACGCTTCCTGAACCCAGATCTTCTTAAATTGCAATCATAAAACGGCATCGTTGGCTAACTGACAAAGCCAACACAGGATGGTGAAGCTCCCGCAATTTTTTCCCGGAAAGTGAGGTCAGGAAATATAATCTATGTGTATGGTAGTAGGTAACGTAAATACAATAATTATTTTACACGACAGTGTGCATTTTCTGAACGGTGCTAGCTAAAATATGTGTATCAAGCTTCAGAGCTCTGCATCACCCGTGCTTGGAGAAAAAACAATAATGATTTGAACACCATAGATTGGAATGAAGTGTTAAATTAATTATCCACAAACCAAGCATGTGATAACTTTGCAGACAAAACAATTAAAAGAAAACATACTGGTGTGCAAAGTTCTCGAGAAGAAATATGAAACGCCATGAATGACAAGAACGTCAATAAACAACGTTAGAAACAAAAAGAAGAAATGGCTGAAGTACCTTAACCACAGAAACGAAGCCAACAAGAATTGCTATGAAGATGCGAAAAAGGAAGCAAATATAGAAACTATACCAAGGCAAAAGTTGAGTATGAGAAACAACTGACTACGAACATAAAAAAAACGGACGAGAGAAACTTCTGGAAATAAGTAAGGTAAAAACAACGAAAAACAAGGACATTGTAGGGAACATCGAGAACAATTATGGAGACATTAAAACTGACAGTATAAGGAGAGAGCTGAAATACTAAACACATTCTTCACAAGTGTTTTTGTGAATGAGGATACCGCAAATGTTCTCGGCTTCGAAGATAAAAATTTTGAATCGTCTCTTACTAAAACTAAAAGTTACAAAATCACAAGGACCCGATAAATGTCACCCAATGTTCCTAGTTGAAAAAGTAGACACACTACCTAAACCACTGACAATACTATACAATAAATCACTAAAAGAAGTTCAAATCACAAACATATAGCAAGTCGCAAATATTTCCGAAATTCACTAGGATAAAAAAGGACCAAAATATAAAGCCGAAACTTACTGACCGATAAGTTTAAAGGTACATGCCCACTCAATAAGCACAAAATGTTCTGTATATCAGAGACATCATCCGAGACATTTTCTGGAAAAATAAACTTTCATTCACCATTACCCCACGTATTGATTGGCATTATTATACATTTTATATCAGACGTAAATTTCCACACTGATATCAGGGGCGAAAACCGTCCTTCCTTAAAATGTTAACGTACATTACTATTTATTCTCTGTATTTATTTTTTAATGTGCAATGATCATACTTTGTAATCTGTCGAAAATATTATTTTTTTTCAGTTAACGCAATTAATTATTACGAATAATTTAAAAATGGTATGCCTGATTTGCATATGAGTCACTATCATTAAACTAAATATTACTGAATGATAATATCTGTATAGCGTGCACGTATTTTTTTGGAATTTTGGAACTGGTGAAATAGTGACACAAGTATATACACTTATTTAATTCATATAAAGAACATGTTGTGCCCCACTGAGTGGGCATGTACCTTTAACATCAGTGGTACACAAAAATATATAAAAAATCATAGAAACAAAATCACTCATCATATTTAAACAAACAATTTATATACCAAACATGAGCACTGATTTAAGAAAAGGTATTCATGTGTAACTCAATTATTAGAAGTATGTGAGAAGTTGACAGAATGTGGATGTGATATTTTTTGATTTCCAAAAAACATTTGTTTCCGTACTACATTAACGCCTATTTCAAAAAAATGAAAGGATATGGAATCAGAGGTACCGTCTTAAAATGGGTTCAAGATTTAGTGACATATCATAAACAATGAGCAGTGTTGAATGGAGAATCGACAAACTGGTCTGACGTGACAAATGGAATACCGCAACGGAGTGTGATCGGCCCAACATTATTCTTAATATTCATAAGCGATATGCCAGAAGCAGTTCACAACACTGTGAAAATGTGTGCAGATAATGCAAATCTATGCAAGAGTTAATAAAGAGCAGGAAGAACTAAACTTTCAAAATGACATCTATAGAAAGTTTACAAACATGGTCAGACACGTGGCAGGTAAGATTTAACAACGCTAAATGTAAACACATATATTTCGGAAAAGAGTAACAGATCTCAAATTATAGTATGACAATAGGTGAAGTCGACGGAACAATCAAAACAATTGTTGGAAGAGAAGGACCTTGGAGTTGTCGTGGACCTAAATCTGAAATTCCCCTCTTATATACAGGCTATAGTAAACAGATAACTTGTAATTATAAAAAGGACATTCAATCACATAAATATATAGATAAGGAAGTTTTCTTGAATTTGTATAAAGCATTAATAAGACCCCACCCCACATACATGTAGAATGCGCCTCGAAGGTAAGGTCGGTTCTCTACAAAAAAAAAGTACGCTATTCTAATAGAAAACGTCCAACGACAGGTTACTAGACTAATGCGTAACATAAAGCACACAAGCTACACCGAAAGGATAAAGAGTCACAGTATACCATCGCTACAATACAGAAGAATTCTGTCCGACATGGTGGAAGTGTTCAAAATACTGACAGGAGTGGACAAGGCAGACAGAGATCAGCTGTTTACTCTGAATAGAGACTCCAAGAACTAGATGTCACACCATGAAATTACAGAAGGAACATTTTAGATTGGACATCAGAATTTCAGCCGGATTGTTACATCCGATTCTCAAACTCAACAATCGGACAGATACACTATCGAGATGGTCCAGAGATATGAAACGGCTATGGTCTAAATTGACCCTTGGTTCGACGACACGTAACTGCAGATAAGTTAACAGTCAATTTAAATTGGTGTCAGGTATAGTGTAATGTTCAACATGTCATATACATTACATGGTAGATCAACATTTAGTACGTATGAGTCATGGTTGCATCCTTGGAATTTTTAAAAAAATATAATAGACTACACAGGTGGTGGGTATGAATGGCATTGTGTGTAGAATAACCAAAATATAAATGTCAGTGCATTGCAAACCGATGTCTGCGTTGGTTGTCCTCCTGTCAGCACCTATAACTGTTTTAATTATTAAGGTAGTTGTACCCTGCTTGTGGCCCCATGTAAAGTCAATGAAAATCTTATAAAAAAATACTAATAAACACAAGCGACTGACATTAATAATTAAACCATATGCATGTGATCTGTAAGTCATTATGCAGATACTGCCACCAATAAATATGCACACACACCTGCAATATGCAAATTCTGATGTAGGACATGTATATATTTACGTCTCTACACAGGTGTGTAGAAGCCAAATTATACATGTAATACACAAACACATGTGCTTCTTATTTTCGAACTACAACATATGGTGTAGATTTCCTTGCTGGAAGCATCTGCATTAAGACTTATTGAACACATATATATGATTTATTGGTGTAAGTAGTTGTCGTTTTATGAGTAGGTTTTTTTATTAGATTTCCATTGACTTCATATGGGGCCACAAGAAAGGCACAACAATCTTAACAAGTATATGTCCATACTTCGGAAACTAAATCAAAGAAAAATACATCTATTATATAAAAAAAACAGACATTTGTGTGGAAAGGTGGTTATTGAAGTTTTGACTGTTAACCTTCAAAAGCATGTTACGAATGTATATGCCATATAACATAATTATGTACATTGTGGACTGTCACAAAAACTAAGTAATTCCGGGACTAATTTTAATACTTGGCTGGGGAGTATGCCATGAAAGGTATGTAAAATAGAAAGAACATAGAGAACAGAGAGAGTAAGTAAAAATGTAAACTAAAGTGTAAATTAGAGAAAAAGATACCAAAAGGATACCCCATGCACCCACGTAAAGAAGAAACTAACACACTACATTATCTATCTGCAACACCCTCTCGCGAGGATTATGTACAGGTGCGCTGTTAATGCAAACAAAAGAACTGCAACCCAAGGACACCACTCAAGTGGAAAGAACGGAAATAACATAAGAAAACATTCTGAAGGCAATTGACGAACTAAAATAATAAAAATCCCAGGGACCAGACAATGTCCACCCTAAAGTGTTAATAGAGACCAAATTAGCAGTCACTAAACCGTTGAAGATTGTCTTTGAGATATCATTGACATAAAGTAAACAACCAGACATTTGGAAACAGGCCAATGTATTCGCAATATTCAAAAAGGAGTCGCGTAAAAGCCGATAAACTATAAAACAATAAGCCTAACATCAGTGCCAGGAAAGTTAATGGAACGCTTAATAAAGGATGAACTAGTAAGACAAGTGACCGAAATTAACCGTTTCTCCCCAATACAATGGTTTTATAAAAGAGAAATTGTGTACAAGCCAACTATTAGAATTCACGGAGGAAATATAAGTGAAGTAATAGATAATGGATACGACGTTGACATAATTTATTTAGATTTCTGCCAATCATTTACAAAGTACCGCGCCAGCGACTGTTACTAAAGCTACAAAACTATGGAATAGTAGGAGAAATAAATTACTGGGTTTTCCTAGCAGATAGAGTACAGCGCATAGTTACAAATGGAGCAAAATGGGAATGGCAAATGTGACTAGTGGCATTCCACAAGGTAGTGTAATTAGGACCAATTATCTCTTTGATGTATATCAATGACTTATCGGATGTGATGACAAGATGTATACAACTGTTTGCAGACGATTCCAAACTCTTCAAAGTAAGCAACAACGAACAGGTAGAATAACTCCAAAAAGTCCTACACTCAGCAGAACTTGGGCTAGTAAGTGGCAACTGGAATTCAAAAAAAGAATGCAGGCATTTACATATTTGAAAAATATCAACAGCAAACAAACATTTAGGAATAATATGCAGAACGTTCACCTTCTTAATTAGTAGTAGGGGCGCCAATGTTTTCCCGTGGGCATGGAATGTTAAAAGTGAAATAACTATTGCACTGCCATCTTTATCTTTGGTGCATTAACTTACGAAAAAGTGTTGTTGTAATTTTTTCTGACCACTTTTAGTCACATTTGTGACATTTTTTTGCAACATACCCGAAAATTGCATAAAAAATGCCGATTTTACGTGAAATTATTTCCCTATGGAGTAAATATAAGTAAGATGTTGCCGTTCTGAACACATATTGCGATATATTATGACTTAGAAATGTTGTTCTGGTATATTCTGGTATCTACATCTGTATCCATCGGTTAATTACTGTGTATGAAAAAAAAAAATCTTAAAAAAACTAACAAAAAAGCAAATAGGTATAACTTCACAAAAATGATGTTCTTAACATTCCGAATATATATATATTTACATAAACTTACTCCTATACCAACGATTAAAATATATGCCTAGTACATGTCTTTCCTCTTCTGACTATTTATTTTATGCTCGGAGAAAAAAATGGGGGAGCATATAGTCGCCGCTTTGTCCGTCCGGCGTCCGCAGTTCGGCGTTAACGTGATAGTATTTTTGTATCACTTCTGTTTCCTCTCATGGAACGTCTTGATATTTGACATGTGCTGCTCTGATAGTCCTCTATCATGCTGTAACAAATCCACCATCAACCGATTCCCGCTATGCCCAAGGTCAAGGCCACGTTCTTTCTACACTGATGCATTTGTTTGTATGTTCAAGTTACTAGAATCAGGTATGTTTTATGGTCACTTCTGTTTTTAAACTAAAGGATCACCGTCTTCTTCATCATCGCTGATCCCGAGAACACAACTGCTCACATTGCTGTAGAGCTCGTCATCCGCTCCACATAGGCACATCTCTAAGCAATTCATGTTTTGTGATCTGCATGAGCAATGTGACTGGCATCTGGTTTTTTTACACCCACATCAGCTGTGTCAGCGAAGAAGGAGCAGGAAACTCTAATGTTGGAATAGGTATGAATACACCACCCTCTTCCTTCCATCCGTACTCTGTAGCAGGTGGAATCTGTGGCTCTGGTAGCGTGTCCTGATACCATACCATAGCCTGGTAATGTGCTCGAGCAATTGCTTGTTTCAAGGCACCTCGTGTTGGCGGCAACTTTTGACCTTCTAACTGCCTCTTTGTAAAGAGTTTCCATCTCAGATCACCAACAGTATGTATGTTGGTTCCAGACTCATACAGCTGACATACAAATGCCTCGATGCCTTCCTCTGTTATGTGCGTCAAATCTCTCTCTGCGCCTAAATATGTAAACGCAGAAATGACATCTTCGGAACATTTATTTATTGCTTGCCAACAAATGAATTTACCTTTTCCTGCAATCTTCCACAAATGTCGCTACCTGTGAACTCATGGAAGCCTGGTAATGCAGCAGCCGTTGCAACACACAGTTCTTCTACTATCGGCTGTAGTGGGATTACACGCCTGTTACTTCCAACGCCAGTGATTAAATAAGTTCGTCTGCAGAGCTGGGGGTACCGCCGAATTGCAAGTACGAATACATCTGTGTCAGGTGACTGTATGTATAGTTCCGTGGCACCCCTGTTTACTGCATCCAGACTGTGCAGTATGACTCTTGTGTCTGCCTCTTCTTGGCAGCTGCGAAGATGACTAACGTCCAGTCGGTTTGAGAACACATCCTGTCTCGATGTAACAACGAATATCTTTTCATTTCTTTCGAAATGACTGAGTGCCTTTCGTGCTAAGTACACAGTTTATGTCTTGCGCCTGTTTTAACACTATTATCAGTGTTTGCCATTCATGGGCCGGTGCTGCTAGTACAAGGCAGCAACTTCTGTCAGGGCTTTCTCTTCTGATAGGAGCGAGTTGTAAGCAGTCCATGTGGGAATGTTGTGTTTTGTGATCGTCTTGACCGATGACTCTTTTGACGTATTTTCGTCTGAGCGCATATAATCATCAATTATTTCTGCCTGTGGTATCTCAGTTGGTTGAAGGCCACCTGATAAAGCTATCAATGTGTCCACCGGTTGACTATCGTCAACTTCGTCTGTGCGCATAATAGTACGGGACAAAAACCAAGCTGTATCCTGTTTTGGAAATGGTTCAATGACATGTTTGCTTGACCCAGCTGTAAAACCAACAAACTTGGGAGACTGGGTTGACTGTGTGTTTGGTGCATAACAAGAGACAAAGGGTGGAGAACTGACACACTTCAATGAACGGTCTCTGGCCTTACCATGCAACCGGAGTTGGCTTGTATTACCATGATCTGTGTCACCACTTCGGCGTTGATAAAGTGCCGTGACAGTTGCATGAAGTGTTATTTTCCCATCATGCGTGTCTTTATTAAAGTCACTGTTGTCCACGGCAAAGAAGATAAATGTTCCTTTGCGCATTGCTGATGGCAAGTATGCTCCTTATGTCCTGGTAGCCTCTATAACGGAGCTCGCTAACTGTGTTTCCAACCTTATTATCCGATTGTATTCAACACAGACACCAAAGCCATGTAACAGTTCAACAAGCGTTTTGCTTCTTGTTGCTTGGTGTACCGCGATACCGATACCAAGTAACTGGGGCCATTCTAAGCGATGTCGGAATGGTGTGTCTGCATGCTTCGGCTTGTAAGCGACTTGTCGCTGTGACTTGTACATGTACATGATATTTTGGCTGACTGCTAGCACATCTTTATGTACTGTAGCTGAACGTACTTCAGTTTGAAGATTTTCAGCTGGTCCCTGTAATATCCAATTTAATGCATGAATACAGAACATTTGGAACATGCTGTTCACTGCATCACTGGTGGACACTGACCCATCAAAAACCCATGGGTGTTTGGTCTGATCGGCTATAGCTTTCCTCAATATTGAGGCACTCTCAATCAATTTGCGCACATTAGATTCTTTGTTTTGTGCTGTGAAATCTTCCATAGCAGCGTCGCGGACAGCTGTGGAAAACACTCATTCGGGCTCGTTGTGGCGTTTTAGTCTCATAAACTGAAGACCGTCTATATGAGAGATCAATTTTTCCTTCAGATGTCGATCACGCTCACGCTGTAACTTGCGAATGCCATTCGTGTGGAGAATGCAATTGTACGTTGTTCGCAGATCGCCCGTACTGATGACAGTTCCATTGCTGAGGAGACCTCTGACGAGGCTGATAAACTCAACATCGGAAGCAATAATACCAACGTTTGTTTCTTCCGTGTCACGTGTCTGAGTTTCCTGGTCTGCTTTGGCCGCATCACGTTGCACATGTTGTACCCAGCATGTCAAATGATACTTGACATCAATGGCACAAGCATCTGCAGCGGAGATGGCCGTATTGAGCTGAACTTTCCATTTGGCATTATTACTCTTATAAACAGCTTCGCGCAACTGCTCACCTGCGTTGAAAGTCGTTACCTCGTGAACAACCTTGTCAGGAATATCCTCTTGACAGAACAAACAAAGGTGTTTCTGGCATGGAACTGTCAATGATAGTGTAAAATGAGTACTACTAGTACCAAGGTCAAACGAATCTTGGACACACACGTCGTTGACTGTAGATGGGCGACCGCGAGTTTTCAGAAGTTTCTGACTATCTCCATCGCCACAGGCCTTTTAAAAACGGTTCTTAGCACGGTCAAGATAACGCATGTGGCATGCTCACTGTAACATGTGCGGTGCCATGAAGCATTGTTTGCCTTCAATTATGTTGCAGTGAGGTTAATGAGCCTTCGGCTGATATCCGGAAAGTGTCCATCTCTGTACTCACCAAGCTGATGCATAAATGAAAGAAACCTTGAGTAAGCTTCAAATGATGGGTTTGTTACAATTGGTCTGCTATCTGCTTGCTGTTATTTTATGCACAGGTTGAAATCTGTATCCAGTCTTGCCTTTTTGGTGACATCTGGACTCACTAATTGACCATACTCGATAACACTATGTTAAAGAGTAAAACAATCACAGAACAAGTTTATAGCAAAGCGTTATGCAAGAAAGTAACAATTTGTACGATTGCACAACTTTCGCGCGCTTATTACACAAATTGTAACTGTTTCGGAACGAAATAAATCACAGGGTTGTTAAATACGTTATGGCTAATAACATGACGTATGTCACCCAACGCGATTTATGTTGAATTTAATGCATTTTAAATATTTGATTCCATCTGAGGAACACGTGACAGGTCGAAGTTTTATTTTAAATAAATGGTTAGAGGCAGGAAATTTGGAAAATACTCTTTTCGGCCGCCATTTGGAGATATTATATGTCAATTAATATTGTTTTGGACACTTTGTATTGCATTGGTAACAATATTACTACAATAATATGCATTTAAACATTGTACAACCACATGTCTGCCTTGTTATAATGACATAATATGGCATTCTTATGCCCAAAATTACAGTTGACCTTTGACCTTTGTTCAATGTCACTAAAGGTCATCAGAAAAAATTACAACAGCAGTTTTTGAGTTTATGGGATATGGTAGAATACATTTATACAAGTTGTTCACTTTTAACATTCCATGCCCACGGGAACTTTTATCGGATGCGTAGGCCCTCCCACTATAGACACAGGGATCATCATTGGTAAGACCCTATTTGGAACATACATCGCCTGTATGGTCACCACTATGTAAAAACGATAGGATTTCAATTGAAAATGTACAAAGGCGAACCACGAAATTAGTGAGTAATCTACACCATCTGTCCTACAATAAAATACTGAAAACCCTTGGTACACCATCATTGGAATACCGATGACAAAGAGCTGATATGTGGTCCAATTGTATAAAATCATGGAAGGGATCGATACACTAGAAGGAAACAGATCCTTCAAACCGAAAACTTACACAACAACGCTATGCCACAGTCAAAAGCTGTTTAACAAAGAGTATGTTTGAATATAAGAGCCAGCAGTTTCAGCAATAGAATCGTAGATAACTGGAACATCGATCGTTCGGACGATATTGTTATGGCACCCTCCGTAAAAGCAGATTGAACAAGTGGTGGCATAACCATACAAGTAAATTCGACCCTGTATGTTACCACGTCGCAACCAACCCAGTGCCAGTAAGAAGAAATCAATGTCCAAATGCGCCGAAAGAAGTTGAAGTCCTTGACTAGGCGTCTCGGAACAGTAAGAACGGTGTTCTGGTGTCGATCAGGAATTTACAAACCAGTACCAGGTGCTTTTTGTTCTCTGGTTCTTCCTCGCACATGCGACACGCTGTGTTGGTTAAAGCTGCTCTGATTTGCTTGGAGTGTCGTACTGCCAGTTTAGTTAGTAAATTTGCCTTAACAATAGATTTCCGGACACCCGCGACATTGTCACTTCTCACAATGCGAGATGTGACTACGAGAGTTGGTGGCCATATTGGATTCTGGAAACATCCAAAAGAAACGTGAATTTACATGCACTTTTTCAAATCCGGTGACATCTGCGCGATTTTGAAAATAATCTTCCACTTTTTAAGCTTCAACTGAACTGCCAATATGCCTGCACCAAACGCTCGGTCGAATTCAAGGAGATCTGAGTACAAAGACAAGGAAAAGCCGACCCAAATTAGGACCAGCAACATAGAGGCAGCAAAGGGTGATTTGTTTACAATAGTTACGATTGTAAAACATGTATCGTGTGTAGTATGTGTGCATTAAAACTAATTATATTTGGTGAATACTAACTCGTTAGTCTATGTAACTTATAGTTACTAGAGATTTACAATAACTTTATTTTGTTATTTAAAGTTATGCCAACCCCGGGTGTCTGGTTCCGTCAACTGAGGTTTCGTCAACTCGGCGTCCGGTTCGTCAATTAGGCAATTAAGATTAAAACTCGATAATGACCGGCACGTGCCATACAATTTATCAGATAATTGATGGTCATTAAGTGGACATTCATGACAGATATGTGTTGCTATTTTACTATATGAACTATGTAAAGTAATGTATTTTAATAACTTTCTAGAACATGAATACAGATATTACATATTTTCCATGCATGTGTACCACATAAATATCACATCCACGTCTGAGAAAAGGTATCTTACAACATTTGCAATAATTGAATGTATAATTCCTGATCTGGGGCTACACTGGTCATCTGTCGAAATGTACGTTTTCTCAACCGGGGGACCATACAAATATTACATACATATATTACATACACATAAATACCACTATTGGGCTGCCATCTGGCGAGACACATATGCACAGTCATGGATATACAACACGCATAAATACAACAATTATATACAACAGTAGTACATATCTGTTCGCGTCTTTCTTCAATCTTCTTCGTCGTGGATGGCGTCTCCAGCAGAGTCGATTGGTCCCAGTCCGGCTATGTTGCTGACTTCCCTCAGTAGCTGCATTGTGCTGATCTCGTCGTCTTCGTAGTGATCCCAAGCGGTGAACAGGCGTCCATGGATGGTGGAGTCGGGTCAGGAGGTTGTCGCTGATGAGTCGGATCTGTAGGTCTACGATGGCTGCTTCCTGCTTCAGTAGTGGGACCAGGGTGTATAATCCGAGGTCCGACTTCCCGGCGCTGTTGTTAATGCGATGATTGATTGATTGATGTGGGACATTATTTTCCCAAAATGGAAGTTGATTGATTATTGATTGATTGATGTTGGACATTATACACAAATTGTAGTGAGGAAGTTACAAATTGCCCACCCATTTATATGTTTCAGCGCTTGTGCAGTTGACATGGATCAGGCAAAAAGCCGTCAATTAGCTTGAGTGAATCATAATTAATCATCACGAATTAACTAATTGAATCATGATTAATCATCACGAATTAACTGATCGGTCATTTGACGGTAATAATTACTAAACGATCAAAGGTCAACTACTTGATGAAAGTGCGAAAGTCAATTAGCCAAGGTGTGATAAATACCATTTAACTATAATCGCCTAATTGACTAACCAGTAACCAGTTGACGGAACCACTCGACTTTTCACTCTATTTTGTCTAATTGACGAAACCTCCTGAATCCCCAACCCCACCCCCTCCTTTTTTTAATGTTATACCAACACCACCCGCCTTGGGTATATATTCTATATTTTAGTGTGTTGGGTGTAAATGCTATTACACACATTTTACTGTGTAGTGTGGTGTAGCGATATAATGCAGCCTCTTGCCTATACAGCAGAAAAAGTGCAATTAATTCACAGCGCATCCCACCAGCGAATCTGGTCGGAATCAGTTTCATAAAATGTATGAGAAAGACTTGTATTCCCTCACCTGCCCATAATTCTTTGTCTTTCCTTGACAGCTGTGGCTGGAGCCATCCGGACAAGTCTGGGGCCACGCGGCATGGACAAGATGATACAGGCCTCCAACGGGGACGTGACCATCACGAACGATGGCGCCACTATACTCAAACAGATGCAGGTTCTTCACCCAGCTGCGAAAATGGTCAGTACAGTGCAACCGCTCAAAACCAGACACCTTCCCAGGGTGTCCAGTTGAAATTGGTCGGTACAATTCATCCTCTTGAAACTGAACACTCTGGGGGGGCCATAAGGTGTCCGTTTAGAGAGGCTACACTTGTTATGTCTTTAAACATTCTAGGGCGTGTTTGTGAGATTTACTTTACAATCTAACTTAGAAAATCTCAGCTCTACGGATGTATTTTACTATTTCATCTGTCTTTTATGGTCCTTGGTCGTTTCGCCCATAATCCCGTTCGCACCCCGGGTCATTTCGCCCTTATTCCCGTTCGCCCCAGGTCGTTTCGCCCCTATATATATAATGTAATAGAAATATTGTAATGCATTAATAAATATAATTCAGTGACAAATAAATCATTAGTATTACTCAGATACAGTATATACCATTTTCATTTAGACACAATTTCATTTAAGTAGACATTTTTAGCTCGACTATTCGAAGAATAAGTAGAGCTTATGTTGTCACCCCGGCGTCGGCGTCACCGTCACGCCTTGGTTAAGGTTTTTAGTCAAGCTTGTATATGGAATACTACTGGCCCTACACCCACCATACTTGGACAACTTCATCTCCTAGTGATGTACATCAATAACTCCTGATCTATATTTGACCTTCACCTACATTTCCTCTTGAATTACTTGGTTAATTCCCTTTGGTTAAGGTTTTTAGTCAACCTTGGTTAAGGTTTTTAGTCAAGTTTGTATATGGAATACTACTGGCCCTACACCCACCATACTTGGACAACTTCATCTCCTAGTGATGTACATCAATAACTCCTGATCTATATTTGACCTTCACCTACATTTCCTCTTGAATTACTTACTTAATTACCCTTGGTTACGGTTTTTAGTCAACCTTGGTTAAAGTTTTTTTTCAAGCTTGTACATTGAATACTATTGTGCATCCAGACACCATACTTCGACAACCTTTTCTCATAGGTATGTACATCAATAACCCCTGATCTATATTTGACCTTGACCTACATTTCCTCTTCAATTACTTACTTAATTCCTTTTGGTTAAGGTTTTTAGTCAACCTTCTATATGGAATACTACTGGCCCTACACCCACCATACTTGCACAACTTCATCTCCTAGTGATGTACATCAACAACCCCTGATCTATATTTGACCTTCACCTACATTTCCTCTTGAATTACTTAATTCCCCTTGGTTAACGTTTTTATGTCAAGCTTATAGATTGAATACTCCTGGCCCTACACCAACCATACTTGAACAACTTCATCTCCTAGTGATGTACATCAACAACCCCTGACCTATATTTGACCTTGACCTACATTTAACCTTCAATTACTTACTTAATTCCCCTTGGTTAAGCTTTTTACTCAACCTTGGTTAAGCTTTTTACTCAAGCTTGTACATGGAATACTATTGTGCATACAGACACCATACTAGGACAACCTTTTCTCATAGTCATGTACATCAATAACCCCTGATCTATATTTGACCTTGACCTACATTTCCTCTTGAATTACTTACTTAATTCTCTTTGGTTAAGGTTTTTAGTCAAGCTTGTAGATGGAATACTCATGGCCCTACACCAACCATACTTGGACAACTTCATCTCCTAGTGATGTACATCAACAACTCCTGACCTATATTTGACCTTGACCTACATTTAACCTTAAATTACTTACTTAATTCCCCTTGGTTAAGATTTTTACTCAACCTTGGTTAAGGTTTTTAGTCAAGCTTGTAGATGGAATACTATTGTGCATACAGACACCATACTTGGATAACTTTTTCTCATAGGATGTACATCAATAACCCCTGACCTTTATTTTACCTTCACCTACATTTAACCTTGAATTACTTGGTTAATGTTTATAGTCAAGCTTGTATATGGAATACTTCTGGGCCTACATCAACCATACTTGGACAACTTCATCTCCTAGTGATGTACATCAATAATCCCTGACCTATATTTGACCTTGACCTACTTTTATCCTTGACCTACTTTTATCCTTGGATTACTTAGTTATCGCCCCTTGGTTACGGTTTTTACTCAAGCTTGTATATGGAATACTCCTGGGCCTACAGCAACCATACTTGGAAAACCACGCACCTACGTCCAAGGTCAAGGTCACTGTTGAAGGTCAAAGGTCAAACCTATTGAAATTCCCTTCCGCTCTATATCTTCTACACCGATGCATGGATTATCAAATGGCTTGGCACAACTGTTTCTCATGATGAGAAGGTGTGTCGCGATCAATAACCACGCACCTACGTCCAAGGTCAAGGTCACAGTTGAAGGTCAAAGGTCAAACCTATTGAAATTCCCTTCCGCTCTATATCTTCTACACCGATGCATGGATTATCAAATGCCTTGGCACAAATGTTTCACAGGATGAGAAGGTGTGTCGCGATCAATAACCACGCACCTACGTCCAAGGTCACAGTTGAAGGTCAAAGGTCAAACATATTGAAATTCCCAAATGGCTTGGCACAAATGTTTCTCACGATGAGAAGGTGTGTCGCGATCAATAACCACGCACCTACGTCCAAGGTCAAGGTCACAGTTGAAGGTCAAAGGTCAAATTTATTGAAATTCCCTTCCGCTCTATATCTTCTACACCGATGCATGGATTATCAAATTGCTAACCACGCACCTACGTCCAAGGTCACAGTTGAAGGTCAAAGGTCGAACCTATTGAAATTCCCTTCCGCTCTATATCTTCTACACCGATGCATGGATTATCAAATTGCTAACCACGCACCTACGTCCAAGGTCACAGTTGAAGGTCAAAGGTCAAACCTATTGAAATTCCCTTCCGCTCTATATCTTCTACATCGATGCATGGATTATCAAATGGCTTGGCACAAATGTTTCTCATGATGAGAAGGTGTGTCGCAATCAATAACCACGCACCTACGTCCAAGGTCACAGTTGAAGGTCAAAGGTCAAACCTATTGAAATTCCCTTCCGCTCTATATCTTCTACACCAATGCATGGATTATCAAATGCCTTGGCACAAATGTTTCACAGGATGAGAAGGTGTGTCGCGATCAATAACCACGCACCTACGTCAAGGTCACAGTTGAAGGTCAAAGGTCAAACATATTGAAATTCCCAAATGGCTTGGCACAAATGTTTCTCACGATGAGAAGGTGTGTCGCGATCAATAACCACGCACCTATGTCCAAGGTCAAGGTCACTGTTGAAGGTCAAACCTATTGAAATTCCCTTCCGCTCTATATCTTCTACACCGATGCATGGATTATCAAATGGCGTGGCACAAATGTTTCTCATGATGAGAAGGTGTGTCGCGAGCAATAACCACACACCTACGTCCAAGGTCACAGTTGAAGGTCAAAGGTCAAACCTATTGAAATTCCCTTCCGCTCTATATCTTCTACACTGATGCATGGATTATCAAATTGCTAACCACGCACCTACGTCCAAGGTCACAGTTGAAGGTCAAAGGTCAAACCTATTGAAATTCCCTTCCGCTCTATATCTTCTACACCGATGCATGGATTATCAAATGGCTTGGCACAAATGTTTCTCATGATGAGAAGGTGTGTCGCAATCAATAACCACGCACCTACGTCCGAGGTCAAGGTCAAAGGTCAAACCTATTGAAATTCCCTTCCGCTCTATATCTTCTACACCGATGCATGGATTATCACACTATGCCCAGGGTCAAGGTCACAGACTTGATGCGTTTGAAACCTTAATGCTCGGCTAAATGGCTTATAATCAAAAATGCCTCGTTTTCTTTGGCTGCCAGTGGGGGTATTCGTGTGCCGACAGGCCACATTTCTAGTTTCCCTTGGTTAAGGTTTTTATGTAGGCCGCAGCCACCTTCTTTGTCGAGCTATGTGTACATCGACAACCCTCGTAGTCGAGCTATGCTGTTCTCCTACAGCTCTTGTTATATGTTTGTGTAATCGTAGCCAAAATGTAACATGCTACAGTGTCTACAACATATATGGTGTTAGACATAGCACTATGGCTTTACTACCGTTACAGCCATAGACCTCGAAGATACCTACTGCGACTTGATTTCAAGATTTGAAATCTGTCGATTATTGTCTAAATACGCGTCTAATGGTGCAAAGCCAGAAATTATATTAAATTGCCTGTATGAGTTACAATGGGTGACTTTCAGTAGCGAATTTGCATACCAATATTGTATTTAGGTATATAATTATTCCAATACATTGGGTATGTATTTAGACACATGTTTCAATCGCATTAGTCGAAGGTGACCACCAAATATCATATTACCTGATAACTAACTTGTGTAGTAAATAGCTTTTGTAATTACACCTTGATATACACCATTAGACAGCATCGGCAATTACGTAAGTCTAATACGGCCGCCGGATATGAATATAGTACCTTATAATGGTAATTAATACAATTATAATATAAGATTTAGACTTGTGCATTCAGTTAGATATTTATATATTGTTGGCAGGGAGATATACTGTACTTTACAATATACTTCAAGGACTTCCCAATTTGTAAAAACACCAGATGTCGTCGTTTATATCATTGGCTCCAAAAACTCAAATGCTCAATGTGATTTGCTGTGCAACATCGCATGAAATGGCTACTCTAGGTAGCGTCATTAACAACTTGAGTGTCTGGATATAGCAATTGAACAAGTTCAAATGGATGATACGTCTATATATTTCTGTCACAATCGGTGACTACGTACAATAACATAGCTGAACCATCCAGTAGCTTATTCTAGTTTCTGGCTACCATTACATGCGTTCAACCTACTTAGTACAACCACTTAGCTGATATTATTGGCTACATGTTTTCTTTCTGTGAAAGTAGTCCGTTTCCAGAAAGCGGCTGTATGCACATGATGGTTGATGTACACCACTTTAATATCACTTATTACTTTGTAAGCTGCAAGTAATTGATGTGTTTTCAGACCACTATCGCTGATGTAGAGCAACATATTTATATGATGAGGTAATGTATGTACACCAATTTTCTCTGTGTATTGTTTCAAAGATAAGCAATACAAGTACTTTATTTTTGTCGAATTATTGTGTAGTTATATGCCATTTAATGAGTTTTACTTATTTAAACATATGACAGAATTCAACACCTGTGAATGCATATGATATGTAAAAAACTAAAAACTAAGACATGACGCCGTCCGTATACATACATGTTGATCAAAGAAAACAACCGTAATCACAAATATAATAATTCCGAGAAGATTCATGGAGATGCTAATTCATGGAGATGCTATATATTAAATACCACAGGGAGGAAGGACACAACTAATACAAATGTAATTGATATTATATGACAGACAATCTAGTTGTGCCACTACTAAATACTCACGGTAACAAAAAAGATGATTGTACCTGCAGACAGCAATACACATGGTACACAACCATATATAGAACGTGACAAACTTCAAGGTACCATAATATGGATATGAGGCATACAGTATTCACGCAATTTAATAGACTAATATGAAAATGCTGTTTGTGTCATCATAATTATATCATTGTTTTCTTATAGTTATATAATAACAATATTAGCTTTCAATTACGGAAACCGATATATTTTGTGTAATTAATGTCTTTTTTGTACAGTATACATGCATTAATCATTTTTGATTCATCATTGCCTTGTATAATACTGTCTTTTTCACGTATGATGGAGGTTTGCGGGAGAAATTCTATGGTGGCTAATCAGGTTCAACCACCCAACTGGACTGTTTTGACAATACCAAAGTGGCATCCTTGTTATGTCTTCGTGTACTGCAATTCAATATGATTGTTTTTTTAGCTCATGTGAGCTATTGTTACCGCAATGTGTCCGTCTCCGTCGTCGTCGTCCGTGAACATTTTCAAACGTCTTCTCCTCGGTAACCATTGGGCCTATAGTCACCAAACTTTATGGTCATGGTCCTTAGGTAGGGTGATTACACAATTGTTAAAATGACGTCATTACGTAATCCAAGATGGCCGCCGTCTAAAAATAGCTCAAATTCTTCAAAAATATTCTTCTCAAGAACCGCCAACCGGATTTCGACTAAACTTGGTAGGAATGATCGATGTACATTGCTCTTTCAAAATTGTTAAAATGGTGACCCCGTGGCCCGTGGGGTCAAATTTCACTCTGGTGCATTTTTTTGTCGAAATCGGATGGTTATGTCATCCAAGATGGCCGCCGAAATGTCAATATTATAACATATGTTTCAGTCAGTAAGAAGACGCCATTGACTATGTTCACCTCAAGTTGAAAATCTCCACAGAGAATAATAGTTTTAATACTAGCAACAAATGTATTATAAATATGCCATAGTATAGGTTCCCGTTCTTTGTAAACTGTTTAGTATTACGGTACCAAACGGGCGCGCATTTTAACAATTGTAGTGATTTTACAGTCCCTGACGGTTCTAATGACATCTAAAACAGGATTATGCCAACGTCAAAACAATGTTGCTTTGTCACGCCATTAGTGACGTCTTTTGGCATAACATTAGCACATACTACAAATATGTACAAATATGTACTTAGGGTGATGCGGTCAGCCAATTAATTTCGCTACAGGTGTTATTACAAATGCATCCTATCACATTTATGAAATGGGTTACAGTCTGTCATGACAATGTTTTCATGATCAGCTGCCTGACATAGGCACCGCTGTCGACGTTGTAATGAGGTGTTCATATCATCCTGTGTTGTAGCTGGTGGAGCTGTCCAAGGCCCAGGATGTAGAGGCGGGAGACGGCACCACAACTGTGTGTGTGATCGCCGGCAGTCTCCTCGACGCCTGCCAGAAACTTCTCTCTAAAGGTAGTCAATGTGTCCGATTTATAAATTTCACTGTTAGGCCTTTATTTTTTAATTGTTTGTTTTACGAATGACCAAATCTCTGAAGGAGGAGGGAAACGACTAAAACTAAAAAAAAGTAAAAGTGTAAAAAAGAGTAAAATTTACTATTTTGTTAAAGACCATGTGGTAGAAAATTTAATTAAAAAAAGAGTAACTTTAAAACAATGTGTAAAAAAAAAAGAATTTGCAATTTTATTTTTTCGTCGCGAGTTATAAACTGTACGAAGAACAATAAAAATAAAAAAGAATTTTATTAATCTTGGCATAAATTATATGTAGTCTTATGTTATTTTAAACATTATTAATACGACATTGTACAATGAATACAACACTTACTTGTTCAACAATAGCTTCTAAACAATATATTACAGGGTGTGGGATCACGTGGTTTCCAAACGGTGATGTTATGATTTAGATATGTTTACAGTAAATGTTTCCTTCAATATCTTTAATACAAATGGAATGATAATTTTTATGAAACATAGCGCAGGAAATGTGAAACTGTTTATCCATTATTGTACAGTTTGCTGTAATCTCATGCCTGTTGTTTTGAAGAAGAATTGGTTACCGTCAACGTAAATAAAAATCGAGAGCATGTGAATTTAAGAAATACCCAGTACTTTATTATTAATGAAAGTTTTTGGAGTTTGTAAAGAACGATTAGTGCAACCACAAATTTACACATTAAAGGTACATGCCCACTCAGTAGGCACAATCTGTTCTTTATAGGAATTGAATAAGTGTATAATTGTGTCTGACACTATTCCACCAGTTCTAAAGATTACGAGTGGCCGCTCGCTATACAGGTATAATCATTTAGTAATATTTATTTTACTGATAGTGACGCGCGTTGGTATCGGGCCTTTTTCATATACAAATGAGGCATGGTTATAATTTAATACTAATTAAACGAGTCACCAAAAAAAAATCGTCTGATATAAGATGTACAGTCGCACCTGTACTAACGGCCACCTGTATTAAGCGTCTCCCTCCGTTAAGCGGCCATTTTATTTCCCCCCAATGAAAATTACTCTAAAATGCACCTGTATTAAGCGTGAACCTGTCTAACGCGGCCAACGGCCATGCAAAGTCGTCCATTTTTACTCGAAATCCTCGTTTTAGCGACCATTCTCGGAAAATATCGGAAATTCTAAAAAAAAAGATGGAACCAAATTCGTTCAGGTAATCCCCATTTCCCACCCAGTGACCTAAATCTCGCTAATTGCAGGCCTGCCAAACTGTTTACAATACCATTTCAATTTGTTTTATGACACCCGATTGTTTGACCAAATTTTCATCACATCATTACGCGATTCACTAAAATCATGCCTACCCGCTGTGACAATACAAGTCACGGGTCGATAGTTTCAATAATTCCCCTAGCCAAACACACAGGTGGAAGACTCGGACATATGACACCAAAAAAATGCCTATTAAAAAAATCCCATTACCCCACCCACTTGGTCTCGTACATTACCATCTTCTCTTTATTTTTTCAGTGTCATAGGTCCGAGTCTTCCACCTGTGGCCAAACATTGCTTCTAGCTACTATAGTTGTCAGTTCAAAACACGTGTTATTCTCGTGGCCAAGTTATTTATACAGTACAGCCAATCGCTGATAAGTAAAGGCCGGTATAGTTAACTCCCTCCGAATACTCTCAACCAGACAAACAAACACATGCAAACACGCGTTTATTTCAACCAAATATGACTAACTGTATTGTCAGAAAACATGAAAAAGTCTGTAAATATCACGGACAATTTCGGCTATTTCGTACCTACGTAGTTTCGTCATTTTGCAACTTTTTCCAATCGATGTTAACGTAACCCGGTTTTTATGATAATTCAGTTTGTTATTCACTAAATATACAGAATTTATACACATCCAAGTTCATAAATGATATTTTAAGTGAATTTAAACGGATTAATTTGCATGCATCATAATGTGCAAGTTATAGCGAGCGTGGCATGGGGACTGCTGTTATGAGCCGAGCTATGCTGACCGTGGCCTAACTACATACGCCAGACAAACTGGTGGTTTTCGGACGAACTGGTACATCTTGTAACAACAAACACGCGATTGACCCATCAAAGTATTAAACGTTCCGTTTGATAATCCATTCTATTGTGCATATTGTATTTACACATTATCCAGGCATTTCTAATTGACATAAGCGCCACTTAGATCAATGAGTATTCGAAATTAAAGTAAACACTGGATATCATGATGTACATATGAACTTAAGACAAGTTTGACTGTACATTAATTGTACATATAAATCTATATGGAACAAGTTATAAGTCGGTCCAAGATGAACCTCCATTAAGCACCCACCTGTGTTAAGCAAGCAATTTTGGACTTTCCCATGGCCGCTTGCTTAAGACAAGTTTGACTGTATAATAATGCCAATCAATACG
This sequence comes from Conchocele bisecta, assembly GCA_029237695.1. NCBI lineage: Eukaryota > Metazoa > Mollusca > Bivalvia > Lucinida > Thyasiridae > Conchocele > Conchocele bisecta. Next base: position 56,562,546 of record CM055269.1, read on the forward strand.
TGGGGTAATGGTGAGTGAATGAATGTTTATTTTGCCAGAAAATGTCTCAGATGATGTCTCTGATATAAAGAACATATTGTGCCTACTGAGTGGGCATGTACCTTAAGTTTCAATTGTACTATAGATTCCACATTACACAACGTACAATACAAATACCCGATGCGAATTCTGGGAATAAATAAATTACTTTATCGCAGTAATATAGTAAGTAGTAGCCTATGTGATTTGTGCTCTATGTATGTTGAAAGTATAAAACACTTATTCTGGGAATGTACCCATTTTGGTCTCGGCCAAGAACTTACCTAAATGATAAGGTTATAACATGCATAATGAATGAACGTTAAAACATTTCTATAGGAATAAAAAAAAAATGCACTTTTGGCACAATAACTTAATTTCATCGTTACTCTAGGAAAATATTTCATATTAAAATGTAAATATGAAAAACGCGATATAATGTTCGAATCATTCATAAATAGAACAGAAAATAGCAACATAAAAATTGAAGGACAAACAAGAACAACACATTATCAAGTGGGGTAGGTTTAATATTCAGTTAAACAGGTCTATTTGATAGGAACACAAATGGAAATATTTATTTCCTTAATTCTTTTTCTCATGATTATCTCCCCTAACTTTAAGCTCTTCAACACTACTTTCTATTTCATTTTGTATGTAACTTGTGTAGTATTAGGTGCTATTATATTCAATTGCTATACAGTGTGCATAATGTATTGAAAAGTGAAAAGTCATCCAAAAAAAAAAATGGAAGAAAACAATTATATATAAAAAATATTATATATTATTATTTTTCAAAAACGCTAAATTTGCGGCGGCGGGTTTGTAAAAAAATAAAAATAAAAAATGAAGGCCTTATGTCTAATATATATCTGATATATCAGCAAATCAGGATGATTTTCTTGGTTCTGTGATCATACGTAGAAAAATTTTCTCGTTTTAACCCTTAGACCACTACTCACAACAATTGTCGTCTGCTGTTGCTTTTATATCTTGTCTTATTTCTCAATAAAAACATGGTTTGACAGCATTTCAGAATCATTTCCAATGGAAATGATTCTGATGTGCTGTCAAAGCATGTTTTTGTTGATAAAAATGGAAAATAAAATATAAAGAGCAGACGACAAAAAAATAAGATAACGGTCTAAGGGTTAATGAAACACACTGAGCAATTTCATTGTGCATGTATCTTGTAATCCAGGTATCCACCCAACAAGTATATCGGAAGCGTTCCAGAAAGCCTCAGAGAAATCCACAGAAATTCTCAACGGAATGGCAACCAAAGTTGAGCTTTCCGACCGAGAGTCATTGCTGAAGAGTGCTTCTACCTCACTCAACTCCAAGGTATTCATCAACATGATATACCAATTTCGTCAGTCACATTCATATTAATAACCATGCTTTTGATAAGCTGTTAGCTGCATTCGATCAATCAATGTCCTTGTATGCAAATTATTTTCTGATTGGTGGCTGGAGAAATGGTGCTTATTGATTTTGCGACCAGTGCAGATTCAGATCAGGCTGTGCATCCACACAGTCTGATCAGGATCTGCACCGTTTGCCATTCCATCAATAAAACGCACGTCATGCTTCTAACAAGCAATATAGATCATTATCAGGCTACAGCAGTGTACATAACTTGGTGGCACATACCTGAAGACTTGATATCAAGTACACTGAATGTGTGTTGTTACAGATCGTGTCCCAGTACTCCAACCTGTTGTCCCCGATCGCCGTAGACGCCGTCCTCCGAGTCATCAACCCAGCCATGGCCAACAATGTCGACCTTAAAGACATTAAAATGGTCAAGAAATTGGGGTAAGCCAGAGCTCCAGTTAAGGTGCGTAATTTGACCAACTTGGGGTGAAATTTTGTTATTTCTTCATCAAAAATGGCAAGTTGGGAGTCCTTTAGAATCGTCTCATTGAGACGATTCTAAAGCACTCCCAACTTGCCATTTTTGATGGAGAAATAAGAAATTTACCTCCAAATTACGCACCTTAACTGGAGCTCTGGTAAGCTACACAATGTGATTTGTCTTTGCAATGACAATATCTTTTTACGATGTATTTTCCTCTTTCACGACTACAGTTATTTGATAAATAAAATAGAACCAAGTGTCTATCAAGCATATCAAACTCATCTGTGAAACGATTTTCCTAGCCTTGTCTGATAAACTCTATATATTTCGAAAGGCCACTTACTTGGATTTATATACACACAGTGGAACTTCGATAGGTTAAACAGTGTGCAGGATTAATTATTTGTTCGACGCATCCATTCTTCGACTTATCGGGATCACTCCTTCAGTTATAGTTTATCGTCACTGTGTATTCTATACATTTACGCTGTTGGTCGTTTATGAACAGACACAAGCATTAATAAAATAAAGGAAGCTGTAACATCTTTGTTTTTATTATTTACACAGCATTTGTTTCAGATTATATTTAAAATCACCAATTTTGTACATATTTTTCATGAAATTACGCGCATGTTTGTAGGTACAAATCACATGGCTTGTGTTATACTGTAACATCAATAGAGGCCTGCACGCGAATTACTGGAATTCCGACTGGAGACCTGGTTTGGCCCTCACATACGTCTTTGACATTTTGTATGTGACCGTTGAATCTGGTTATTCCCCTTATGTGAGTATTACGATTGTTCGTAATCCTATTTTAGAGGAAGGGGCCAAATGACTTTGGTGTGGTATGGACCTGGCACCAGGTCAGGTTATTCTAATTTCAGGACTCCCTTCAAACATTACAGATCGTTATCGGCTACAAAAATGCTATTTGATCAGAAGCTACACTTGTCACAATTTCTCCAGTCACACCCACATATATGCATGCTTGCCAAGCACATACACATGTCCTGGGTGATATGCCTGCTTTCAGTGGAATCTAAACCTAGCAGCCTGAGGAACTACCAGACATACTGGTTTAGAGAGATTCCGTTTCAGATAACTCACAGTAATTTAAACAAATGGTGATTTAGATGATCGTAAATCTGCATGGCCTTCCAATTAAACGTATAATAAAAATTAATTGACAGGGGAACAATCGAGGACATTGAGCTGATAGATGGGCTGGTGTTTGACCAGAAGACGGGCGGTACAGGTGGGCCCACCAAGGTGGAGAAGGCCAAGATTGGCCTCATACAGTTCTGTATCTCACCGCCCAAAACGGACGTAAGTTAACGATTGGTCCTTTGTGCTAACATTGTGTCTAATCTGCCAATTGACATGCTTCGGTCCATATATATCTATATATTATACCTCATTGCAATTTCTCAGTGGGTGGTTGGTCGGGAGCACGCGTCCGGTAATTCAATAATCGGCGTTCATCCTTACCGGAATTCCGATTGGAGACCTGGTTTGGCTCTCACTAATGTCTTTGGTATTTTGTATGTGGCAGTTGAATCTGGTTATACCCCTTATATGAGTGTTGCGATTATTCAATAATGTTCACCGGTTTTGTAACAAGAAATGCGTTAAAAGTTATTGTTTTTTCACAATATCTCTTTAACCCCTTGCCAGACTTTGATAATATTTCACATCAATGTTTGTCTAGGGATGATGCTTCATTATGCACACCCCCACATACAAATTATCAAGGTCAAGCTCATTTATTTGCTTTTAATGTTCACCGGTTTTGTAACAGAAATGCGTTAAAAGTTAAATACTCGAAGCCTAATTGTGTTTAAAATGGAAGCCAAGGGCATACAAATGAATTGACAACATACAATGAGCTGGTACCCCGGTTGTGTCATCTGTGTTGTAGTCAACAGATAAGCATATGTTTCTGAGACAGACAATTTCCTCTTGTAGATGGACAACAGCGTCATTGTGTCCGACTACACCCAGATGGACCGTGTACTCCGTGAGGAACGACAGTACATCCTCAACATTGTCAAACAGATCAAAAAGGCCGGCTGTAATATTCTACTCATTCAGAAGTCAATTTTACGGTAAGCTTCATTTTTTTGGGTAATGCATGGTCAAGTATGGTATTGCTTGTACATCACTCACACTGGTTTTGCTCACCTGGGCCCGTTTCACTAAACTTTGTACAACTAAAATGTTTGTAAGGGCTGTTCCAGTTAAACATACACGGCACCCGGGGACGGCAGAAAAAAGAAAATACATGCCAGGGTGTCTGTGCCTAAAAATTGCATCTATGGGTGGGTGAGATCCAACTAAAATCACATCTATGGGTGGGTGGGGTGGGGGTTCTCACACTAAAATCACATCTATGGGTGATTTGTAGCATGCCTTCTGGTATTAAACGTCGTCATTCTTTCAAATCGCTATTCGCTATCGAAATCGAGATGCCGCATTAAATTGTGCAAAAAAAATCACGGAAATGCGTCGTTTTTTCCGGGAGGATGAAAATATCAGCGCAGGGATCTCGCATACAACAACAACAACAACAACAATAAAATGGCGAGCCTGGCTTCAATGAACACCGAACAACTGATTGCCTGGCTCGGCAACGAGCAGAATGAATTAGTGTGCAACATATTGGGTAAATCAGCAGCGGCTTGCCTATAACAGTGTTTAGTATTTTGGGAATGGGGCCCGTGAGTTTAAAATTGGGAAAACTGCGTCGTATGGTCGATATACCGGTATTCGGCATGCCCCTATATTCGGACAGGCTTTGGTTATAATCTGAATAATGTCTCCCGCGAAATTTTTCTTTGTGTGTACGATCAGCAGAGTATGCGAAATACGTCGGTTCCGACAGGTAAAATGAAATATTGGGAATAAAATAACCTAAAGTGCTTGTAAAGTATAAACTTTCTTTGATATTTTTTTTATTTTTTATTTTCTTGGTCGGTTTTCGTGTGTCCTAAAATTTCACATCTATGGGTGGTTGTTTTCACAACCAATTAAATCACATCTATGGGTCGGTGTTTTCAAGGTAAAGGCACATCTATGGGTGGGTGCCAAAGCTACTAATTCGCATCTATGGTAGGCTACCCAAATCTAAAAGTGGTGTCCCCCCCTCCCATGTATGTTTTACTGGAACAGCCCTAAGTGCAAATTTAGGATCGTCTAGAAATTTTAATTGATGGATTTACATTTATTGATCATATGCTCAATAAATGTAAATCCAATAACATTGTACATGAAAACATTGTTAATGTGAATTTACAGACAATAATAATTTTGCACTTACAAGCATTTTAGTCGTACACAGTTTAGTGAAACGGGCCCCTAACTGATTGGTGGTAGAGCACTGTACATCAGTTCTGAATGCTTTGGTTTAATACCAGCTGTCGGCATGAAATATATACTTTAAAAATGTATTTCCATTCCACTGGACTATCAGGGATGTGCCGTGGCCTAGCAGATGACATTTGACTTGAATACCGTGGGGCTGTGATTTCAATCCTCACCCTCGACATGAAAAATACTTATATAGCAGTGTTTTCTCCAGAGTTAAAATTTTGGTGGTCATAGTTGACCCCTTGTACAAAATTATGGGGACCAAACATGAAATTTAAGGGTCGTAAGGAAGAAATTGAAGAAAAAAAACAATATGGATTTATTTTTATCTACATTTTAATGTTCTGTATCATTTGAATGTCTGTATACAAGCTGTACATTTGATTCCAGCAAATGGAATTAATATACTATATAATTTCATTAAAATGTTGAAAACAGTATATTTTATTGCGCAGGGCCGTCAACAGACACTATCACCTATTAAATGAATTTATATTACCAATAGTATATTTAAAATGATGTATACACCGTGAAATTTATCATTTCTCACAAATTCATTACTAGGTCCGAAACGGTGTGGGGGGCGATTTGCTCGTGTGTCAATCGATTATACCATTTTTCTTTCAGCTTAAAACTCGCATGATCGTAAATCAATTTCAATTTGTTGTTGAAACACATTCATTATAGAATGTCTGAAAAATGTTGTGATTCGTTTCCATCATAATTGCCGATGTTTTCGTCGTCGGAAGATCTCGTTGTCCCTTGCGGATGATATTTCACGTGAATATCTGAACCCACTTCTGAAGGATTAAAACCTTTAAAATCGCTCGCAACAATTACATCATCACTTTCAAGAAAGTTTGAAGCCATTGTTTAGACGTACTTTCGATTTTCGTTCCCGTGAAATCAAACGTGGGTTCTATTCCTAGAATCAAACTTACTCGATATCCTTGTTAGGAAAAGTGTAGTAACCTTTGTGAATAAATTAATCATAAATATCAAGTATCCAATGAAAAAGTCGTCGCTAGCGTGGGAGAACTGCTACACGTTATATTGAGGGCGGTTATTACGGAAACAAACGAAAGTTATCGATTCACGATTCGGATGAATGTAGTTTATAAAGCGCGATATTGGCATGCGCTATTGGCATGCAGACCAATGATATTGGACTTTAGGATTGCTACTCACCAATAGCGAAGCAGCTTACAACCATTTTCACTGACAATGTTTTGTAAACATAGTGATTTCATGTTCTAAAAGTAAATGCATATCAGCTGGATTTTTTTACTCGCCACGCAGGTTTGACGTAAAAATAATAAGCCCTTACTAAAGAGATTTGTAACCTATGTCCCATATATTACTTTCGCTGTTGCTCGGTAGTTAAGCCTTTTCACTGTCAACTTGGTCCCAGTCGAGGATTGGTCTGGTGAGGTGCTAGACTTTAGAACATGTCCACCACCTTTCTGACTTAACACGTAACATTAAATTTTGGGCTATGAAAACAAGTTCCTAGCATGAAGTATTATATTAATAGTCCTAACATTAACACTAGGTTCAGGATTAGGTTCAGATATCAGGGATATACCCATGTTAGGTCACAGGTGGAAGACTCGGACCTATGACACCAAAAAAATGCCTATTAAAAAAAATCCCATTACCCCACCCACTTGGTCTCGTACAGTACATAACGTTAATTCAAGGTGAGCATAAATAGCGCTATTATAGAAAGAGCCCTCTTTTTTCCGGCTTGCACAAACACAATAAACATCGATTAAATGTATGAAATATGTCTCTGGCAATCGATAAAGGTATTAGGTGTGTGAATATACTCACTTCAAATCGCTGTTTCAAGTATTTATTGAGTTATTCGCGTTTTGATTACCCCATCCAAAGCGAAAGTTGCGTGTACGAAAGAATCTCGCACAGAATCGGAGGCCGTCCGGCTGGATTATCGGTCATATTTGTCCGATAGCTGATCGCCAGCTCAAACTAAAGTCGTGCACCATGATCATATACATTAGAGACTCCAACCATACAAAGTTCGTCCAATTGTGATCGTTCGCCGATCTAAAAAACACTTTTTTCTAATTTTATTGACTTTCTTTCATGATTCGCGTACTATCAGATTATGTCTTCCGGAAACCCTGAAAAGGGAAAGTCCTCGCGTCTATTTTTAGGTTTAACCAATCAGAGATGTTCTTACATAGACGCTTCGGTGGTTGTATTATGGAAGATAGTGCATTGACCCAGTTCCAGATAATGAACGAAATTATAGAAAAAAGTGTTTTTTAGATCGACGAACGATCACAATTGGACGAACTTTGTATGGTTGGAGTCTCTAATGTATATGATCATGGTGCACGACTTTAGTTTGAGCTGGCGATCAGCTATCGGACAAATATGACCGATAATCCAGCCGGACGGCCTCCGATTCTGTGTGAGATTCTTTCGTACACGCAACTTTCGCTTTGGATGGGGTAATCAAAACGCGAATAACTCGATAAATACTTGAAACAGCGATTTGAAGTGAGTATATTCACACACCTAATACCTTTATCGATTGCCAGAGACATATTTCATACATTTAATCAATGTTTATTGTGTTTGTGCGAGCCGGAAAAAAGAGGGCTCTTTCTATAATAGCGCTATTTATGCTCACCTTGAATTAACGTTATGTACTGTACGAGACCAAGTGGGTGGGGTAATGGGATTTTTTTTAATAGGCATTTTTTTGGTGTCATAGGTCCGAGTCTTCCACCTGTGTGTTAGGTTAGGGTTAGTGTTGTCAACGAAGTGGCTGACATATTGTATATTCGCTCTCTGTTGGTGTAAGAGTGCCTGGAAGCAGATCAGAATATCACAGGGATTCCGCTGGGGAAAATAAAAAAAATCGCCACTTCAAAAAAAACAAAAAACAATTGGCGATAAAAAATTACAATTTTCGAAAATTGTAATTTTTTATCGGCAATTGTTTATTTTTATCGCCAATTGCGAATGTGGCGATCGCCAGCGGAATCCCTGATATCATTATTGTGGTTTGAACGATTGACGGCTATTGTATTTACTGTTCTGAATCACCCACGTGTGTGTTTCCGAGATGCGGTGAGCGACCTGGCCCTTCAGTTTCTAGTGTTGGTCGGCCATATCTAAGACGAGTAACAAAAACATCGCACTAGATAATCGACCCGTGTGTGTGAGTTCTTGAGATGTGGTGAGCGACCTGACCCTCGATTTCCTAGCGTTGCCCAATCGCCCATATGTAGAAAATAACCGAAACACTCGCACTAAATAACTGACACGTTTTCCCCCGTGTGTTGCAGAGATGCAGTGAGCGACCTGGCGCTCCATTTCCTAGCCAAGATGAAGATCATGGTGGTGAAAGACATTGAGCGCGAGGATATCGAGTTTGTCTGTAAGAGCCTTGGGTGTCGTCCCATTGCGAGCCTCGACCACTTCACCGCAGAGAACCTCGGCAGTGCGGACCTCGTCGAGGAGATGCATACTGGCGCCAGCAAGATTGTTAAGGTGCGTACCTACCCATGGCTCACAGTAGCCTATATTTGTGGCTGTGACTGGAGATGGGGCTTTTGTCATTTGTGGATATTCAAACTTCTGATTTTCTAGCGCACTCCTGAAGCCTGACAATGTGTTAGAAGCATTACAGGTGTATCACTGGATGGTGAGCAGTGCAGTGCAGTGCAAATGCGCAGGCTGATTTGGGACTGCACTGTTTACAAAGATTGTAAGCCCCTATTTCTCCAGTTTTGTTCACAGTTAACAAAACTAACATAACTAATTGTTTTGAAATATCTCGTGGAAGAGGTGCATACCGGGCCAGTAAGATTGTCAAGGTGCATACCTACCCATGACTCGTGTTTCACTATAGGCCGTATAGGAAAAGTAACAAAATATCTCGTGGAAGAGGTGCATACCGGCACCAGTAAGATTGTCAAGGTCACAGGTGCATACCTACCTATGGCTCGTGTTTCACTATAGGCCATATAGGAAATGTAACAAAAAATTTCAAAATATCTCGTGGAAGAGATGCATACCGGCTCCAGTAAGATTGTTAAGGTGCGTACCTACCCACGACTCGCGTTTCACTATAGGCCGTGTAGGAAAAGTAACAAAAACGTTCAAAATATCTCTTGGAAGATGTGCATACCAGCACCAGTAAGATTGTCAAGGTGTGTACCTACCAAAACTATAAGTTGAAACATTACGGGTGTTTCACTTACTCGATGGCAAACACTGCAGCCCATGATCGGGCTGATGTGGCACTGCACTGTTCATGAAGGCCCATTTCTTCAATCATGGCCAAACTATTACATTGAGTAGGTGCATACCAGCGATGGTAAACTCTCCAAGGTGCATGCTCATTGAGTACATGGTTTACAATAGGTTATATTTGTAGCTGTGAGTGGACAAATTGGAGTTATGGCATTTGTGGATATTTAAACATCTGTAGCCTATTTCATCAACATTGCAAAGTATACTTTAGTAGCAAAGTATACTTTGAGGGAGAAATTTTCAATTTTTTGAAAAATTTATTAATTTTTATTATACTGAATTTATTATATTATCACAGCCATTTAATGGCTGTGATAATGTAATAAATTCAGTATAATAATTCTGCATACTTTTAATCGTGAAATATATGCATTTGTTAGTTCTATATGAAATAATGCATTTCAGGAAAAATAAATGATTTCTCCCTCAAAGTATACTTTGCTAGTAAAGTATACTTTGCAATGTTGATGAAATAGGCTACTGATCTTCTAGTGCACTCCTGAAAACTATAAGTTAGAAGCATATTGTGTGTTTTATTGACTGAATGGCATACAGTGCAGGCCCTGAGCAGGCTGATCTGGGACTGCACTGGTCTCAATGGCCATACGCCCCGTTTCTCCAGTCAAGGCCACATTTAAAAGTAACATCAACTCTGAAACCTAGCTGTAGAGACAGGAAATGATATAAGTTGGATTTTAAAAAATCTGTACAGAAATTGCTATTTTATTAATGAATTTCTTGAGAAATAGAGAGAATATGTGGTATGACAAATACGTTATTGTGCCTACACATATTGCCCATCTGAAGCTATATTCCTCTTTGACTGCGCATCCTGTGAATAAATATTTAGACAGGCAATATGACCTCATATCCCAATATTACTACATTTCATCATCGATAGTAGCAGCCTCCCGTGTACATGGCAGATAACAGGTATAGCCCGTGTACATGGCAGATAACAGGTATAGCCCGTGTACATGGCAGATAACAGGTATAGCCCGTGTACATGGCAGATAACAGGTATAGCCCGTGTACATGGCAGATAACGGGTATAGCCCGTGTACATGGCAGATAACGGGTATAGCCCGTGTACATGGCAGATAACGGGTATAGCCCGTGTACATGGCAGATAAAGGGTATAGCCCGTGGACATGGCAGATAACGGCGTGTACATGGCAGATAACAGGTATAGCCCGTGTACATGGCAGATAACAGGTATAGCCCGTGTACATGGCAGATAACAGGTATAGCCCGTGTACATGGCAGATAACGGGTATAGCCCGTGTACATGGCAGATAACGGGTATAGCCCGTGTACATGGCAGATAACGGGTATAGCCCGTGTACATGGCAGATAACGGGTATACTGTACATGGCGATAGCCCGTGTACATGGCAGATAACGGGTATAGCCCTGTACATGGCAGATAACGGGTATAGCCCTTGTGTACATGGCAGATAACGGGTATAGCCCGTGTACACAGATAGTATAGCCCTGACATGGCAGATAAACGGGTATAGCCCGTGTACATGGCAGATAACGGGTATAGCCCGTGTACATGGCAGATAACGGGTATAGCCCGTGTACATGGCAGATAACAGGTATAGCCAACCCGGGGAAGACGGTCACGTTGATTCGCGTTCTTTTCAACAAAAACATTAAATTTACCCATCTTCTAACATAACACGCAAGTCGGGGGAATATCTATGCTTTTCCTAGCCATTCCTGATATTAGTCCGGTATTCTATACATGTATAAACACTGTTATATCACGACACTGTCCAGTTTATAACTGCACCCTGTGTACATTGCAGATTACGGGTATTGCCAATCCGGGTAAGACGGTCACAGTGCTGATACGCGGCTCCAACAAACTTGTGTTGGAAGAGGCCGACCGCTCGCTACACGACGCCCTCTGTGTCATCCGCTGTCTCGTCAAGAAAAAGTGTGTACACATGTTGTTGTTCGGGATAGCATGGAGGCATTGTGTTGTTTCTTGATCTTTCCTTCCATACGTCGGTGTAAATATCGTCTGTATATGACATTGCTGTTGAACATACGTAAACCCACACTCAATCAGTTTGTATATAACTTTGCTAGTGTACAACTTGTGTGTTGCATTAATTGTCGAGCTGCAGGCAGCATCCTTAGTTTCAACCAAATATATATGTGACTACCATTATCATATAATACAGGTACTTTTCAAACAAATTAATTCCATAAGCTGTCTTTGCACTTCCTGAGATTTACTAGACATGTACTTCAATTGTCATGTATACCTTAATATGTGTTTAATAGTAAATTTGCTGCTCATCTATGTGTCATTTTGACTAGTTGCTAACATATTCTAGTATGGTAGTCGGAGATTGGGGAAGTTTAATTTTCAGTAACAACATTGATGACATAATGCATGCAATATGATAGCGGTTATAATTTACTCGATCAACAGCCCATAACTATGTGTGTGTTTGTAGGGCATTGATAGCCGGCGGTGGGGCCCCGGAGATCGAGCTGTCCCTGCGCCTGATGGAGTATGCCAACTCGCTGGCTGGTATGGAGCAGTACTGTTTCCGCGCCTTCGCCGAGGCTCTCGAAGTCATCCCCTTCACACTCGCCGAGAACGCTGGCTTGAACCCCATTGCTACGGTAACCGAGCTGAGGAACAGACACGCCCAGGGCGAGATGACAGCTGGAATTAATGTTAGAAAGGTGAGCACATTGCTTCTAGGCTTCATATTCCTATCATGGTGTAAAATATTCAATTATTGAATTTTAACAGTTTCGTCCAGCCTCTGCCAATCATGCTGTTTCATTTTCAGTTTTAATTTAGAGTAGAGTCACGAGTGGGTATGCCAATGCTCGCGTATTTTGATCATATTTACGCCATATATCGGGAGACAATGGTAATACTGGCATTGCAAGTTTTGCTGGTGATCATGTAACTCCTTCATCTGTGAGCTCTCATTAGGTTAAGCCTGGCCTGGGTCGGTGTGCACGAGATGTCACATGATCTCTAAAGTCTATATCCTGTGGTTATATAACTGTCTGAGCAGCAATTCAATCATGAGATTCATGTACATGCTCAGAAAGTCTCGTAATCATTGTGATAGATTCACAGGTGACGGGAAAAAAATCACATGACGGTGTATAATTATATATATAGATATTAAAGGTTAGCAACAAACTTTACGAAGTGAAAGACGTGCCTTTTAAAAATCTGTTAATATGATAGAAATCGGTACCTTACTATTCCGTTTGATGTTTAATATTTGTGAAAATACACCAGTCCGGGTCTCGGTGCCGTTTACTGGGTGTAAGAGTACCTTGCGCCTGTGGTACAGCACTAGATTTGTAACCTAGTCCTCCCCGGAAAAAGTCGTCGTTATCGAGGGTCCCTGAATTGTTGCTCAAATTTCCCATTATCGAGTATTTGTAGACGTTCAACACGTCGACATTTATAATGTTACATTTAAACCGATTTTGTATACGTCCACAGTGAAGTACACATCCTGGTATGCTCGCTATGCTTCTTACTTGTAGACAAAATCCGATTTTTATCTTTCTTCATCAGAAAATTCAATCGACCTATTTTACAACGGCCATTTTCGTTGGAGAGAGATGCTGCGGCCTGATTGGCTAAAAATCGCGAAAGGAAAATATTACAAATGTATGATTTAAAATTATTTTTTTTAAGTTACAGTGTATACTGATATTTAAGTTTATTTTTAATATATTTTATTAATCATTTTAATACTAAATAGTATTTAATAATACACCAAGTTACAGTTTACCATATATGGTCATTGTGGTTGTTGTTGTAGATTTAAGTTTATCGGATAACTTTCGAGGTTGTGTCAACGCATGGTTACTTGAATAGTTCTGTGGGTGGGGTATTGATCTGGGAACGTTTCTGTCACAGCAGTAGCCGAGCCATAATAATTTGATTTGTGCATCGATTTGATAAATATACTGTTTTGGGGTATTTTATACAGCGGATCTAACATGTTTGGTGATTTTTATGGTATTTATTAATAGACTACTAACTTTATAAGAAACTACGCTAAGCCGAGTTTCTTATGCAATCAGTAAATCATAATGAGTTTAATATTAAATATCATGTTAAGTAAGCATTTATTTAGATCGATTTATGTATAATATAATCATAGAAACATACTGAAGCTGTACTGATCAATAAACTGAATGTTTTCTGTAACCCAGTTTCTTACACTAACTAGTACATATTGACATGTATGGAAAGGGGGTTGGGGGAGGAGAAGAATCTGAAAATCCGAACTGAATATTTACAGAAAAATTAGTACCATAACCTAGTCTGGTGCCAGATCATCACCATACTAGAATCACTTAGTCACACTCCCTAAAAGTAATAGGATTTGTAATAATATTTCTACCTTTATAATGGGCGACATCTCTGAAACAACAATAAAGTCGAAAATGAACTGTACCAGAGGGCCACATTAGGGAGATTCTGGCAAGGATGAATACCATCGTTAAATTTACCCTATGCATGCTCTTGACTAGCCGCCCACTCCAGACAACAAATTGCCAATACAATGGTTCAGAAATATGATATAAATCAATTTTATTACTCCCCTTTCATCACCTGCTGTACAATGTAACATACAAATGTATCCGAGATTCAGCTTGGATTTTACTTAGAAGACACCACTAGATGTTAATTTTCCTATCCCCTGTGACTCTTAACAAACATTGCCGATCCAGATAAGGCACATGGACCCTTTCAACACTAAATAACTGGAACATATTTTGATATGTTAATTTACCGATCTAATTGTCACTAAATGATTTTCAGACTAGTCCATTATGAAAAGGGGTTGTTTTTTTCTTCTCCAAAACATATGAAAACAAGAAGAAATGCGTCTGTCGAACGTGGATGCCACCTGCAGCATATTTGAGAAACTGTGACAAAGTTGTTAACCGAAAAGTGTGACGGATGGACTGACAGACGGACGGTCCAAACACTATATGCCACCCGTTTTTTTCTTCGAAACCCGGTGGCATAATTACATATATATCCTGATGAGTTGACTGGTCGCAAGCCGGCTCATCTGCATTTACACTGTTTGCAAATTCCACTATAGATTATGCTTGTTACAATAACATTGCTATAAACTTCAACCAATTATATCAACTGCCATCCATCACATTGCACACTAGCCTCCTAAATTGACAATATGTAACACAGTCCTGCAGAGGACCATCTGAGCAGATGGGTATGAAGCTAGAGTTGTAATTACATAATTAATATAGCATGAAGTGCATGTACGGTACATACCATATTTATTCTAGTAAACATACATGGGATGTGCAACTTTTGAAATCAAAAACAATTCAGCAGAGCTGCAGATAAGCTGCGTATTTGCATAAATACCCAATTAAAATTGCCAAAAACCCAAATGAAATCAGAAGTAGCGAGTATCAAAAAGCAATAACAAATTTGTGGTACCTTTATCATGCTACAGAAAACAATAAAGACCACAAATATAGCATATTTTTCTTATTTTCCATGAAAGCACATCTTGGTATTTCATTAGTAATGAAATGCCAAGACATGTTTTCATTTGGTGTTTCCTTCGACCAATCAAATCATGTTCTCAGTCACACCCTCTGAATCGCAAGACAATCACCTTCACTACAGCCTACTTCCAGAAATTAATTTGCCTATATCTGTACCATATTTTAATCCCGATTGGCTTTGTTTGTTTTATGAAAAATTGTGTGTGCAATGTAAGGACATGTTTATTTAACCAGGTGAGCTGATTATCTTGAAATAATGCCCTCGCGATTGGGTCCTACTGCTAAATAAACTTGGTTCGCTAAGTTCACTCGTTTATTTAGCGGATGGACACACTCACTCACGCATTATTTCACGATAATCAGTTTACCTGGTCAAATAAACGATATGTGTTGCATACTAGAATTTGTAAATATTGAACAGTAATGATTTGCTGGTGGTTGATCTCGGTACAAGCTGTGAATAAAAGGATGGGTTAAACAACTACTGTCTGTTTTGTGTAAACCTGTTCATTTCTGAGGGCTACATGAACACTGAAAAAAAAAATAGTTTTTTTTGCTTATATTTCTTTTCAGCACAATTTCAGCAAGAGTCAACCATTGACTTTACTATACAAAACAAAATGCTTAATACCCTCCCGTAATTTAACATTGGCTAAAATGTTGAATATCGGAAAAAAACATCATGTAAAAGAATGCTCATTTATTAATTTTGCCAAATATTAATAATCGTGAAATAATATTATTTTTTCAATATATTGGGTAGGTGAAATAAATTGTTTGGTTTTGTCAAACAGATAGTAGTACCCGTCATCTGGGTGGTGCAAATTTTCGATGTAACCACTTGGTCGAGTTGCATTCATCACAACAAATCCGGTCCATATCAACATTATTAACTTGGTTACATTTAACACACAAGCTGATGTCTAGTTACTTCTGGTACTGTGTGGGCATTTTTGGTGCTGAAACATGAACCACTTTCCTGTGTTCCATCTTCTTTTTGATATTCATAGAATCCATTATATCTCTGGTGAATTGCTTGAGGAAGACAAGCACTGGTGTTTTTTTCAATATGACATGAAACAAGCCAGTTAGTACACAAACTTTCACCACAATATTATCCATGCACAATTGAACATTATCATTTATATTGTCACAGTTGAATCTGGTATATGTATTCAAGTTTAATATCACTGAAGAGAGAAGTGAAACATTGATAGATGTATGCTGCTTAGCATCACTTTCTAAAGTGTCCAACTCATGATATTCAACCACTATTTCTCTTACTGCCTCATCTACTTCTCATCAGTTGGCACGTCACTGTCTTGTTCATCATTTACTTTACATGTGTCACTTTCTGACCTGAAATATAATAATTAAAAGTGTATTATTATAACAGTAGATTTCTGAGTATTTGCCAAGATCATGTTAATGGCAGCATGAGTATGTTCCAAATGCTTACATGTATCAAGTGTGCAAATAATGAAGCAATCCATCACGTAATATTAAAGCTGGGGTCCCATATGCCAGGTTATAATATACGATATTTCTGTATATTGAATATTCTGTAGATATGTTTGTTTGGTGTGTTGGGGTTTAACGGCCTATCAACAGCTAAGGTCATTTAAGGCCGGATCAATGGGTTTAGGGTAAATCCCATATATTACCTGTACAAGTACATGTACAAATGGGGGAAAATCCCTAAATCAGAACTGAATATTTACAACAAAAATTCTATATATTCAGCCCTGAAATCAAAATAATCCTGATCTGATGCCAGGTCCTCACCACACCAGAATCACTTGGCCCCCTCCCAAAAGCAGTAGGATCAGTAATAATCTTACTAATTTTATAATGGGCAATAACCCAATTCAACTCCCAGGTAATTCTGTAGATATGACATTTTCCGGCAAAATAAACATTAATTCACCATTGCCCCACGTATTGATTGGCATTATTATACATTTTATATCAGATGTAAATTTCCACACTGATATCAGGGGCGATAACTGTGTTTCCTTAAAATGCTAACAGACATTACAGTATTTACTATTTATTCTCTGTATGTATTTACTTTATAATCTGTCGAAAATATTTTTTCAAGTGACACATTTAATTAGTATAAATAATTAAAAAATATCATGCCTCATTTGCATATGAAAATAGCCTGAACTAACAGTAAAATAAATATTTACTAAATGATTACATCTGTATAGAGGTTACTCGTAATTTTTAGAACTGGTAGAATAGCGACACAATTATACACTTATTTAATCCTATAAGAACATTTTGTGCATACCATGTGAAGATCAAAAAGGCCATGGTCACGTTAATGGGGGCATAAGTGTGTTCAAAATGCTCACATGTATCAAGTAATATTAAATTAAAGTTATATATGATGATGAAGAAACTGGTACAACGTGTTTCTGCAACATGAGTGTGTTCAAAATGCTTAGATGTATCCAGCGTCCAATTATTGAAGCAATCCGTAAAGAGCTAAATATATCATGATAAAGAACTTGTACAAACGTTTTGAAATTGCGACGACTATAGTAGCGCCTTCTGCTAAAGCAGGGGCGACAAAAATCATGGGCTGTTGCATTTACAGTGGTATGCAAAACATTTTGCCGGCTTAAAGTGTCGAGTCCAAAGGAATCCTCACAAGCTTTAAACGGTTTCACAAACTTTAAACAGACCAAATGTTTTACAGTAAATTTAACAGCCCATCGTTTTATTACTTACGACAATTTAAAGTTGGGGTCTCATATGTTCGGCTTTCATCGGTATAACTACATATGAATAACAAGGCTTATAACTTTTGTCGGACACGGCCTCGTATCATAACAAAATAAAATGTTTAAAGTTGTAATTGCCTATGCATTCTATGTATTTCTGCAGGATAATGATAATTCTTAAATGAACATATGAACTTTCCACTACAATTTTGACATTAGAGCCCTAAACACATTATTTCAGTTGTTATGATACGAGGTAGTGTCAGACTTAGGATAATCGGCTGTAATTTGATATTCTTTGCATAATTATGTTCCAACTATGCTATTTCAGCAAGATACATGTAACAATACTTCTTAAATGAAAAGGTGTATTTTCCGCCAAAATATTTACATTATCGTTAATAAAATCGCGAAATTTGTTATGATACGAGGTCGTGTCCGACACAAAGTTATGAGCCTTGTTTTTCACACATGTACAGTCTAACTTCGATGGGTCGAACCCTGGTAAACTCGTCAGCCATGCTTGCCTCGAACTAGCCTTTAGGTCCCGGCAGAATTCCTATATAAATACGTTAAAACTACCCGGTATAGGTCGAACTTGTGAAAGTCGAACAACCCTCAATGCCTCGAATCGCTGTCACACCCGGTCGTGTATAAATCCACTATAAACACCACAAAAACTCGAACATGTCAGACGATTGTCTCAAGACTAGTTGATTGACTTTCACACCTATTGTTAACCGGTTGTCAAACAAATCTCAAGTGGTCATTTGAGCGTATACAATAACGGCAGTCGTGACCAGCATACGTGGTAATTATGCATTGACCAATGTCGGCGAAGTTGTTAGTTAATTAAAGTGGTAATTTATGGGACTGGGTTCCATGTGATAGTAAATTATAATATGCAGTGAATGTGGTTCCGGGTCCGAAGTAGTGATGGGGTGACTGGGCATGCATCTATTGATTTATAAGTGTATGATGAGCGATGTAATTTTATACCTACAAGCATGCACATCATTTTATGGCAAATACATATTCACTCACAAAGATTAATATGTGATTAGATAAATATTTGTCATGAAATTACGCAAATGCCAATAGGTAAAAAATCAGAGATGCTTTCACATGATCGTATCGGACGGGGCAATCAAGTCCGCCAATTGTATTTCGTAATCATTTTCTGTTGTTCTCATGTTCTATTGCTGTATAATGGCTATGTAAATAAAAACACACATGAGTTTGCCGCTTTCTTTATTTTATTAAAGCCTGTTTCTGTTAATAAACGACTGTGACAATCAACCGTAAATGCAAATGTAAGCGCATTTATATGAAACAACGTGTCGTAATGACGACTTGTTTCACTTATTACACTGACCAACTCGTAGATCTGAAATGGTTACAGTAGAAAATCCCGATGGGTCGAACAACGGATGGGTCGAACTAAAACTTAACCCCGTAGGCTGTTCGACCCATCGAAGTTCGACTGTATGTAGTTATACCGATGAAAGCTGAAATACGCCAAATGCCTGTGCCATATGTTAGGCAGTCCATTTTCTTTATAGGAATTAAATAAGTGTATAATAGTGTAACTATTCCACCAGTTTGAAAATGACGAGTGCCGTCTATTCAGACATAATCATTTGCTAATCTTTACTAAGAGTGACGCATGTTTGTATAATGTATATGGTTATTTTGCTATGCCAATGAGGCAGGACATTTCAAAAAGTTGATTTGCACAACTATTAGCCATATGTTATGCATGATTCGCTTTGTTTTATAAAGTATCATGTGTGACATGCATACAAAAATGTTGATTTAACTAGATGAGATTATTATCTAGAAATAATGCCCTTGTGATTGCGTTCTACCGTTAAACAAACTGGGTTCGATACGCTCACTCGTTTGTTTTGCGTAAGGATAAAATCATTGGTGCATTATTTCACCATAATCAACTCACCTGGTTAAATTAACGGTTGCAATATTTATGGGAATAATTGTGGTGTGACTGGTGTGGGTCATAAACATTCTGAGAGGGAGAGATGATTGGCAATGACAATTGTAAGGAATGTGGGCGAGATGTGCCAGAACAAAATGTGGCCAAATCAACGTGGGTTATTCAGAAAAAAATAAAGTGGGGTGGATGTGATGTAACTGCACATATTCCGCTTTATATGCAACAGGTTGCTCTATATATTATGTAGTGCAATGTCATTAGAGTAGCTTAGAAAATCTCGGCTCTACGGATGTGTTTTACTATTTCATCTGTCTTTTATATTTTCTGTATATATTCAGATAACTGCACCAATTATATAATAATCTTGCCATGCTTACCGAATCGTAAACACAACCAGTCAACACAGCCTCAGTCACAGCAGGCGGTGCCTGTAGTGCAGGTCAGTGCGGCCTTCTTCCCTTCTTTTCCCGCTCATGAAAAGATGTGTGTAACAGAAAATGGTTTTCCGCTGACCGCCGACATAAATGTTATGACCAGTCGCGGCAGCAAACGCTTCCAATTATCGTAAATTCATTACATTTTAACTTGTGATGTTCCCACGATCTAGCAACATATACGGCTCACTTGATTTACAATTTCAAACTGCCGGTTTACTCCGTGGGTCGGGCGCGAGTGTTACCGATACATATTAATTTTAAAAATGAACAATTGTATTTATTTTTTACTTGGTTTCAGCCAAATACATTTTTATATTGCATCTTTGTTACAATTTATTTCTAGAACGGACTCTAATACGCAATCCGCTACGAACAACACAACACTTGCTTACTTGATTTGAGGATATTCCCTCTCAAATCGTGGATGTCAGTAAAACAAGTGTACCATACGCTGCGATCCGGTCGCTCATCAACAGCAGCCAACCAGAACGACCTCGCAATTCACTGCGGATTGGTCTCCATGCCAGCAGTAAACATATTCTATTTTTGTAAATCAGGGCAAATCAGGGACCGTCGATAACGATGACTTTTTTAGGCCTGATGGGTTGACAAAACTTACCTGTATTGCAAGCACAGGGCATTTTTTAACACGGTAAACGACTCTGTGACGCTGATTGATGTATTTTTAACAATAATCAACGTCAATTGTTACAGTAAGGTGACAATTTCTATAATTTCAACGGATTTGAAAAGCCTGTTGATTTACCTGTTGTGCACCTTGTATCTCTACACGTATACAACAGACTATCAGATTAGTTGTTCCCATCACCTGTGGATAGATTATATACGACTATGACTTGAAATTGGGTTTTGTTATGGGTTTTGCGATCAAGGTAGCTCCAGCTCGGCCTGTATATAACTACAATCTGATCAGGATCTGCACTGTTCACAATTCCATCAATGAAATGCCCGTCCTGCTTCTAGCAAGCCATAGATCGTTATCGGGCTACAGGAGTGCGTGTGCTATTTGATCCGAAGCTACACTGGACACAAATTGTATAAGCCCAATTTCTAAAGTTATGGACACATATAACTAGTGTTCCCCCGCAGATATTTTCAAATTCTATTAAAAATATTATTTTGCATGCTGAATGTGCCCCCTTTTTCAAAGTTTAACATACTAAATGTGCATCTTTTATGGTCTAACCATTCCACTTTTTAATTGCGGGGAACAAATATATGTTTCAGGGAGCGATCACGAACATTCTGGAGGAGAACGTAGTACAACCCCTGCTGGTGTCCACCAGCGCTATACACCTCGCCTCGGAGACGGTCCGTAGCATCATGAAAATAGACGACATCGTAAGTAGCCACCACTTTCTAGCCAATCTATGCTAGGTGTGACCAGCTGTGGAGTTACCTGCCGGTTTGATCGGCTGACTGGCTGGTCTAGTCACCAGATGCGACGCGCCATTGCATTTTGTATATAAGAAGATGTGTGCGGTTCCACCTGCCGCATTGGCGAGTGCTTATCATCCTCTGACGAGTGGAAATTACCGTCCTCTAGTCCGATAGGGCGAGTAATTTTTCCTCTCTTAATTCTAGGTAAAATTGGAAAATGCTCTATTTCGGCGATTGATAATTTCCTTGTAAAAAAAAAATAATCCACATATTTTCATCACCTCATTATGCAATTCACGGCTACCCTCTGTGACAATAAAAGTCAATAGTTTCAATAATCCCCTAGACAAACATTGCTTCTGGCTACAATAATTGTCAGTTCAAAACACGTGTTATTCACGTGGCAAAGTAATTTATGCAGCCAAACACTGATAAGTAAAGGCAGCTGTTATTGTTGAGCTGAGGCATGATTGAGGGGTTACTGTCGCCAAATACGTCGGCAATAGATCTATCAGCGATTGATCATGAAGTGTGTACTGTTGGCACTCGCTTTGTTTTTTCAAAGCCACGTATGGATCGGTCGATCAATAGCACATTTACCAAGTTCCTTATCGCGCATTCCCGGTAGACATGCAAACACGCGTTTCAACGAGTCGTTTCTGGGTCGAGGCTAGCAAAAATTATAAGCTGGGTGCCCGGTGGCAAACGAATTTGGTAGTTTTGTACAAACTACGATTGTGGGTATTCCCACTTAAGGCGCCACCTGACGAACCGAGTCGTGGCCTACATAGCGAATGCGGAAGGCTCATGATTGCAACTTTCTTTTTCACCGAAAAGTGTGAAAGAATTACATACAAAATTGATACCGTATATTCTGATGAAATCCTTTGAAGCCGAAAACAAATACTGTTTATTACATTACTAACTATTTATTTCAACCAAATATGGCGAACTCTATTGTCAGTAAACATGAATAAGTCTCAATATCGCGGACAATTTTGGTGTTTCGTACCTACCGGTAATCCTGAAAAATCGTACATCTTCTTGGGTACAAAATTGCAAGGCTCGTCTCCAGTGATCAATTTACAGGGCAATTTGGACAAAATTTCCTCCTTACATTGCATCACCTCTCCTTATTTGGAGCCGAGGGAGAAGTTTCTCACTATATAAAGCAAATTTCAGGTAAAAATGGGAAATTTTCCAAAAAGGTTAAACAAAAACTTCTCCCTATTTTGAAGCGCTCGGTTAACCCTGGTTTCGGATCACGATCCATATATCTTCTGTACTGCATAAATAAACTGTAATTAATAGGTCGCTAATTTGAAGGACAAGAATGGGTTGTATTTTTTCTACGATATTTCCCAGCCAGGTTAAAATGTTTTGGTTAAAATTTGATCTTTGTTATTTAGCTTTTATTTACAGACCAGATGACAATCACTTTTCCAAGTTTATATTCCCGATAAATTCCACAAAAAGGCCATTCATTCCTTATAATTCCAGCATTTGAAATAAATGCACCAAGAAAATGTGTTTATTTTCCGTTTTCTTAAGAATTATTTTAACTGCGCCTCAACGTTAAGGAAAGTAGTTCGGCGTGGGAGTTTTACTGTTTACTGGGATATAAATTTTGGACAAATGTTAGGGAATTGTGTAAATATTTTTGTGCTGGAATTATTACTGTTTGTTTCTTATATAATGCAGGTTCCCTTATTTTCTGATTGCAGGTGAACTGTATGTGATAATTGACATTAGACTTGCATTGAGCTGTGATGAAAGTTTCCAGTTGTCCCCCCATCACGATCCAGGTGGCTGATGGTGAGCCTACCAGAATTGCGTCCCGTTGGGCTGTGGACAATTATCGCTGCCAGTCGATGTGTTCATGGAGTCTTCATATAGTCCAGCCACTCGCTGATATGACTTGGCTGTTTGTGATGCATTTGTGGCTGTGACTGGAGAAATGGGGCTAATGGCATCTGTGCCAGTTTAGCTCCTGATCTGCGCGAGCCATCCTGCTTGATGTGGGTTTATACTGTTTGTTAGAAGCATTATGGATGTTTCACTGACTGAATGGCGAACAGTGTGGGCCCTGATCAGACTATGGATGTGCATTCTAATATAGGACTACGCTGGTTGCAAATGTTGTATTAAAGCAACTAGTATATTTCTGTAGTTGCAGCCACATATTGTCGCATCAGCCTGCACAACAATGTCGTCCATTTGCTAGCCAGTCTCCACAGACTACATAGTTTCTGTGCTGATCTCTGTGTTAGCTCGTCTCCAGACTCCATTATCTGCTTAATATTTGAACCTATTGTGGACATGTGATTACAAAACTGTCTCTTTCATTGACGTCATGCAGTTTGATTAGTTCATATAAAATCGATAACGGCATACCCCGACTGTTTGATTTCAATTTTTGAGAACATTTAACGTAATCACATGCCCCAATTAAATGTGCTCACTTGCTCGTTTTCAATACCTATTTATATTTATTTATCATACCATTAAATGTACACTGATTAGATAGGAACGGATTGTCTTGAAAGGCGACCGTTCTGATTGATATAGGTCATACAGCACAATGAATAGTACCCCATCATGACCTGACACATGAACCTTTGTTTAGCCGAGAAAAGGTATTGCGATGTTGGCTATCAGCGTAGCACAAGTAGCCCATTTCATCAAAATTGCAAAGTATACTTTGAGGGAGTAATCATTTATTTTTCCTGAAATGCATTATTTCATATAAAACTAACAACTGCATATATTTGATGATTAAATGTATGCACAATTATTATACTGAATTTATTACATTATCACAGTCAAAATGGCTGTGATAATGTAATAAATTCAGTATAATAAAAATTAATAAATTTATCCTAAAATTGAAAATTTCTCCCTCAAAGTATACTTTGCTAGATAAGTATACTTTGCAATGTTGGTGAAATAGGCTACAGATTAGCATGGGCATCACATCTTTGCAATGTCGTGTGATCATTTGAAATGGTCAGTGGAAGAAGGGGGCCATCATTGAGTTGACCCCTTCTTCCATTGGCCCCTTTGATTTTAGCTTCCTGGAGTATATTTAGTTTGGATAGATACCCTTTATACCAATACTGGTCTAAATTCTTTGTACATGGTAAACAATGTAAACCCAGATCAGATAGTACACTACATACTCGATAATGACAATTGAAACCAATTATCCGAAGCTGCAGTTCAATGCATAAGATAGTTCAGACTGACAGTTTTGGATCACACTTTGAACCTGAGACAAACATTTCAATCTGGGACATTACATTTCCTGCTCATTACAACGGCCTGATAAGCGTCTGCTGTCTGCCAGTCAATTAGTCGGCATTGGTTATGTCCGAGTACTAAGTTTTGATCAGTTGCCATTACACATTATGTGCAGGATCTACACTGGTCACACCTAAGGCTGAATATATAGTTTTGTTTTAAATATTCAGTTCTGATTTTGGGATTTTCCCCCCTTTTGTACATGTACTTGTACAGGTAATATATGGGATTTAGTACTAAACCCATTGACCCGGCCTTAAATGACCTTAGCTGTTGATAGGCCGTTAAACCCCAACAAACAAACAAACACACCTAAGGCCTATTATCAGGCTGCAGCTCATTTGGACAGAATTTACCTTTCAATGTGTGCAGGTACCTGG
This sequence comes from Conchocele bisecta, assembly GCA_029237695.1. NCBI lineage: Eukaryota > Metazoa > Mollusca > Bivalvia > Lucinida > Thyasiridae > Conchocele > Conchocele bisecta. Next base: position 56,587,843 of record CM055269.1, read on the forward strand.
GGGCAGTTTCACTAAACTTTGTACGACTAAAATGTTTGTAAATGCAAACTTATGATGGTCTGTAAATTTCACATTAACAAAGTTTTCTTGTAAACAATTATTGGATTTACATTTATTGAGCATAGGCTGCATATGCAGCCTATGCTCAATAAATGTAAATCCATCAATTGAAATTTACAGACGATCCTAAATTTGCACTTGCGAACATTTTAGTCGTACAAAGTTTAGTGAAGCGGGCCCCAGATCCATAATATAACACCATTCAAACTAATTATTAATAAAAATCTGAAATGAATTGGCAAATTCTCAGCGTATCTCGGACCTGCTGATAACAATTTGATTAACGTTATTCGAATAGATAACATATCGGTTATCTATCGGAATGTAAGGCTGATGATCTATTAACACACAAACCTGTATTTGTGCACAGAATTAGAATGAAGAACACAAACATCGTATGTTCGTATTAAGCCTTATAATGTTGAATTTTCACCAAATATTGTTTGATCCAGTAACGGGTCATCGGTTCTCTATTTGACTGGAGAATGGGGCTTATACGTTTTGTGACCAGTGTAGATCCGCACAGCCTGATCAGGATCTGCAGTTCTCCATTCCATCAAGTTCAATGAATCGCGCTTTGATCAAGCAACATAGATCGTTATCAGGCTACAGGAGTGTGCTACTTGATCATGAGCTACACTGATCACAAATCCATAAGCCCCATTTCTCCAGTCAAGGCCACATTTTATCACTGAAGAATAGTTACAGTAGTCGGCAATGTCGCCAGTGTGAACTGTCGACTAGATCGGACACTGTCCTTATGTATGCCAGAACATTTGAAAGTCTTGCACAGTATGAAATTAAGTATGTATGTTAATTTTGCTTTGAGTATGCGAAAAACGGAGTGCTTTTTTCTATAAAATAGTTTATACTATACTTGTTATGTTGTGTATTCAACTCCATTCTCGTTAACCCTTAGACCGCTATCTTAATTCTTTTGTTGTCTGCTGTTTATTTTCCATTTTTATCATCAAAACATGCTTTGACAGCACTTTAGAATAATTTTCAACATGGTTTTACAGCACTTTAGAATCATTTCCAATGGAAATGATTCTAAAGTGCTGTCGAACCATGTTTTTATTGAGAAATAAGGCAATATATAAAAGCAACAGCAGACGACAATTGTTGTGAGTAGCGGTATAAGGGTCAATAATCCTGATAATAACTACAGCTTCGGGTAAGCTGCATATTTGCGTGAAATTGCTGCCCAAATGTGGGAGACTTCACCTTCACTGTGGTCTACTTGTGACCGATTGGGAAAAATGTGTATTACAACCAATTGGAGAAATTTTGACCGATGGGCGTGCGTGGGTGGTTGGTCCGGAGCATGTGAAGGGTAATTAAACGATCGGGGTTCGTCCTTTCCGGAATGCCGACTTGCATGGTTTGGTCCTCGTGTACATTTTTGGTCTTGATACTTGAGAGCTAAATCCTGTTGAGCCCCATTAAAAAGTAATAAGATTAGTGCTGATCATATTTTGGGGTTGGAACTAAGTGACTGGTGTGAAATGGTATTTTAATGGGGGTGGGGAGGTGGGAGGGGCTAAATATATATTTTTCTGTAAATATTGAGTTCTGAATTTGGGAATTTTGAGCTTATACAGCCTGATGGCCATCTCCAGTCGAACCTCCCCAAATGGCCACCTCTACAACAACCCCCCTCTGCAACAGCCGATAGTTTATATACCAAATGGACGATTGCCTCTATTTCGGACCTCCCTACAACCGCCATCTCTCTACAACAGCCAGTTTTGTGTCTTCCCATGGGTGGCTGTTGTAGAGAGGTTGCACTGTATATGGTATAACAGGTATTTCACAAACTGGTGAACAGTGCAGACCCTAATCAGCCTGTGCAAGTGCACATGCTGATTGGGGTCTACACTGGTCGCAAGGACCAAAACGGACATTTGCTGCTGTTGCATTTATTTGTAAGGTTGATTATCATACAAGACCATGCCAACTGAAATATAATGTGCTATAAATAACCAGTCCTGATCGTATGATGGTACAAAGGCAGAACGTGAGCATAGAAAATAGATCTAGGTCAAGTATGTTCATGTTTGTTGTATACTGCAGTGTATTCATTATGATATCAGCATGTTGCAGTGTAAGTGGTGGGATTGGTATTATCAGCATGTTGCAGTGTAGTGGTGGGATTGGTATTATCAGCATGTTGCAGTGTAGTGGTGGGATTGGTATTATCAGCATGTTGCAGTGTAGTGGTGGGATTGATATTATCAGCATGTTGCAGTGTAGTGGTGGGATTGGTATCAGCATGTTGCAGTGTAGTGGTGGGATTGGTATTATCAGCATGTTGCAGTGTAGTGGTGGGATTACGTCAGCAATGTGGCAACCACGACTATGAACCTATTACCCAAGACCAAGTAACCCTTTCAACACTACAGACCTCTTATAGTAGTATTGGCAAACTGTAGATCCAGATGAGCCGGCTCGTGACGAGCCATCTCATCAGGATCTGCACTTTTTGCAAGTCATTTTTGAGAGCGGGGAAAACGCGGTTTATTGTTTGTTTAACAGCCTATCAACAGCTAAGGTTATTTAACGCCGGGCCAACCGGTTCGTTGGGGCGGGAAAATCGCAAAATCAGAACAGAATATTTACATTGAAAAACATCATATTCAGCCCTGAAATTAGAATAACCCGACCTGGTGCCAGGTTCATACCACACCAAAGTCACTTGGCCCTTTCCCCTAAAAGTAATACTTATAGGATTATGAATAATCATATTACTCGTATAAGGGGTATAACCATATTCAACTCGCATACAAGAAAGCCAAAGACCAAATAGGGTCTCCAGTCTGGATTCCTGTAAGGAGGAGTCCTGATCGTTAAATTACCCATAGCATACTGCCACCTGCCACCCACATGGATCGCAGTGATTCAGCTTGTTCCTCCTTATAGGAATCGTGATTTGCCTGGTTTGGCCCTCAGGTACGTTTTTATGCCCCCGCCACCTAATGGTGAGGGGGGCATATAGTGTTGCCGGCGTCCGTCTATCTGTATGTCCCGAAACCTTAACGCTCGGGTAAATGGCTTATCATTTCTGTTTCCTTGCTCGGATCTGCTTCACATTTCACACACGCATTGCTCCAATGGTCCTCTGCCACCCTGTGACAAATCCACATTCGTCCCGTCCCCGCTAAGCCCAGGGTTAAGGTCACAGACTTGGTGCTTTCGAAACCTTAACGCTCGGGTAAATGGCTTATAATCAAATATGCCTCGTTTTCTTTAGCTGCCAGCAGGGGCATTTGTGTGCCGACAGGCCACATTTCTAGTTATCTTTGGCTCTTTTGTTACCTGGAAGTTGAATTGGGTTATTGCCCATTATAAAAGTAGTAAGATTATTACTGAACCTACTGCTTTTGGGAGGGGGGCCAAGTGATTCTGGTGTGGCGAGGACCTGGCATCAGATCAGGATTATTCTGATTTCAGGGCTGAATATATAGTTTTTTTATTGTAAATATTCAGTTCTGATTTTGGGATTTTCCCCCCATTTGTACATGTACTTTGTACAGGTAATATATGGGATTTAGTACTAAACCCATCGACCTGGCCTTAAATAACCCCAACAAACAAATCGGCTTGTTTTGGTAAATTGGCTACATACATTACACATGTTCCTTCCCCGTTCGAACACAAGCTTGTATCATATAAATATGTTTAACTCATTCTTGAGCACATTTATGTATTTCAGCAAAATAATTTTCAACTTTCCAACAACATATTTATGTCGGTGTAAATGAAACTGAACTTGTCACATTACATGTTGTGTCTGTCCTGAGCTGGAACCATTCAGGCATTGTATTTTATATACCGGTAGCAATGCCAAAGAAAGAAGAAATCTACGACGAACTTTTGGCTATTTAAACACATTCAATTCTCAGAAATATCTAAAGGCAAGTACTTTTTCATCCAGTTGGAGACAATAAGTCGAAAAACGAAAACTTTTGTTAATTGACTCTGAAACCTGACTAGATAGCTTGGAAATGAAGTAAGAAAACAAGTTATTTTGAAAATCGGTCCACAATTAAAAAAAAGTATTTAAAAAAAATAATATTAGTTTTAGCCTGTTAAATTCTCATAGGAAAATTGTTGGTTTTTTTTCACAATAAAATATGGAAGTTCGTCAAATAATTTTTTTTGGGAAGGATTGCATTTAAATATTTTTTAGATTTAATGTGTTTCATAGCCCTAAGTTCGTCGGCAGAAACATGTAGTAAATCCCAGTGTAATGGATGCACTGTTGAACACCCCGCCTCCCTCCCCACCCCACCCCACCCCACCCCACCCAAGAATTCAGAATGGCTCTGAAAATGATTATGTGCAGCAGGAGAATGGCTATAATGACAACACAAAAGTTTGTGCTTTAGTTTAATAAGCGGAAACAAACCTACAACTTAACATAATTGGCAAGAGACTACCATACATACAGGTTAAGAATTAATTAATCAACGTGGAAAACTGGATGCCAGTGCCTGTGATCAGCAGAGTATATACAGTACCTGGCCATCAATACATAGCTATATGTGGGGATATATGTGAGAAAATGGATCTTATGACAATTGCGAACAGTGTAGCCCTAGATCAGCCTACACATATGTGCAAGTCTGATCAGGGCCTACGCTGTACGCAATATTATGACAATTGCAAACAGTGTAGCCCCAGATCAGACTGATCAGGGCCTATGCTGTACAATCTTATGACAATTGCGAAGCTGTACGCAATTCAGTCGATGAAATAGGCTAACTGCCACCAGAAAATAATGATTGAATCCTAATCAAGCAGAATACATGTGCACGAGGAACATGATCTTCATAACCTTTCAAATGCCATAAGGTACGTTGTCTCAGCTGGCAGCCCGTGTAAGACGCCATAACAAATGGGGGCTTAATGAGTGCGACCACTGTAGCTCCAGACAAGCCAGCACATTAACCCTTTCATCATGTTATGTAGACTGTTACGTTTAATATGCAGAAAAGGTGATTTTGTAAACATTAAAAAATATTCACAAATGGTGCAGATGCAGATCTTGATCTACACTGTTTGCAAATATGAGGAAAGAGGCCTCGGGCGTTGAAACGGTTAATGCATCCTAATACAGATACATGTACAATAAGGTTTATGTTCTTGGACTCGGGCATGTTCCCCACTTAATAGGTAACACTGTAGACCCTGATCAGATTGTTAGGATGATCTGCAGCTACACTGGCTGAAAAATGTATAAGCCCCTTTTTGTGGTGGCGAATCACAGGTTAAAATATTTAAAGCTAAATGTGAGTAACATTAGTCGCGAAAGAACTACAAATATTTGATATGTAATTGCATTGTCAATTAAATCAGCTTTCATTGAAACGAGGTGATGTACTGCATTTTCATATACATTGTACATGTACATTGTCCAAAGACAATAAATGTTAATTTGATAAAATTCCTTAAAAAATCCACTACAACGGTAGTCTGTGTAAATTGCTTGACGAGAACGTTTTGTTTACATTAATTTTGCTGATGTTGCGAACATGTGGAAAATATTATTTTGGACAAGGTTTTTGGGGATCGCAACGAAAACCAATAAATAGGCAAGAAAAAGTATCCATAATATGTGGATGTGACTGGGAGACACGAGGTTTATGAGTTTTGCAACTAGATCTGCACTGTTCGCCATTCCACCAACGAAACAACCGTCGTGCTTCCAACAAGAAATATCGATCGTTATCAGGCTACAGGAGTGTGCTATTTGATCAGGAGCTGCACTGGTCACGAATCCCATAAGCCACATTCCTACAGTCACAGTCACATGTTAGCTGTTTTTAACAGGAATACTCCACTCATATGATCAGAATACATCGCCAGAACCTTAGACATGCCCAGTTTCTGACAAATTATTCTGACTATGAAAGATGCACTAAAGGTATTATCATTCCACATGCTCTCACCTGGAGCACGAAATACTTGCATCGTTCTCTAATAGCACGATGTAACCATTATAATATACTTGCATTGTTCAATACCGGGATAATGTACTTGCATTAATACACTTGCATTGTGTTCAGTAAACTATGATATAAAGTCTAAGACTGGTATTTAGACAGTTGAAAATCAAACTTAACCAATGAAAACATACATTTGCCATATATCACAAAGAAATACATGCAGTAGAAAAATAAAACGGTGTTATATGGCTCCTGCATAGACGGGTTTTATGATGTCCGCTATCACACACCGTTTTGGTCAGACTACACGTGCACCAATGTGCAGAATGAGCTAATTGAAATAAATCAAAACATGTGCAGTTTTACAGTGTAAGCTCGAAACAAAATTGAAGGGGTCAGTGGAAGAAGGAGGGAGTTAGCCCCCTTCTTCCACTGATCCTTTCAATTATGGCACCGTATGTGACCTGCCATGACAAAAATTGGGCCTGTTTAGTCTTTGATCAATGTAGATCCTGATCAGGTACCACGTTGTGAATCTAGACTTTTATTATAGGCAATGTGGCAATGGTAAAGTTATTCGAAGCCACTAGAGAACAGCATAGGTCTTAAACAGTAGCCGATTTCACCAAAATTGCTAAGCATACTAATCTAGCTAAGTATACTTTGAAAGGGGTAATCATTTAATTTCCGAAATGCATTATTTCATATAGAATTAACAACTGCATATATTTGATGATTAAAAGTATGCAGAATTATTATACTGAATTTATTACATTATTATAGCCAAAATTGCTGTGATAATGTAATATATTCAATAAATGTATCCTTAAATAGAAAATTTCTCCCTCAAAGTGTACTTAGCAAGATAAGTATAAGTTGCAATTTTGGTGAAAATGGCTACAGATATCTACACTGGTTTTAAAGCCAATACGGCCCGTTTTTGTTATGGCAAGTCATGTATAACAAAGGGGTCATAAGAAGATAAAGGTTTGTTTGTTTATTAGTGTTTAACGGCCTATCAACAGCTAAGGTCATGTAAGGCCGGGCAAACGGGTTCGATCCCATTTTAACCTGCTGCATTGGGGGGAAAATCCCAAAATCAGAACTGAATATTTACATCGAGATACAATATATTCAGCCCTGAAATTAGAATAACCTGACCTGGTGGCAGGTCCATACCACACCAAAGTCACTTGGCCCCTTCCCCTAAAATAGGATTACGAACAATCGTAATACTCACATAAGGGGTATAACCAGATTCAACTGTCACATACAAAAGGCCAAAGACGTATGTGAGGGCCAAACCAGGTCTCCAGTCGGGATTCCGGTAAGGATGAACCCCGATCGTTAAATTACCCATCGCGTGCTCCCACCTGCCAGAAGATAAAGGTACATTCGCACTTGGTTACTGCTATGTAAAATATATGCTACACACGAGACTTACATATAGTCACATAATGTTCAACCAAAGTTATATATATATACACTAGTAATAAATGAAATCTCAGTAACAATATGTTTACGGCTGTCAGCTGACAAAAATGAACCATATAACATTTGCTTGCTATTTCTGAAATTAGAAAAATGTCCCATGTTAATTAAATCACCATAGACGAGACGGCAGGATTCGTGAAACAGACAGTAGCCTACATGATGGTGCTTTATGTTGAAAACAATGCAGACTTGTTTATGTTTGTCATTACACGGATGTCATTCATGAACGCCATGTGGCATTGTTGACAAATGAAACGTTAGAGAAAGTTGTTTTGATGATGCGTATCTCATCAATACAGGATATAACAATTTGCTATCAATTGGTGTGTGTTAGGCCAATGTAAGGCTTTTTACCTGATAATAGTAAAATAGCAGTGCTTTGTATATAGGCTATCAGCCGCCATCTATTGTTGCTAAATTTACATCTAGATCTAGAATATCTATTATCCATAACAGGGCTCCAGATAAAGAATGAGTAATTGAGTATTGTCACTCCATCATTTCTGAAGCAATTGGGTACAATGTATTTCAAAATTTTAATTGGGTAAAACAAAATCACACTACTGTTTACACATCAACAGACAGCAATTATTGAATAGTTTGCTTCGAATTGAAAACATGTCTTGGCATTTCATTAGAATTGTCTCCTTGGAGACAATTCTAATGAAATACCAAGATGTGTTTTTTTAGAAAATAAGAAAAAATATGCTATATTTGTGGTCTGTTTATTGTTTTCTGCAGCATGATAAAGGTTTTGTTTGTTTGTTGGGGTTTAACGGCCTATCAACAGCTAAGGTCATTTAAGGCCGGGTCAATGGGTTTAGTACTAAATCCCATATATTACCTGTACAAGTACATGTTCAAGTACATGTACAAATGGGGTGAAAATCCCAAAATCAGAACTGAATATTTACAATACAATAAAACAACTACATAGTCAACCCTGAAATCAGAATAATCCTGATCTGATGTCAGGTCCTCGCCACAACAGAATCACGGTAGGATCAGTAATAATCTTACTACTTTTATAATGGGCAATAACCCAATTCAACTCCCAGGTAACAAAAGAGCCAAATATGAAAACGTACCGGAGGGCCAAACCAGGCAAATCGTGATTCCTACAAGGAGGAACGCCTACTGTTAATTTACACCGTCGAGTTCGCCCGACCAACCATCCACACATGATAAAGGTACCATAAATTTGTATTGCTTTTTGATACTCGCTACTTCTGATTTCAATTGGGTTTTTGGCAATTTTAATTTGGTATTTATACGCAACTTATTTGGAGCTCTGCCATAATACAAAACGGTCATCAAACTACATGAAGATATATTATCCACAAGTGTGACAACTGAACAGTGACACAACAGCAGATTACGTAAATTTACATAATTTAACATACCTAGGTATATGTTGTGTAACTGCATACGATCACAATGTGACGGGGTCAGTGGCAGAAGAGAGCCAACTCCCACAGGGAGTTAGCGTCCTTCTTCCACTGACCCATTCAATTTGAAAGGCTGGGCATTTGATATCCCACTAGTACAAAGGTTAGAAACAAAATTGCTACCCCACTACGCTATCTCTCCACATCGTAGGCAACTCTTGTAGCTGTACAAAGGTGCAAATATTATTTTTTTATTTTAAAAACATTTCTTAAACAAACAAAACTGGCCATTTTCCATGTCCAACATAAGCAATATACATATACATGTACCTTAACCCTTACACCGCTATCTTAATGTTTTGTTGTCTGCTGTTTATTTTCCATTTTGATCATCAAATACATGCTTTGACAGCACTTTAGAATAATTTACAACATGCTTGGACAGCACTTCAGAATCATTCCATTGGAAATGATTCTGAAGTGCTGTCAAACCATGTTTTTATTGAGAAATAAGTGAAGATGTAAACAACAGCAGACAACAATTGTTGTGTGTAACGGTCTAAGGGTCAATAACCCTAAATATTGAAACCAAATTGTATACAAATCCAATACAGCCATACATACCCTTAACCCTTACTACGCTGAATTAAATGTTGTCGTCTGCTGGATATGTTTTATTTTCAATATTTCTCGACAAAAACATGGTTTTGACAGCACATGAGAATCGTCTCCAGTGGAGACGATTCTCATGTGCTGTCAAAACCAGTTTTTTGTTAAGAATTAAAGCAAAAATGAAAAACAGCAGACGGCAACAGCGTAGGAAGGGTTAACCTATTGCATTCAGAATACATCTTTACTGATAACAATTTTTGAAAACATTTAATTTTTATTCTTGTTATTTCTCAATGGAAAGTATGTCTTGACCATTCAACGAGACGGTTCAAATGGTGGTCGTGACATTTACTTCCGAACACATATAAATAAAATATTTAGGATTTTCCACGAACCAAATGGCGCATCCTCATCATGAAATAGGTTAATATTGGGACAATTTTGTTGTGGGAAAACATAGTTATATGTTCCCCGGATTCATTGTCGTCTCGATATTTAAGGTTATTACAGTACATGTATTTAAAGAGTACGTTTTCTGTCACAGATGTAGCATACAACTGGCAGCTAAGGGCAATTTCAGAATCGATTGTATGGTGGGGGATGAAGTGAAAGGTTTCTTTGTTTGTTGGTTGGTGTTTAATGGCGTATCAACAGCTAAGGTCATGTAAGGCCGGGCCAACGGGTTCAATCCCATATTTAACCTGCTGCATGTAGTGGAAGGTACCAAAACTTTTTATTTACGGGTGGCGGGGACGAAAAAAATAAAAGTCCTCAAATTCATCAGAAAGTTAATTTACTTACATGGGTAGTGATTTTCATTCAACCAACCAATATAATTAATTCTGGAATTGCCCTGAAAAGAAGTGTTAAACTGCATGTTTTGTGGATCAGAGATACCAGAATCAATACCAAAATGTCTACTCAACACAAGTGTTAAATCACACATAAAGCTGGTACAACGCAGGTGTCACCAGTTTCTATAAAGGGGTGGGGGATCAACACTAATGACGTTTACTGTCTGTTTCACAAAATTTGTCCGAATTTTACGACCAAATAAACAATTAAAAAACAATCTTTCGATAATACATGTATTAAATTTTATCCCCCCCAAAATCCGAACTGAATATTTACAAGGCACAACCGTGTACTAACCGAGCACGTGTTATAGTGAAGTGTGTACTACCGGGTTCACAGTGTAATTGAAGATACTAGAAAACGGTGAAATACGGACTGGGGAATCACGGACATAGTCGGCAAATTACGGACATAGCAAACTATGATAGGGAAAATACAGACAAAAACGTCCAAGGTACGAATAAAAAAAACAGTGCGGGGGACTAAATAACAACAACTTGGCGAGTTTTTTTAATTTTTTGTTTCATTTTGTTTGGGTGTGTCTTATATTCTCACGTAGACATTTTCCCCCAGATTTTGGACTGAAAGTAGGGGTGCATCTTATACACTCTTGCGACCTATAACCGGCAAAATATGGTATATATGCAGCCCTGAAGTTAGAATAACCTCATCTGGTGCCAGGTCTTCACCACACAGTAGTCATTTAGCTCTAAAAGTAATATGATTAGTACTAATCTTACTACTTTTATGGTTACTGTGTATATGTGCACGGACCAAGTTTCGTTTGTTTATTTATTGGTGTTTAACTGCCTATCAACAGCTAAGGTCATTTAAGGCTGGGCCAACGGGTTCGATCCCGCATTTAACCTGCTGCATTGTGGGGAAAATTCCAAAATCAGAACGGAATATTTACATCGAGAAAAAATATATTCAGCCTTGAAATTAGAATAACCCGACCTGGTGCCAGGTCCATACCGCACCAAACCACGTACCAAGTACTGCAATTTTTTAAAATGCTTAAGGACCGTTTGGTCAACCAGCAGGCCATGTATTAAAGAGAATCTGATGATAAAAGGTTTGTTCACTCACACTTATCAATGATTCCCCCGCTGGTGACATACCTGCAACATATACAGCGGACAAACACACACAACACGGAGATATGCCCAAACTGAGCATTTATAGAGTATCACAATTTGAATAGGTATTTTTTGCAAGCAGAGTAGACATTAACAGAAAGGGTCTGTGGAAGAAGAGGGCTAACTCAGTCTTCCACTGATCCCTTCAATTACAGCTTATCTATCAAACACGGACTCACATGGAAGTCCCATGTACATGTACAGCAGCATAACTCGACTACAAACATAATGTGAGTCATTCAGAGTTCCGTCCCGTGACCCACTTCCCTAGATACATGTAGTCTAGAATCCCTTGTAGCCGGTAGGTAGCAGAAGAACGTCATTAGAGAATCAGGGGAAGATTCCCTATCAGTTCCTGTGTGCTCCTACGCCACAGAGAGACAATATGCTATACAATCATCAACATGCTGACACAGTCATTATCCACAACAATCAACGAGGCCTCACAAATATTACCAGTTGCCTGTTATTCTTCTTTATAACCCATTACATTCGGAAAAAATATTTTGGCATTTTTTTTCTTTTCAATACAATTATATGTTGTGACCACTCATTTGAACCGTCTCAGCGAGACGGTTCAAATGGTGGTCGCGAAATATACTTCTAAGTACATATAAAGAAAATATTTAGGATTTTCCGCAGGAAAATGGTGTATGCTCAGAATGAAATGGGTCAGCAATGTTTCAAGATCTCAACCCATTTTGGAAAACAAAAACACAATGTCCCGAAGCAATGTAAGAACATGTTAACAGGAATCACTAACATTTAGGCCAAATGATGACGATAATGAATAAATACAATGGATAATTATTATGTATTTGGGCCTCGAAAAATGGTCTTTCGGTGTTTGCTACCAGCAGTCCCAGATCAGCCATGCAGTCTGATCCCAAGGTGTATGCTGTTTGTTATTCAGTCACTGAAGCAACGTTATTGCCATTGATAGTACAATATGTGTACATGATATTAGATCCAAGGCAATTTAGGTCCATAAGAATATGGTTATATGAACCGCATGTTAACACAAATGTTGAAAATGCTATGTTATTACGTTTTTGTAAGCCAATTTTCTGAAGCTATTGTTATATGTAGTAATTTCCAATAACCTCCAAAGGGAAGCGCATTTAATACACATTGTTTTAAAGTCACTCTTTTTATTGAATTTTCGACCAATTGGTCGAAAATTCAATAAAAAGTGTGACTTTAAAACAATGTGTATTTTTATATGTACCCTGTTCAATTGATGTTTTTGATATTAAGGTTTTTTTTTAGATTTATCGACTGCAAATGAACTATACCCTGGTACTGTTCAAAAACAGAAGGTTTACTCTATATATATTGCTGATATCATATACATGCCTGTACGTACAGCTATAATGGTGATGTATATGTCTTAACCATTTGGCAACAACTTAGCGTCAGAGACTATACAGGTAGCTGCACTCTAGACATGCATTCTGATATATGTCAAGCAAATTTTCTTTTTTTGTTCAGTATAGATCAACCAGATACAAATGTATTACTGTTTTATTTGATAGTTATTTTTCAGCACAAAAAACTTTTGTTATTAAATCAAGATTTTTACAAGCCACCTATCAGTGCATATGGGGGCAGAAAAAAGATATACATGTAAATCTACCATTAAATTCTTTTTACTTTTTGTCTCATTACTTTCTAGGCATTTGCAGAGCCGCAATTATTTTCTGTACTTGTATTTGTCCACTATAATACATTTCAGCAGTGAAGTCTGAACACAAACATAAAGAAGGAGTAATATAGTTTTCATATAACAGTATTAAATCTTATCAAAACAGAATTTGGTGTATCATAATTATCTTCACGCCTAACCATGATACCTGCATTTTCCATATATGCCCTCAGCCCATGCTAACAAAAGGTACACATATTACACATGCAAGCTAAAACACACAAGCTGGATGAGAAGAACATGGACCAGGTACATTTTCGAACATGACCCAGGGGTGGATCCAGCAATTGGGGAAAGGGGGGTGTTCTAGTTGTGAAGGTAACTCTTGCAATTACTCCCGTACCGTCCGTAGCTAGCTACGGACGGTATGGGAGTAATGGCAAGAGTTACCGTTCGCAACTCTAGGATGTTGTCCTATTATCGAGCTCTTCGAAATGCACTTTCCTGTGTTTTACGGCATTTAAATTCAGACTCCAACTGGTAGTAAACTGTGATCTATGTAAACTCTGTGGCTGAAAGCGGGGGTTGCAACCCCGGTACCCCCCCTTGCAGATCCGCCCCTGTGACCTATGAACATAAAACCTTACATCCAATTTGAAGTAAATTGTTCATCAGAAATGAAAAATGTCACATAGAGCTGTAAACTGGACAGACAGACAGTGTTTTTACAAGATCATATGAAAATTATTGTTATATGCTATCAATATGTGATTTTACTCAGGAATAAAAGGAAAATGCCAATGACTAAAGTCTCACACACTGCACAGATTAACCCATTTGATACCCATTCACAGGTACCAAAACCTAAATATATAAACACATTTTTTACTATTTTCTTCATTTCTCAATGAGCGAGATGGTTCAAATGAGTGGTAACAACGTATACTTCTGTGCAGAAACAGGAAGAATATTTTCAGTCAGAAAAAGTGTCTATCTTCAGCATGAACAGGAATAAGCATGCAAAATGAACAAAAGAGCATGTATATATATTCACTAACAATACATACTATATTATGGATTAACCACAATATAATATGTCACGGTATAACACAATGGAGCTTATACATGTATATACATGCCTTCAGTCTTTGACCACTGACAACTGATGCGCGTTATACGTCCATTCAACAGAAACATGGAGCTAACACAATCATTGTTCAACAACAGGATTATAAAACATTCTGAGCATGTATCACATTCTCCTGCTTGAAACCATGCAATTTGATTGGTATAGCGGACGAGCATTGTTCTGACTTAGCAGTGCATATTAGGAATACATGCTCAGCACATGTTAGTAACGAATGCCCAGTCTGCCATTTATTGTAATGGTTCTATACAGTCTTATACAGTCTTCAACTCTTGGCATGCTGGGAAGCTTGTGGGCTATAAATAGTTCAAAACTAGCGGACAAAAATTCATCATATTTTCTTGTATTTCTCCCCGTAAATATCACGAATATGTCTTGGAATATCATTAGAATATCAGAGAAATAAAACATATACTCCTAATTCGGTTGGCGGATATTTTCGCCGCTAGTATGCAAAGAGTTTATTACAAAACATACAAACATATCTTGCCATGTTCATATACCAAATCTGCAGTGGAACCTCTATAAACTGTGTCTGGTTTAGAGAGGTTTCACTGTAATGGTACCGTCTGTTGTTGCATTTGTTGTGCACAACATTTTGCCTGTACTTTAGACAGAACAAATGTTTTTCTAAGCACAATAAATGTGGACGGTTCTATACCGTAAAGAATTGTCCCCTTTGGAGATGATTCTCATGCCCGGCTATACTTGTTTCTCATGAAATAATATACGGTAATCAGAACTAGATATTATGTTTGCAAAACATGGAAACGCCCCCTTGGCATATATGACTGTAAAAATAGCTAAGAGTCTCAGCGACCTTGTGAAGGTCATAAATATCAAGGTCAAGTTAACGGTTGTGTGAGTGGGTCATATGGTCACACATATCAAGTGTTTGAATATCAAGGCAGTTAAGGCATGATGGACAAACACTTACAACCTTTTTAGAAGCAAATGACGGATATAAGTACGGAACTTCAAGAGCAAATCAATAAGACCACTTGCTATCGCATACACAGGCATAAAAACCGTATGATAAATATATTCCCCCCGACTCTAAAATGTTAAATGGGCCACTGGCTGACAAAAAGGGAGCTTACAGCATTTGTGGCCGGTGTAGATACTGATCATCATGTGTGCTTACACAATGACAGCCAGATCAAAACTGTTATCTGTTGCTGTGACTGTAGAAATGTGGCTTGTGGCATTTGCGACCAGTGTAGACCCAGACCAGCCTGCGCATCCGCGCAGTCTGATCAGGGTCTGCACTAGTCGATATTCAATCAGTGAAACACCTAAAATACTTCTAATAACAGCATAGATCCTCATCAGGCTACAGTCAGGGATTCTGCTGGCGATCGCCACTTTCGCAATTGGCGATAAAAATAAACAATTGGCGATAAAAAATTACAATTTTCGAGAAAAAAAAAAATAATAATAAATTGGATTTATTTTTGAAGTGGCGATTTTTTTTTTTCCCCACCGGAATCCCTGACAGTAGTGCACTAGCAGATCTGGAATTTGACTGGTGATAAATACCATTAGCACCATATTTCAAATCACAGTCACATTTGAGACAGGCCATGTGATTTTGTACCTTCGGACATCTGCGTAATTTACAGTATTTTCCGTAAATGGCATCAAAGTTTGACAAAATGTTTAATGAAATCTTGTCAATTTTTTACTTTATTTATGAAAAATATTGTAAATTTTGTAAACATATTTATGGACATTACGCAGATGTCCGAAGGTACAAAATCACATGGCGTGTCTCATTTATAGGCAAAACACTGTGTGTTATTTATAATAGCCATAAACACTGTTCCATTGACAGAAAATATAGCAATCAGAGTAGACCATGAAAATACTGTGTAGACGTGCTGGCTGATCTGGTGATACACTGGTTACAAATGTCATAAGGTCCATTGTCTCAGCTGACGGCCCAACAATTGCTGGAATATTTGTTTGTTTGTTTTGTTTGTTTGTTGGGGTTTAACGGCCTATCAACAGCTAAGGTCATGTAAGGCCGGGCAAACGGGTTCGATCCCATTTTAACCTGCTGCATTGGGGGGAAAATCCCAAAATCAGAACGGAATATTTACATCGAGAACAAATATATCAGCCCTGAAATTAGAATATCCTGACCTAGTGCCAGGTCCATACCACACCAAGTCACTTGGCCCTTTCCCCTAAAATAGGATTACGAATATCGTAATACTCACATAAGGGGTATAACCAGATTCAACTGTCACATACAAAATGCCAAAGACGTATATGAGGGCCAAACCAGGTATCCAGTCGGGATTCCAGTAAAGATGAACCCTGATCGTTAAATTACCCATCGCATGCTCCCACCTGCCACCACACAAGTACATGTACAAATGGAGGGAAAATCCCAAAATCAGAACTGAATATTTACAACAACAAAACTATATTGGAATATTTGTATACATTATCATGTAACGAGATTAAAGCGAACTATAGTCTATACAACTTATGAGCTTCTTAACCCTTCGAATGGGGGAACCGAAAATAGTCGTCTGCTGTTAATTCATATTTTGTCTTTTCTCTCAGCAAAAACATGGTTTGGCAGCATTTTAGAATCATTTCCATTGGAAATGATTCTAAAGTGCTGCCAAACCAAGTTTTTGATGAGAAAAAATGGAAAATAACAAATATTCAGCAGACGACACAAATTAATTCAGCATTGTAAGGGTTAAGCGTATTTGTACATTGTACAAAATTGTGTAAATATATTGAGCATTTCTGTCAATATTAATGTTGGTTACATCAGAATGCAGGTGTATAAAAAGCTACAATAAGTTTATATTATCAAAGGTTAAAACATACATTGTACTTTATACAGCAGAACTCCAGATAAGTATGCCCTTATTTTAGCTGAATTCACAATAATTTTCAAAAATGGGAGTACACAATACTCACAAAAAGATGGAAATTATGTTTCAAAAAGACTTTCAAAATGAGGAGTACATAATGATTACGCAAAAAAATTGAATATACAACTATCTTAGTTGACAAATAAACCAGAGTAAAATATACATATACATGTACATCCTCTCAGTCTGGAAAATTGTTTTTATCAACAACATAGTACAATGTACAACCAACTAATGTGTGTATTATTATAGGAATGAATGGCCTTTTTGTGGAATTTATAATTCCAGCATTTGAAATAAATTGATCAAGAAAATGTGTTTATTATTTTAACTGCGCCTCACGGTTACGGAAAGTAGTTCGGCGTGGGAATTTACTGGGATATAAATTTTGACTTGCTACGGGCCAATCAAATGTTAGGGAATTGTGTAAATATTTTTGTGCTGGAATTATACTATTATAACCAAAGACAACAATTTACATGTTGTTCATCGAATGCAGAAAAAAAGTGAAGATTGGATTATCCATTTGAAAAATGGGCACCAGACACTAAGCGTATCTGGAGCTCTGTATACCACAGAAATACGTACATATACATAGAGATATAGATAGACAGAACGACCCTAGGACAACTATGGACAGTACATGGGTCATTGTCACAGAAGGACAATGGTGTGCAGCTCTTCACTTCCCATTCTAATCCAATCACTGCATTTCGGCCGATATTGATTTAGAAACATTTTCTGCAAATTATTTCACATTTTCTCTGCGAGACGGTTCAAATTAGTGGTAACATAATGTACTTTTATTGAGAAATAAATTAGAAAATCACACTTTTTTTTTCAACAAAAGTTATTGTGTCCTTAGACTTCAATGGGTTAATACAGCCGATGATGTTAGAAATGTTGTATATATACATGTATGTTCACATGTAATGATGGGTACATGTATATATACATGTATGTTCACATGTAATGATGGGTACATGTAAGTGCAAAATGGTAACTTTAGTTCATTAACCAGCAGGGCTCCAGGTAAGGAATTAGTAATTGAGTATTGTCACTCCATCATTTCTGAAACAATTGGGTATTTCAAAACTACTGTTTACACATCAACAGACAGCAATTGTTGAATAGTTTGCTTCAAACTGAAAACATGTCTTGGCATTTCATTAGAATTGTCTCCTTGGAGACAATTCTAATGAAATACCAAGATGTGTTTTCATGGAAAATAAGCAAATTATGATATATTTGTGGTCTGTTTATTGTGTTCTGCAGCATGATAAAGGTACCACACATTTTTTATTGCTTTTTGGTACTCGCTACTTCTAATTTCAATTGGGTTTCGGGCAATTTTAATTGGGTATTTACGCAAATACGCAGCTTATCTGGAGCTATGCATGTAAGTGTAAAATGGTAACTTTATTTAATTAACCAGATTAATGGAAGAAGCAAATTAATAAAAATCTTTGTTCAAACATTCTTACCATAAGAAGGTTAGTGAAACGGGCCCCAAATATGCAGTTAGATCAGGGCATAAATTACGGTACCGAAAAACCATTGCAAACTGGGCCGATATGACAAAACTGGGCACAAGCTAATCAGGTGAGAAATGAAATAAATGAACTATATAAAAAGTGGTTTTATCAGATTGTGGCCCATATTGGATGTACACTTGATCAAATGATACATATCCACATCACCTGATGCCTGGTTTATAGTGTCGGATTGCATAGGGTGTGGTTCAAACAAACCGTGACAAGGCAAGACAACTGCTATTCTGGAGGCCGTACATGTAGGTGCAAAATTATGATAGTCTGTAAATTTCACATTAACAATGTTTTCTGGTAAACAATTATTGGATTTACATTTATTGAGCATAGGCTGCATATGCAGCCTATGCTCAATAAATGTAAATCCATCAATTGAAATTTCCAGACGATCCTTAATTTGCACTTACGAACATTTTAGTCGTAAGAAGTTTAGTGAAACGGCCCCCTGGTCCTATGCAACCGAGCTGATTGCATAGGCTAGGGTGCACTACTGATATTCGTAGTAGGCATTTGGCTACTAATATTTCAGAAATTGACATTTTCAGCTACTATTAAAGAGTTTAAGAAAGTGTTTGTTAACCCTTAGTCCGCTACTCACAATTGTCGTCTGCTGTTGCTTTTATATCACGCCTTATTTCTCAATAAAAACATGGTTTGACAGCACTTCAGAATCATTTCCAATGGAAATTATTCTAAAGTGCTGTCAAAGCATGTTTTTGATGATAAAAATGGAAAATAGAAAATAAACAGCAGACGACAAAAAAATAAGATAGCGGTGTAAGGGTTAACATACTATGTTTTTAAAAATATTGGAGCAAATGTAAAATAATATTGTCTTTTTTCGCGTTATCAGTTCATTTTGGCTACTAATTCAAAGTCTTAGCGCCAATCTAGCATTGGGTAATATGATAAAGCGAATCTCAAAGTTAGAAGACTCGGGTCTCTGTCTTATGCCAGACAATTTGCCATTGCTCATAAACAAACTATTGTCGCCCAATTCACGAACATTGATTAGTGCACTAATCTAGATAAATAATAGTGGACTTTGTCTGAGCAAAATGAACAATTTAATTAATGCAATAATTGAATTACTTTTTTTTATAACCAAAACAGAGATTGAAAAGACGTAATAAATATTGGTTTTAGAAGAACGAGAAATGGTTTTATTAATAAAAAATACAGCATTTCTCAATAAATAACTACCTCCCTCGACGATACTGCCACTAAACTAGAACAAATAGTGCTCTACCCATTCAGCCCTACAGACATTGAAGCCAAATTTGCATACACTATAGATTCAGATGAGCTGGCTCGTAACAAGCTGTCATCAGGAGCTGCCGTATTTGTTATTGCTGTTTTACGATTAAGACCCCTTTTTCCATAATGGGATAACTAAAATTAACCTGGCACAGATCATGTTAAATATTTATTAGTGAAAGGGCCAACTGATCGTCATGAAATAGGCGACTGGTACAATATATATGGATATCTAGATTGCACAGCATTAAGAATTAGCTGACAGTTCCGTCCAGAAGGCTGGCCTGTTTATCCCGATCAAGCTAAAGCCGAGGGGCACGAAGAGTACAGCAGTGAGTGTGATGGTGCCCACCTGCAGCCAGCGGTACGGCACCTCCAGCCGCAGCTTACGGTGGGTCTGGATGTCGTCACTGTCAACGCCTGTGATCATGATGATTATTTTGAAATAGAACTTTTTCAGAAAGCCACGTGACATTTCTAATACTCCGACGCCGACAATTATACGTATCACACTGTAAATTGCCCACTCCACGGTTGGAACTGGCAGTGGCAGCAGTGTGTCACTCCTCGGTGTCTCCGTGAGCCAGCCCACCTGATAGTTGAACCATGATGACATGGCCATGCCAGCACCCAGCGACATCACGTTGCACGTGTCACCAAGTGTGATGCTCCACTGCTTTTGTTCCGGATAGTACACACATGACAGGAGCGGAATTAAGAAGATGAATATCGGTGCATAGGGGCTGGTTACTTGAATGTAATCTAAGTACTCAACAACCATCAGAAACCACGGTAGCGTGAAAGCAGTCCATATAATCCCCGCAAGAACGTCCTGAAATGACACAATAATTTATTTGTAAGATAGTGAACTACATATACACTACTTGTGTTCATTGTACAAAATCTGTACATGTCATTATAAAATAGCAAAGTTTAACCCTTTCACCCCTACATGTAAGTAACTGGAATGGATTTGTATATCAGTGATTCTATATTTTATGTACATCTTGGTGCCGTTTTTCTAGTTTCGAGGTAGAACCAATAATTCATTAAACTGTGTTTATTCCATTGGATGACAGTCCAGGTGTTACATTTATAATAGTATAGCCAATTGTTCTCGTCATTTTATATATTTTATTTCCACTTCAGGGGACCAGGGGTCTCAGAAATGTCATTTCCGTTAAGTAAATTTACATGACGTAAATATATCTTTACATTTGCACTTTTTTCTTTTCAACGACATAAAACATAAAACTGAAGGGGCATCTATTAAGACAAGTGTCAATAATATGGTAAGCTAATTGTATTAGTTTGAAACAGAGCAATTTAGTAGCAAGTCGTGGAATTTCTCATTTATGGTAAACCAACAACATGTATTTAATACGAATCAGTAAAGTTAAACAAAACAAAATAGCTTGGCATGTAACAGAATGCCGTGTTTTACCACATGTACCAAACATCGTTATAAAGATACATTTAATTAATAGCACAGCCTCCAAAAATATGGGCGTAACGGAAATGATTTGTGTAACGGTAATGACGAAACGTAACGGTAATGACTCTCCATTTATTTAAAATACTAAAACAGCATATATAGCAAACATATTTATACTTTGCATATGCTGTACAATATAACTTCAAGTTAATGTTTACTTTTAATGTGATTGCCAATAGAAACCCACACTCCTCGAAGCTATGTCTGTTTTTTGTTGTTCCAGAGCTTTTACTAATTAAATCCTGATGGGACATGGTTTATATCTAATTGACGCATGAACTGACTGGTTAGTATGGTAATTTATCATTGCCATTACACGATCGTCATTACCGTTACACAGTTTCGTAACGGAAATGACCGTAACGGTAATGATTTTCTTTAAAAACTCCCATTTTTCACCCCCCTGTATACAACGCATCATGAAGGTAGAATATGCAAATACAACGTTGTAAGTGTGTCTATCCACCCATTTTAAACCCCGAACGGTAATGATGCATGTAATGTGTAACCTTAAAATTATGAATACAGACCGGCCTCGTTCTCGGCAATGACTTAAGTTGTGTTACCACCGTATTTATTTATAAATTGCGCGTGCATAAACAGTTTTCATTGCATTAGTAGCTGAGAGTAGAAAAGGGAGGTTACTCTGATTTTACATTTTTTGTTCAGCGTAACGGTAATGATTCGATTTCTCGGGACAGATGCATTAAAGTCAGTATTTTTCACAACAAAAGGAAATTTTATTGCAGAATAAGTTTAATGTAAATGTTAAACTATTTTAATTCAGATGCAATGTATAGTAAAGTACAAATGGACAAGATTTGAGAATTACGGGCTTGTAAACTGTGCTGATTGATGACCGGGACATGCCCATTTGGTGGACCACACGTATGCCAACAACGGAAAATAATAACTAAACATACATAACAAGAATAGTAAATACTGTTTTCTTAATGGATTTGTATTATACATAGTTTATTTACTGAAAACAAAAATATTTTCCTTATAAATTGTGTGATTTGTCAGTAAATTACACCGGGACACCAGATGTACATAAAATATAGAATCACTGATATGTTAATTTCAGGACCAATTCAATTGTCACAAAATGATTTTCAGATGAGTCCATTTATGAAAAGGGGGTGTTTCTGTTCTCAAAAATGTGAAAATTACTTGCAAAAAGTGCAGATCCTGATGAGACGGCTCGTCACGAGCCGGCTCATCTGGATCTACACTAGTTGCCAATACCACTATACAAACCTGTGGTGTTGAAAGAGTTAATGAGGTTAGGGAGATGTGTGAAAAAGCAAAGCGAGTGATGTTAGTACCTACAAGTACAAGCTCCTTTCATATAGACTCCCAGTCAGGTGAACGCTATCACCAGTATCCGTAATACAAATGTGGTTGTGACTGGATAAATGGGGCTTATGGTATTTGTGACCAGTGTAGCTTCTGATCAAATAGCACACTCCTGTAGTCTGATATCAACAATCTACATTGCTTGTAAGAAGCATGACAGAAATTTCATTGATGGAATGGCGAACAGTGCGTATCCTGATCAGACTGTGCGGATGCACAGGCTGATCAGGATATACACCAGTCACATTTTGGCTATTGACATTTCAAAAAGTAGAGAAATTGCTTATTATTAGAATATTGGATCATATATAAAATAGAATTGTCTTTTTTTCATTTTACCAGTCCATTGTGGCTACTACATGTGTATATAATTTCAAAATCCTTGTGCCAAACTGGCGATAGGATCTACTGTCTGTTCCACATTTTGCTGCCGACAAACTTTTGGCTATTAAACATATTAAATCTAATAAATATTTAAATGTAAGTACTTTTTTTATCAATAACAAAAAAGTCACCATCCCGAAAAAAAATTATTTGATGAAATTCCATCAAATATTGATTTTATTGCGAACAAGAGTGCTGCCGCAAGTCACAAAATATGCCCGTCGAATATGGGCCAGACAGCGAAGATGCAGAAATGTGAAGCTGTCACCAAGGCAAGAAACATTAATGAGAATTTAAAAGTCTATAGCATTATTTCTTCATCTCGTTGTGCTAAACATGTATACTAATTTAGGCAGGGATAGAAAAGTAGAGTGTAAAGTAGAAATGATAGGGAATTGGATACAACAATGTAGAAAAAATGGCTAAGTTAAAAAGGTGATATTTTTGTTAAAAAATATGTTTTCGGCATAAAAACACCAAGGTGCACATCTTCAATATGTGTAGAAGACGTGTGTATAGTTTCAGAACGATCGACTGAAAGGTTTCGTAGGAGTTGCGTACACAAACTCTGTACCCTTTATAGAATTGTATAGAAAAATGTAGAAAAAATGACTAAGTTTGTTAAAAAATATGTTTTCGGCATAAAAACACCAAGGTGCACATCTTCAATATGTGTAGAAGACGTGTGTAATGTTTCAGAACGATCGACTGAACGGTTTCGGAGGAGTTGTGTACACAAACTCTGTACCGTATATAGAATTGAATAGAACAAGAAACGAGGCAAAGCCACGAAGGCCAGGTTTTTTCCAAGCATAGACACTTGGATAACATAATTATACCCATTTTTTGTAGACTAGATGGCCGTGGCCTGCATGTCGCGCCTTGGGGCGAGGCATGGACACTAAAAAAATAGATATAGTAGATGGAAAAACTTTAACGAAAAAACTTTAACCGGACACACGGACGTACGGACGTACGGACGGACGTATGCCAAAATGCTGACGATATCGCGCTTTCCGCAAGCGGGTGCGACAATGATGATAAACACCCATGTGAAGTATCAAGGTAATGGGTGAAGCAGTTGCAGAGATATAGTACACGAAAAAACTTTAAAAAAAAAATTCAAAGTAATTTGACCTTAACATTGGGCACAGGGGCCGCACGGTTGGGGTTAGAATGAAAATATGGATGATGATAAACACCCATGTGAAGTTTCAAGGTAATGGGCGGAGCAGTTGCAGAGATATAGTATAACGAAAAAAAATTTAACCAGACATACGTTAAAAAGTTGAAAATGGCTAAGTCAATTACGTAGAAATAATAGGTGAAGGTAAAAAAATGGTCACATATTGGATAGTTGTATGTGGTAGGCACCCCTTGGTTATGAAGCTGTGAAAGTTTGGTGGTCCTAGGTGGTACAGTACCAAAGAAATGGACTTAAACACGAAAACTTAACATTGTAAACGCGAAAACTTAACATTGAAAATGACTCTAAGTCGACTGCGCGGAAAAAATGGGTCAAGTTAAAAAAAAGGTAACATGTTGGATAGTGATATGTGGTGGGCACCCCTTGATTATGAAGCTGTGAAAGTTTGGTGGTCCTAGGTGGTACAGTAACAAAGAAATGGACTCAAACTTAACATTGATTGTGGACGCCGCCCGCCGCCCGCCCGCCCGGCTTTCGCCAATCCAATAGCCTGGATTTTTTTTTTACAAAAAACCTGGCTAAAAATGTAGAAAAAATGGCTATTTAAAAAGGTGATATTTTTGTTAAAAAATAATTTTTTTCGGCATAAAAACACCAAGGTGCACATCTTCAATATGTGTAGAAGACGTGTGCATAGTTTCAGATCGATTGACTGAAAGGTTTCGGAGGAGTTGTGTACACAAACTCTGTACCGTATATAGAACAGTATAGAAAAATGTAGAAAAAATGGCTAAGTTAAAAAGGTGATATTTTTGTTAAAAAATATTTTTTTGGCATAAAAACACCAAGGCGCACATCTTCAATATGTGTAGAAGACGTGTGCATAGTTTCAGATTGATCGACTGAACGGTTTCGGAGGAGTTGTGTACACGAAACTCTGTACCGTATATAGAACTGTATAGAAAAATGTAGAAAAAATGGCTAAGTTAAAAAGGTGATATTTTTGTTAAAAAATATTTTTTCGGCATAAAAACACCAAGGTGCACATCTTCAATATGTGTAGAAGACGTGTGTATAGTTTCAGATCGATCGACTGAACGGTTTCGGAGGAGTTGTGTACACGAACAATGCACTTTTTCTTCAGCCGCCTGCCCGCCATGCGGTAAAACATAATACGTACCGTTTTTTAAAAACGATTTTCCTATGGGAATTTAATTAACATGGGGGCTAAAAATAGATTTTTTTAAAATATTGTTTTTATTTGATGACCGATTTTCAAAATCTAACTTTTGTTTTCTTAGTTACATCATTTTCAAGCTATCTCGCCAGGTTTCGGAGTCAATTTCCAAATTTTTAGTTTTTTTTATTCTTCAGGATCAAAAAAACAAAATATTTTGGAAATTGACTCCCCATCCCAGAGGAAAATTGTTTTTTTTGCAATAAAATCAATATTTGATGGAATTTCATCAAATAAATGTTTTTTTGGGGAGGGGGGAGGGTGACTTTTTTGTTATTGATGAAAAAAGTACTTACTTTTAAATATTTTTTAGATTTAATGTGTTTAATGGCCAAATGTTCGTCGGCAGCAAAACGTGGAACAGACAGTAACGGTAGTGTCAGTTAACAGCTACATTGTACCAATAGAACCGTTGACAAACAAATATATTATGAACATGCTCCAATCCTGACAGGTCTTCTAGTAGCTTTTACTGGTCACATTTAATCACACAAAGCATACATTTTCATTCAGTACTTGTTTCAATTACAGGTTTAACACTGTGATTCTTTTGTGCAATGATATAATGGCATAATGAAAGCCAAATGGAAAAACAATTAGTGGTAACCTATTGATTTAACCCTTTGAACCCTAAATAACTGGAATGGACTGTGATATGTTAATTTTCCGACCAATCCAACTGTCACAAAATGATTCTCAGACTAGTCCATTTATAAGAAAGGGGTATTAAAATATGAAAGCAGATCCTGTTAACAAAGAGGTATCTAGTTTTGAAAGGGTTAGCACTGCATTGTATTAACCCTTAGACTATCTTATTTTTTTTTGTCATCTGCTATTTATTTTCTATTTTCCAGTTTTATCATCAAAAACATACTTTAAAGGCCCTGAACGGCTCAGTATTACAATTTTCCGATTTTTTCAAACACAAAAACATGTTTGGCTACTGATTTAGTACACAAAACTAACATATACTGCCTAATAGATACATCTCAAGTCTTGAGATTTACATCTTAATCGCAATGTGAAGACAACAAAAACTTGTTTTGTGTACCACTCAGTGCAAAATGTAAATATTGACAAATTAATTTCCGTAACCCAACGGCTTCGGCTCGGAAGCGAGTCGATAAATTCCGGCTATCGGAATTCATCGGCCGCGAATCAGGGAGTTGCAGGAGCAGTTGACCCGAGCGTCTATCGGAAAATCGATCGGACTTTGAACACGCACCTGCTGTTTGTTTATCAACAAATATTGATATTTTCATCGACTACAAACTCATTTTTGTACCAAAATGAATGCAAACAGTTTCAAAGTGTGTGTAAATAGAAACCTGTTGGCTTTATGTGTGGGAAAACCCAATAGGAGGCCAAATTCGGCAACTTGAGCCGTATTGGGGCTTTAACAGCACTTTACAATAATTTACAACATGCTTTGACAGCACTTTAGAATCATTTCCATTGGAAATGATTCTGAAGTGCTGTCAAACCATGTTTTCATTGAGAAATAAGGCAAGATATAAAAGCAACAGCAGACGACAATTGTTGTGAGTAGCAGTCTAAGGGTTATTGTCAAACATTTCAACCGTATAGACCAACATGTGCAAACAATGTAGGTCTAGATTAGCCGGCTCCTTTCGAGCCGTCTCAGCATGATCTGCAGCATTTATCAGTATTGTTATTCTAAAACATAATCCGCATTTCTCATTAATGGAATAGTCTAAACATTAATGGAATAGTCTAAACATTAATATGGAAAAGCCAATGTTGGATACAGGTATTTAGGGGTGAAATGGCTAAGAATATTGTTTTTCACAGTTTGTAAATCCTGATAGGTTTTGTGTGACACAACAGTGTCATACATTTCTCCATACTGTATCTAAGCAATTATTTGGTTGGTTCGTTGGTTGGTTTTGGTTGGTTGGTTGGTTGGTTGTTTGTTTGTTTGTTTGTTTGTTTGTTTGTTTGTTTGTTTGTTTGTTTGTTTGTTTGTTTGTTTGTTTGTTTGTTTGTTTGTTGGTTGATTGATTGGTTCGTTGGTTGGTTGTTCATTGGTTGGCAGCGGAAGTTTAACATTTGTTTACCAAACACTTACTGTAAATCCTGATCTGAGCCTGTGCATGCACACAGTCTGATCAGGATCTATACTGTTTGCAATTCCAATAATTCAACACACGTCATCTAACAAGGAATATATATAAATATCAGGCTACAGTAGTGTGCTATTTGATCAGGAGCTACACTGGTCACAAATCCCATAAGTTGACAAACCATTTGTCAGTCACAGCTACAAACAGCAATACAATGGCATACATGAACACAACTCACAAATGTGCAGACTGACAAGGGCCACTGCTGATCACAATGATAAGCTTGTAAATTAACCCTTTCAACAAACAAAGGCCTGTATAGTGGTATTGGCAAAACGTGTAGATCCAGATGAGCCGGCTCGTGACGAGCCGTCTCATCAGGATTTGCACTTTTTGCAACTGGACTAGTCTGAAAATCATTTTGTGATGGTTGGATTGGTTGCAAAATTAACATATCAAATTCCATTCCAGTTACTTAGGGGTGAAAGGGTTAATTATGTCAGCAAGTAAGGAAGGCCATAGAAAAAGTACTTTGGTTCTCAGACAGGGAAAGTGGTGCGGGAGGGTGGATGTTTTTAATAAATATTTTTTTATACAAGATCCTCTTCTCTGATTATTTTAAAGAAGCCAGATGCATTTTGTCTGTCAATTGAACATGTAGTTCACATATATGTTTAATAAAGCTATTATAACATCTTAACATGTGAGAAATCATTG
Source organism: Conchocele bisecta (assembly GCA_029237695.1). Lineage (NCBI taxonomy): Eukaryota > Metazoa > Mollusca > Bivalvia > Lucinida > Thyasiridae > Conchocele > Conchocele bisecta. The sequence continues at coordinate 56,616,261 of CM055269.1, forward strand.
GATTTAACACATTTTTGCATGGAAGTGTTTTTGACCGACTATAAGGCGAATTGACAATATGTATTTATTTGTCTGTATCAATAAAATGCTCCGACGTGCAGGGATTTTTTTGACGCAGTGGTATTTGAGAACCAAAGTACTATAGGCCTAATGTACAACATATGCCTACTCAGCCAGCAAAATGCTAAAAATAAATAACAGGCCACAAGGGTACGTGTATTGACTGAATTTCAATATTAATGACGCACAGACAGTAAACTACAGATACGTTAAAAAGTAATTGTGTACTTGAGACGGCAAAACCAGTTTACAATGAAGTAATGTCACTGAACAAGTGATTTGAACAGTTGATTTGATTTAATGGTGTTTAACGGCCTTTCAACAGCTAAGGGTAAACAATGGTGAACCCCATATGTTACCTGTTGTGATGTTGAAAGGTCGAGAATAAATGTGTCATACCCTAAAGAAATAAGACGCCTGACATGTAGCTACATGTAACACACCGGTGTAACAAACTGACAATTACAGAGTATAACCCATTTCATGTTGAGGACATGGCATTTTGTTTGTGGAAATTCCTAAACATTTTCTTTATTATAAATATAGCTCGCGATCACCATTTGAATCATCTCGTTGAGACGGTGCAAATGAGTGGTCGCAACATATATTTTCAAAGAAAGTAAAATATTTTTTAAAATTTCATATATATAAAAGACTATTCCGAATGTATTGAGTTACATGTGCTGAAGAATAAGAGTGCAGGACCTGAGAGTAGACACCGTGACCTAGATATTGAAAAAGCAAGCACCTAATACAGTGCTATTATTGATCCTCCAAGAGGACTGAGAGAATGAATACATTATACATTAAATGGCCTACATGCAGCTACACATAGACTGTAAAAAAAGAAATTGAAAGTGTCCATGAGAGTTTGCCCCCTTATTACACTGACCTCTTAAATTGCTAGATTTTCATCTGACTTCAATGAAATGGGGTCTGTGGTGTTTTATTTCTATTTTCTATTTCCAGGATATAATATATACATAATTGAAGGGGTCAGTAACAGAAGGGGGCTAACTCCATCACAGAGTTAAGATGGTTAGCCCCCTTATTCCACTGACCCCTTCAATTGTGAGATTTTCAAATTCAAATTTTGTATTTAATAGATACATTTTGTCATGCAATTATATTCCTTATTATTATATTTACATTATATCAGTTTCAAATCTCATCCAAAAGACCAGTGGGAAGGAAATACTATGAAAGTATTTGTTGATGCCCTAGATGAACACACAACCTTGGGATTGAAAGTCAGTAGCCGAATTCACCAAAATTGCAAAGTACCGGTATACTTATCTAGCTAAGTTGAGGGAGTAATCATTTATTTTTCCCAAAATGGATTATTTGATATAGAACCACTGCATGTATTTGATGATTAAAAGTATGCAAAATTATTATACTGAATTTATTACATTATCACAGCCAAAATGGCTGTGATAATGTAATAAAATCAGTATAATAACAAGAAACGAGGCAAAGCCACGAAGGCCAGATTTTTTCCAAGCATAGACACTTGGATAACATAATTATACCCACTTTTTGTAGACTAGATGGCCGTGGCCTGCATGTCGCGCCTTGGGGCGAGGCATGGACGCTAAAAAAATAGATATAGTAGATGGAAAAACTTTAACCAAAAAACTTTAACCAGACACACGGCGTACGGACGTACGGACGTACGGACGTACAGACGGACGTATGCCAAAATGCCGACGATATCGCGCTGACAATGATGATAAACACCAATGTGAAGTATCAAGGTAATGGGTGAAGAAGTTGCAGAGATATAGCACACGAAAAAACTTTAACAAAAAAATTCAAAGTAATTTGACCTTGACATTGGGCATAGGGGCCGCACGGTTGGGGGGTAGAATGAAAATATGGATGATGATAAACACCCATGTGAAGTTTCAAGGTAATGGGCGAAGCAGTTGCAGAGATATAGTATAACGAAAAACTTTTAACCAAAAACCTTTAACCGTACGTTAAAAAGTTAACGTTGAAAATGGCTAAGTCAATTACGTAGAAATAATGGGTGAAGGTAAAAAAAAATGGTCACATGTTGGATAGTTGTATGTGGTAGGCACCCCTTGGTTATGAAGCTGTGAAAGTTTGGTGGTCCTAGGTGGTACAGTACCAAAGAAATGGACTTAAACACGAAAAACTTAACATTGTAAACGCGAAAAAAAACTTAACATTGAAAATGGCTAAGTCGATCTGCGCGGAAAAAATGGGTCAAGTTGAAAACAAGAAACGAGGCAAAGCCACGAAGGCCAGGTTTTTTCCAAGCATAGACACTTGGATAACATAATTATACCCACTTTTTGTAGACTAGATGGCCGTGGCCTGCATGTCGCGCCCTTGGGGCGAGGCATGGACACTAAAAAAATAGATATAGTAGATGGAAAAACTTTAACCAAAAAACTTTAACCGGACACACGGACGAACGGACGGACGTATGCCAAAATGCCGACGATATCGCGCTTTCCGCAAGCAGGTGTGACAATGATGATAAACACCCATGTGAAGTATCAAGGTATTGGGTGAAGCAGTTGCAGAGATATAGTACGACGAAAAAACTTTAACAAAAAAAAATTCAAAGTAATTTGAACTTGACATAGGGCACAGGATCGCGCTTTCCGCAAGCAGGTGCGACAATGATGATAAACACCCATGTGAAGTATCAAGGTATTGGGTGAAGCAGTTGCAGAGATATAGTACACGAAAAAAAACTTTAACAAAAAAAATTCAAAGTAATTTGACCTTGACATTGGGCACAGGATCGCGCTTTCCGCAAGCAGGTGCAACAATGATGATAAACACCCATGTGAAGTATCAAGGTATTGGGTGAAGCAGTTGCAGAGATATAGTACACGAAAAATTTAACAAAAAAATTCAAAGTAATTTGACCTTGACATTGGGCACAGGATCGCGCTTTCCGCAAGCAGGTGCGACAATGATGATAAACACCCATGTGAAGAAGTATCAAGGTATTGGGTGAAGCAGTTGCAGAGATATAGTACACGAAAAAACTTTAACAAATTCAAAGTAATTTGACCTTGACATTGGGCACAGGATCGCGCTTTCCGCAAGCAGGTGCGACAATGATGATAAACACCCATGTGAAGTATCAAGGTATTGGGTGAAGCAGTTGCAGAGATATAGTACACGAAAAAACTTTAACAAAAAAATTCAAAGTAATTTGACCTTGACATTGGGCACAGGATCGCGCTTTCCGCAAGCAGGTGCGACAATGATGATAAACACCCATGTGAAGTATCAAGGTATTGGGTGAAGCAGTTGCAGAGATATAGTACACGAAAAAACTTTAACAAAAAAATTCAAAGTAATTTGACCTTGACATTGGGCACAAGATCGCGCTTTCCGCAAGCAGGTGCGACAATGATGATAAACACCCATGTGAAGTATCAAGGTATTGGGTGAAGCAGTTGCAGAGATATAGTACACGAAAAAACATTAACAAAAAAATTCAAAGTAATTTGACCTTGACATTGGGCACAGGGGCCGCACGGTTGGGGTTAGAATGAAAATATGGATGATGATAAACACCCATGTGAAGTTTCAAGGTAATGGGCGAAGCAGTTGCAGAGATATAGTATAACGAAAAAGTTTTAACCAAAAAACTCTAACCAGACGTACGTTAAAAAGTTAACGTTGAAAATGGCTAAGTCAATTACGTAGAAATAATAGGTGAAGGTAAAAAAATGGTCACATGTTGAATAGTTGTATGTGGTAGGCACCCCTTGGTTATGAAGCTGTGAAAGTTTGGTGAAAATGTTTTAACCAAAAAACTCTAACCAGACGTACGTTAAAAAGTTAACGTTGAAAATGGCTAAGTCAATTACGTAGAAATAATAGGTGAAGGTAAAAAAATGGTCACATGTTGGATAGTTGTATGTGGTAGGCACCCCTTGGTTATGAAGCTGTGAAAGTTTGGTGGTCCTAGGTGGTACAGTACCAAAGAAATGGACTTAAACACGAAAACTTAACATTGTAAACGCGAAAACTTAACATTGAAAATGGCTAAGTCGACTGCGCGGAAAAATGGGTGAAGTTAAAAATAAAAGTAACATGTTGGATAGTGATATGTGGTGGGTACCCCTTGATTATGAAGCTGTGAAAGTTTGGTGGTCCTAGGTGGTACAGTACCAAAGAAATGGACTTAAACACGAAAACTTAACATTGTAAACGCGAAAACTTAACATTGAAAATGGCTAAGTCGACTACGCGGAAAAAATGGGTGAAGTTAAAAAAAAAGTAACATGTTGGATAGTGATATGTGGTGGGCACCCTTGATTATGAAGCTGTGAAAGTTTGGTGGTCCTAGGTGGTACAGTAACAAAGAAATGGACTCAAACACGAAAACTTAACATTGATTGTGGACGCCGCCCGCCGCCCGCCCACCCGCCCGGCTTTCACCAATCCAATAGCCTGGATTTTTTTTCAAAAAACCTGGCTAAAAAGGTAACATGTTGGATAGTGATATGTGGTGGGCACCCCTTGATTATGAAGCTGTGAAAGTTTGGTGGTCCTAGGTGGTACAGTAACAAAGAAATGGACTCAAACACGAAAACTTAACATTGATTGTGGACGCCGCCCGCCCGCCCGGCTTTCGCCAATCCAATAGCCTGGATTTGTTTTAAAAAAACCTGGCTAAAAATTAATAAATTTATCCTTAAATTGAAAATGTCTCCCTCAATGTGTACTTAACAAGATAATTATACTTTGCAATTTTGGTGAAATCGGCTACAGGTGTTCTAACCCCTAGACCATAACCCATTCCCATAGAGGAATTGAAAATTCAGTACAGTGCTCACTGAATTCATAAGATCCTGGAGTCCGTTTCACTAAACTTTGTATGATAAAAAATGTGTACGAAGATTTTTATTAATTTGCTTCTCACATTAACGTGGCTAACTAGTGATACCATTTTCTGCCAACATGTACACAGTATTACATGTGAAAATACCCACTAAAAAATTACCAACATCGGCTACCAGTGCAAATGTTATTCTAAATTCACATTTTGCACTTACAAACTTCTTAGTCATACAAAGTTTAGTGAAACAGGCTCCAGATCTCTTGCCTGGTGCCTTGCCACACCCAAAACATCAGTTAACAAGGGCATCGCTATTACAACGCTAATCCCCTCGCTGGCAGACTTGATAATAAAGGGGATGGGCTGTGACCTAGGGGTTAGAACACCTGACTTCCAATCCGGAGGTTGTCGGTTCAAACCTCGCCTTGGGCATCAAAAATACTTTCATAGTACATGTATTTACATCCCACTGGTCTGTCGCATGATATTTTAAACTGTGATCCCGTCTCTATATGACATTAGCTGTTGCTGGGACGTTAAGTTATTGAAAAATAAAAGATGTTTTGGTTCCTACCGACTCAACTCATTATATTGAGAATACAGTTTCATGAACTTTTTTAAATATTTTATTTATTGTTGTTCCTCAATAAATGCATAGTCAAACCTATGAATGAAGGCCAGCCAGGGGAAGAGAAAAATCTGGCTTTTGTTCACAGGTAGTCTATGTTCACAGGTTCATTTATGTAGTAATTGAGTATTTGGGAAATTGCTATTCGGAGGTGGCCTAAAAACCAGGTTCAATCAAATATGTCGCAACCACCGAAATGGTGGTTGCGACATATTTGGTCGAACCTGGTCATGACGAGACTGTTCAAATGGTGGTTGTGAACTTGTGACATAGAATTCCAAACACATACCAAGGAAATATTCAGGATTGTACACAAACAAAATGGCGTATCATCAGCATGAAATCGGTTAATGACTGCTTACGAGTCATCTCATATTAAAGGATGAATACTCAATGGGATCATTTTTGATTGAATTAAATAATCTGAATTAACACAAAAGTCATTGTTCAGACTCTTGTAGGCTGAATAAGTTACACAACCATTATTGATGTTTGAAACAAACAAGTTTACATTTGTGCTACTATATCAGGAGCTACACTGATGAAAATGCCACAACAACAACTGTATCGTGGAGTAGCGTATTATTTACCAAGCCAATTAAGTCAGCAGAAATATAAATTCTACTAACGTGAAGCAGGAAGTATGCACTTACCCCATCTTATGTTACCGCTGAGTCATTTGTCACAAGTACAAAGTCTGGCTAGCTTACATAATAGGTACCTGCTAACCTTCGTATTATATTTGTATATAGAGGATCTTAAAGGTACATGCCCACGCAGTAGGTTATAATATAGTGATACAGGTACTTTTGTATATTCTGTACGTATGACATTTTCTGGCAAAATAAACATTCATTCACCATTACCCAACGTATTGATTGGCATTATTATACATTTTATTTTAGACAAACATTTTCACACTGATATCAGGGGCGATAACCGTGTTTCCTTAATATGTTAATGGACATTACTATTTATACCCACTTTTTTTGTAAAAAAAAACGGGTATATTGTTTTCGTCACGGGTGTCCGTCCGTCCGTACGTCCGTACGTCCGACCTAAGGGATGTCACGTAAGGACGTACGGGCACACATACAGGGTCTTAGGTGGTTAGAGGCGTGGCCTAAGACAAAAGAAAACAATAGATTTATTCCGTTGACCACTTAAGCCTATTGTTCCTTAGGTGGTCATTCCTTTGATCTTTTATATAGTAAAAACCACCTAAGGGATGTCACGTAAGGACGTACGTCCGTCCGTCCGTACGTCCGTCACGTTTCTTGTAACTCGAAAAACTTTTTCACCTTCATACCTACGCGCCTGATATTTGGTATGTAGCTTCGTTATCATGTGCAGATGCGCAAAGTGAATTTGGATTTTTGATTTTTGATCCGACCCTCCATCATGGATTATCTCCTCCTTTCGGATCGATCAGAATTTCCCATTTTTTCTCGTAACTCGAAAAATCTTTTTTCACCTTCATACCTACGCTGCCTGATATTTGGTATGTAGCTTCGTTTATCATGTGCAGATGCGCAAAGTGAATTTGGATTTTTGATCCAGACCCTCCATCATGGATTATCTCCCCCTTTCGGACTCAGAATTTCCCATTTTTTCCTCGTAACTCGAAAAACTTTTTCACCTTCATACCTACGCGCCTGATATTTGGTATGTAGCTTCGTTATCATGTGCAGATGCGCAAAGTGAATTTGGATTTTTGATCCGACCCTCCATCATGGATTTATCTCCCCCTTTCGGACTCAGAATTTCCCATTTTTTCCTCGTAACTCGAAAAACTTTTTCACCTTCATACCTACGCGCCTGATATTTGGTATGTAGCTTCGTTATCATGTGCAGATGCGCAAAGTGAATTTGGATTTTTGATCCGACCCTCCATCATGGATTATCTCCCTTTCGGACTCAGAATTTCCCATTTTTTCCTCGTAACTCGAAAAACTTTTTCACCTTCATACCTACGCGCCTGATATTTGGTATGTAGCTTCGTTATCATGTGCAGATGCGCAAAGTGAATTTGGATTTTTGATCCGACCCTCCATCATGGATTATCTCCCCCTTTCGGACTCAGAATTTCCCATTTTTTCCTCGTAACTCGAAAAACTTTTTCACCTTCATACCTACGCGCCTGATATTTGGTATGTAGCTTCGTTATCATGTGCAGATGCGCAGAGTGAATTCGGATTTTTGATCCGACCCTCCATCATGGATTATCTCCCCCTTTCGGACTCAGAATTTCCCATTTTTTCCTCGTAACTCGAAAAACGTTTTCACCTTCATACCTACGCGCCTCATATTTGCTATGTAGCTTCGTTATCATGTGCAGATGCGCAAAGTGAATTCGGATTTTTGATCCGACCCTCCATCATGGATTATCTCCCCCTTTCGGACTCAGAATTTCCCATTTTTTCCTCGTAACTCGAAAAACTTTTTCACCTTCATACCTACGCGCCTGATATTTGGTATGTAGCTTCGTTATCATGTGCAGATGCGCAAAGTGAATTCGGATTTTTCATCCGACCCTCCATCATGGATTATCTCCCCCCTTTCGGGACTCTAGAATTTCCCATTTTTTCCTTGTACGCGAAAACTTTTTCACCTTCATACCTACGCGCTCATATTTGCTATGTAGCTTCGTTATATCTTGTGCAGATGCGCAAAGTGAATTGCGGATTTTTTCACCCGACCCTCCATCATGGATTATCTCCCCCTTTCGGACTCAGAATTTCCCATTTTTTCCTTGTAACTCGAAAAACTTTTTCACCTTCATACCTACGCGCCTCATATTTGCTATGTAGCTTCGTTATCATGTGCAGATGCGCAAAGTGAATTCGGATTTTTGATCCGACCCTCCATCATGGATTATCTCCCCCTTTCGGACTCAGAATTTCCCATTTTTTCCTTCCTTGTAACTCGAAAAACTTTTTTCACCTTCATACCTACGCGCCTCATATTTGCTATGTAGCTTCGTTAACATGTGCAGATGCGCAAAGTGAATTCGGATTTTTTCATCCGACCCTCCATCATGGATTATCTCCCCCTTTCGGACTCAGAATTTCCCATTTTTTCCTTGTAACTCGAAAAACTTTTTCACCTTCATACCTACGCGCCTCATATTTGCTATGTAGCTTCGTTATCATGTGCGATGCGCAAAGTGAATTCGGATTTTTCATCGACCCTCCATCATGGATTATCTCCCCTTTCGGACTCAGAATTTCCCATTTTTTCCTTGTAACTCGAAAAACTTTTTCACCTTCATACCTACGCGCCTCATATTTGCTATGTAGCTTCGTTATCATGTGCAGATGCGCAAAGTGAATTCGGATTTTTCATCCGACCCTCCATCATGGATTATCTCCCCCTTTCGGACTCAGAATTTCCCATTTTTTCCTTGTAACTCGAAAAACTTTTTCACCTTCATACCTATGCGCCTGATATTTAGTATGTACCTTCGTTATGTGCAGATGCGCAAAGTGAATTCCCATTTTTGATCCGACCCTCCATCATCGATTACCTCCCCCTTTCCGACTCAGAATTTCCCAATTTTTTCCTTGTAACTCGAAAAACTTTTTCACCTTCATACCTACGCGCCTCATATTTGCTATGTAGCTTCGTTATCATGTGCACATGCGCAAAGTGAATTCGGATTTTTTATCCCACCCTCCATCATGGATTACTTCCCCCTTTCGGACTTAGCATTTGGGGAAAGTGGGTATATTGCGATGGCGCGCCATCGACTTTTTCTAGTTATTCTCTGTATTTATTTTTTGATGTGCAATGATCATACTTTATTATCTATCGAAAATATATTTTTTTCAGATGACGCATTTCATTAGTATAAATAAGTAAAAAATAGCATGCCTCATTTGCATATGAAAATAGCCTGATACCAACGCACGTCACTATCAGTAAAATAAATATTACTATATTATTATATCTGTTTTCCGGGCATTTGTAATTTTTAGAACTGGTGGAATAGTGACACAATTATACACTTATTTAATTCCTATAAAGAACATTTTGTGCTTACTGAGTGGGCATGTACCTTTAAACAAGTTTCCATTTTATGAGATTTATGAAACCAGTTACGCAAAATTAATAAACCAAGCCTCTGGCGAGGTGCATAAAATTGTTGACAAATTCCATGTCAAATGGAAACTTGTTTGAGATTCTGTTAATCATGACTTCACACTCTAAATCCGATACCACTGACTATTTTCAAATAGAGTTGAAGATATCCACCTAGAAAAATAGTTTCTATCTATCTATCTATCTATCTATCTATCTATCTATCTATCTATCTATCTATCTATCTATCTATAGATAGATCTATCTATCTATCTATCTATCTATCTATCTATCTATCTATCTATCGGTACTGTTCTCGCTTCATACTGAGCATTATGACGGGTGTGGTGTCAAATTGCTTTGATCAAGTGCACGGAAATGTCTTTCAATACTACATGTAGCAATAAACATACATGTATATAAATATTCCATAGTATACGTTCCCGTTCTTTGTAAGCACTTCATATTACCAAACTGGGGGCCGTTTCAATAAGCTTCGTACACCTAAAATGTTTGTGATTGCAAACATTTGAGTCTGTAAATTTCACATTAACGCTGTTTTCTTGTAAATAATTATTGGATTTACATTTATTGAGCATAGATGCAGCCTATGCTCAATAAATGCAATTTCATCAATCGAAATTTCCAGACGATCCTAAATTTGCACTTACGAACATTTTAGTCGTACAAACTTTAGTGAAACGGCGGCCCCCTGGAGCATATTTTAACAATTGTAGTGATTGGACTGATTCACCGACATTTCTAATGACTTTTAAAATAGGACGACGTCAACGTCAAACATCGTTGCTTTGTCGCGCCATTAGTGATGTCATTTGGAAGGTCCTTGTTTTGTTTGTATGGCATAACGTTGGCGCTTAATACAAATACGCAATTAGGGTGATGCGGCCAGCCAATCAAAAATCGCTGCAGGTGTTATTACACATGTGTCATATCACATTTGTGAAATGGGTTACAACACAAGGTTTTCATGTGATAAATGTAAATACAGAATACCAGTCTGTTGGTATCATGTTTATCAGGCAATGCTAGGAAACGACCAATGAAACGTCTGTTTTCAATCTGGTATCAATGCCTGATACAACATTATGTTATCAGTTGTTAGTAATACCAGTGCTCCAGATAAGGAATTAGTAATTGAGTATTGTCACTCCAACATTTCTGAAGCAATTGGGTATTTCAAAATTTTAATTGGGTAAAATAAAATCACACTACTGTTTACACATCAACAGACAGCACTTACTGCTTCTAAATGAAATCATGTCTTGGCATTTCATTAGAATTGTCTCCTTGGAGACAATTCTAATGAAATACCAAGATGTGTTTTCATTGAAACTAAGAAAAATATGCTATATGTGTGGTCTGTTTATTGTTTTCTGCAGCATGATAAAGGTACCATAATGTTTGTATTGCTTTTTGATATTCGCTACTTCTGATTTCAATTGGGTTTTTGGCAATTTTAATTGGGTATTTAAGCAAATACGCAGCTTATCTGGAGCTGTGAATACATTAATTTGGCATGGTACACTCTTTAGAACAGAAATTGGCTCTGCCTGATTCATGAAATTCTGGTAATAAACTTCCAAGCAGAGAACCTTGCTATATACAGTATACGGAAATAATTCCAGCACAAAAATATTTACACAATTCCCTAACATTTGATTGGCCCGTAGCATGTCTCTGTCCAAAATGTATATCCCAGTAAACTCCCACGCCAAACTACTTTCCGTAACCGCAGTTAAAATAATTCTTAAGAAAACGGAAAATAAACACATTTTCTTGATGAATTTATTTCAAATGCTGGAATTATAAGGAATGAATGATATTCATGGATTTATTGACGGTTATTGAGTATTCCATTTTATTTAAGAATTTAGAAACTACGCTATAAATGTATCTATACACTTGACAAATCCAGACGAGGAGGCTCGTTACCTGCTTTGTTCAGACTCGACTAACCCAAATTATCTGGCCGTCTCCGGTGTGACTCAAAGTCACCGTGGAAACAGCCATAAAACTAGGGTTACAACTCCACGTTATAACACGTAAATGTAGAAGAAAAAGTGAAAGTGACTTTACCTCCCATCAACAGCTAAGGTTATTTACAGTTGAGAATTCTCATCCGAAAAACCACTGATGGAAATACTATAAAAGTATTTTTTGATGCATAAGGCAATGTTTGAACCCACAACCTCGAGATTGCAAGTCAGGTGTTCTAACCCCTATTCTACAACCCAACCCGGCACATAGAAGAGAAATACCCTTTATCAAGACAATCGACTACCCAAATATGTGAGGATAATGGCGTTGTATGGATACCTACCAATGCAGTGTGCATGCCCAGATATACGCGGCTAAAGGCGACTAGGCTCGTCCATGTGATGGCAGCCATCAATCCCAGGTAAAACGGATACTGGAATGAGAGGGAAACAAAATTGGTCACAATCAGATAAAACCTAGCTTATTTGTGGCTGTGACTGGAGAAATGGCGCTTATGGGTTTTGTGACCAGTGTAGATCCAGATCAGACTGTGCATCTGCACAGTTCTGATCAGGATCTACACTGTTTGTCATTCCATCAATCAGAGGTGGGAACAGATCCTGAACAAACAAACATATTTTTGCACACACAAATGTGTAAACGTGTGCTTCCCATGTTGAAACATTAGTATTCTTCTGCAATTATCAGGAACCGCAAATGCCGATTTCAGGAAATATCCTGAAAATTCCCACCCCTGATCAATGAAACACCCATCATGTTTCTAACAAGCAATACAGATAGCTAAAGGTGCTACAGGAATTGGCTATTTGACCAAGAGCTACACGGGTCACATATCCCATAAGCCAAATGTATCCAGTCACACTCACATTTCACTTCTTTTCATTACATTTCTCATCACAATGAAATGGTTCAATAATTACTGCATGCCTGATTGATTAATAGCGGAAGCTATCCAAATAAATGGTCACATCAAATACATTCCGGTATAAATATATGCTACAAGGCGATCGCTGGCGAGTATCTCACCCATGAAGCCCCCTTCAAACAGGTCTGGCTACGGGCCTGGGAGTTAACTATACCGGGTTCATGATCAATCGCTGATAGATCTATTGCCAACGTCTTTCGCAACAGTAACTTGTCAATCATGCCACTAAGGGCTGCCTTTACTTACCAGCGATTGGCTGTACTGTATAAATAACTTCGCCACGAGAATAACACGTGTTTTGAACTGACAATTATAGTAGCCAGAAGCAATGTTTGGCTAGGGGATTATTGAAACTATCGACCCGTGACTTTTATTGTCACAGCGGGTAGGCATGATTTTAGTGATTCGTATAATGACGTGATGAAAATTTGGTCAAACAATCGGGTGTCGTAAAACAAATGGTATTGTAAACAGTTTGGCAGGCCTGCAATTAGCGAGATTTAGGTCACTGGGTGGGAAATGGGGATTACCTGAACAAATTTTTAGAATTTCCGATATTTTGCGATATTTTTTAAGGCGAAGTGCACTTCTCCTTGCCGGACACATAGGGCGACTTGGACGAAAAAAAAGCGACGACTTTGCCCAAGTCGCCCCCAAAATTGAACCCTGGAAGGTCAAAGACACCCGAATGACACTAGGTGGATAGCAATGAATGTGAAGAAGCAGGGATTCCGCTGGCGATCGCCACTTTCGAAATTGGCGATAAAAATAAACAATTGGCGATAAAACAAAAAAGTGGCGATTTTTTTATTTTCCCCAGCGGAATCCCTGAGAAGCTATTTATGAAGTTTGGTACAGATAGAACTAACTGTAAACATAGGAGACGATGCCGGAATTGTGGCTGCTTTCTCACATTCCACTAAAGTGGGTGAGACAAAAATGGGCAGAATGCTCCATGCATGTATACAATATAGTCAGGACAGTCACATGTTGGGGTCCATGAAAATGGTGCAGTGGAGCCACTGTAACCGGACACCCTGGGTGTTTGACTTAGAGATGTTCCACTGTATATCAGGCAGTATCCAGCAGATGAGCACTCCAAGACATGCTTCGGAGGAGGGTATTCCCTGTCGCAAATCAGGGGGTTCGGGGGTCCTCCCCCGGATTTTTTCATATTTCTACGTGCAATTTCCGGCGTTCTAATGCATTTTAGAGCTATAATTTCCAATAGTCATACTTGCACCCAAAAGTTAAAACTGAAAAGGGGGTTTGTTCGCACCCCCCTCCCCACCCCAACCCTCCCTGACGACACCTATGGTGATAAATATTGTAACTATTTGTTATAAAATACATATACATGTACATGTAGTCTGAAAATCCGAATATGATATTATTAATTACTCATTATGGCATGTACATGATCCATATTTAAAACATGGCAAAGTTTATGGAAGGAATAATATGTACATGAAAATAAAAATAAGCTTCATTATAAACTAGAGAAAGTGATCAGGGGCTCATGTATACCCCCGGCCGCCACCTGTACCGACAAATAAAAACTTTTAACGCAGACGGACAAACGGGCCAGAATTACGAAAACTATATACCCCCAACATACTCCGGGGATATAATTACAGAGCTCCAGTTAAGGTGCGCAATTTTGGGGTAAATTTCTTATTTCTCCATCAAAAATGACAAATTGGGAGTGCTTTAGAATCGTCTCAATGAGACGATTCTAAAGCACTCCCAACTTGCCATTTTTGATGAAGAAATAACAAAATTTCACCCCAAGTTGGTCAAATTACGTACCTTAACTGTAGCCTATTTCATCAACATTGCAAAGTATACTTTACTAGCAAAGTATACTTTGAGGGAGTAATCATTTATTTTTCCTGAAATGCATTATTTCATATAGAACTAACAAATGCATATATTTCATGATTAAAAGTATGCAGAATTATTATACTGAATTTATTACATTATCACAGCCATTAAATGGCTGTGATAATGTAATAAATTCAGTATAATAAAAATTAATAAATTTAAAAAAAAAATGAAAATTTCTCCCTCAAAGTATACTTTGCTACTAAAGTATACTTTGCAATGTTGATGAAATAGGCTACTGGAGCTCTGTAATTATATACAACATCCTTACTTATGCTCCAAATCAGGCAGTCTTGATTAGTCAACGCTGGGCCCTGTAGATTCTCAGACAGTCAACCCACTTGGGTACAAGTATACACTTTGAGAAAGTTTTATATGCCAGTCAGTGTGCTCTTACACTATAACCAGTGCAGAGTTCCAGATAAGTTGCGTATTGGCGTATTTTACACACTTATTTTAGCAGAATACGCACTGTTTATCAAAATTGGGGGTACAAAATACGCACACCAATGTGATTTTCAAACTGAGTAGTGAAAATACTGTAATAAAGTCGAACGTTACTTAGCAAAATATGCATTGAATTCAAATCTGGGGGTATAATACTCTTTAGATACAAAGCTTGTCTGGAGTTCTGCAATGGTGTTGTTACATGATGATGAAGCATTTGGTACCCTCCTTTCTTTGCATATATGGATTTTGCACTGACTGAACATGAATATAAATTCCAGCTAACCGTGGCCTTGGGAACTACATAGCAGTGTCATGCCTACGGACACTTTGTTAATTGAAATTCATCAATGATAATGTAAAGGAAACAATTTCAGAGAGACAGGTCAATGCCTTAACTAAACACACAAGATAAACATGCCTGTAGCATTACTACTGTCTGTTCCACAAAACCTACCCAGATGTTACGGCTATATAAACAATACAAAAACTTCTTCTTTTTTTCGATAATATTTAATCTTAGCATCATTTAAGAATGAGCCTTCTATTTATTTAGTGAAATTTATTACAGTATTGATTGTAATGTGAAAAAAAAATTCCTCCCATGTTAAATCCCCATTGACATCAAGATGTCTATGGGGATTTAACGTGGAGAATTTTTATAATTTCAGAAATGTTGGACCGATTTTCAAAATTTAACTTTTGTTTTCTTAGTAAGATCGTTTCCAATCTATCTAGTTTTAGAGTCAAATTATATTTATTTTTTTGTTTTTCAACTAAATTTGGGCAGGTTGCGTGAAACAGACAATAAGTGATCTTATCTTTGGGTGTCAGAGCATGTACATGTAGCATAAAACAAATATTTAAAATGGAAAGTTGTACCACTATATACATGTGTGCATGAACTATCTGACAGTACAATGTACATGTAGATGGACTATCATTACATCACTGGTGCTGCAGTCTGCTTTGGCATAAAATATCAGGCTACAGGTAAGAAATTAGTAATTGAGTATTGTCACTCCATCATTTCTGAAGCAATTGGGTATTTCAACATCTTAATTGGGTCATTTTTTTTTTATTAGTTGGTTTACAGATCCGCCGACCCGATTTTTTGACAATGTGGAAAAAAATAAAAAATTTAATTTCCGATTTTTTTTTAGATTTTTTTACCTCCGATCCAAAAAAAAAATAAAAAAAATAAATATTTGCTGTGCCGAGAAAAGTTAGTGGCGGAAACCGGATCTTAGCAGCAGCGACAACAACAACAACCTGCGAATGGACGATTTGATATGATTTGATATATCTCCCTTTCAGCAAAAATTCAAAACCTTAACGCTCGGGTAAATGGCCTATATTTTCTGTTTTCTTGCTCCGATGTGCTTCATATTTCATGTATGCGTTCTTCCTAGGGTCCTCTACGCCATGCCACAAATCCACACTCGTGCCACCCCCACTGATATTCGTTTCAACTATATCGCCGCTTCGTTGTCTTGTATTTAATTATACCAGATACGGTATTAATATGTACGCATTACGCAACCCATTCACAGTGATCAACATTCAACAGTATGTGAATATGAAACTGAGTTGCTATGTAGAATATAAAGAAACTTGCTGAACCGACTCCCTACGTTAACCGACAAACTCTTGGTCCGAGACGATGCCGGTTAACACAAGTTTCACTCTATCACAATCACTGGCCTTTTTGTTTTTTACCGACCACAAACCGACCCAACCATGAGCCTTAAAAAGGTGAACCGACCCAACCATGTGCCTTAAAAAGGTGATTTTTAGCTCGACTATTCGAAGAATAAGTAGAGCTTATGTTGTCACCCCGGCGTCGGCGTCACGCCTTGGTTAAGGTTTTTAGTCAAGTTTGTATATGGAATACTACTGGCCCTACACCCACCATACTTGGACAACTTCATCTCCTAGTGATGTACATCAATAACCCCTGATCTATATTTGACCTTGACCTACATTTCCTCTTGAATTACTTGGTTAATTCCCCTTGGTTAAGGTTTTTAGTCAAGTTTGTATATGGAATACTACTGGCCCTACACCCACCATACTTGGACAACTTCATCTCCTAGTGATGTACATCAATAACCCCTGATCTATATTTGACCTTGACCTACATTTCCTCTTGAATTACTTGGTTAATTCCCTTGGTTAAGGTTTTTAGTCAACCTTGGTTAAGGTTTTTAGTCAAGCTTGCTATATGCAATTACTTACTGGCCCATCACCCCACCAACCATTACTTGGGACAACTTCAGTTCCTAGTGATGCACATCAATAACCCCTCATCTATATTTGACCTTCACCTACATTTCCTCTTGAATTACTTACTTAATTCCCCTTGGTTAAGCTTTTTAGTCCACCTTGGTTTAAGTTTTTTTTTCAAGCTTGTACATTGAATACTATTGTGCATCCAGACACCATACTTCGACAACCTTTTCTCATAGGTATGTACATCAATAACCCCTGATCAATATTTGACCTTGTCCTACATTTCCTCTTCAATTACTTACTTAATTCCTTTTGGTTAAGGTTTTTAGTCAACCTTCTATATGGAATACTACTGGCCCTACACCCACCCATACTTGGACAACTTCATCCTAGTGATGTACATCAACAACCCCTGATCTATATTTGACCTTGACCTACATTTCCTCTTGAATTACTTACTTAATTCCCCTTGGTTAACGTTTTTTAGTCAAGCTTGTAGATGAATACTCCTGGCCCTACACCAACCATACTTGGACAACTTCATCTCCTAGTGATGTACATCAACAACCCCTGACCTATATTTGACTTTGACCTACATTTAACCTTGAATTACTTACTTAATTCCCCTTGGTTAAGGTTTTTACTCGACCTTGGTTAGGCTTTTTACTCAAGCTTGTACATGGAATACTATTGTGCATACAGACACCATACTTGGACAACCTTTTCTCATAGTGATGTACATCAATAACCCCTGATCTATATTTGACCTTGACCTACATTTCCTCTTGAATTACTTACTAAATTCTCTTTGGTTAACGTTTTTAGTCAAGCTTGTAGATGGAATACTCATGGCCCTACACCAACCATACTTGGAGTTGGACAACTTCATCTCCTAGTGATGTACATCAACAACCCCTGACCTATATTTGACCTTGACCTACATTTAACCTTAAATTACTTACTTAATTCCCCTTGGTTAAGGTTTTTACTCAACCTTGATTAAGGTTTTTAGTCAAGCTTGTAGATGGAATACTATTGTGCATACAGACACCATACTTGGATAACTTTTTCTCATAGGGATGTACATCAATAACCCCTGACCTTTATTTTACCTTCACCTACATCTAACCTTTAATCACTTGCTTAATGTTTATAGTCAAGCTTGTATATGGAATACTTCTGGGCCTACATCAACCATACTTGGACAACTTCATCTCCTAGTGATGTACATCAATAATCCCTGACCTATATTTGACATTGACCTACTTTTATCCTTGGATTACTTAGTTATCTCCCTTTTTTGGTTACGGTTTTTACTCAGGCTTGTATATGGAATACTCCTGGGCCTACAGCAACCATACATGTACTTGGAAAACTTTATCTCCTAGTGATGTACATCAATAACCCCTGACCTATATCTGACATTGACCTACATTTAACCTTGAATTACTTACTTAATTTCCCTTGGTTAATGTTTTTAGTCAACCTTGGTTAAGGTTTTTATGCAGGCCGCAGCCACCTTCTTTGTCAAGCTATGTGTACATCGACAACCCTCGTAGTCAGCTATGCTGTTCTCCTACAGCTCTTGTTATGGTGTTCGGACCGTCCGTCTGTCTGTCACACGTTCGGTTAACCACTTCGTAACAGTTTCTCAAACCGGCCATATATTCTACATAAGTTGCTCAAGTTCTTCAATATTTCAACACATCAATTCATTTGGTATGTGTGCTATACCTGCCTTGTCATACTTTATATTACCTTGACCTTTTCACCTTCACAGGGCTGATGAAAGGACTTAGCAATTTCGGTTAACCAGTTTGTCACAGTTTCTCAAACTGGCCATAGCATCTACATAAGTTGCTTAACTGCTTCAATATTTCCATACTTCATTCATTTGCATGTATGCTACACCTGCCTTGCCATACTACATATGACCTTCACCCTTTGACTTAACACTTTTGGTTCACCCGTTTGTCAGTTTCTTCAATATGCCGCCGGTGGCATCCGCGTTCGACACTTTCTTCTTTTTTCTTTTTTTTTATTTCCACGACCGACCCAACCCTGTGCCAAAAAGAATAAAAAAATTGAAAAAACTTTTTTTTATTTTTATTTTTTTCCGACCGACCGACCCGATCTCGCGGAAAAAAAATCCGTAAACCAACAAATAAAAAAACACTGGCCTTGGGTAAAATAAAATCACACTACTGTTTACACATCAACAGACAGTAATAATTGAATAGTTTGCTTCGAAATAAAAACATGTCTTGGCATTTCATTAGAAAAATATGCTATAATTGTGGTCTGTATATTTTTTCTGCATCATGATAAAGGTACCACAAAATTTGTATTGCTTTTTGATACTCGCTACTTCTCATTTCAATTGGGTTTTTGGCAATTTTTATTGGGTATTTACGCAAATACGCAGCTTATCTGGAGCTTTGAAATATATCACGTTGAAATATGCAATCCTGACAAATTCCCATTCAACTACATTGTACATGCAGAAGAAACGGCATAAACACATATTTTCTTCTAGAAAGGGTAGCAAGAAATTTGCGCCGATTATTTCATGAAAATGCCATTATAAACTAGAAAATGTGTTCATAGAACACGGATGCCCCACATATCGCTTTGATAATAAATGAGGCCAAATTCCAAGTGAAATTTTTTTTTACCTCAGCGTTAAAGTTTTTGAAGCACCAAGTATGTGACCTTGACCCTGGGCTTGGCGGGGGCAGGACAAACGTGTATTTGGCACAGGACAGTAGAGGACCATTAGAGCAATGCGTATATGAAGTATGAAGCTGATCCGTGAAAGGGAACAGAAATTATAAGATATTTACCTGAGCGTTAAAGTTTTTGAAGCACCAAGTATGTGACCTTGACCCTGGGCTTGGCGGAGGAGGACGAACGTGGATTTGACACAGGGCGGTAGAGGACCATTAGAGCAATGCGTATATGAAGTATGAAGCTGATCCGTGAAAGAAAACAGAAATTATAAGATATTTACCTGAGCGTTAAAGTTTTTGAAGCACTAAGTATGTGACCTTGACGCTGGGCTTGGCGGGGGTAGGACAAATGTGGATTTGGCACAGGACAGTAGAGGACCATTAGAGCAATGCGTATATGAAGTATGAAGCTGATCCGTGGAAGGAAACAGAAATTATAAGATATTTACCCGAGCGTTAAAGTTTTTCAAGCACCAAGTATGTGACCTTGACCCTGGGCTTGGCAGGGGCAGGACAAACGTAGATTTGACACAAGGCAGTAAAGGACCATAATCCGACCATTAGAGCAATGCGTATATGAAGTATGAAGCTGATCCGTGAAAGAAAACAGAAATTATACGATATTTACCTGAGCGTTAAAGTTTTTGAAGCACTAAGTATGTGACCTTGACCCTGGGCTTGGCAGGGGCAGGACGAATATGGATTTGGCACAGGACAGTAGAGGACCATTAGAGCAATGTGTATATGAAGTATGAAGTTGATTCATGGAAGGAAACAGAAATTATAAGATATTTACCCGAGCTTTAAAGTTTTTCAAGCACCAAGTATGTGACCTTGACCCTGGGCTTGGCGGGGGGGCAGGACGAACGTGGATTTGGCACAGGGCGTTAGCCGGACCATTAGAGCAATGCGTATATGAAGTATGAAGCTGATCCGTGAAAGAAAACAGAAATTATAAGATATTTACCTGAGTGTTAAAGTTTTTGAAGCACTAAGTATGTGACCTTAACCCTGGGCTTGGCGGGGGTAGGACAAATGTGGATTTGGCACAGGACAGTAGAGGACCATTAGAGCAATGCGTATATGAAGTATGAAGCTGATCCGTGAAAGGGAACAGAAATTATAAGATATTTACCTGAGTGTTAAAGTTTTTGAAGCACCAAGTATGTGATCTTGACCCTGGGCTTGGCGGGGGCAGGATGAACGCGGATTTGGCACAGGGCGGTAGAGGACCATTAGAGCAATGCCTATATGAAGTATGAAGCTGATCCATGGAAGGAAACAGAAATTATAAGATATTTACCCGAGCGTTAAAAGTTTTTCAAGCACCAAGTATGTGACCTTGACCCTGGGCTTGGCGGGGGCAGGACGAACGTGGATTTGGCACAGGACAGTAGAGGACCATTAGAGCAATGTGTATATGAAGTATGAAGCTGATTCATGGAAGGAAACAGAAATTATAAGATATTTACCCGAGCGTTAAAGTTTTTCAAGCACCAAGTATGTGACCTTGACCCTGGGCTTGGCGGGGGCAGGACGAACGTGGATTTGGCACAGGGCGGTAGAGGACCATTAGAGCAATGCCTATATGAAGTATGAAGCTGATCCATGGAAGGAAACAGAAATTATAAGATATTTACCCGAGCGTTAAAAGTTTTTCAAGCACCAAGTATGTGACCTTGACCCTGGGCTTGGCGGGGGCAGGATGAACGTGGATTTGGCACAGGGCGGTAGAGGACCATTAGAGCAATGCGTATATGAAGTATGAAGCTGATCCATGGAAGGAAACAGAAATTATAAGATATTTACACGTTAGTATTAAAGTCAAGCACCAAGTATGTGACCTTGACCCTGGGCTTGGCGGGGACAGGACAAACGTGAATTTGGCACAGGGCGGTAGAGGACCATTAGAGCAATGCGTATATGAAATATGAAGCTGATCCGTGAAAGAAAACAGAAATTATAAGATATTTACCTGAGCGTTAAAGTTTTTGAAGCACTAAGTATGTGACCTTGACCCTGGGCTTGGCGGGGGTAGGACAAATGTGGATTTGGCACAGGACAGTAGAGGACCATTAGAGCAATGCGTATATGAAGTATGAAGCTCATCCGTGGAAGGAAACAGAAATTATAAGATATTTACCCGAGTGTTAAAGTTTTTGAAGCACCAAGTATGTGACCTTGACCCTGGGCTTGGCAGGGGCAGGACGAACGTTCATTTGGCACAGGACAGTAGAGGACCATTAGAGCAATGTGTATATGAAGTATGAAGCTGATCCATGGAAGGAAACAGAAATTATAAGATATTTACCCGAACGTTAAAGTTTTTCAAGCACCAAGTATGTGACCTTGACCCTGGGCTTGGCGGGGGCAGGACGACGTGGATTTGGTACAGGGCGGTAGAGGACCATTAGAGCAATGTGTATATGAAATATGAAGCAGATCGGTCAAAGGATGAAGAAATTATGAGACATTTACCCGAGCGTTAAAGTTTTGTGACGGACGGACAGACAAGGGTAACACTATATGCACCCTCCACTATCGTGGTGGGGCATAATAAGATAGCTCTATGTAGCACTGAGCGTATTCTCATCTGGAAACCGGTGCATTTTTCAACTTGTAACAGCACCAGTGTGATGATAATGACGTATGTGAACTTTCAAGTCAATATGGACTTGGGGTAAACAAAACTTGGAACGCAAATTTGAGTACTTTGACCTTGATCTTGGGGCCGCATGGATGGGCTATAGAATGAAAATATGGATGATGCTAAAGAGGTACAGTATGTGAAGTTTTAAGTCAGTGTTGAGGAGATATCGAGTACTTAAAAACATTAACACAGATTTAACGAGAAAAACATTTAACACAAATTTCAAAGTAATTTGACCTTGGGCATGGAGGGCGCATTGGTGGCTATAGAATCAAAATATGGATGATGATAAAGAAGTATGTGAAGTTTCAAGTAAATCAGACTTAGGGTTGTGGAGATATTTGGTATTTAAAAACTTTAACACAGATTTTACAACAAACTTCAAAGTAATTTGACCCTGACCTTGGGTGGGCGCCTGACCTTGGGTGGGCTATGAAAATGTGGATTATGTATGTGCCTAGAAGACAGCTGACGACAACTCTGTCTATGAAATGACTGTCCACGGGCAGAGAACTTTCAAGTTCAGAAGTTGACCCGAGAGCTTGGAATGTTTGCCAATTTTTGTTACCGAACGTCATTTATTGCTCAAGAAAGTCTTAATTCAGTTTATAGACTATATCTACCTTAATATTACATAACATTGTGCATGTCATATAGTATATCTATGTATAGTTACATGTAAACTCAGAATTTCATTGGTTTCTTTTCTTTTTTGATGAAATTTGCGAGAATCCTTAATCAATGAACGAGAACATGACACAGATGACATGGCAAATGAATCACAGTTGACAGGTCTGCGGTAGTAGAACAAGAACTGGTATCGCTAAATGAAAAAAATGAAGACCTCAGTGACCTTGACCGAGGGTTATTGAAAAAATAAAACATTTTTGCCTTACAAACAAGGTGAACATAAGTCCTCAGTGACCGTGACCTTGGGCGGTCGGACATGGGTTGTATGCAAAACAAAGCAGCATCCCTAGACACACAGGTTCAGGAGTTATTGAAAAATTAAATGTGTTACTAACGTATGTACGCACGTACGTACATGGACTAACGCTAAATCCCCTCTTGCCTATTATAAAACATATATTCCTTGGAATTTTTATCGCCAGGGAGTGTCTCACCCACTAAACAAGTAGAAGATCAAGGTCACACAAATGACACTAGATGGATAGCCATCAAAGTGAGGAAGCTATTGGTGAACCGACAAACGGATCAGGAGATATTCAACATTTGGACGTGCATCCAAAATTATTGACACAAAAGTCAAGGTCACCAAGATGACGGTCAAGGTCACCGGAATGACACTGGATGGATAGTTATCAATGTGAGGAAGCTATTTATGAAGTTTAGTAATGATTTGAACATATGTAAAAAATTGTTGACACCAAGGTGAAGGTCACCAAGGTCAGCTGAATTACACTGGCAGATATCCATCAATGTGAAGAAGCTATTGATGAAGTTTAGAGATGATCCAACTACCGGATCAAGAGATATTCAACGTTTAGATGTATGTCCAAAATTATTGACATGAAGGTCTAGGTCACCATGGTCACGATCACCCAAATGACACTGGGTGGATTGCCATCAATGTGAGGAAGCTATTGGTAAGTATCCGACTAACGAATCCGAACATATTCAACATTTGGACATATGTACAAAATTATTGACACAGCGGTTAAGGTCACTAGGTGAAAGTCAAGGTCATCTGAATGACACTGGATGGATAGCTATCACTAGTGAGGAAGCTATTGATGAAGTTTGGTAATGATCAGACCAACAGATCGAGAGATATAGAAGATTTGGCTACATCCAAAATTGTTGACGACGCCGACGCCGGAATTGTCACATACGGCATGAAATCATACCACTTTCGTGAATGAGGCAAACATTAAGTGGGTAACAATTTTATTATATAGAAAGATTTATATCGACAACATTGAGACTTATTATCATGTTCAATTGGCTTTTTACTTGGATTTAACTTGGAACAGTTAGTTGTTTGCGAATACAATGCCTATGTATGTTTTCCATGTTTACCTCATATGTTCTTGATGTGAGAACAAGCAAGGAAAATGGCACACAAGTTCCCACTATGGTGTGCGTAGACGGCATCCCAAACTCCATGTCGAACCTCTGTTCTAGTCGTACAGCGGGCGGTCCCGGTCGCGGCCAGCGTACATAGTCCTTCATCACCTGACCAAAGTACATCAGAACATGCCACATGAGCACGATCTGCCGGCAGATACGGTTATCTACATTCCAGCACATGAAAGGAAAAAACGTCAAATAAAATGTTTCGCCTCCAAGACCAGCACCAAAATTGAGAATCAAATGCACGAGTCGGTTTTCAATTTTATACGCCATCTTCGTGTTCGAGAAATCTATTTTGATGCCATTTTTAGCAGCTAGCTGTACTTGGCCTTTAATCTCGATGGAATTATTGTCATCTTCACACACATTTCGTTGTTTGAGTGCATAATCAACACCATGTTTATGAACTGCCGTGTTAGTTTGTGAATGCGAATGGTCACCAGCATCCGTAGATGCGGAAGCAACACTGTCAGCTTCGATTATTTTAATCCCACAAAACTTCTGAAAGTCCGCTACATGTTGGTAACCTTTCAAATAGTCGTATGTACTCTTAATTTTCTCCATAGCTCAAACGATTGTGTTCTTTCACTGAAAATGGTTGTAATTGTATCATGAATCACTCCTCCTGAATCGTACGATCCGCGACCTTTGACCGCTTGTTTAAAGGGAAGTTACTCTGGCTAACTAAAATAGTGGCTATATTTACTTCAACACCATAATCGGGCACATTCATCTAGGGCCATATGCTGTTGTTGTTGATCGTTCCGTCCTTCGTAGGACAACCTCTTAAAGTGTTGGGAAGGGCGGTTTAGATTTTTTAATCCGTCACCAAGGAATCCGCTACCAGTCCACTACGCAATTAATACTATCACCGGTGTACTGAAATACTAGTTTATATAATTGCCCTAGCCTAGCTTATCGTGTGTCACACCCCCTTCGTTTTCTTCTCGCGGAAATTACTTCAAGCATTTTGTAAGGTGATGTATGGAGGAAGTAGCACAGTCTATGAGTATGGAATTCGAGCAGAGATATATCTACAGTGCGGTTAATATATAGAAGCATGTTAAGCGAAGTTTTGTCTAATATTATCTTCAGTTTGGTTATTGTATCAAGACTGTCTAAGCGTACACCACATATAGCATGCAGAGAGGCATGAACGTCACCGAGTATATAGTATCGTATATAGATTCCAAAGCACTATACATTCTAGCAAGAAGTATTTGACATTTTCATCTTGTTCCTTGCATAGTTTACAAGTGGGATCTACTTCGGGATGGTTAAATGCTGCTTTGTTACTTTGTAAGCTATATGTTTTGGTAATTAATTTCAGTTTGATATGTAGGCGAGAAAGTTCTGTTTTGGAGGCACTTCTAGTGTGTATAATTGGATGTGTTTTGCCACTTTTATAAATGCCCTTATTTAAGTATGAAAGTGTTGGGTATAATTTACATTTGGTTATAATTTTCGCTTCCCAATGGGCGTTAATTGCTGCTTGCATCTTGGATTTCCATTCTTGTTTTGTATGGTTGCTGTTCAGTAGATCTGTTTGGTAGATCATATTTGCAAAGTATTCTCTTGATTTCCATAAACCAGCTATTACTGTTATTGCCTTTTAACTATTATCTGTCTCGTTGCAATTTGATTTTCCGCACTTACATCTGATTGGCTACAAACGTTGTAGTACAGAGTTAATGCTTTTGTATGTATTTATGCTTCTACTGGGAGCATTCCGGATAATATAAACGCTGCCGAGTCCGCTGCATTGGTCGGTATAGATAATATCTGTTTCAGGATTTTTCCGAGAAAAGCTATGAGATAACTATGTATGTCATTACTCCATCATGACCGGGGACAAGCACAAACCTAAGGTGACATAAAACTCCAAACTTCATTGTGGCCAAATTTACTAAGACGAGGGCCATTACTCCGCCTTGACATAGCGAAAAAAACAAAAAAAAACAAAACAAAAACCCAGGTGCACAAATACACATGTTTATAAACACTGTAAAGTTTTAAAGACACTTCGACAGATAGATTTGGAAATCTGCGCGGCACAGAATTCCAAACTTCATACTTATAATTATGGCCAATTGACTAACTTGAAGACCATAGGGGCATATATAACTCCGCATTCATAGAGCAAGAATAAAAACAAAACCCCAGGTGCACAACTACCCATGCTAATTAACATTTCTGTAAAGTTTCACGACTCTTGGTCAAATATAATGGGGTATATATATAATGTGCCACATTCACAAAATTCCAAACTTCATAATGGTCAAATGATTAGGGCGAAAATAAAACAAAAATCACCAGGTGAACAACTGCACATGCAATCCCTAACATTACTGTAACGTTTCCACACTCTTGGTCTAATATTTTTGGATCTTTGTAGATATGTGTCACACAAAATTCCAAACTTCATAATGATCCCTAATGAACTAATTAAATGACTAAGTCAATGGCTATAATCCCACATTCACAGGGTGAAAATTAAAACAAAACACCAGGTGCACAACTACTCGTGCTAATTAACATTTCCGTAACGATTCAAGTTACTATTGGGTAAATACTTTTGGAGATATGTGCGACACAAAATGCACGGACGGAGGGACGGACAACGGCAGATCTAATATGTATGATCCCCAAAGTGTCGCTTTTTGTATGTGTGGGGTCGGGAGGGAGGTGGTGGGGGGGGTGGGGGGGGGGGGGGGGGTAGACATAACGGAACAAAGTGCACAAGTCCTTGGCGGAGAAAACATTACAGGGTTCAACCTTGCAATCAAACGATCAGTGTCGTATGACTTGCAACGTTGAACCCCTTTATGTTTTCTCATTGGTTGTACGAGTTGCAAGGTTGGGCCCTTTTATGTTTTCTCAGTGGTCGTATATATGCGTTGCAAGGTTGGATCCTTTTATGTTTTATCTGTGGTCGTATGAGTTGCAAGGTTCGACATTTTTATGTTTCTCAGTGGTCGTATATATGCGTCGCAAGGTTGGACCCTTTTATGTTTTATCTGTGGTCGTATGAGTTGCAAGGTTGGACCTTTTTATGTTTTCTCAGTGGTCGTATATATGCGTTGCAAGGTTGGACCCTTTTATGTTTTCTCAGTGGTCGTATATATGCGTTGCAAGGTTGGACCCTTTTATGTTTTCTCAGTGGTCGTATGAGTTGCAAGGTTGGACCTTTTTATGTTTCTCAGTGGTCGTATATATGCGTTGCAAGGTTGGACCCTTTTATGTTTTCTCAGTGGTCGTATGAGTTGCAAGGTTGGGTCCTTTTATGTTTTCTCAGTGGTCGTATGAGTTGCAAGGTTGGGTTTTTTATCCTTTTATGTTTTATCAGTGGTCGTATGAGTTGCAAGGTTGGGTCCTTTTATGTTTTCTCAGTGGTCGTATGAGTTGCAAGGTTGGGTCCTTTTATGTTTTATCTGTGGTCGTATGAGTTGCAAGGTTGGGCCCTTTTATGTTTTCTCAGTGGTCGTATGAGTTGCAAGGTTGGGTCCTTTTATGTTTTATCTGTGGTCGTATGAGTTGCAAGGTGGGGCCCTTTTATGTTTTCTCAGTGGTCGTATGAGTTGCAAGGTTGGACCTTTTTATGTTTCTCAGTGGTCGTATATATGCGTTGCAAGGTTGGACCCTTTTATGTTCTATCTGTGGTCGTATGAGTTGCAAGGTTTGACCTTTTTATGTTTTCTCAGTGGTCGTATATATGCGTTGCAAGGTTGGACCCTTTTATGTTCTATCTGTGGTCGTATGAGTTGCAAGGTTGGACCTTTTTATGTTTCTCAGTGGTCGTATATATGCGTTGCAAGGTTGGACCCTTTTATGTTTTATCTGTGGTCGTATGAGTTGCAAGGTTGGACCTTTTTATGTTTTCTCAGTGGTCGTATATATGCGTTGCAAGGTTGGACCCTTTTATGTTCTATCTGTGGTCGTATGAGTTGCAAGGTTGGACCTTTTTATGTTTCTCAGTGGTTGTATATATGCGTTGCAAGGTTGGACCCTTTTATGTTTTCTCAGTGGTCGTATGAGTTGCAAGGTTGGACCCTTTTATATTTTCTCAGTGGTCGTATGGAGTTGCAAGGTTGGACCTTTTTATGTTTTCTCAGTGGTCGTATATATGCGTTGCAAGGTTGGACCCTTTTATGTTTTATCTGTGGTCGTATGAGTTGCAAGGTTGGGCCCTTTTATGTTTCTCAGTGGTCGTATGGGCAGCAATGGTGGACCCTTTTATGTTTCTCAGTGGTCGTATGACTTGCAAGGTTGGACCCTGCCGATTTCGGGAGAATTTGGACGAGTAAAATACACCACGTGAAGTCTGCTTTGTCCGATCTGGACGGAGACCGTCCTATAACAATAGCTGTAGGGGAACAGCATAGCTCGACTACGAGGGTTGTCGATGTACCACAGCTTGACGAGGTGGCCGCGGCCTGCATAAAAACCTTAACCAAGGTTGACTAAAAACCTTAACCAAGGGAAATTAAATAAGTAATTCAAGGTTAAATGTAGGTCAATGTCAGATATAGGTCAGGGGTTATTGATGTACATCACTAGGAGATGAAGTTTTCCAAGTATGGTTGCTGTAGGCCCAGGAGTATTCCATATACAAGCTTGACTAAACACCTTAACCAATGGGAAATAATTATAGTAATCCAAGGGTAAAAGTAGGTCAAGGTCAAATATAGGTCAGGGATTATTGATGTACATCACTAGGAGATGAATCAGTTGTCCAAATATGGTTGCTGTATGCCCAGGAGTATTCCATATACAAGCTTGATTAAACCATAACCAAGTTTGAGTACACACCTTAACCAAGGGGAATTAATTAAGTAATTCAAGGTAAAATGTAGGTGAAGGTAAAATATAGGTCAGGGGTTATTGATGTACATCCCTAGGAGAAAAAGTTATCCAAGTATGGTGTCTGTATGCACAATAGTATTCCATCTACAAGCTTGACTAAAAACCTTAACCATGGTTGACTAAAAACCTTAACCAAGGGGAATTAACTAAGTAATTCAAGGTTAAATGTAGGTCAAGGTCAAATATAGGTCAGGGGTTGTTGATGTACATCACTAGGAGATGAAGTTGTCCAAGTATGGTTGGTGTAGGGCCAGGAGTATTCCATCTACAAGCTTGACTAAAAACCTTAACCAAGGGGAATTAACTAAGTACTTCAAGAGGAAATGTAGGTCAAGGTCAAATATAGATCAGGGGATATTGATGTACATCCCTATGAGAAAAGGTTGTCAAAGTATGGTGTATGTATGTACAATAGTATTCCATGTACAAGCTTGCCTAACAAGAATTCCGCCACGGAAGCGGTGTCGCGCCTGCCGAGGCATTTGAACGTGAACATTACAAGTAAATAAATTACCTTGACATTGAGAATTTGGATGTGGGGGTGTGATTGATGTGAAATATTATCAAAGTCTGGCAAGGGGTTAAAGAGATATTGTGAAAAAACAATAACTTTAACGCATTCCTGTTACAAAACCGGTGAACATTACAAGTAAATAAATGACCTTGACCTTGTGCGTAATGAAGCATCATCCCTAGACAAATATTGATGTGAAATATTATCAATGTCTGGCAAGGGGTTTGAGATATTGTGAAAAAACAATAAGTTTAACGCATTTCTGTTACAAAACAGGTGAACATTAAAAGTAAATAAATGACCTTGACCTTGAGAATTTGGATGTGGGGATGTGCGTAATGAAGCATCATCCCTAGAAAAACATTGATTTGAAATATTATCAAAGTCTGGCAAATGGTTAAAGAGATATTGTGAAAAAACAATAACTTTAACGCATTTCTGTTACAAAACCGGTGAACATTAAAAGTAAATAAATGACCTTGACCTTGTGCGTAATGAAGCATCATCCCTAGACAAACATTGATGTGAAATATTATCAAAGTCTGGCAAGGGGTTAAAGATATATTGTGAAAAAACAATAACTTTAACGCATTTCTGTTACAAAACCGGTGAACATTACACATAAATGAATGACGTTGACCTTGAGAATTTGGATGTGGGGGTGTGCGTAATGAAGCATCATCCATAGACAAACATTGATGTGAAATATTATCAAAGTCTGGCAAGGGGTCAAAGAGATATTGTGAAAAAACAATAACTTTATAACGCATTTCTGTTACAAAACCGGTGAACATTACAAGTAAATGAATGACCTTGACCTTCAGAATTTGGATGTGGGGGTGTGTATAATGAAGCATTATCGTAGACAAACATTGATGTGAAATATTATCAAAGTCTGGCAAGGGGTTAAAGAGATATTGTGAAAAAACAATACATGTAACTTTAACGCATTTCTGTTACAAAACCGGTGAACATTAACAGTAAATAAATGACCTTGACCTTGTGCGTAGTGAAGCATCATCCCTAGACAAACATTGATGTGAAATATTATCAAAGTCTGGCAAGGGGTTAAAGAGATATTGTGAAAAAAAACAATAATTTTTAACGCATTTCTGTTACAAAACCAGTGAACATTACAAGTAAATGAATGACCTTGACCTTGAAAATTTGGATGTGGGGGTGTGCGTAGTGAAGCATCATCCCTAGACAAACATTGATGTGAAATATTATCAAAGTCTGGCAAGGGGTTAAAGAGATATTTTGAAAAAAACAATAACTTTAACGCATTTCTGTTACAAAACCGGTGAACATTACAAGTAAATGAATGACCTTGACCTTCAGAATTTGGATGTGGGGGTCTGCGTAATGTTGCATTATCGTAGACAAACATTATGTATTTGAAATATTATCCAAAGTACCTGGCAAGGGGTTTAGAGATAAATTGTGAAAAAACAATAACTTTTTTAACGCATTTCTGTTACAAAAACAGGTGAACCATTAAAAGAAATAAATATACATTGACCAATTGTACCTTGAGAATTTGGTAATGAAGCATCATCCTTAGACAAACATTGATGTGAAATATTATCAAAGTCTGGCAAGTGGTTAAAGAGATATTGTGAAAAAACAATAACTTTAACGCATTTGCCTTACAAAAAAAGCGGACGACGCGGACGACGACGACGCGGACGAAGACGACGACGACGGAAAAAGCGCCGACTATAGTCGCGCCTCTGCTAAAGCAGGCGCGACAAAAACCTTAACCAAGGTTGACTAAAAACCTTAACCAAGGAGAATTAACTAAGTAATTCAAGGTTAAATGTATGCCAAGGTTAAATGTATGCCAAGGTCAAATATAGGTCAGAGGTTGTTGATGTACATCCATAGGAGATGAAGTTGTCCAAGTATGGTTAGTGTAGGGCCAGGAGTATTCCATCTACAAGCTTGACTAAACAACTTAACCAAGGGGAAATAACTATAGTAATCCAAGGGTAAAGGTAGGTCAAGGTCAAATATAGGTCAGGGATTATTGATGTACATCACTAGGAGATGAAGTTGTCCAAGTATGGTGTCTGTATGCACAATAGTATTTCATATACAAGCTTGAATAAAAACCTTAACCAAGGTTGACTAAAAACCTTAACCAAGGGGAATTAACTAAGTATGAGGTTAAATGTAGGTCAAGGTCAAATATAGGTCAGGGGTTGTTGATGTACATGACTAGGAGATGAAGTTGTCCAAGTATGGTTGGTGTAGGGCCAGGAGTAGTATTCCATCTACAAGCTTGACTAAAAACCTTAACCAAGGGGAATTAACTAAGTAAGTCAAGAGGAAATGTAGGTCAATGTCAAATATAGAACAGGGGTTATTGATGTACATCCCTATGAGAAAAGGTTGTCCATGTATGGTGTCTGTATGCACAATAGTATTCCATGTACAAGCTTGACTAAAAACCGTAACCAAGGTTGACTAAAAACCTTAACCAATGGAATTAACTAAGTAATTCAAGGTTAAATGTAGGTCAAGGTCAAATATAGGTCAGATGTTGTTGATGTACATCTCTAGGAGATGAAGTTGTCCAAGTGTGGTTGGTGTAGGGCCAGGAGTATTCCATCTACAAGCTTGACTAACAACCTTAACCAAGGGGAATTAACTAAGTAATTAAAGAGGAAATGTAGGTCAAGGTCAAATATAGATCAGGGGTTATTGATTTACATCCCTATGAGAAAAGGTTGTCAAAGTATGGTGTCTGTATGCACAATAGTATTCCATGTACAAGCTTGACTAAAAACTTTAACCAAGGTTGATTAAAAACCTTAACCAAGGGGAATTAACTAACTAATTCAAGGTTAAATGTAGGTCAAGGTCAAATATAGGTCAGGGGTCGTTGATGTACATCACTAGGAGATGAAGTTGTCCAAGTATGGTTGGTGTAGAGCCAGGAGTATTCCATCTACAAGCTTGACAGAAACCTTAACCAAGGGGAATTAACTAAGTAATTCAAGAGGAAATGTAGGTCAAGGTCAAATATAGATCAGGGGTTATTGATGTACATCCCTATGAGAAAAGGTTGTCCAAGTATGGTGTCTGTATGCACAATAGTATTCCATGTACAAGCTTGACTAAAAACCTTAACCAAGGTTGAA
Source organism: Conchocele bisecta (assembly GCA_029237695.1). Classification (NCBI taxonomy): domain Eukaryota; kingdom Metazoa; phylum Mollusca; class Bivalvia; order Lucinida; family Thyasiridae; genus Conchocele; species Conchocele bisecta. The sequence continues at coordinate 56,649,369 of CM055269.1, forward strand.
TACAAACCTTAACCAAGGGGAATTAACTAAGTAATTCAAGGTTAAATGTATGTCAAGGTCAAATATAGGTCAGGGGTTGTTGATGTACATCCATAGGAGATGAAGTTGTCCAAGTATGGTTAGTGTAGGGCCAGGAGTATTCCATCTACAAGCTTGACTAAAAACCTTAACCAAGGGGAAATAACTATAGTAATCCAAGGGTAAAAGTAGGTCAAGGTCAAATATAGGTCAGAGATTATTGATGTACATCACTAGGAGATGAAGTTGTCCAAGTATGGTGTCTGTATGCACAATAGTATTCCATATACAAGCTTGAATAAAAACATTAACCAAGGTTGACTAAAAACCTTAACCAAGGGGAATTAACTAAGTAATTCAAGGTTAAATGTAGGTCAAGGTCAAATATAGGTCAGGGGTTGTTGATGTACATGACTAGGAGATGAAGTTGTCCAAGTATGGTTGGTGTAGGGCCAGGAGTAGTATTCCATCTACAAGCTTGACTAAAAACCTTAACCAAGGGGAATTAACTAAGTAAGTCAAGAGGAAATGTAGGTCAATGTCAAATATAGAACAGGGGTTATTGATGTACATCCCTATGAGAAAAGGTTGTCAAAGTATGGTGTCTATATGCACAATAGTATTCCATGTACAAGCTTGACTAAAAACCGTAACCAAGGTTGATTAAAAACCTTAACCAATGGAATTAACTAAGTAATTCAAGGTTAAATGTAGGTCAAGGTCAAATATAGGTCAGATTGTGTTGATGTACATCTCTAGGAAATGAAGTTTTGTCCAATATGGTTTGGTGTAGGGCCAAGGAGTATCCACCTCTACAAGCTTGACTAACAACCTAAACCAAGGGAATTAACTAAGTAATTAAAGAGGAAAGTTAGTCAAGGTCAAAACCTATAGATCCCAGGGGTTTTATTGATTTACACCCTCCCTAGAAAAAGGTTGTCAGAAAGTATGGTGTCTATATGCACAATAGTATCCATGTACAAGCATGACTAAAACATGAACAAGGGTTGATTAACAAACCCTTAACCAGGGAAAATTAACTAACTAATTCAAGTTAAAATGTAGGTCAAGGTCAAAATATAGGTCAGGGGTCGTTGATGTACATCACTAGGAGATGAAGTTGTCCAAGTATGGTTGGTGTAGAGCCAGGAGTATTCCATCTACAAGCTTGACAGAAACCTTAACCAATGGGAATTAACTAAGTAATTCAAGAGGAAATGTAGGTCAAGGTCAATATTGATCAGGGTTATTGATGTACATCCTTATGAGAAAAGGTTGTCAAAGTATGGTGTCTATATGCACAATAGTATTCCATGTACAAGCTTGACTAAAAACATTAACCAAGGTTGATTAAAAACCTTAACCAAGGGGAATTAACTAACTAATTCAAGGTTAAATGTAGGTCAAGGTCAAATATAGGTCAGGGGTCGTTGATGTACATCACTAGGAGATGAAGTTGTCCAAGTATGGTTGGTGTAGAGCCAGGAGTATTCCATCTACAAGCTTGACAGAAACCTTAACCAATGGGAATTAACTAAGTAATTCAAGAGGAAATGTAGGTCAAGGTCAAATATTGATCAGGGGTTATTGATGTACATCCCTATGAGAAAAGGTTGTTCAAGTATGGTGTCTGTATGCACAATAGTATTCCATGTACAAGCTTGACTAAAAACCTTAACCAAGGTTGACTAAAAACCTTAACCAAGGGGAATTAACTAAGTAATTCAATGTTAAATGTAGGTCAATGTCAAATATTGGTCAGGGGTTGTTGATGTACATCACTAGGAGATGAAGTTGTCCAAGTATGGTGGGTGTAGGGCCACGAGTATTTCATATACAAGCTAGACTAAAAACCTTAACCAAGGCGTGACGGTGACGCCTGTGCACAGACTCCGACGCCGGGGTGACTACATAAGCTCTAACTATTCTTCGAATAGTCGAGCTAAAAACGGTAAAGAATGTAAATATATTATTATCGATACTAAGTTTATTTTGTTACCATGCACTCAGTTGAGTGATAACGAAATACACGTTGAGTGGGCTAGTGTGGTGTATTTGTGCATGTACCTAGTCGAGTTCGGCGATTATCGTGGATCTCTTTACTTGTCTTGTAATTTTACATTCCCAGTCACCAGGTCAAATGTACACGCTATACGTACCGGTGCTTATTAGACGATCCCCTGTATTCAATAATATTGTCCCATCTCACCGTCTCAACAGTTGAGGTCATTTTAGGCCGGATTAACAAGGTCGAATCCCATATTTCACGTGCACCTGTGGGGGCGGAGATTCGCAAAATCTGAACAAAATATGTACAGGAAAAAATGTATTTTATATATTGTACAACCATTAAATTAGGATAACCTGACCTGGTGCCAGATCATCACCGCACCAGTCACTTAAAGGTACATGCCCACTCAATAGGCACAAACTGTTCTTTATAGGAATTAAATAAGTGTATAAATGTGTGTCTCTATTTCACCAGTTCTAATAATTAAGAGTACCCGCTATACAGATATAATCATTTAGTAATATTTATTTTACAGATAGTGACTCGCGGTGGTATCAGGCTATTTTCATATGCAAATGAGGCATTATATTTTTTAATTATTTATACTAATTAAATGCGTCACCTGAAAAAATAATATTTTCTACAGATTATAAAGTATGATTATTGCACATAAGTAACAGAGAATAAATAGGAATGTCCGTTAGAATTTTAAGGAAACAGGGTTATCGCCTCTGATATCAGTGTGGAAATTTACATCTGATATAAAATGTATAATAGTGCCAATCAATACGTGGGGTAATACTGAATGAATGTTTGTTTATAAATAGCCTAATACCACCGCGAGTCACTATCAGTAAAATAAATATTATTAAATATTACTTACTGCTGTGACAGGAAAATGGAGCTAATGGGTTGTGTGACCAGTGTAGATCCAGGTCAGTCTGTGCATCCTGATCATGCGCTGCACTGTTCACGATTCCATCATTGCAACACCCGTCATGCTTCTAGCAATCCAATAGTTGTACTTGCACCCAAAAGTTGAAAAAGAGGATGGGGCGGGTGGGTCGTTCGCACCCCTGACCCCCCTGGCGACGCATATGGTTATGATGCTACAGGAGTGTTCTATTTGAGCAGTTTTGTTTGTTTGTTTATTGGTGTTTAACGGCCTATCAACATCTAAGGTCATGTAAGGCCGGGCAAACGGGTTCGATCCCGTTTTAACCTGTTGCATTGGGGGGGAAATTCCAAAATCAGAACTGAATATTTACATCGAGAAACAATATATTCAGCCCTGAAATTAGAATAACCTGACCTGGTGCCAGGTATACCACACCAAAGTCACTTGGCCCCTTCCCCTAAAATAGATTTACGAATAATCGTAATACTCACATAAGGGGTATAACCAGATTCAACTGTCACATACAAAATGCCAAAGACTTATGTGAGGGCCAAACCAGGTCTCCAGTCGGGATTCCGGTAAGGATGAACCCTGATCGTTAAATTACCCATCGCTTGCACCCACCTTTCACCCACTCTATTTGAGCAAGAGCTACACTGGTCATACATCCCATAAGCCCCATATCACATAACAATTAGGCTTGCGAGCAGTCTGACCCACGATATGTTAGTGCATTCTAGCAGCCTCTGAAAAAAGGAGCGTGTTTCACTGACTGGCTATCAAACAGTGCAGACCCTGATCAGTTTGCGAGGCTACATTGGCTAATCTTGGTCTACACTGGTCCCAAGTGCCATAAGCCCCGTTTGATATAGTCATATAATTGTGATGAACACAATTTGACGATGTTTTTTTACTTTCAGGCAACCTTTGTTGTGGCGCTTTCGTTGCATCTGTTTTACTTTATATGCATGTAATTATAGTTCACACATTGTTGCATTCCTTTTGGGACCGCATCCCGCTGGTCACAAAGTGCACGTTTGTGTCGTGTTGAAGGCTTCTCGACCACCAATGTATAATGTGGTTGGGTATTCTACTTTTGTATTTAGATGCTGGGTCGAATATTAAAGGTCACTAATTCAAGGTTAAATGTAGGTCAAGGTCAAATATAGGTCAGGGGTCGTTGATGTACATCACTAGGAGATGAAGTTGTCCAAGTATGGTTGGTGTAGAGCCAGGAGTATTCCATCTACAAGCTTGACAGAAACCTTAACCAATGGGAATTAACTAAGTAATTCAAGAGGAAATGTAGGTCAAGGTCACATATAGATCAGGGGTTATTGATGTACATCCCTATGAGAAAAGGTTGTCCAAGTATGGTGTATGTATGCACAATAGTATTCCATGTACAAGCTTGACAAAAAACCTTAACCATGGTTGACTAAAAACCTTAACCAAGGGGAATTAACTCAGTAATTCAAGGTTAAATGTAGGTCAAGGTCAAATATAGGTCAGGGGTTGTTGATGTGCATCACTAGGATATGAAGTTGTCCAAGTATGGTTGGTGTAGGGCCAGGAGTATTCCATCTACAAGCTTGACTAAAAACCTTAACCAAGGGGAATTAACTAAGTAATTCAAGAGGAAATGTAGGTCAACGTCAAATATTGATCAGGGGTTATTGATGTAATATCTATGAGAAAAGGTTGTTCAAGTATGGTGTCTGTAGTGACAGGAAATGTAGGGGTTCAGTTCAAATATGGATGCACAATATTATTCCATGTACAAGCTTGACTAAAAACCTTAACCAAGGTTGACTAAAAACCTTAACCAAGGGGAATTAACTAAGTAATTCAAGGTTAAGTGTAGGTCCATGTCAAATATTGGTCAGGGGTTGTTGATGTACATCACTAGGAGATGAAGTTGTCCAAGTATGGTGGGTGTAGGGCCACGAGTATTTCATATACAAGCTTGACTAAAAACCTTAACCAAGGCGTGACGGTGACGCCTGTGCACAGACGCCGACGCCGGGGTGACTACATAAGCTCTAACTATTCTTCGAATAGTCGAGCTAAAAACGGTAAAGAATTTAGATATATTATTATCGATACTAAGTTTATTTTGTTACCATGCACTCAGTTGAGTGATAACGAAATACACGTTGAGTGGGCTAGTGTGGTGTATTTGTGCATGTACCTAGTCGAGTTCTGCGATTATCGTGGATCTCTTTACTTGTCTTGTAATTTTACATTCCCAGTCACCAGGTCAAATGTACACGCTATACGTACCGGTGCTTATTAGACGATCCCCTGTATTCAATAATATTGTCCCATCTCACCGTCTCAACAGTTGAGGTCATTTTAGGCCGGATTAACAAGGTCAAATCCCATATTTCACGTGCACCTGTGGGGGCGGAGATTCGCAAAATCTGAACAAAATATGTACAGGAAAAAATGTATTTTATATATTGTACAACCATTAAATTAGGATAACCTGACCTGGTGCCAGATCATCACCGCACCAGTCACTTAAAGGTACATGCCCACTCAATAGGCACAAACTGTTCTTTATAGGAATTAAATAAGTGTATAAATGTGTGTCTCTATTTCACCAGTTCTAATAATTAAGAGTACCCGCTATACAGATATAATCATTTAGTAATATTTATTTTACAGATAGTGACTCGCGGTGGTATCAGGCTATTTTCATATGCAAATGAGGCATTATATTTTTTAATTATTTATACTAATTAAATGCGTCACCTGAAAAAATAATATTTTCTACAGATTATAAAGTACGATTATTGCACATAAGTAACAGAGAATAAATAGGAATGTCCGTTAGCATTTTAAGGAAACAGGGTTATCGCCTCTGATATCAGTGTGGAAATTTACATCTGATATAAAATGTATAAAATGTATAATAGTGCCAATCAATACGTGGGGTAATACTGAATGAATGTTTGTTTATAAATAGCCTAATACCACCGCGAGTCACTATCAGTAAAATAAATATTACTAAATATTACTTACTGCTGTGACAGGAAAATGGAGCTAATGGGTTGTGTGACCAGTGTAGATCCAGGTCAGTCTGTGCATCCTGATCATGCGCTGCACTGTTCACGATTCCATCATTGCAACACCCGTCATGCTTCTAGCAATCCAATAGTTGTACTTGCACCCAAAAGTTGAAAAAGAGGATGGGGCGGGTGGGGTCGTTCGCACCCCTGACCCCCCTGGCGACGCATATGGCTATTTGAGCAGTTTTGTTTGTTTATTGGTGTTTAACGGCCTATCAACATCTAAGGTCATGTAAGGCCGGGCAAACGGGTTCGATCCCGTTTTAACCTGTTGCATTGGGGGGAAAATTCCAAAATCAGAGCTGAATATTTACATCGAGAAACAATATATTCAGCCCTGAAATTAGAATAACCTGACCTGGTGCCAGGTCCATACCACACCAAAGTCACTTGGCCCCTTCCCCTAAAATAGATTTACGAATAATCGTAATACTCACATAAGGGGTATAACCAGATTCAACTGTCACATACAAAATGCCAAAGACTTATGTGAGAGCCAAACCAGGTCTCCAGTCGGGATTCCGGTAAGGATGAACCCCGATCGTTAAATTACCCATCGCTTGCACCCACCTTTCACCCACTCTATTTGAGCAAGAGCTACACTGGTCATACATCCCATAAGCCCCATATCACATAACAATTAGGCTTGCGAGCAGTCTGACCCACGATATGTTAGTGAATTCTAGCAGCCTCTGAAAAAAGGAGCGTGTTTCACTGACTGGCTATCAAACAGTGCAGACCCTGATCAGTTTGCGAGGCTACATTGGCTAATCTTGGTCTACACTGGTCCCAAGTGCCATAAGCCCCGTTTGATGTAGTCATATAATTGTGATGAACACAATTTGACGATGTTTTTTTACTTTCAGGCAACCTTTGTTGTGGCGCTTTCGTTGCATCTGTTTTACTTTATATGCATGTAATTCTAGTTCACACATTGTTGCATTCCTTTTGGGACCGCATCCCGCTGGTCACAAAGTGCACGTTTGTGTCGTGTTGAAGGCTTCTCGACCACCAATGTATAATGTGGTTGGGTATTCTACTTTCGTATTTAGATGCTGGGTCGAATATTAAAGGTCACATTACCAAATATCACATATTTCCTTCAAAATGCTCTGAAAACAACAAAAGCGACCCTAACAACCGATACCCGGTTAGTTTGTATTTTTCGTGATATTGAGATTTCTCATATCGCACCGTATCTGACATCTATGCTGAGCCAGGCAATGCATTAGTCATCGCTTATCTCTCCTGTTTATGCGACCTACTGGCGCGATGTGGCGCTGGAAAAATAATCGCTATGACGTAGCAGTAGTACAGTTTCCCTGACTGGTCGAAACAGGTTTCTTATGGAATAACGTCTGGATTTAACCGACATCAATTAATTTATTTGTTGCATAATTGTTTCATTTAATATATTCGTTATATCGTGATTACTCATTCACCTACATGCAGTTTTAAACATATATATAGTGCATGCATATTAAAGTTCATGTTCATCAATGTTCTTAATTTAATACAATATCGTTTATTGATATTGTTATTGTAGATGAATATTAAGAATATATAATAAATGGCCCCTACTAAAAGGGGGCCGTTTTAGTAGGGGCCGTTTTGATCAAATTCCCAAAACTTGGGGGCCGTTTTGACTTGCTCTCAATGAGGAATTACATATTAATTGGTATTCTGTTACAACTTGTCTTGTTTTGTTTCGTAGATTGATTCTGCAATGTATTGCAATTATGTGTCAGTTAAGCATACTTTTGTTTTGACAATTTCGAGATGAAATGAATTCTTTATTTCGAGCTGCCATAATCAGTGACACGCGTGTGTAGCTACGTTCAAACGGATGCCGCCGGATGTCATTAATTGTCCGGCATAGCAAACAATTTATCCGCTGGGAAATACTATGGGAGTGGATTTTGGGACAGTTTTGTTTGTTTGTTTATTAGTGTTTAACGGCCTATCAACAGCTAAGGTCATTTAAGGCCGGGCAAACGGGTTCGATGCCATTTTAACCTGCTGCATTGGGGTGGGGGGGGGGGGATCCCAAAATCAGAACGGAATATTTACATCGAGAACAAATATATATTCAGCCCTGAAATTAGAATAACCGGACCTGGTGCCAGGTCCATACCACACCAAAGTCACTTAATTAGCCCCTTCCCCTAAAATAGGATTACGAATATCGTAATACTCACATAAGGGGTATAACCAGATTCAAATGTCACATACAAAATGCCAAAAGACGTATGTGAGGGCCAAACCAGGTCTCCAGTCGCGAATCCGGTAAGGATGAACCCCGATCGTTAAATTACCCATCGCGTGCTCCCACCTGCCACCCACTGGATGTTGGGACAGGTGTATTCTGAAATCAACGAAGGCACACCCATTTCATGGTGATTGGTTTAATCCTTTTTTATCAGTCGTAGTCCGTGACAAACGTGTGAAGCTATGTTTAAACGTTTGCCAGCCGGATGTCAACAACATTGCGGCATGGCAAACCACTTATCTGATGACTTGTCCGCTGGGATTAATTACGTGAGTGGATGTTGGGACAGGTGTATATTGAATATGCGAGGCCACACCTATTCTAAGCTGATTGGTTGAATCCAGAATGACAGATAGGGATTTTTTTCTGACAGATATGGAATAATAGCTACACCATGCACATCAGGATCCTTCTTACAGATTCGAAAATCAAATCTTGATGGGATTGTTGTTTCTAAACATGCATGATAGTTATATTACATGACTAACATTTTGTAACTTGAATTTTAATATCCCCACATTTATTTATCTGTGATAGTTAAAGGAAATACTTTACTGTTTTTGAATACTCAAATTATCGCCCCTGATATCAGTGTGGAAATTTACGTCTGATATAGAATGTATAATAATGCCAATCAATACGTGGGGTAATGTGACTGAATGTTTGTTTTGCCAGAAAATGTCTCAGATGATGTCTAAAAATGACCATTTTGTGCCTACCGAGTAGGCATGTACCTTTAACTAAATATCATATGAAAATAGTGAACAGTTTATCAAAGAGGATAACATTTGCCAGACTTGGTAAATATATTTGATCGACTGATTAATGATGTTTAACGACCTGTCAACAGATAAGGTAATTTTAGGCGGGGTTAACAGGGTTGAATTCGATATCTCATCTTTGTGCTGGGGATATTATTTATTTATTTAATGGTTTGAAGAAACCAATGCAAAGCACATTCTACCCTACTGCCTTTGAAACATGTAAAACCAATTAGTATTGATGTGTCCGTCATATTATTTGCTGTCTGTATCAAATGTAACAAGTGGTAAAACCAACTGATGTCTGGCACATACTATTATGTTTGAGACACAAGAACATGTTCGCATAAAATGTATACATACATACATGTACCATTACATTTACAACTAGAGGGTTGTTTTTCAGACAAAATCATATGAATCACCAGATGCACAACGCCACATGTTGATAAACATTCCTATAAGGTTTCATAACTGTAGCTCAAATAGTGTTTCAGCTATGTGTGACACAAAGTTGAAAATCACCACTTTTAACTAAGTCAAGTGCCATAACTCTGTGAATACTGGATGAATCCGCATCTAAACCCCAGGTGCACAACTGCACATTATGACAAACAGTCCTATAAGGTTTCAGGACTGTAGCTCAAATAGTGTTTCAGTTATGTGTGACACAAGTTGAAAATCACCACTTTTCACTAACTCAAGGGCCATAACTCTGTAAATACTGGATGAATCTGCATCTAAAACGTTGTGATGGATGGACAGACGGACAACCATGCCAAAAACAATATGTCTCCCTATACATGGGGGAGACATAAATATATTACCTTTGAACCAAATGGTATTTTTGATGTGTGAAGTAAGGATGAAAAGGTTACCTATTACATATAAAATAGAAATGGAGACCGAGTAGACCAAGTAACCTAATTTGTAACCATTTAAAATCATATAAAACAGGCAAGCGTACAGCGGTAATCACAAAGTCGTCCATGCAGGGCAATGCCCACTGCAACTATTTTAGCCTGAAGTTACATACATGCTTGACATGTGGCTGTGACTGGAGAAATAGGGTTTATGGGTTTTGTGACCAGTGTAGCTCCTGATGAAATAGCACACTGCTGTAGCCTGATAACAATCTATATTGCTAGTTATAAGCATGACAAGAGTTTCATTGATGGAGTGAGTGAGTGAGTGAATAGGGTTTAACGTCCGCTTTTCTGACATAGAGGTACAAGCCTCAGGGAGTCTACACGCAGACGGGTCAACGGGGTCGAGTCCCGTATCCACCTGTCCAAGGGGGGTAAATCCCAACTTCAGAACTCAATATTTACAATCAAAATATATATTCAGTCCTGAAATTAGAACAACCTGATCTGGTGCCAGGCCCTCGCCACACCAGCATCATTTATCCCATCCCCTAAAAGTAATAGGATTAGCACTAATCTTACTTTTATATATGGGGCATAGCCCGACTCAACTCTCACATACAAGAAAGCCAAACATGCACATGAGGGCCAAATCCGGTATAGTGGGTTCCGGAAAGTATGAACCCAATCGTTAAGCCAGTTTAGTCGCCTTTTACGACAAGCAATGGCTACTGCAGCACTATTCTCAGGATCAGTTGATCCCGCCCCGGTGCCTGCACGGGGCATTTCATTGATGGAAAGGTGAACAGTGCAGATCCTGATCAGACTGTGTGGATGCACATGCTGATCTGGATCTACACTGGTTGCAAAACCTGCAAGTCTCATTCCTCCAGTCACAGCCACATATAATTGTCAATTATTGTGTAATGTAGGAAACCAGGGGCCCGTTTCACTAAACTTTGTACCACTAAAATGTTTGTAAGTGCAAAATTATGGTAGTCTGTTAATTGCAAATTAGCAATGTTTTCTTGTAAACAATTATTGGATTTACATTTATTGAGCATAGGCTGCATTTGCAGCCTATGCTCAATAAATGTAAATCCATCCATTGAAATTTCCAGACGTTCCTAAATTTGCACTTACAACATTTCAGTCGTACAAAGTTTAAGTGAAACGGCCCCCGAGACTGAGATGGCTGTGTATCATTGACATTGTTTGATGTGTGACTTCTCTCACTGTCCATGTTCATTCTGCATATCTGTTACTGGTAACATGTATAGAGCTACTGGTAAATTTTTAACTATGTTAACACTTAAAAGGTGGGAACAGAAAATTATTACATGTATTTGCTGTTGTTTCACATTTTGTATTTTTTCTTAACAAAAACATGGTTTTGAAGCACTTTCGAACTTTAGAATTAATGCCATTGGAAATAATTCTAAATTGCTGCCAAATCATGTTTTTTTCTCAACTGTTGCCAAACGATGGTTTGAAACCATGCGTTTGTTGAGAAAAAATGAAAATTCAAAAATAAAACTCTGACAATAAAATCAATTCAGGTTGAAGTAACAGACACTGAGACAGAGGTTTATACATACATTAAATATACCAAAACGTATCAGTAAGGGAAAACAATAAGTAGTTGAATGTTTTTTTCACTCCCTCAGGCTCTTATTTATACAATTGTGTTATAAGGGGGAGTAAAAACAAAAAAATATTTTAACTTATATTTTGTTCACTTACTGACATGTTTAGGTACATTTGTATATTTAACTCTTACAATGGTGAATTAATTTTTGTCTTCTGCTGTTTATTTCCATTTTCTCATGCTTTGGCAGCACTTTAGAATTATTTTTAACAAAAACATGTTTTGTCAGCACTTTAGAATCATTCCCAATGTTTTTACGGAGAAAGAAGACAATATATAAAAAGCAGCAGACGTCAATTTTCGTTTCCCGCATTCAAAGGGTTAATGTACTGGTATTTATAGATCTTAGTCAGGGATTCCGCTGGGGAAAATAAAAAAATCGCCACTTCAAAAAAAAAAAGAAAAAAGGAATAACCAATAGGATAAAAATAAACAATTGGCGATAAAAAATTACAATTTTCGAAAAAAAAAGGTTTTTCGAAAATTGTAATTTTTTATCGCCAATTGTTTATTTTTTTATCGGCAATTGCGAAAGTGGCGATCGCCAGCGGAATCCCTGCTTAGTAGGCTGCTATTATACATGTAGACCTTAGTAGGCTGCTTCAACCTGTGATCATTTCCATTCTTCGCTACCAATGCTCAGTGCTCCAGATAAGCTTTGTGTCTAAAGAGTACTGTACACCTTGATTTCAAATTCAATGCGTATTTTACTTTTTGCAAATGCATTACCGAAAGTATCACATACTTTTTTTCTGATAAAAATATGGAATAAATGAGCAAACAAAAGCAAACAAAGTTGAAAATTCAATTATTTCAGCTGCGATGAATTTTCAACTTTCTGAGGGCATCTTACATAGGGACTCCGAGTCGAATTTAAAAACCAATTAGTATCTTTATCAATGGATGTTTTTTTATTATTTTATACTCCCACGTTTGAAAATCTATGCGTATTCAGCTAAAATAAATGCATACTAAAATACACAAATACGTGCCTTATCTGGAGCTTTGAATGCTGATTCTGACACTGACAATGCTTGACTGACAATGTTCTATTCTGTCACTGATACTGCTTGTTTGACAACCAACAACGTCCATTCTTCACTGGTCAAAAATGTTTGTCCTGTCACTGACATTGTTAGTTCTGTAACTGACATGATTCGTTCTGTCACTGACAATGCTTGTTGACCTCATCTTCGATCTGTTTCATGCTTGTGAGAACATTCGCCAGACGCTCCTCGTCCATTTCAAATCTCACGACCTCGGATTTCTGCTGGAAGTAGAGTATAGAGATTTTTGTTTCAGAATATATATTTTTCCAACACAGGGGTGCTGCACTCCGTGATGGCGTAAAATGTGTCACGATGAAATAGGCGCCGGATTCCGACAAATTCACATTCAGCTACAAGCAGAAAACACTGCAAGAAGTTTGCGATGGTTACTAGATGAAAAACCATTTATGCGACAATTCCAACTAGAGCTGAGTGATATCTCGTCAAGAAACCGGTGCATTTTTCGACGTGAAACATTTTATATCAGCACGGAGTGCAGGACCAGTGATTAACCATTTCCACCCAACAGACCATAATGTCAAGCTTGATGAGCTGCCAAGATACAAACAAATAAAACATGTACTGTTTTGTGATAAATCCTGATTATATTTTTTTAAATGACTGTCCTTGTTGTGTGAGGTAGTGGAGATAATCAGATTCACAAATTACATTTGTAATGATGCATGTAATAATAACCATAACAGATAAGGTCAGGGATGGGACCTCAGTTTCAAGTCTCATCCGAAAGAACACAACAACTCACAATCTCTGGTATAGAAGTCCAGTGTCCTAACCTCTAGGCCATAATCCTGCCTTGTTGTGGAATGAACATAAGCAGTGATAATACATCATTTCTGAGGCTGGTTTACTTATTTTAAGCAAATTTAGAACTCACACAGAGGATACCGGTATAGTATATGCTAAACATAACAATACCTGTAACCAACATAACCAAAACTGTTTGCATTTACCTGAATGTTCTCACTGGGTCCAATCTGGAGTTCCATAATTGCAGTGGGGGCATTTATTTGGTCTACATGCCTGGCCTGTGATTTGATATCTATTCTCCAAGAAACCTGCTTTAACGTGTTATTCCACGTAGTCCGTGATATCACAGATTCATGCAGTTTGTTCTTGTGTGTTTTCCAGAACTTGCGGAGCGCATTAGCCTGGTTCTCTGTTATTGCACCGTCCCGTTTTGTCATCTGTGATGTTAGAAAGGCCTCAGACTGGTTGAAGTCCATGTCACCCGACACCATGATCTGAAACGGATATGTGACAGGAGAAATGCAGCTTAACCCTTTCACCCCTAAGTAACTGGAATGGATTTTGATATGTTAATTTTGCAGCCAATCCAATCATCACAAAATGATTTTCAGACTAGTCCATTTATGAAATGGGGGTATTTTTTGTTCTCAAAAATCTGAAAATTACTTTCAAAAAATGCATATCCTGATAAGGCGGCTCATTACGATTTTGGGTTCAAAGGGTTAAGGCATTTGTGACAAGTGTAGTTCCTGATCAGATAGACTGTAACCTGATAACAATCTATATTACTTGTTAGAAGCATGATCTGGATCTACACTGGTCATAATGTGTAGTTCCTGATCAGATAGCCTTTTTGTTTGTTGGGGTTTAACGGCCTATCAACAGCTAAGATCATTTAAGGCCAGGTCAATGGGTTTAGTAGTAAATCCCATATATTACCTGTACAAATTGGGGGAAAATCCCAGAATCAGAACTGAATATTTACAACAAAAAAACATATTCAGCCCTGAAATCAGAATAATCATAACCCGATGCCAGGACCTCGCCACACCAGAATCACTTGGCCCCCTCCCAAAAGCAGTAGGATCAGTAATAATCTTACTACTTTTATAATGGGCAGTAACCCAATTCAACTCCCATGTAACAAGAGCCAAAGATAAAAACATACCCGAGGGCCAAATCAGGCAAATCGCGATTACTATAAGGAGGAACCCCTACCATGAATTGCCGTCACGTTCGCCCGACCAACCACCCACCAGATAGCCTGATAAGAATATATATTACTTGTTAGAAGCATGTCGGCAGTTTGATTGAATGACAGTGCAGATTCTGATCAGACTGTGTAGATCCATATGAGCCGTCTTGTGACGAGCCATCTCATCAGAATCTGCACGTTTTGCAAGTAATATTCATATTTTTATAACAACAAGAAATGTGTCTGTCGAACGCGGATGCCACCTGCAGCATATTTGAGAAACTGTGACAAAGTGGTTAACCGAAAAGTGTGACGGACGGACCGACATTAAAACATTTGGAAGCTATGAGCTATTTGTTCTTTAAAAGATCAAAGGATTAGCTCCTAAAGATCAATGGAATTGGGAGCTTACCGACTATAACAAAGGAATCCTTTGTTACTAACCCTTACCCTAAGCTCCTAAACCCCCGATGTTGGCCCGGACGGACGGACGGACGGATGGTCCAAACACTATATGCCACCAGTTTGTTCGAAACCCGGTTGCATAAAAACACCCCATTTTTATACCCACTTTTTTTGTAAAAAAAAACGGGTATATTGTTTTCGTCACGGGTGTCCGTCCGTCCGTACGTCCGTACGTCCGTACGTCCGTCCGTACGTCCGTCACGTTTCTTGTAACTCGAAAAACTTTTTCACCTTCATACCTACGCGCCTGATATTTGGTATGTAGCTTCGTTATCATGTGCAGATGCGCAAAGTGAATTTGGATTTTTGATCCGACCCTCCATCATGGATTTACTCCCCCTTTCGACTCAGAATTTCCCATTTTTTCCTCGTAACTCGAAAAACTTTTCACCTTCATACCTACGCGCCTCATATTTGCTATGTAGCTTCGTTATCATGTGCAGATGCGCAAAGTGAATTTGGATTTTTCATCCGACCCTCCATCATGGATTATCTCCCCCTTTCGGACTCAGAATTTCCCATTTTTTTTCCTCTGTAACTCGAAAAACTTTTTCTCCTTCATACCTACGCGCCTCATATTTGCTATGTAGCTTCGTTATCATGTGCAGATGCGCAAAGTGAATTCGGATTTTCATCCGACCCTCCATCATGGATTATCTCCCCCTTTCGGACTCAGAATTTCCCATTTTTTCCTTGTAACTCGAAAAACTTTTTCACCTTCATACCTACGCGCCTCATATTTGGTATGTACCTTCGTTATCATGTGCAATGATGCGCAAAGTGAATTTGGATTTTTCATCCGACCCTCCATCATGGATTATCTCCCCTTTCGGACTCAGAATTTCCCATTTTTCCTCGTAACTCGAAAAACTTTTTCACCTTCATACCTACTCGCGCCTGATATTTGGTATGTAGCTTCGTTATCATGTGCAGATGCGCAAAGTGAATTCGGATTTTTGATCCGACCCTCCATCATGGATTATATCTCCCCCTTTCTTTGGACTCAGAATTTCCCATTTTTTCCTTGTAACTCGAAAAACTTGTTCACCTTCATACCTACGCTCCTGATATTTGGTATGTAGCTTCGTTATCATGTGCAGATGCGCAAAGTGAATTCGGATTTTTGATCCGACCCTCCATCATGGATTATCTCCCCCTTTCGGACTCAGAATTTCCCATTTTTTCCTCGTAACTCGAAAAAAAATTCACCTTCATACCTACGCGCCTGATATTTGGTATGTAGCTTCGTTATCATGTGCAGATGCGCAAAGTGAATTCGGATTTTTGATCCGACCCTCCATCATGGATTATCTCCCCCTTTCGGACTCAGAATTTCCCATTTTTTCCTCGTAACTCGAAAAACTTTTTCATCTTCATACCTACGCGCCTGATATTTGGTATGTAGCTTCGTTATGATGTGCGGATGCGCATAGTGAATTCGGATTTTTCATCCGACCCTCCATCATGGATTATCTCCCCCTTTCGGACTCAGAATTTCCCTATTTTTCATTGTAAGTCGAAAAACTTTCTCACCTTAATACCTACATTTCTGATACTTAGCATTTGGGGAAAGTGGGTATATTGCGATGGCGCGCCATCGACTTTTTCTAGTCATAAATGGACTAGTCTAAAAATCATTTTTGTGATGATTGGATAGGTGGTAAATTAACATATCACAGTCCATTCCAGTTATTTTAAGTTGAATGAGGGTTCTAGCTACACCTCTAGCAAATAGTGTAAAAATGTTATCAGGCTGCACAAGTGTGCACGCTCTTCAGGATCTACATGTACAAGTGTCAGAAATCTCATACATGGACATCACTACATGGACTATTGAGCTGATCTATCGGAGAATATTTTACGTTTTTCAGACGATACATAAATATCTGACTGCATTGGCAATTCACGGGAGGTGACGTAAATTCCATGTTGGTAACAATGCACCTAAACCACCAGAGATCTATACCGAAATAACCTATAAAACTCCGAACTATTACTATGAACATTCTTCAAGAACCTGTGTAGGGATGCAGCTACCTTAATTAAATTGCTACATTTAGCAAGCAAAGAATTGAATTCTTCATATGGCAAGTTTGGATACAACTCATTCTTCAGAAAATCTTCAGTTATTTCTGTTTCTCCGTAATAATTCTTCTTCGCAATTCCATTTAACAGAGCCAGCAAACTTTTTGGGTCGTCCCCCATTTTATTATCATGTGACAAATGATCATAAAACAATTTTCAGGCGCTTATTAATTTAAATGGAACTTATGCAAGCGTTCAGTATTCAGATTCAAAATGGCGGCGCCCATGGCCACTGCACGAAATGCAGTTTCCAAGGCTTTTACCAAAGAAAGTGTAACATTTGAGCAAGAACAAGATGCAAATTCAGCTCTTTCTGACTTAGACAGAGGTAAATAATATCTTCTTATGTTTTAAGAATCACATTTAGTAGCGAACTGCACCAAGTTTGATCATTGTCACCAGTTTTCGCGGATTAAGTCCATTTGATGCACTTCACTTGCAAGTTAAAACCAAAGGACTGAACGTCGTGAAATTATTCGCAGTATGTTTTTGTGGATGACACATAGACTAATAATTAGTCTAGAGTGGGAAAGCGTATTGCGAAAAATAAGTGCGGGAATTTCATAGCTGCACCAAAACAACAACATTCAATGTCGGCAACAACTACTATGCCTATGGGAGGAACTGTAACTCTGGTACGTACGGTTCGGTAGGGTCACATAGTTACAGGCTGCAACTAAGAAATAACTAGTGATGAAAAATAAATTTAACAAAAAAGCAAACAAAATATTTGTCACACTGAAAAGGCGATCAAGCTAAGTTTTTAGAACTATTTTTATGGCATAAGACCAATGTTTTTAAAAAGTTCAACCTGCAAAATATGTGCTGCGACAGACATATATACTCATTTCAGTCTCCGCGAAAGTCATTAGTATGTCGGACATGTCCGTTAAAATTGCCGACTGCCTGACAGTAAACTGCAAGTCGCCAGACCGAATGTCCGACTGTAATTTTTTTTTCTTGTCTATTCTAAGCTTCAAGTTATTTGACCTTGGGCAAGGGGGAGCATACTGGGATGGGAAATTAAAATATGGATGATGACAAACATGTACATAAAGTGTTAAGAGAATACAGTAAATAAATTATCTGTACGAATGGAAACTCGTACATACATGTATCTACTAGTCAGAAAATAAAAAAGTTATTTGACCTTGAACTTGGGCAAGGGAGACCACGCCTGGGACGGAATGAATGATGGAAATATGCACATAAAGTTTATGGATGATAACAAAATTCTTGACCATATCAATGGTGGTGGTTGGTTGGGAGCATGCGATGGGTAATTTAACGATCGGAATTAATCCTTACCGGAATCCTAGACCTGGTTTGGCCCTCACGTACATTCTTGTATGTGACAGTTGAATCTGGTTATACCCCTTATCTGAGTAATACAATTATTCCTAATCCTATTACTTGTCGGGGAAGGGGCCAAGTGACTTGAACCTGGCACCAGGTCAGATTATTCTAATTTCAGGGCTGAACTTTTATTTTTTTCAATGTAAATATTCCCTCGATGCAGCAGGTTAAATATGGGTTTGAACACAGTGACCCTGCCTTAAACGACCTTAGTTGTTGATAGGCCGTTAAACACCAATACATAAAATGTTCAAATCTTTACCGTATCATTGGCATGTTTGTGATCCAGCCACCAGAGCGATGGGATACATGCCGTTGGTGGCGTTCTTGTATTTACATTCATCTACGTTGCAAATGATACTCGGTCAAATCAGAGGAAAATAATTAGAACATAATCCCAAACTCTTGAGACTTTTGAGACGATGTGGAAGATGCTAGTCATATTAGATACCGGTAACTGCTTCTTTTTTTTCAGGATTGCGCTCAATTAAAGTTGGCGTGCAGTGTGAATCAGTGGTGCGATTCCCAAGGTTATTTGAGAAGTACCCATTCCCCATTCTCATCAACTCGGCATTTTTGAGACTTGCAGACATATTCAGGGCAGGGTGAGTAGACCGTATTACGAGCCACAAAATCGACCATGGCCTTGTGTAGATTGTAATTGTGTGGTTTGATCCATGGATCAGCCATGAATTTGTATATGTGTTTCAAATTACCACCCTATTCAACCTTATACTAAAACACAAATATTTGTTTCTAGTTTCAGTAGCCAATTGCACCAAACTTGCTAAGTACATGTATACTTATATAGCTAAGTATACTTTGAGGGAGTAATTATTGATTTTTTACTGAAATGCATAGTTCCATTGTACATTGTATACAGAACAAATACCTGTTTATAATTGATGACTAAAAGTATGCAGCTTTCATAAGCTGTATTTATTACATTACCACAACCTTTTTTTTTATCAGAAGATATATTATTTCATTAAATAAAATTATTTATCAATTTATGCATGAATTGAAATTTGCTCCCCCAAAGTATACTTTGCTGATCTTGCTAAGTACACTTTGTGGGAGCAGATTTCAATTTGTGCATACATTCATAAATAATTTAGTATACATAGCGACTTTGGTTAAATTGGCTACTGGTTTCATTCACAGATGGAAGACTCGGACCTATGACACAAACAAAAATGCCTATTAAAAAAATCCCATTACCCCACCCACTTGGTCTTGTACAGTACCATGGTACTGTACAATACCAAGTGGGTGGGGTAATGGGATTTTGTTTAGTAGCCATTTTTTTGTGTCACAGGTCAGAGAGAAATATACAGACTATCATAATTTTACACTTACAAACATTTTAGTCATAGGAAGTTTAGTGAAACGGGCCCCTGAATATTCGTGTTTGAACAGTTTCTAGACTAGTATTCAAATTTGGGAAGTATACAGTGATTTTATAGGGTGTATTTATATTCCATTAATCGGGATAAAAATCGAAAATTATTCACAGACAATGCATATAATCATTTCAAGCCAACCCACCTGAGGCCTAGGGTGGTTAACCCTTTTAGTGCTGAATAAAATGTTGTCGTCTGCTGTTTATATTTTATTTGCCATTTTATTCATCAAAAACATGGTTTGACAGTACTTTAGAATCATTTCCAATGGACAATGGAAATGATTCTAAAGTGCTGTCAAACCATGTTTTTATTCAGAAAGAAGACAAAATATGAAACAACAGCAGACGACAATTTTCGGTTCCCGCCTTCTATGGGTTAAATGCTTTATATAATGTTATTCATAAGTAAACAAGGATTTTCACTGCCATTTGCTTAAAATATACAGTTTCTTAAAAGTATCGGCTCAATTATATGGAGACAGAACCAGACACAATTCTCACATCTTGTCTATTATAAATGTTTTGTTTTCTTACAGGAACAACTTTATTCGATGGTGTATTCTACGTGTGACACAGCAGAGCGAGAAACATTTGGACAAAATTCTCAATGTTGATGAGTTCATGAGGAGAATATTCACAGTTTACCATAGCAACGACCCTGTCGCTCGGGCCCTCACACTTAGGTGAATATTACCTGTCATTACAAAATTGGGCCAAATTGATCAATCATCATTTCAGTGGGCCTGGTTGCTCAAAACCTCTGTTAGCTTAAAAGGGCCAGATTGCTCGAAACCTGTGTTAGCTTAACGGACTGTTAACTCCTTAACAATGTTAAGGATTTAAAAGTCCGTTAAGCTAACAGAGGTTTAGAGCAACTGGGCCCAGACTGTTAAATCCTTAACACTGTTAAGGATTTAACAGTCTGTTATGTCAGACCCGTGCTCCCCACATTCCCAACGTCAAGGTCAAATAGATTTTGGAAATTTAATATTCAGTAGACGCGTGCGAGTTTAGCAATTCTCCCATAACTTCGTTAGTGTACGAGCGATTGGCTTGAAACTTCATGTGTTTCTCATCATTCATATTTTCATTCCCCGCCCCACTCATGCTCCCTTCGTGCCCATGAAATTTCACTTTCAATTATAGATGCGTGCATGTTTCTCCATTCTCCTATAACTTCTTTACTGCATAAGCGATTGGCTTCAAATTTAATGTGCACATTTATGATCCAACACAGCGATGGGATACATGCCGGCAAGAGGGAATAAAGCGTACTGCCCATGTTTAAATTTGTTTTATTATTATTATCAAGGCTGCCAGCGAGGGGGTTAGCTTAATAGTGATAACGATGCCCTTGTATTACTTATATTATTACTTATATTTACATTGCATTTTAATTACATTAATGGTTTCAAAAATGTAAATAACCAAATAGGGCATTAAAGTTAAGAATCATTGTTTTGCATCATTTTGTCGCAACGCAACAGTGAAGCTGCCAGTCAACAGCGTGACGTTATTGACAACGCTGTGAACATTAATGATGTCAAACAAACCTTTACCAATCAACAATGTCGCAAGACATCATGTGGAGCTAATGTACAATGTATGTATTGAAACTTAACCCTTAGAAGGCGGGAACCGAAAACTGTCGTCTGCTGTTGTAACTTATTTTGTATTTTCTCTAAATAAAAACATGGTTTGGCAGCATTTTAGAATCATTTCCATTGGAAATGATTCTAAAGTGCTGTCAAACAATGTTTTTGATAAGAAAAATGGAAAATAAACAGCAGACGACAAATTTTAATTCAGCACTGTAAGGGTTGAACACAATTGGCAGGATAGAGACTTACCGTATTAAATATTCGGACACAATTTGCTTTAGGAAACCCTTATTACTCCAACAAATTGTATCCAAATACATTGTTATTGTGATTAAACCAGTACTGCCATACTAACCCTACATATTGGCAGACTCGGTCACTGTTGTGGGGAAACCATATACTTTTATGTGTTTCCCCATAAATGGTGTTTCAAATATGAGACACGCCATGTGATTTTGTACCTTCAGACATCTGCGTAATTTCATGAAATAGGTTTACAAAATTTTCAATATTTTCCGTAAATGGCATCAACAGTTGACAAAATGTTCAGAGTACATGCGGAATTCTATTCCGTTTGTACTCTAAACATTTTGTCAACTTTTGACTTTATTTATGAAAAAATATTGTAAATTTTGTAAACATATTTAATGAACTTATGCAGATGTCCGAAGGTACAAAATGACATGGCGTGTCTCATATTTCGGGTTATTAGGGTAACTTGCAAAGCGCGGTGGAAATTTAAATATTATTTATCGTCGCTGCAGGACGTTGGGCAGTATATCGATGATCATCTCTGAGCGGAAGAACATCCACCACAGCGTGATGATCAGTCTAGACTCCCATGATGCTGTCGAAGTGGATGCCGCCATTTTTGCAGCCCAAAAGTTTTCTGAACAGTCCAGGTAAGAGTCTCTCATGGTCCGAGTTTCATGCTCATCCGGGGGCCGTTTCACTAAACTTTGTACGACTAAAATGTTCGTAAGTGCAAAATTATGATAGTCTGCAAATTTCGCATTAACAATGTTTTTGTGTAAACAATCATTGGATCTACATTTTAGGGCCTGAAAATAGCTCTAGTCCTGAGGTCCTGTATCCTATTTCATAAAAATTTCAAAGTATACTTTTCTAGCAAAGTATACTTTGAGGGAGTAATCATTTATTTTTCCTGAAATGCATTATTTCATATAGAACTAACAAATGCATATATTTCATGATTAAAAGTATGCAGAATTATTATACTGAATTTATTACATTATCACAGCCAAATTGGCTGTGATAATGTAATAAATTCAGTATAATAAAAATTAATAAATTTATCATAAAATTGAAAATTTCTCCCGCAAAGTATACTTTGCTGGAAAAGTATACTTTGCAATGTTGATGAAATAGGCTACAGGACCTGCAAATTTTAATGTCAGACCTTTGTATTTTACAGGCAACAAGTCTGCTGGAGCTGTGATAAAATTGCGATCATCATTCAGTGGCGATGCTAAATCTGTTCTGATTATCGTTTTTTTTTTCCTGATATTATAAATTTATGGTGGCACAGTGGATTTACACATAGTGTGACAAGTCATTTTGCATGAAACAGACACGTATTTCTATCGTTTTTCTAGCGATTATCCTCTCAGACCTTCACAAAATTCGTCAGACCTTTCACTTTTTTCCTTGTTATGTCCCGGACCTACTGGTAAAAGCTGCTATTTTCAGGCCCTGCATTTATTTAACAAATATGCGATCTATGTTCAATAAATGTAAATCCATCAGTTGAAATTTCCAGACTATCATAAATTTGCACTTACAAACATTTTAGTTGTACAAAGTTTAGTGAAATGGCACCCAGACAGTCATCAGTTTTGCGCGTCCTTGTGCATATTACCGGTTCCCCCAGCCTATTTTAGCATTGTTGTATGTCATGTCTAGTTTTGGTGGCACCATGTCTGAATTTGGTAAAAAAATATATTATAATTTAATCGGACACCATTATAGGCATTCCATTTTTCAACCAAAATTTGATACTCAAAATAATATTTTTTCTTTACTGGGGAGGCCTAGGTGTCAGGAAATCACATCTGCGGCGATCTGGCATTTAAAAATTTCCTGGGGGAGGACCTCCAGACCCTCCCACTTTACGATTTTGCGCTCACGGAGGTCGGCTATGCCAAATTGTAATTACAGACCCCCCCCCCCCTACAATTATTTCTGTATCCGCCCCTGCATTCACTGTTTTATGATGATGTAATTTTCAAGTAATATAAAAAATATTGTTTCACTCACTGAATGTATTACTTTTTCAGAGTTTTATTCGCTTACTGTGCTCATTTTGTCCATGTGATGCAAAAAACAAATTTATTACCCCACCCACTTGGTCTCGTACAGTACTATGTTCTATTTATTTATTTATATCGAACATAGTACTGTATGAGACCAAGTGGGTGGGATAATTGATTTTTTTAATGGGCATTTTTTTGTGTAACAGGTCAGAGACTTCCACCTGTATTTTTTTCTGGCCTGACCATGCCCATTTTTAATCATGGGAGAAACACTACACTTACAACCTAAGTTAGTCCTTTAACTCTTTGCATGCTGGGAAACTTGTGGGATATAAATAGTTTGAAAATAGTAGACGACAATGCATTATATTTTCCTTTATTTCTCCTTGTAAATATCATGAATATGTCTTGCAGTTTCATTAGAATTGAGTCCAGAGGATGTATTCTAATGAAATGCCAAGAAATAAGAAACAAACGTGCAGGGCTCCAGATAAGGAATTAGTAATTGAGTATTTACACTCCATCATTTCTGAAGCAATTGGGTATTTCAAAATTTTAATTGGGTAAAATAAAATCACACTGCTGTTTACACATCAACAGCCAGCAATTATTGAATAGTTTGCTTCTAAATAAAAACATATCTTGGCATCGCATTAGAATTGTCTCCTTGGAGACAATTCTTATGAGATACCAAGATGTGTTTTCATGGAAAATAAGAAAAATATGTTATATTTGTGGTCTGTTTATTGTTTTCTGCAGCATGATAAATGTACCACAACATTGTAATTGCTTTTTGATACTCGCTACTTCTGATTTCAATTGGGTGTTTGGCAATTTTAATTGGGATTTAAACAAATACGCAGCTTATCTGGAGCTCTGTACAATGTACTTTGTTGGCTGTTATTTTAACCCTAGCATGCAAACAGTTAAAATTGACACTTAGAAGCAGTGCATAGATTTAAATAAGAAAACCAAAGAGTATTTATTTAACTCTTAAAAGATGGGAACCAAGTATTGTCAGTCGTTTTGGCATAGAAGGTTTACACTATCCGCAATTCCGGCTATGCAGCACCTGTCATGTTTTTGTAATGATCATTATCATACAGCAGAACTGTGCAAGCAGATCATGGGCCAGTTTTTGTCACGCCGCTTGCGGACAGCATGATATATAGAGAATAGTAGGTTAGTGCCGTGAATGGGAAAAAATATCTGGCAAGGCTCAGGAAACGGGATGGGCGAGGCTCTGCCGAGCACATCCCGTTTACGTGCCGCGCCAGATATTTTTTCCCATTCACGGCACTAACCTACTATTCTATTTATCCCGTCAACACCTACAAATGGCTGTAAAATGCAAAAATAGTATTGACTGGATATCAAAAATGTTTCACGGCACCGTGTTTCACGGCACATGCGCACTGTGTTGACGGGATAAAGTCGCAACATTGGCGTACGTCTGTATGTGTGTCCGGGTTAAAGTTTTTGGTTAAAGTTTTTCGGTATATGTACTATCAAAGCGACATCTAGTTATAAAATTGTAGGATATGCTATTGTAACTTTCAATTTTGTGCTGATAAACATTTTAGTTGTATGAAATTTAGTGACATGTAGTGAAATGTGGCTAAAATGAGCTAGGATGGCCAAAATTGCATAAGAACATTTATCCAGTTACCGCCACATTTGTGGTTGTGACTGGAGAAATGGGGCTTATGTGTTTTGTGACCTGTGTAGCTTTTAATGAAATAGCACACTCCCAGTGCTCCAGATAAGCTGCATATTTGCTTAAATACCCAATTAAAATTGTCAAAAACCCAAATAAAATCAGAAGTAGCGAGTCAAAAAGCAATACAAAATTTGTGGTACCTTTATCATACTGCAGAAAACAATAAACAGACCACAGATATAGCATATTTTTCTTATTTTCCATGAAAACACATCTTGGTATTTCATTAGAATTGTCTCCAAGGAGACAATTCTAATGAAATGCCAAGACATGTTTTCATATCGAAGCAAACCATTCAATAATTGCTGTCTGTTGATATGCAAACAGTAGTGTGATTTTATTTAACCAATTAAAATTTTGAAATACCCAATTGCTTCAGAAATGATGGAGTGACAATACTCAATTACAAATTCCTTATCTGGAGCTCCGCACTCCTGTAGCCTGATAACGATATATATTGTTAGAAGCATGACACTTGACAGGTGTGTCATTGATAGAATGGCAAACAGTGCAGATCCTGATCAGACTGTAGGGATGCACAGACTGATCTGCAACTACACTGGCAGGGATTTCCCTAGGATTTTTTAAATGCTGTAAACTTTTGAAAATGATTCATTTGCACCGCCAAGTTTTAAGGGTCCACAGGATGCAGTGTCAATTGCCAGTGTGGGTCCTTGGCCAATAAAATCCATCAGGGATGCAGAAAACAGGGGTCAGGGAAATCCCTGCACTGGTCGCAAAGTCCATTGGCCCCATTGCTCCAGTCACAGCCACATTTCAGGGTGTTTGCCGCCAACATCTGTGACAAGATATCCGAGATGATCAACAACATAGCGACGCCCGTCGACTCCAAATTGTCTCTCATACCTGTCCTCCAGCATATGCATCATGACGTTGCCTTGGCAACTAAGGTATGACACATTTGGTCCATCTATTCATATATTTAACAATGCTCACAAAATTTAATTTATACTGTCCCCAGGGATGGGTTTGAATATTGAACTTCAGTCCCTGCCCTAGGGATCAAAATTACTTCCATAGTATTTCCATCCCAATGGTCTTGTGGATGAGACTTGAAAAGCGGCGTCCCGTCCCTAAATGACCATAGCTGTTGCTGAGACGTTTAACCCATTAGCTTTTCATGTTTTTAGAGCATTGGACATGAATACCGGTAGCCTATTTCACCAACATTGCAAAGTATACTTATCTAGCAAAGTATACTTTGAGGGAGAAATTTTCAATTTAAAAACAAATTTATTAATTTTTATTATACTGAATTTATTACATTATCACAGCCATTTTGGCTGTGATAATGTAATAAATTCAGTATAATAATTCTGCATACTTTTAATCATCAAATATATGCAGTCGTTAGTTCTATATGACATAATGGATTTCGGGTAAAATATATGATTACTCCCTCAAAGTATACTTTGCTAGATAAGTATACTTTTGATTAAATTTTATGAAATTGGCTACAGAGGTTGTGTTTTCCATCCCCGCCCTAGGCATCAAAATTACTTTCATAGTACATTTATTTCCATCCCACTAGTCTTTTGGATGAGCCTTAAAACTGAAGTCGCGTCTCTAAATGATCGTAGCTGTAATTGAAGCATTATAATATTGATCACCGACTGAGGAAAGGACATTATGACATGTGTATAGCTTAGCCCATGATCTAGCGCAGTCTGACCTGGGCCTATGTTCACAAATATTTGCTATACACTGTATTTGCTTTGATGGCTAACTGCCATACTTTTTGTCGAGCCCTGGTTATGGGATTCATACACTTGGTTTAGTCTTCATTTTGACTTCAAATTGTTCAGTTAAACTTATTTTGAACTCAAATTGGTCAATCAAGCCGATTCTGAATTCAAATTCAAATTGGGCAATCAAACCGATTCTGAAGTCAAATTTGACAATCAAACTGATTTTGAACACAACTGTAAATGTTAATTTTGTAATCACAGATAAAGGTTAACAGAACTTGATTGATTTTGAAAATGATATTGAAGTAGATCCTGAAAAAGTTTATAAACATAGTTGTGTGTCTGTATTAGAGAATTAAAAAGGATAGGCTAGTGGTAAAGCACAAGACTTCAATACCAGTGTAGGTCCAGATCAAATAGGACACTCCTGGTACCTGATAACGACGGGTGTTTCACTTTTGGAATAGCGGGCGAACAGTGCAGATCCTGATCAGTCTGTGAGGATGCACAGACTGATCTGGATATACACTGGTCGCATAACTCATAAGTCCTGTTTCTCCAGTCACAGCCACAAATATGGTACTACCTATCTAGGCATGAACAAATATTGACATAATATTACCATCTTGGGGATGAGACTTGAAATTGAGGTCCTGTCTCTATATCATCTTTTTTTTTTTATGCCCCACCACAATAGTGGAGGGGGCATTTAGCTTTACCCTTGTCCGTCCGTCCATCCTTCCATCTGTCACCAACCTTGTAAGTCATAAAACTTTTAAACCGTACGAGCTGCAGACCTGGAACTTGGTAAGGTATGTAGCTTCCTTATGATGAGTAGATTCGCAAAGTTTATTTTGAGTTTTGATTCGACCTCGGGGTCATGGATTATTCCCCCCCCCCCTGGCTAAATCATGCTAGCTACACACCTGACACTTGGTATGTAGCTTCCTTATGGTGAGTAGATGCGCACAGTTTATTTCAATTTTTGTCGCGCCCGCTTGCGGACAGAGCAGTCGGCACCTTGACGTCCGTCCTTACGTACGTGGTGCGTCCGAATTTGCGTTAAAGTTTTTACATATGTTATATCTCTGCAACCTCTTCACTCATTGATTTGAAACTTCATATGCATATTTACCATCCTCCAAATATTCATTGTGCGCAATACTCATGCTGCCCACATGTCCAAGGTCAAATGTCTTTGCGTTAAAGTTTGTACGTATGTTCTATCTCTGCAACAGCTTCATCGATTGACTTGAAACTTCATATGCATGTTTACCATCTTCCAAATATTCATTGTGCGCAATACCATTGCTGCCCACATGCCCAAGGTCAAGGTCAAATGTCTTAGAAGAAGTTTGCATTAACGTTTTTGTAAACTTTGCGTAAACTTTTTTCTTTCTTTTTTTTGCCGCACCTGCTTGCGGACAGCGCGATATAGTCGGCACATTGGTTACAGTTTTTGCTTAAAGTTTTTCAGTATACTATCAAACATCGTTTAGTATTATCAAATGCCTCGGCGGGTGCGACATGCGGGCCTCGGCCATTTAGTTTATTCGACCCGGGGTCATGGATTATCTCCCCCTTTTCGAATTTTGCCTCATTTATTATCAAAGTATGTGGGGCATCTGTTTTCTATGAACACATTTTCTAGTTTTTTATTGTTTTTAGCCAGGTTTTTTTAAAAAAAATCCAGGCTATTGGATTGGCGAAAGCCAGGCGGGCGGCGGGCGGCGGGCGGGCGGGCGGGCGGGCGGGCGGCGGGCGGCGTCCACAATCAATGTTAAGTTTTCGTGTTTGAGTCCATTTCTTTGTTACTGTACCACCTAGGACCACCAAACTTTCACAGCTTCATAATCAAGGGGTGCCCACCACATATCACTATCCAACATGTTACTTTTTTTTTAACTTGACCCATTTTTTCCGAGCAGTCGACTTAGCCATTTTCAATGTTAAGTTTTCGCGTTTACAATGTTAAGTTTTCGTGTTTAAGTCCATTTCTTTGGTACTGTACCACCTAGGACCACCAAACTTTCACAGCTTCATAATCAAGGGGTGCCCACCACATATCACTATCCAACATGTTACTTTTTGTTTAACTTGACCCATTTTTTCCGGGCAGTCGACTTAGCCATTTTTATGCCCCCGCCACCGAATGGTGAGGGGGGCATATAGTGTTACCGGCGTCCGTACGTACGTACGTACGTCCCGAAACCTTAACGCTGGGTAAATGGCTTATAATTTCTGTTTCCTTGCTCGGATCTGCTTCACATTTCACACACGCATTGCTCAAATGGTCCTCTGCCACCCTGTGACAAATCCACATTCGTGCCGCCCCCGCCAAGCCCAGGGTCAAGGTCACACACTTGGTGCGTTCGAAACCTTAACGCTGGGTAAATGCCTTATAATTTCTGTTTCCTTGCTCGGATCTGCTTCACATTTCACACACGCATTGCTCCAATGGTCCTCTACAGCCCTGTGAAAAATCCACATTCGTCGCGCCCCCGCTAAGCCCAGGGTCAAGGTCACAGACTTGGTGCTTTCGAAACCTTAACGCTGGGTAAATGGCTTATCATTTATGTTTCCTTGCTCTGATCTGCTTCACATTTCACACACATTGCTCCATGTCCTCACGCCCTTTGACAAATCCACTTCCCGTCGGGCGGCTTACCAAAGTCGTTTGCACAGATTGTGGCCTCGACCCTACGGCAGTATGGCTTAAAATTAATCTTCCTTGCCGGACGCTTCACATTTCACACACGCATTGTCTGTCCCCTGCCACCCGCTAGTCCAAGGGTCAAGGTCAGGTCACAAGACTTGGTGCTTTCGAAACTTACGCTGGGTAATGGCCTTATATTTCTGTTTCTTTGCTCGGATCTGAAACCTTCACATTTCACACACCGCATTGCTCCAGTGGTCCTCTACCAGCCCTGTGATACAAATCCACATTCGTCCCGCCCCCGCTAAGCCTAGGGTCATGGTCACAGACTTGGTGCTTTCGAAACCTTAACGCTGGGTATATGGCTTATAATTTCTGTTTCCTTGGTCGGATCTGCTTCACATTTCACACACGCATTGCTCCAATGGTCCTCTACCGCCCACTGTGACAAATCCACATTCGTCCCAGCCCCCGCTAAGCCCAAGTGGGTCAAGGTCACAGACTTGGTGCTTTCGAAACCTTAACGATGAGTAAATGGCTTATTTAATTTTCTGTTTCCATTGCTCGATCTGCTTCACATTTTCACACACGCATTGCTCCAATGGTCCTCTACCGCCCTGTGACAAATCCACATTCTGCCCCCACCCCCGCTAAGCCCAGGGTCAAGGTCACAGACTTGGTGCGTTCGAAACCTTAACGCTGGGTAAATGCCTTATAATTTCTGTTTCCTTG
Source organism: Conchocele bisecta (assembly GCA_029237695.1). Lineage (NCBI taxonomy): Eukaryota > Metazoa > Mollusca > Bivalvia > Lucinida > Thyasiridae > Conchocele > Conchocele bisecta. Next base: position 56,679,928 of record CM055269.1, read on the forward strand.
CTCGGATCTGCTTCACATTTCACACACGCATTGCTCCAATGGTCCTCTGCCACCCTGTGACAAAGTCACATTTGTGCCACCCCCGCCAAGCCCAGGGTCAAGGTCACAGACTTGGTGCGTTCAAAACCTTAACGCTGGGTAAATGCCTTATAATTTCTGTTTCCTTGCTTGGATCTGCTTCACATTTCACACACGCATTGCTCCAATGGGCCGCTGCCACCCTGTGACAAATCCACATTCGTCCCGCCCCCGCCAAGCCCAGGGTCAAGGTCACAGACTTGGTGCGTTTGAAACCTTAACGCTGGGTAAATGCCTTATAATTTCTTTTTCCTTGCTCGGATCTGCTTCACATTTCACACACGCATTCCTCCAATGGTCCTCTGCCACCCTGTGACAAATCCACATTCGTGCCGCCCCCGTCAAGCCCAGGGTCAAGGTCACAGACTTGGTGCGTTTGAAACCTTAACGCTGGGTAAATGCCTTATAATTTCTGTTTCCTTGCTCGGATCTGCTTCACATTTCACACACGCTTTGCTCAAATGGTCCTCTGCCACCCTGTGACAAATCCACATTCGTGCCGCCCCCGCCAAGCCCAGGGTCAAGGTCACACACTTGGTGCGTTCGAAACCTTAACGCTGGGTAAATGCCTTATAATTTCTGTTTCCTTGCTCGGATCTGCTTCACATTTCACACACGCATTGCTCCAATGGTCCTCTGCCACCCTGTGACAAATCCACATTCGTCCGACCCCCGCCAAGCCCAAGGTCAAGGTTACAGACTTGGTGCGTTTGAAACCTTAACGCTCGGGTAAATGGCTTATCATTTCTGTTTCCTTGCTCGGATCTGCTTCTCATTTCACACACGCATTGCTCCAATGGTCCTCTGCCACCCTGTGACAAATCCACATTCAAATATGCCTTGTTTTCTTTGGCTGCCAGCGGGGGCATTCGTGTGCCGACAGGCCACATTTCTAGTCAATGTTAAGTTTTCGCGTTTACAATGTTAAGTTTTCGTGTTTAAGTCCATTTCTTTGGTACTGTACCACCTAGGACCACCAAACTTTCACAGCTTCATAACCAGGGGGTGCCTACCACATACAACTATCCAACATGTGACCATTATTTTTACCTTCACCTATTATTTCTACGTACATGTAATTGACTTAGCCATTTTCAACGTTAACTTTTTAAAGTACGTCTGGTTAAAGTTTTTTGGTTAAAAGTTTTTTGTTAGACTGTATCTCTGCAACTGCTTCGCCCATTACCTTGAAACTTCACATGGGTGTTTATCATCATCCATATTTTCATTCTAACCCCCAACCGTGCGGCCCCTGTGCCCAATGTCAAGGTCAAATTACTTGGAATTTTTTTGTTAATTTTTTTTCGTGTACTATATCTCTGCAACTGCTTCATCCATTACCTTGATACTTCACATGGGTGTTTATCATCATTGTCGCACCCGCTTGCGGAAAGCGCGATATCGTCGGCATTTTGGCATATGTCCGTCTGTCCGTCCGTACGTCCGTGTGTCCGGTTAAAGTTTTTTTTTCGTTAAAGTTTTTCTATCTACTATATCTATTTTTTTAGTGTCCATGCCTCGCCCCAAGGCGCGACATGCAGGCCACGGCCATCTAGTCTACAAAAAGTGGGTATAATTATGTTATCCAAGTGTCTATGCTTGGAAAAAACCTGGCCTTCGTGGCTTTGCCTCGTTTCTTGTTTTATTTTCACACAAAAACATGTACAAACAAGACAAATTACTCTATATCATCTTACCTGTTGCTGAGACATAGACAATTAACACTTTCACCCCTAAGTAACTGAAATGGATTTTGATGTCAATTTTGCAACCAATGCAATCCTCACAAAATGATTTTCAGACTAGTCCATTTATGAAAAGGAGGTGTTTTGTTTTCAAAAATATGAAAATTACTTGCAAAGCATGCAGATCCTGATGAGACGGCTCGTCACAAGCCGGCTTATCTGAATCTACACTGTTTGCCAATACCACTATACAGGCCTGTGGTGTTGAAAGGGTTAATAACTTTCACGTTCCTTCATTTGTGTATTTCAGGCTAGGAATGTGTGTCTATCACTTTTGTCCAATTACCAAGCTGAAAAGTTCATCACACTCACGATTACAACAATGTCTCGGCTGTCGGCGTTGGCGTTGATCGACATACCGGCACAAGTCGACCTTCTGTTGACACATCTACATGGCGACAAAAGGTCGGCGGTCAAGGTCGTAATCCTACAACAGTTGCATAGACTCGCAAGGAATTCGCCGCATTTATGGACATATCAGCAAGTCCAGGTTTGTTAACCCATTGCAGTCTGATATTACAACTTTGTTCTCATGAAATTGTACCACTATTTTGCTTATTCTTCCATTAATTTAACCCTTTCACCCCTAAGTAATGGGAATAGATTTTTATATGTTAATTTCCGGACCGATCCAGTCGTCATAAAATGATTTTCAGTGTAGTCCATTTATGAAAAGGGGGTGTTTTTGTTCTCAAAAATGTGAAAATTACATGCAAAATGTGCAGATCCTGATGAGACGGCTCGTCACAAGCAGGCTCATCTGGATCTACACTATTTGCCAATACCACTATACAGGCCTGTGGTGTTGAAAGGGTTATGATATATGTTGTGACCATTCATTTAAACCGTTTAATCGAATGAGTGGCGTATACTTTTAAGGACATTTTTTGAAAATAGTAACTTTTTGTACTGTTGTAATTATATCCCACATGTAATGCAGTAATACTCCGAAACATAATAGATTATGGTCATTGACATTAAGGTACATGCCCACTCAGTAGGCACAAATGTTCTTTATAGGAATTAAATAAGTGTATAAATGTGTCGCTATTCCACCAGTTCTAAAAATTGAGAGTGCCTGTTATATAGATATAATCTCATTATCTGTATCCTTGTCCGCACAATAACTAGAGTACGACTTGACGGATCATAACCAAGTTTGGTACACATGGTTATCATGTCAAGAGGAAGAACACTATTAGTTTTCAGTAAGTTATCTCCCCTTGTTGACTGGCCTTAATGGGCGTATATCGTCACTGTTGTCAGTAGCCTATTTCATCAACATTGCAAAGTATACTTTAGTAGCAAAGTATACTTTGAGGGAGAAATTTTCAATTTTTTTTTAAATTTATTAATTTTTATTATACTGAATTTATTACATTATCACAGCCATTTAATGGCTGTGATAATGTAATAAATTCAGCATAATAATTCTGCATACTTTTAATCATGAAATATATGCATTTGTTAGTTCTATATGAAATAATGCATTTCAGGAAAAATAAATGATAACTCCCTCAAAAAACATCTATTGTGCATCAGGGGCCCGTTTCACTAAACTTCGTACGATAAAAATGTTCGTACGAAGATTTCTATGAAATTGATTTTCACATTAACGTGTTTCTTTAATGCTACCATTTTGTATCTACGGATTCATGTCATTAAATGCAGCCCATCCACGAAATAGTTTTCAAAATCGTCTGTTAGAACAAATGTTGTTGTGAATTTCAATTTTGCACTTACAAACTTTTTAGTCGTACGAAGTTTAGTGAAACGGCCCGCTGATGTTTATGTGAGACCCTGTTCATTTCGTTGTTATTTTGTTTGCAGGAATTGTGCAACTTCGTGCAATTGATACCATACACTGGGTTAAAGGTCGGAGCTTTGAAAGTGCTCACCTGCCTCTCCAAGTCTGTGGCTTTCAAAATCTTCTTCACCAAACAAGGTAATGCTTTTCAATACAGTGGAACATATGTGATCATAACTTTGAAGGGTTTCTTGGTCATTTATCTCAGGTGATAATGCCTGTTCGTGATCGCATAGCACACAACTATGGCTCGGAATAATCAAATGCCTGATTTACAGTGAAACATCGCTAAACCGGACACCCTGGGGATGCCCCAGGGTGTCCAATTTAGCGAGGTTTCACTGTATTTCAAATATTCTCTCTCTATAAATATATATATATATTGCAATTTCACTTGTCTCATGTTAGTGGAAAATAAGACATAGTGGCCGTAGGCTTTGTCATAGGTGTCAACAATGTGTCAACATTGAGCTACTGGTAGTAGTTGAGACACTGCCTGGTGATTGCCTGGCTCGTATTCTGTAAATGTTGAAAGTTGGGAGAAATCACTGTCGGAGCGAATTTTCATATTTTTGAGAACAAAAACACCCCTTTTCCATAAATGGACTAGTCTGAAAATCATTTTGTGATGGTTGGATTGGTAAGAAAATCAACTTATCAAAATCCATTCCAGTTACTTAATAGGTGTGAAAGGGTTAATTGTAGACAATTCTTTATAATACAGAAACATAGCGCTATTTTTTTTGTAATCAATGTGTGTCTGTAATGGAACACTCTTCGTAAATGTGGTACATGTATTATATGATCTTCTCACAGTAAAATATAAATTTAGTTCACAAATGTTTCTTACATGTATAGAGAAAATGCCAAATTATGCCCTACCAAATTGTCTCCCCTGATTATCACACTTTCTGGTTGTAATCAGGTACCCTGAGAGCTCCAGATAAGCTGCGTATCTGCTTAAATACCCAATTAAAATTGCCAAAAACTCAATTCAAATCAGAAGTAGAGAGTATCAAAAAGCAATACAAATTGTGTGGTACCTTTATCATGCTGCAGAAAACAATAAACAGACCACAAATATAGCATATTTTTCTTATTGTCGAGCCCGCTTGCAGAAAGCGAGACATAGTGATCACAATGACGTCCGGGTGTCCGTGCGTCCGTCCGTCCGAAATCTGCGTTAAAGTTTGTAAATACCTTATATCTCTGCAGTCCTAAGTCACATTGACTTAAAACTTCATATGCTTATTAGTCATCATCATCCATATATTCATACTGTATCCCACTCATGCGGCCCCTGTGCCCTTTGTCAAGGTCAAATGACTTAGAAGTTTGCGTTAAAGTTTCTGTCAAAATTTGCGTTAAAGTTTTCACATACCTACTATCTCTGTAACCGTAAGTCAGATTTGCTTGAAACTTTGTATTGGGCATCATCCATATAATCATTCTGTGTCCCACTAATGCGGCCCCTGTGCCCCAAGGTCAAGGCCAATTGACTTAGAAGTTTGTGTTATTATAAAATCTGCGTTAGGCTACAAATAATTAATGTTTAGATTCTCATCCCCGCCCGCCCCTAATAAAACGGCCAGCCCAACAAAACAAGAACTTTAAGTGACTTAGAATATTCCATATCAGTTGAACTCATTTTCAATATGCTCATATCGGGGCACAAGATTTATTAGCGATGTGGATGTTAGTAAAAGCACGTGCTCAGCAGCACATTTGATCCACTGTGTGTAATTGCTGAGTCACTGGCCGATTACATGATCGGCGCAATGAGAATTCATTTTTTTTTCCAAGATAATTGTATGATCAATACGTACGGTTGGCTCTGTTTACGTATATTTCTGACAGCTTCCAATCAAAAATTGCTATTTGGTGAATGAAGCACCATCAACCAATCGTAGATCGTTCTACTTCTTATGTAAATTAGCTTTACTCCGGACTTGTTTGTTATGATTTACTTTGGTTCTTTTATCGGGATCCGGTCAAAATTACATCAGAATATAATAATGCCGTGCGGTATTGAGCTTTGCATTGTCGATAATATATGTAAACTGTTCAGCCAAAAAAAATGAACGAACTAGAGACGTACATCAGTGCACACAAAATTTTAAATTCCCTCATTAAATTATCATATTCGATGGTAGCATTGATCCCACTGTTTAAAATGGGTACGTTTTAGTTTGGGTACGAAATACAGAGACCTACTACAAATATCGTACCCGAAGCCTAGGCAAACAAGTCCGCCTGGAGTTGTAAATAAACTATGTTCGAACTGTCAATCAGCGATCTTTCTTGGAAGTTTTGTTTGTTATTACCAGAAAAATAAAAGGTGAACTAATACTGTTTTATTTTTGGCAGAGACTTTGGTCAAATTGGAACACGACCAGTCGGGCTACCGACAATGGTATTCCGGGAAAATTGACACGACCGGACCAAATTTTTACTAGACTCGGTTGGTCGGTCGGTCGGACGTGCCTTAGTGTTGAGCCCTGCATAGCCTGCCCATGTGGTCCACATGCCGAAGGTCAATGTCAAATGAATTTGTGTTAAAGTATTTACATACCTTATATATATCTCCACAACACTTACTCCAATTTACTTCCAACATCCAATACTTCTTATTCATCATCCATATTTTCATTCTATAGCCTTCCCATGTGGTCCACATGCCCAAGGTCAATGTCAAATGACTTTAAAATTTGCGTTAAAGCTTTTACATACCTTATATCTCCACAACCCTTAATTCAAACTTCAAATAAATACACTCTGAGACCATCAAATGCCTCGGCGGGCTTGACATGCGTCATGCATCTGGTTTTCCATGAAAACACATCTTGATATTTCATTAGAATTGTCTCCAAGGAGACAATTCTAATGAAATGCCAATATATGTTTTCATTTCGAAGCAAACTATTCAATAATTGCTGTCTGTTGATATGTAAACAGTAGTGTGATTTTATTTACCCTATTAACATTTTTAAATACCCAATTGCTTCAGAAATGATGGAGTGACAATACTCAATTACTAATTCCTTAACTGGAGCGCTGTACCATTACTAGCAATCAATCCTGGTTTCAGATTTCCATAGCAGTTTGCTGGACGTTTGTAACCTGTGTTATGTGCATGAAGACGCCACACTAGTTGCCAAGGCGATAGAGTTTTACACCCACCTCGCAATCGCATATAGCAGGACCAGTAAGTATGCCTGGGGTACCCCGGGGCCGTTTCACTCAACTTCGTACAACTAAATTGTTCATACGTGCAAATTTAGGATCGTCTGGAAATTTCAATCGATGGATTTACAGTTATTGAGCATAGGCTGCATCCATTAATTGTTTACAAGAAAACATTGTTAATTTGTAATTAACATAATTTTGCACTTACGCACATTTTAGTCATACAAAGTTTAGTGAAACGGTCCCCTGCTGGCTATTCAGTATTGAGATCTGACAATGTGTCCAACCATGGAAGCGGTCAGTGAAAGAAGGGGGATAACTCCAATGGTAGGCTCCCATGGCTAGCTTTTGGGAATGTGTCCAACAGTTGACAGTGTCAGTGGAAGAAGGGGGCTAACTCCCACTGGAAGAAGGGGGCTAACTCATTTCCATTTCCGACCCCAGCATGCTCCCCCTTACCCTAGGTCACGGACATATAACTTTTAAATTCCCACCTCGGTACATTCATTCTGCTATAACCAATTTACCACACGAGTGATTCACATGAAACTTTATATGCATGTTTGTCATCATTCATAAAATTTTCAGTAGATGACTGCACATTCCTCTATTCTCCTATAACTTCTTTACCGTATCAATGTGCATGTTGGTGATCCAGCCACCACAGCGATGGGATACATGCCGTTGGAGACGTTCTTGTTATATGTGGCCATGACTGGTGAAATGGCTTGTTAGAAGCATGACAGAAGTTTCATTGATGGAGTGGCGAACAGTGCAGATCCTGATCAGACTGTGCGTATGCACAGGCTGATCTGGATCTACACTGGTCGCAAAACCCGTAAGTGCTATTTCTCCAGTCACAGCCACATATTGTTTGTCAGAGGGCAGTGAGTATTGGTGCGGCCAGAACCTGATGGATGCAGCCATGACGGCCATTCAGACCCAGACCCTCATTGGGGTCTCGCAGTCCGGTGAGAAGGAACAGCAGGCACTGAAGGTATAATCGAACCCCCAGAAACGACTGACCTTAGTTGTTGATAGGCCGTTAAACACCAATAAGGTTATTCTAATTTCAGGGCTGAATATATGTTTTTCGATGTAAATATTCCGTTCTGCTTTCAGGATTTTCCCCCAAATGCAGCAGGTTAAATAGGATTGAACCCGTTTGCCCGGCCTTACATGACCTTAGCTGTTGATAGGCAGTTAAACACCAATAAACAAAGCTAACCTATGTACCTACAACAGCCACCTCTCTACAACAGCCAGTTTTGTGTCTTCCCATCGGTGGCTATTATAGAGAGGTTACACAATCTGGGACAAATATGGTCATGTCACATATCAAGGTATCGAGGAGACGATCATTCTGGAGCATTTTTGTCAAAATCAGATTATTATGTCATCCAAGATGTCCGCCGAAATTGACAGGCTGTGCTGTTTCTAATTTACTATTTAATTGGGATACTAATTTTAGGTGAGCGATACAGGCCCATTTCAGCCTCTGGTTTAAAATGTGTACTAAAAATTAGGTCATTTGACTAGCTCAGCTCAGCCTTCACCAATGAAACTTATGCAAACATTAAGATCCACATCCAGCTGGCTCATGAAGATATACATACTGTGTTTTCCAGAAGTTTTCAGATTTGCAAATAAAATAAGTCCCTTACGCCGCTATCTTAATTTTGTGTCGTCTGCTGTTCATTTTCCATTTTTATAATCAAAAATATGCTTTGACAGCACATTAGAATAATTTACAACATGCTTTGACAGCACTTCAGAATTGGAAATGATTCTGAAGTGCTGTCAAACCATGTTTTTATTGAGAAATAAGGCAATATATACAAGCAACAGCAGACGACAATTGTTGTAAGTAGCGGTCTAAGGGTTAAACAATATTGCAGTTTTATAACAGTTGGTCGTCTATTACTTTGACAGAATAAACAAGATACCTGTAGCCTATTTCATCAACATTGCAAAGTATACTTTACTAGCAAAGTATACTTTGAGGGAGAAATCATTTATTTTTCCTGAAATGCATTATTTCATATAGAACTAACAAATGCATATATTTCATGATTAAAAGTATGCAGAATTATTATACTGAATTTATTACATTATCACAGCCATTAAATGGCTGTGATAATGTAATAAATTCAGTATAATAAAAATTAATAAATTTTTCAAAAAATTGAAAATTTCTCCCTCAAAGTATACTTTGCTACTAAAGTATACTTTGCAATGTTGATGAAATCGGCTACAGTTGTGGTCAAATTACTTGATGACGGTATTATAAAAGTGTGTTCAAGCCACTTCCCACCCTTACATATAAACCATAAGAAATGTTCTCCCAATGTCTATATATGATTGCGGTACATGTTTTCTGTTTGTTTTCAGCTGTGTTTGCAATGTGCAGTGGAACTGGTGAAATCACAGCCCAAAACTGCCGAGCCTCTTGTAACGTGTATATCAAGTCTGCTCTCCGAGTCCAATGGTGTGTAAACAGCTTCTTTAACCCTTTCACCCCTATTACGTAACTGGAATTGATTTTGATATGTTAATTTTGCAACCAAATCAACCGTCACAAATTGATTTTCATACTAGTCCATTTATGAAAAAGGGGTGTCTTTGCTGTAAAAAGTATGAAAATTACTTGCAAAAAGTGCAGATTTTGATGAGACGGCTCGTCATGAGCCGACTCATCTGGATTTACACTTTTTGTCAATACCACTATACAGGCCTGTGGTGTTGAAAGCGTTAAATAACCTTACAGCATGATTACATTTGTGACAATGTACATCCTGGTGCTAGCTTATACATACTCACACGGTCACATTGGCATCAAAGTGCTATTGGCAGTGATGCTACTAAACCCTTTCACCCCTAAGTAACTGGAATGCATTTTGATATGTTCATTTTGCAACCAATTCAATGGTCACAAAATGATTTTCGGACTATTCCATTTATGAAAAGTGTTTTTGTTCTTAAAAATATGAAAATTACCTACAAAACCTGTCACCTGACTCAACTGTGTGACTGTGCAGAATGATCTAAACTCCCTTTGTCAGTCACGGCATGCATTTGTTCCACAGGCACCCTGGGTATTGTGGATTATGATGAGGTGGAGACCAATCCGATCGTCACAAAATGATTTAAAATATTCTTAAAAATATGAAAATGACTTGCAAACAGTGCAGATCCAGATGAGATGGCTCGTCACGAGCCGTCTCATCTGGATCTACACTGTTTGCCAATACCACTATACAGGTCTGTGGTGTTGAAAGGGTTAACACTACAAAACATAAAGCCAGCATGTGCAACTACTGTCAATCCAGATGTCAAACCAATTACATGACCTTGACCTTTGTGACCTTCGAAATGATGCTGAACTACTTAGGGCTATTCCATTTAAACATATGGACAGGGGAGGAGGGAAGGCACTTTGAAATTTGACCGTCCCTCTATAGAAGCATATTTCTGTCATGTCCATCCCCCTATATACGCACCTTTCGATGATTAGGTACCTCACATAGAAGTGATTTTTTTCAGCCAGTTCACTACCTCCTTTGCAGTGAATTTCAGTGTTCATTAACCGTCACACTAGAAACATTTTGTTGTTATAACCCCCCGCAACGAGTTGTGGGGGGGGGGGGTATACTGGAGACAGGTTGTCACTAAACTTAACATCAGAGAAATATTGTTATGACCTTCATCTAAAATGCTTAATATTTCACACATGCATTCCTGTAAGGCTCTATTACCATGCTGTGCCAAATCCACGACCGTCCAACCCCCGCTGATCCCAAGGTCAAGGTCAAATAATTAGTCTCTTTATAAAACTTAACATCAGAGAAATATTGTTATAACTTCTATTTCCTTCATCCAAAATGCTTAATATTTCACACATGCATTCCTGTAAGGCTCTACTACCATGCTGTGCCAAATCCACGACCGTCCAAGCCCCGCTGATCCTAAGGTCAAGGTCAAATACTTGGTCTCTTTACAAAACTTAACATCAGAGAAATAAGTTATAACTTCTATTTCCTTCATTGAAAATTCTTAATATTTCACACATGCATTCCTTTAAGGTTGTACTATCATGCTGTGACAAATCTACGACTGTCCAACCCCCGCTGATCCCAAGGTCAAGGTGACATAGTTAGTCTCTTTACAAAACTTAACATCAGAGAAATATGTTAACTTCTATTTCTTTCATCGAAAATTCTTAATACTTCATGCATGCATTCCTCTAAGGCTCTACTATCATGCTGTGATAAATCCTGCTGTGAACACGAGGTCAGTGTCACATACTTAGACTCTTTACAAAAATTAACATCAGAGAAATCGGTTATAACTTCTATTTCCTTGCTCAGATCTGCTTCACATTTCACACACGCATTGCTCCAATGGACCTCTTCCACCTTGTGACAAATTTACGTTCGTGCCACCCCGCTAAGCCCAGAGTCAAGGTCACAAGCCCACACACTTGGATATTTTTTTACATATTTAGGGGTACCTGGGCCCACTCGGGGGGTATTCTGTAAGCCTCGCTTACTGACCGCACTTGTTTGTCGCGGCACCACATCAGGGCCGTTGCCAGAGGTAAAAATCTACCGAGGCAAATCTTATGAAATGTGTATCCAGTGGGAGCGCGTAGCGCGACCCCCATCGTAAAAAAATAATTGGCAAAATTTCTACCGAGGCAACTTCCTCGGTTCGCCTCAATGTGGCTACGGCACTGCACATTAAAATGTGTATGGCCCAAGTATTTAAGACAGTTTTAAGGCAGTGTTAAAAGTTAATAAAAACAAAGTTAAAATCGTATGTAAAATAATCAATAGGTTAAAAAGTAATAATATTAGTAACTGAAATACGTATTTAATGGTTATTTCAAACGTTTTTGGAGTACACTAACATGTTCAAGCGCAATTATAAACATTTTTGGAGTGTGTAAATAGGAGTTACTTCTGCTTCTGACTTCCGAGTTACGATGCGTGAGAAAATGGAAACGACGCAGTCCACGGTTCGGAAAATTGTACTACAAAACACGTTAGCATTAACATCGGACCGTGATGTACCATGTACTAAAATACCTACAGATTCCCTTGAAACATGTCTATTTCGATCTGACATTGCCGCTTTGTTATATGTACTTCTAGTGCTATAAAGTTTCTCCAAGTTTGTGGGTTGATCAGGAGACAAGAAATTAGCCTTGCAACCAGCGTTCGAACCTTGGTCAGTTTGCCGTATCAATGTTTTATGGGAATAATTATCGGCAATTCACTAATTTTTTGACAACTACCTTGCTGGTATATTTCGGTGCCGAATTGTCAGGAAGGTGCAATAAAACCACGAGGATTCGTGCAGGATTTGTCTCTAGAATTTGAGGTAGAGTTCCCAGTCATGCGACGCCATGCAAAATAAAGGGGAGAAAGTCACATTAACAACAACCACATCATTTTTTTTTACTTTGATATTTTATTAGACCATGCAGGTACAAAGTGTCGGGGGTGTCAAAACCTTACTCAACTAACCATCCTGTTGTAACGTTGTTGTTGTCACAATCTGGGCCCGGTTGTTCAAAACACCAGTTAGCTTAACGGACTGTTAAATCCTTAATGGACTGTTAAATCCTTAACTGAATGGTTAAAATCTCTGTTAAAACAGAGATTTTAACTATTCAGTTAAGGATTTAACAGTCCGTTAAGCTAACGGATGTTTTGAGCAACCGGGCCCAGACTTGCAACTTCTGTGGAACCTTACTAACAACGCAGTAGTCCTGCATACATACTTTTATTCACACACAATCGATCGTATAGTGGATTTATTCTAAAACATAGATCTCATAGTCTCAGAGTTAGCACACATGCCCAGACTATCAAATGCGCCATAAGGCGACCCGGCGTGGGTCCAACCTTACGACCAACCAACGTGAGTGTATACCGCTAAGTGAGCAGTTTTTACACTCCCCAGACAGTCCAAACGGACGACCTTATATATTCTATGGATGACATTTAATGCTGTGGCATCAGAATTATCTGGTTTCAACCAGCTACGAGTAGTATTTATCAACATGTCCGTCACACCGATATGAACCTGGAGCAACTACTTTGCTATAGAAGTAACGGTAGTAAAGCCAGAGTGCTATGTTTAGTTAGAGTCCTGTATGCCATGAGGGCATATCCATGTTTTACAAACATACGGTAATGTCTAGTTACTACCCTATTCATCGTAACAAATGAGTATTTAAATTTAATAATTAGGGATAATTGGAATGAAGAATGCTACATTTGCTGAAATTAGACAATGACTTTTAAGGATTATCTTCACCTGTCACGGATCTCCTGAACAATGACAAATCGGTCCCTAATTAGACAGGCTGTAGTCTAAAGTTCGAACAAAGGCAGTTTCCAGCGGTTACTGGAACATACATTAGATCAATGTACTGAATGTACTCAGACGAGGTTATCTCTAGAATTGGTTGAATGTTAACAATATCTGAATATATTCACAAGAATATACCAGAAACTACTGTCTGTTTCACGAAAGCTGCCCAAATTTTACGGCCATATAAACAATTCAAAAATAATATTTTTTTCGATATTAAATTAAAGGAAAATTTAAGAATGATCCTTCTTTTAATTTTGTGAAATTTGGTCAAATATTGATTTTATTGCGAAATTTTTTTTTTCCCATGTTAAATCCCCATAGACATCTTCACAGAGTGATTTTTTTTGAATTTCAGAAATACTGGACCGATTTTCAAAATTTAACTTTTTTTTTCTTAGATCATATCCAAGCTGTCTAGCCAGATTTTTTCGTTTTCTGACTCCTCCCACAGCTGCTCCACCTCCTTTTCCCCCATGTTAAATTCCCATAGACAAATCAATTTCTCGTAATAAAATCAATATTTGACCAATTTTCACGAAATTGATAAAATTTAATATTATCCCAAAAAATACTGTTTTTGCATTGTTTATATGGCTGTAAAATTTGGGCAGCTTTCGTGAAACAGACAGTAGGCAATGTAGCTTAGTTAAATTTTAACAAATGATGGTATGATGGTAGTGGCTTAGGAAAGAATTTAACACACAATGGTTTATTATTATTTGAAGTACATATTCGCGAGAGCTCTCTACTCACTTTTTTTTAGTTTTATCACTATCAATAGTGTCCATTACAGGGAAGAATGAGGTGATCCTCTGCGAATGCCTGGCAGCTATTGGCTCCATTGGGCACGACGAGCTGTGTAAGTCCTGTATCCCACAGGTACTGGGCGTGCTACAGTCGGCTGTACTGTCTGGCAGGGAACTTCAGCAGCTACAGGTATGGTTGACATATTCCGTACGGAGGTATAGCTGTTGTGTATTCAGAGATCCTGATAAGGTGTGTATTGGCGTACTTTACGCAATTATTATACCCCCCGTAACGAGTTGTGGGGGGGGTATACTGGAGTCAGGTTGTCCGTCCGTCCGTCCGTCCGTCCGTAAATTTAACATCAGAGAAATATTGTTATAACTTCTATTTCCTTCATCTAAAATGCTTAATATTTCACACATGCATTCCTGTAAGGCTCTACTACCATGCTGTGCCAAATCCACGACCGTCCAACCCCCGTTGATCCCAAGGTCAAGATCAAATACTTAGTCTCTTTATTAAACTTAACATCAGAGAAATATTGTTATAACTTCTATTTCCTTCATCTAAAATGCTTAATATTTCACACATGCATTCCTGTAAGGCTCTACTACCATGCTGTGCCAAATCCACGACCGTCCAACCCCCGCTGATCCCAAGGTCAAGATCAAATACTTAGTCTCTTTACAAAACTTAACATCAGAGAAATATTGTTATAACTTCTATTTCTTTCATCTAAAGTGCTTAATATTTCACACATTCATTCCTGTAAGGCTCTACTACCATGCTTTGCCAAATCCACGACCGTCCAAACCCCGCTGATCCCATGGTCAAGGTCGAATTCTTAGTCTCTTTACAAAACTTAACATCAGAGAAATATTGTTATAACTTCTATTTCCTTCATCTAAAATGCTTAATATTTCACACATGCATTTCTGTAAGGCTCTACTACCATGCTGTGCCAAATCCACGACCGTCCAACCCCCGCTGATCCCATGGTCAAGATCGAATTCTTAGTCTCTTTACAAAACTTAACATCAGAGAAATATTGTTATAACTTCTATTTCCTTCATCTAAAATGCTTAATATTTCACACATGCATTCCTGTAAGGCTCTACTACCATGCTGTGCCAAATCCACGACCGTCCAACCCCCGCTGATCCCAAGGTCAAGGTCAAATACATGGTCTCTTTACAAAACTTATCATCAGAGAAATATTGTTACACCTTCATCTAAAATTCTTAATATTTCATGCATGCATTCCTCTAAGGCTGTACTATCATGCTGTGACATATCCCCGCTGATCCCAAGGTCAAGATCACATACTTAGTCTCTTTACAAAACTTAACATCAGAGAAATCGGTTATAACTTCTATTTCCTTGCTCGGATCTGCTTCACATTCACGTTCGTGCCGCCCCCGCTAAGCCCAGAGTCGAGGTCACAAGCCCACACATTTCGACAATTTTACATATTTAGGGGTACCTGGGCCCACGCGGGGTGTATTCCGTAAGCCTCGTTTACTGACCAATCTAGTTTTAGCTGAATACGTATTGATTACAGGTATAAAAATTGGGAATACATTGATTTCCAAATTGAATAGTGAAAATACTGTCATAAAGTTGAAAATTCACTTTAAATAGTCGAGCTGCAAAAAGCAACAGTGTTTGCTTTTTGCGGCTCAAATAAGTGAATGTTTAAATTTGTTATATTTTATTATCGTTTGTTCCCTATTTAGTAATGAAGAAAATCAATAATCCATTTGTAAAAGTGAAATATGCAATGATTTTGAAATCAGGGGGTATAGTACGCTTTAGACACAAAGCTTATCTGGAGCTCTGGTATTGGCTTCTCTCCAACCCGTTAACCACTAAATATCTAACATTGATAGTTCCGTGCTCATTTCTGGACTATTTGAATAAACAACTAAGTGATTTTTATCACGCCTGCTTGCTGTCGGTGTAATATAGTCGCTACTTTTGGCGTGCGTCCATGCGTCCGGCATTTGCGTTAAAGTTTTTTAAGTGCCAAATATCTCCACAACCCTAAGTCCAATTGACTTGAGAAACTTCACATACCTCTTTATCATCATCCATATTTTCATTCTATAGCCCACTCATGCGGCCCCCATGTCCAAGGTCAAATTACTTTGAAATTTGCGTTAAAGTTTTTTGTATATCTGCTTTAAAGTTTTGTCAGTACCAAATATCTCCATCACCCTATTAAAGTCTGATTGACTTGAAACTTCATAAACCTCTTTCTACATGGAAAATCACCAGCTTTTCATCCTACATGATTGGATTTAACATACTTTTGCATGGTAAGGTTTTTTATTGATCATGTGGCGAATTTACAGTGCAATTTTATTATAGGAATGCATGGCCTTTTTGTGGAATTTATCGGGGTATAAACTTGGAAAAGTCGCGGGAATACTGGACGAAGGCCAGAAGGCCTCGTCCAGTATTCCCGTGACTTTTCCAGGTTTATATCCCCGATAAATTCCACAAAAAGGCCATTCATTCCTTATAATTCCAGCATTTGAAATAAATTCATCAAGAAAATGTGTTTATTTTCCGTTTTCTTAAGAATTATTTTAACTGCGCCTCACGGTTACGGAAAGTAGTTCAGCGTGGGAGTTTACTGGGATATAAATTTTGGACAGAGACTTGCTACGGGCCAATCAAATGTTAGGGAATTGTGTAAATATTTTTGTGCTGGAATTATTTCTCCATGACGATAAAATGCTCGATGCGCAGGGATTTTTCTGACACAGCGATATTGGAGAACCAAAGCCAAAGTACTTTTTTTATGGCCTAATGGTCCTCTATTGCCTTGTGACAAATGCTTGATTGTCCCACCCCCGCTAAGCCCATGGTCAAGGTCACATACTTGGTGTGTTCAAAACTCTGGTAAATGTCTTATGATTTCTTTCCTTGCATGGATCTGCTTGATATGTCACAGGTGCATTTGTGTGCCAAGCAGCCACATTTCTAGTTTATGTTATAAATTATTGTTGTTTTGTTTGGTCCATGCGGCGGCCGGGGGTATACGTGAGCCCCTGCTCACTTGCTCTAGTTTCATTTTGTGGCTTGAAACTTCATTGCTCATTAGTCATCATCAATACTTTCATTCTGTGGCCCACTCGTGCTGCCCCTGTACCCAAGGTCAACGTCAAATGACTGAAGTTTTTGTAAACTTTTTGTCAAAATTTGCGTTGAAGTTTTCAGGTACCCACTATCTCTGTGACCGTAAGTCGGATTGGCTTGAAACTTCATATGCTTGTTAGTCATCATCCATATTTTCATTTTGCCCAAGGTCAAGGCCAAATAACATAGAACATATTGGTCAGACCAGGCGGCGCACAGGGGTATTCGTGAGCCCCTGCTCACTTGCTCTAATATGACCTGCAGCACTTGTATTATACACATTCTAAGGTATACCTGTGTACGGTGGTGTTCCAAGTGGCCAATGGTGAGTGTGTGCCGCCCCACGTGTGTGACCTGGTGCTGGCAAGCTGTGACCGGGGTAGCCCCTGGTTGGCCTACAAGACCGCGAGACAGGCTCTCAGATATGGCCAGTGTCGCGTAGCTGAGAAGATCCTCACTGGTCTCACACAGAAGGTAAATACTGTATTTATTCTAATAAACGTCCCCTGGGATATGCAATTCATGGTGATCAAAGCGTGGAAGATAGGATCTGTTGTAATTTTTGTAAAAATTTGATGATTACATCATCCAAGATGGCCGCTGAAAGGTCACAAGGTCATCCTTTTATTAGAGATTTCAAATGTATTCTTTTCACAAACCGCTTTACTGATGCTGGCCAAACTTCACAGTCATTGTGTGAGGCATTCTCAGATTTGTGAAAATGGAGGTCGTTGCATAACCCAAGATGGTAGCCGTCTAAGAAAAAAAAGTTTAAATTATTAGAAAATGTTCTCAATAAGCGCCAGACCGATTTTGCCGAAACCTTTGGCTCTTTTTCAGAATTGTTAAAATGGTGACCCCGGGTTCATAAATTGGTGGGGTAGGGGTGGGTTCAAATTTCATTTTTGACGCACCCGCTTGCGGACAGATTGATATAGGAATGTGTATTTGCAGCCAGCACTGCAGATGCGTGTTATGAATATAGATAGCGGAAGTAGTCGTATTTTCCCCGGAAGTTGTTTATTTCATCGATGAGAACATATGACTTTTATTTACATCGTATAACTATGTATTTCATGGGTAGGTATATAATAAATGCATATACTTGCTGAGAACACATACGTAATAGTAATAGTTCACATATTGAAGTTTTAATAAATTAGTTTATTAAAAATTCAATATGGGAAGTATAACTAACTTATTGGTTGCACCGCCCCATCGCGGGCACCTGTCTATTAGAATGGAGTGCTTCCCATAAACGTGTTTTCAACAACGATACTATTACGTGATTGGCTGGCGGTGTGACACTGAATCTATTGTACACATGGTGTGCGTCACAGGAAATTATGTCAACAAGGCGGGGCCTGTGGTTCAAAATATAACTGCAAGATTTAATAATTAATTTAATAGATA
Source organism: Conchocele bisecta (assembly GCA_029237695.1). NCBI lineage: Eukaryota > Metazoa > Mollusca > Bivalvia > Lucinida > Thyasiridae > Conchocele > Conchocele bisecta. The sequence goes on from CM055269.1 coordinate 56,698,432, forward strand.
CTGGCGAATGCGTCGCAATATGTATTTAATTGAGATGAAATGCTCTGCTTTCATTGGTCAAGAAACTAGGGCAAACAATAAGTAGAGGTATAGTTTATTATCAGCACAACATGTTATTTAATACACATAAATCACAACAACTAAGAGGCTCATAATAGACAAGCTTCAAATGTTCTATATTTTCAAAGTATAGTGAAATCGTGATGGCTGAAAATGCGATGGCTTGTAATGTCGGACTCGCTCGAAATAGCGTCATGGTCCCGATAATTTATCCTATATGTTTAACATATTTTACATGCGATGGCTCAAAATGCAATTCCTCGAAAAATGCGATCCTCAAAACATTTTTCAAGTCCCGTGGGCACATTTCTCGCTATTTTGCTATACGATGACTCGAAAGTCATGTCAAAGTTTGTGTTGCGCTCTACTTGTCTATGAAATGTGATTTAATTAAGTTAATCGCCTAAAGTGGTGCAATTTGATCGTTAACGTTGTTGATTGCGATCATTGACATACGGTGATTTATTAAATATTCTGGGCTTCGGCCACTCGGCACATTTAATAGAGTCTGTCGTAAGTCATTGATCATTTTTCGTGGTAACTGCCGGGTTATACTCGAGTAACCCGAGTAGCAGAGGAACAACCACAGTCGTTGCTCGAGTTCAAGTCGAGTTGCAACTCTAGCAACCCACCACCCGGCATGGGTTTGATTAAAGTTACTCAGGTAAGGTTCAAAGGTCAAACATTTTTAGCTCGACTATTCGAAGAATAAGTAGAGCTTATGTTGTCACTCCGGCGTCGGCGTCACCGTCACGCCTTGGTTAAGGTTTTTAGTCAACCTTGTATATGGAATACTACTGGCCCTACACCCACCATACTTGCACAACTTCATCTCCTAGTGATGTACATCAATAACCCCTGATCTATATTTGACCTTGACCTACATTTCCTCTTGAATTACTTACTTAATTCTCCTTGGTTAAGGTTTTTAGTCAAGCTTGTAGATGCAATACTCCTGGCCCTACACCCACCATACTTGAACAACTTCATCTCCTAGTGATATACATCAACAACCCCTGACCTATATTTGACCTTGACCTACATTTAACCTTGAATTACATAGTTAATTCCCCTTGGTTAAGGTTTTTAGTCAACCTTGGTTAAGGTTTTTAGTCAAGCTTGTACATGGAATACTAGTGTGCATACATACACCATACTTGGACAACCTTTTCTCATAGGGATATACATCAATAACCCCTGATCTATATTTGACCTTGACACTACATCTCCTCTTGAATTAACTTAGTTAATTCCCCTTGGTTAAGGTTTTTAGTCAAGCTTGTATATGGAATACTCCTTGGCCCTACACCCACCATACTTGGACAACTTCATCTCCTAGTGATGTACATCAACAACCCCTGGACCTATATTTGACCTTGACCTAACATTTAACCTTGAATTACATAAGTTAAAAAAATTCCCCTTGGTTAAGGATTTTAGTCAACCTTGGTTAAGGTTTTTTAGTCAAGCTTGTACATGGAATACTAGTGTGCATACAGACACCATACTTGGACAACCTTTTCTCATAGGGATGTACATCAATAACCCTTGATCTATATTTGACCTTGACCTACGTTTCCTCTTGGTTAAGGTTTTTAGTCAAGCTTGTATATGGAATATTCCTGGCCCTACACCCACCATACTTGGACAACTTCATCTCCTAGTGATGTACATCAACAACCACTGACCTATATTTGACCTTGACCTACATTTAACTTTGAATTACTTAGTTAATTCCCCTTGGTTAAGGTTTTTTTAGTCAAGCTTGTACATGGAATACTATTGTGCATACTAACACCATACTTGGACAACCTTTTCTCATAGCGATGTACATCAATAACCCCTGATCTATATTTGACCTTGACCTACATTTCCTCTTGAATTACTTACTAAATTCTCCTTTGTTAAGGTTTTTAGTCAAGCTTGTAGATGCAATACTCCTGGCCCTACACCAACCATACTTGGACAACTTCATCTCCTAGTGATATACATCAATAATCCCTGACCTATATTTGACCTTGACCTACTTTTATCCTTGGATTACTTTCTTATTTCCCCTTGGTTAAGGTTTTTAGTCAAGCTTGCATATGGAATATTCCTGGGCCTACAGCAACCATACTTGGAAAGCTTCATCTCCTAGTGATGTACATCAATAACCCCTGACCTATATCTGACATTGACCTACATTTAACCTTGAATTACTTACTTAATTTCCCTTCGTTAAGGTTTTTAGTCAACCTTGGTTAAGGTTTTTATGCAGGCCGCGGCCACATTGACCTACATTTAACCTTGAATTACTTACTTAATTTCCCTTGGTTAAGGTTTTTAGTCAACCTTGGTTAAGGTTTTTATGCAGGCCGCGGCCACCTTGTTTGTCAAGCTATGTGTACATCGACAACCCTCGTAGTCGAGCTATGCTGTTCTCCTACAGCTCTTGTTACTCGAGTTGGAACTCTGCTTGTTCCAGTGGTCCTCATGTTATTCAAGTGGCTACCCAGGAGTTACAACGAAAAACGCCCATTAATAATACCGCACTTCCTAGTTAGGCATAGGTGACTTGTCGTGACAAAAAGGATTTGCTCTACTGAATTTCCGATCTGACATTAAGTTCAGGACCTGAAATGTTCGTCCTGGACAGCTAGTCATGATGCATAATATAGTGAAATAGTAAACCCATTTCAAGTTGCATGAGTCTGCAAGTTGGTCAGCGTTTACACAAACTAAGTAAAGCACCTTTCGTTGCATCGCAACATTTTACGATTCATGGCTGGTTCCCGATATTTTATGGGCGCCGTATAATAACATCTTTTGAGCTGGGCTCAGACACCACTGTTTCGAGTGACATCACAACCACCTGCGACATTAATGATGTGCGCCACTATTTATAGTAAATACTGGAGCTTTTCTCCTTTGATAATAATTGAAATAAAGACAGTTTTGTAAATACATTTAAATACTGTTGATTTAATTTCACATGATAACTTTAATCTGCAAATAAATACTATAATCATCTAAAACATGGATACACTCAATTATGCTTCGTTATTTCCTAAATCCGACGGGTACAGTAGTCAACAAATATACCAAAATTGCAAGATGCAATGGCTCAAAAGATGTGATCACTCGAAAAAAATGTGCAGGCCCGTGAGCTTCACTGTATGTTATATACCCTAGAATGCCTCTTTTTACAGTATTAACCATTTCAACACCATAACGGGAGTCTCTCGATGTTTGAAAAAAGTGTAGATCCTGCTTGTAACATCAATCCATCTCTGCGTCCCATCGTCCATCTTTAATATTTGGTTTTTTATTCTGCCAGTCTTGGTGAAGTTGGGAGACATAGTGTTTGGACTGTGTGTCCGTCGGTATGTGTGTTGTGGGTCCGAATTAGAAATTTGCTGAAGTTTCTCCAATCTGTCACCGGGGGCATTGAGTGCCGACAGTTCACATTTGCTTGTAACCGTTTAGCTTTAACCATTTTTACATTCAAGTTTGCCAAGTGGGCATATCCATGTTTTACAAACATACTGTCTTGTTGGTACACTGGTTAATGTGTAAATTGCAGGTATCGTCTGAGCATTTCTATTTCTGGCTGGTGGGCTTGCGTGATGTCAGTTTGGGTGAGACGAGCCTACAGGGAAGGCGTGTGGAGCACACAGAGGCAGTGCCCGGTATCTGGGACGCCCTTACTCACTACCACAAAGGGCTCAACTCACTCAAGGTACACTATAACCCAATAATTCCAGCACAAAAATATTTACACAATTCCCTAACATTTGATTGGCCCGTAGCAAGTCTCTGTCCAGTTCTGTTCAGTTCAGTAACCGTGAGGCGCAGTTAAAATAATTCTTAAGAAAACGGAAAATAAACACATTTTCTAGATGAATTTATTTCAAATGCTGGAATTATAAGGAATGAATGGCCTTTTTGTGAAATTTATCGGGGATATAAACTTGGAAAAGTCGCGGGAATACTGGACGAGGCCTTCCTGCCTTCGTCCAGTATTCCCGCGACTTTTCCAAGTTTATACACCGATAAATTCCACAAAAAGGCCATTCATTCCTTTAATAATATTACATCTGCTACGAGTCTACAGCTGAGTTGCCATCTGACTCAATAGAGACAGGCTGACACAGAGCTCCAGTTAAGGTGCGTAATTTGACCAAATATTCGAGGTATTTTTCTTAGTTCTTCACCAAAAATGGCAAGTTGGGAGTTCTTTATAATCGTCTTGATGAGACGATTCTAAAACACTCCCAACTTGCCATTTTTGGTGAAGAAATAACAAAATTCCCCCTAAAGTTGATCAAATTACGCACCTTAACTGGAGCACTATATTGACGTCTATGGATACAATACTTTTTATATGCCCGTTAAAAAAATGCCTTGTGCGGGTGGGTGGGCAGACACTGCTTTTGGCTCTTAAACATATTACGTCTACAAAAATATTTAATGTACATACCTTTTCATCAATAACAAAAAAATCTCCCTCCCCCAAAAAATGATTTGATGAAATTCCATCAAATATTGATTTTATTGCGAAAAAACTGTTTTTCTATGGGAACATGTATATCATGTAACAATAATATGAATAAAATATGTTCATACTAAATAGATTTTTTCAAATAATTTTTCATTTGTGGACCGATTTTCAAAATCTAACTTTTGTTTTCTTAGTTACATCATTTCCAAGCTATCTAGTCAAGTTTCGGAGTCAATTTCCCTGCTCCTCACTCCCCACCTCGGTTTAGGAAAATCTGGAATTTTTCGCAATAAAATCAATATTTGATTGAATTTCCTCAAATAAAAAAAATTGGGGAGGGTAACTTTTTTGTTATTGATGAAAAAGTACTTACATTTATATATTTCTGTGATTTAATGTGTTTAATAGCCAAAAGTTTGTAGGGAGCAAAACGTGGAACAGACAGGAGAGTTCTCTGTGACGGATCGTAACTAAATTTGGTTTGTTCATCTGTCCGATCATCCGTCTGTATGTCTGTCCATAACGTTTCTTGCAAGAAGTAAAACTTTTAGTAAACCGTAATAGCTGGAAACTTGATACAGTAAGTTCACATAGTAAGACCACTTGTGGTTCTGTAGAAATTATTATTAGCGAGTTGGTCTTATTACCAGAACTTTTTTTGTACCGAAAAATTTATATACAATTTTATTATCACTACTGTATTCATTTACAGTAGAAGATCGATCTCTCGAACCGGTCTCTGTCGAACACTCCGGAAAATTCGAACTCGTCCTGTGGTCCCGACAAATTTCCCTATATAAATCATATATTTTTCTACCTAAAACTCGAACTACGACAAAGTCGAACTCTCAAACCGAAGTCACGGTCCTTTGGTCAGTCAATCAACGTAAAGTGCTATTGATAGCTCGTACAGGTAAGTCTGTCGCCAGTTGATCTGTTTGCCTAACGAGGTGTGAATATTACGATTGACGATTTTTCTACCTAAAACTCGAACTACGACAAAGTCGAACTCTCAAACTGAAGTCACGGTCCCTTGGTCAGTCAATGTAAAGTGCTATTGATAGCTCATACAGGTGATCTGTTTGCCTTACAAGGTGTGAATATCACGATTGGCGGTCTGTTTGATTTGTTTCGATTTTAGAAATATTCATGGACGTTTTAATATGAAGGGACATGTTCGTATTTGTATTCCTGAGTGACGAATGTTTAGAAAATAATATTCCGCCTTTAACATTTTTAAATGCCAAATTGTGCAATTTCGTTTAAATTTTATTTGTACAGGTTGTATATTTAATAAACCAGTGTGCTAGTTATAGACACATTCTTGGGATATGATGTTTCGCACTGTCTATTTTTGTTTATTGAATGTTATTTAACGCCGATCTTTTGCAAACACAAAAAAACAAAAACATTCACTAGCAATAAAAATGGTCCATGGTTGTGAAGTTGTGGTTGTCAAGCTTAATTATAGGATAGTAAAATAAACACGTTTACAATGGGAATGTTGCTCACGACAACTTCCGGTTTAGATATGAAAAAAACAAAACAAAGACGAGACGGTTTGTAATATTCAGTTTAATTAACAGTTTATTTATTTACGTATGAATACATGTACATATTGAAATAAAATAATTAATTCTTTATATTTCTTTATTTGATATTTCTTCCAGAAGGCCATAGTCCCATACAAACATCAATCAATGGTGTCATTCCTAAATGGAATGAAATCACTGACTAGTATTTATTTTCTTTCCCTCGAACTACACCGGACTCAAACTTTTATTCGAGTCCGTTGCCGGTTCGAGAGATCGATCTTCCACTGTATCTGTGGAAAATAGTATCGTTCCTTGTCAGTTTGTGCAGGATCCTGCCAGCAGATCATCAGTAGACAAATGCGACCAACTCCATTTTTCATGTCACAGTCGCAAATAAATTGAAATTTTTGATACTGTCTAAGTACTGCCCCATGCGAATAATTGGTAACACTTTTTAATGAACACTCATCAATTGATTCATCAACTGCGTGCTGTACTGTGTCCAATTAGAGACAGCAATCGCTTCTTATTCCAGAATTGGTGCAAAAACAATATCGGCACACGTCTTTAAAACAATAATTAAGTTTCATCTGTTGAAATTAGCAGTTTGTTTTCCAGGTGACATAAATCATTCTATTGTCGTAGAATTGTCTCGTGAGATAAGTGGTCGTAATGCGGAATTTTGACACATCTGGTCTGACAAAAGTGGTCGTAATACGGAATTTGCGGGCTGGTTGTTGTATTGAACCTTGCGACCGTGTAAATAAAGAGTAAATAAAACGGTTCTTTGAAAATGCGGTCGTATGAAATGGGCGGTCTCAATAACGAGGCTGTCGTAAGGTGGAACTGTATTTGGTATGTGACTTACTTATGGGTTATGAAGTAAAACACAACTGAAGTGGTGGACCTATAAATTGGCCCGCTGTTACAGTTATGTTGATGTTCTGTCTGAGATTGGCCCGCTGTTACATGTGTGTTGATGTTCTGTCTGAGATTTGCCCACTGTTACATTTGTGTTGATGTTCTGTCTGATATTGGCCCGCTGTTACATTTGTGTTGATGTTCTGTCTGAGATTTGCCCACTGTTACATTTGTGTTGATGTTCTGTCTGATATTGGCCCGCTGTTACATTTGTGTTGATGTTCTGCCTGAGATTGGCCCGTTGTTACATTTGTGTTGATGTTCTGTCTGAGATTTGCCCACTGTTACATTTGTGTTGATGTTCTGTCTGATATTGGCCCGCTGTTACATTTGTGTTGATGTTCTGCCTGAGATTGGCCCGCTGTTACATTTGTGTTGATGTTCTGTCTGAGATTGGCCTGCTGTTACATGTGTGTTGATGTTCTGTGCTAGATTGTGGATAACAGGTGGGAGCATGTGATGGGTAATTTAATGATCAGGGTTCATCCTTACCGGAATTCCAACTGGAGACCTGGTTTGGCTCTCACATACGTCTTTGGCATTTTGTATGTGACGTTTGAATCTGGTTATACCCCTTATGTGAGTATTACGATTATTCGTAATCCTATTTTAGGGGAAGGGTCCAAGTGACTTTGGTGTGGTATGGACCTGGCACCAGGTTTGGTTATTCTAATTTCAGGGCTGAATATATTTTTTCTCGATGTAAATATTCTGTTGTGATTTTGGGATTTTCCCCTCAATGCAGCAGGTTAAAACAGGATAGAACCCGTTTGCCCGGCCTTACATGTCGTTAGCTGTTGATAGGCCGTTAAACACCAATAAACAAACAAACTGTGCTAGATTGGCCCGCTGTGACAGTTGTGTTGATGGTCTGTGCTAGATTGGCCCGCTTTGACAGTTGTGTTGATGGTCTGTGCTAGATTGGCCCGCTGTGACAGTTGTGTTGATGGTCTGTGCTAGATTGGCCCACTGTGACAGTTGTGTTGAAGTTCTGTGCTAGATTGGCCCACTGTGACAGTTGTGTTGATGGTCTGTGCTAGATTGGCCCTCTGTGTCTGTTGTGTTGATGGTCTGTGCTAGATTGGCCCACTGTGACAGTTGTGTTGATGGTCTGTGCTAGATTGACCCGCTGTGACAGTTGTGTTGATGGTCTGTGCTAGATTGGCCCACTGTGACAGTTGTGTTGAAGTTCTGTGCTAGATTGGCCCACTGTGACAGTTGTGTTGATGGTCTGTGCTAGATTGGCCCTCTGTGACTGTTGTGTTGATGGTCTGTGCTAGATTGGCCCACTGTGACAGTTGTGTTGATGGTCTGTACTAGATTGACCCGCTGTGACAGTTGTGTTGATGGTCTGTGCTAGTTTGGCCAACTGTGACAGTTGTGTTGACGTTCTGTGCTAGATTGGCCCGCTGTGACAGTTGTGTTGGTCTGTGGTAGATTGGCCCACTGTGACAGTTATGTTGATGTTCTGTGCAGACTGTGCTAGTTTGGCCAACTGTGACAGTTGTGTTGACGTTCTGTGCTAGATTGGCCCACTGTGACAGTTGTGTTGATGGTCTGTGCTTGATTGGCCCACTGTGCAGATGTGACAGATCGACCCACTGTGACAGTTGTGTTGACTTTGATGTCATTGTCTGGTCCACCTTTTTCAGTTCTCTTACTTTGATGTCCTAACAGGAACTAAATGACGGGACTGCAAAATAAAAGATAAAGCATGCCATAATTGGAGTGGTGTGTCCCTTTAAACTATACTTTTAGATCTGCTTATCCCTTAATATAGCAGAGCAGAGCAGTCTATGATACAGTGTGTTTGCATTTCATGATTTGCCTAAAAAGATATATTGCAGGAAGCAACATATTTGTGGTTGTGACTGAAGAAATGGGGCTTATGGTTGTGCGACCAGTGTAGAACCTGATCAGCCTGTGCATCCACACAGTCCGATCAGCATCTGCACTGTTCGCCATTCCATCAATTAAACAACTGTCATGCTTCTAACAAGTAATATAGATCATTATCAGGCTACAGGAGTGCACTGGTCACAAATCCCATAAGGCTTAAGCCCCAATTATTCAATCACAGCCACATTTGAAGCAATCTCAGTTCATGGATTATCTCATCCTTTTTTTACGTAGAATTTTGAAAAAGTGCAGATCCTGATGAGACGGCTCGTCACGAGCCGGCCCATCTGGATCTACAATGTTTGCAAACACCAGTCTACTATAGAGGGCTGTAGTGTTGAATTTTTTTTTTTATTGAATTTGGTGTAAAACTAGTATGAAACAAGAAAATGTGGTCTGTCAGCACACGAATACCGCCGGTGGTCAATTGCAGGAACTTTAGCAAACTTCTTAACCAAAGTTGTGAAGGTCATAAGATCAGTGTCATATTAAAGGAGTGGGTGGTGGTCGGGCGAATGAGACGGCGTAAATTAACGGTATGGGTTCCTCCTTATAGGAATCACGATTTGCCTGGTTTGGCCCTCCGGTACGTTTTTATCTTTGGCTCTTTAGTTACCTGGGAGTTGAATTGGGTTATTGCCCATTATAAAAGTAGTAAGATTATTACTGATCCTACTGCTTTTGGGAGGGGCCAAGTGATTCTGGTGTGGCGAGGACCTGACATCAGATCAGGATTATTCTGATTTCAGGGCTGAATATATAATTTTGTTATTGTAAATATTCTGTTCTGATTTTGGGATTTCCCCCCCCCCCCCATTTGTACATGTACTTTGAACATGTACATGTACTTGTACATGTACTTTGAACATGTACATGTACTTGTACAGGTAATATATGGGATTTAGTACTAAACCCATTGATCCGGCCTTAAATGACCTTAGCTGTTGATAGGCCGTTAAACCCCAACAAACAAACAAACATATTAAGGTCAGTGTGGAAGTGTGGCATTTGTGCACACTTATGATGTATTGAAATATTGAATTAATCAAGTTATGACAGGATTGAGAAACTCTGGCACACTTCTTATCCAAAACTTTGTATTTAAGCAAAGCTTTCAAGGTCAAAAGGTCATAAAAACAATTCATTTGAACTAACACGAAATGCTCACCTTGTTTGTAAGGCAAATGCGTTAAGATTATTCAATAACTTGTGAACCGCTTCCCCAATTTGATAATATTTGGCCACAATGTGTGTCTATGGATGGTGCTTTGTTTTGCATATGACCGACGTTCGACCGCCCAAGGTCAAGGTCACTGAGGACTTATGTTCACCTTGTTTGTAAGGCAAATGCGTTTTTATTTATTTATTTCTTTTAACATCCGTCCGTCTTTCTGTTTATTTTCAAATCATCTATAGGTGCCCTAAGTGCGTCAACAGACCACATTTTCTAGTTAAAATTTAAATTGATGTATGTTGTGAAGAAAATTTAACTTTTACCGAAGAAAATGTAAATTTTACTTATTTAGTCAGGATATGTGAAATATTAACCCTTTCAACACCACAGACCTCTATAGAGACAATGTTTGCAAACAGTGGAGATCCAGATGAGCCGGCTCGTAACGAGCCGTCTCATCAGGATCTCCACTGTTTGTTAATAATTTTAAACGTCGTACAGATTACCCTTTTAGAAGAATGGGATAATTTGAATGAACAAAATTAATGAAATAGCGTGAAACATTGGCATGGAACATCCTATTAAGTTACTTGGTGTTGAAAGGGTTAAGCGACTTAGAATTATTGGCAAGGTTAATATGTGCATTTTTGGGTGATATTCTGCCACATCATGAGTGAATGTGTTGAACATAGTCTCCTTTACATGTTTAATAAATTTATGACAGCCATCTTGGACGCCATCTTGAATTCTGGATTAAGCTCCAGTGGGATTTGTGGGGAATTTTGACATATTTCTCCTGATGATATTTTGGACCTATACTGGAAAAAATCAGCTTTGGCTTATTTTTCTGATCTTTGGTGATTTTAGGGCCGGGGAGGATGCGAATGTCAAAAATAATTTTATCTGGCATTAACATACTGTGATAATAGAGAACAGATCTACCAGTCAAAATTGACCATGCACTGCTGTTGGCCAATGTAGATCCGGAGTACTGATACTGCAAGCAGATGGCAATAAGAATCTGCAAATTCTCTGGCCATTTTGTAATCTTACCTCCACAAAGACCGCCTCTGCAGCACATGCTGGAAGTGCTAGGTCCGCTGCATGGGTCTCCCCCATTCTGTGGCACAGGGTTGTCACACGTCCTGGATGTAGTGGCTGTGCAGGACGAGAGGCAAGCTCCCTGTGCTGTCCACCCACTCCACCCTCCATCAATTGGAAGAACTGTGGAGATATATGTGGCTGTGACTAGAAAAATGGGGCTCATGGGATGTTTTACCAATGTGGCTCCTTATCAAATAGCACACTCATGTAGCCTGATAATGAGCTCTGTAATTTCTTAGAAGCATCATGAGTGTTACTTTCATGGAATGGCGATCAGTGCAGATCCTGATCAGACTGTGCGGATGCACAGGCTGACCAGGATCTACACTGGTCGCAAAACCCATAAGCCCCATTTCTCCAGTTGCAGCCATATATCATGGTGTCTCTAAAAACTGGACACTTGGGGGCGGTCACCAGGGTGTCATTTGCAAACATTTGGTACTGCTCGAAACCGGATACTCTAAGAGATCCCCAGAGCGTCTGGTTTAGAGAGTTTATTCAAATTATGGGAACTTCTAGTATAATTCCTGCAATGGGTGTGGGGGTTGCTGGCTCTATGGGAATATTATGTTGCCGCTTCCTGGGAATTTGACGCATAATTTAATTCCTACATGTGGGAATTAGAGTTTTAATTTCAGACGGTGTCTATTTCCATGGAGTGTCATCAAACCCTTCCCCAGGGTGGGTAAGAAGAAATTGATAGACACATTATACTATAGGCTGGACCATTAGGTGAATTCTGCGGCATGTGAAAATTGTCGTCTGCTGTTGCTTTATATTTTGCCTTCTTTCTCAATAAAAACATGGTATAGCGTGTTTTTTATGAGAAAAACGGAAAATAGAAAATAATCAGCAGGCGAAAAAACTTAATTCAGCAGTGTAAGGGTTAGCATCTATACACATGTGTGCGTGCATGCTTTGCAATCATGAACAAACATAATTGTGGCCATGACTGGAGAAATGGGGCTTATGGGTTTTGCGACCAGTGTAGATCCAGATCAGCCTGTGCACCCGCACAGTCTGATCAGGATCTGCACTGTTCACCATTCCATCAATGAAATGCCTGCCATGCTTGTAACAAACAATATAGATCATAATATAGCTCATTATCAGGCTACAGGAGTGTGCTATTTGATCAGGCACTACACTGGTCATAAATCCCATAAGCCCCATCACTCCATTCACAGCCCCATTTGTCAGAGATACATTACAATGGGGCCTGCTTCGATAGCCGATTTCACCAACATTGCAAAGTATACTTTTCTAGCAAAGTATACTTTGAGGGAGTACCCTAATCATTTATTTTTCCTGAAATGCATTATTTCATATATAACAAACGACTGCGTATATTTGATGATTGAAAGTATGCAGAATTATTATACTGAATTTATTACATTATCACAGCCAAATGGCTGTGATAACGTAATAAATTCAGTATAATAAAAACTAATAAATTTATCCTTAAATTGAAAATTTCTCCCTCAAAGTATACTTTGCTAGATAAGTATACTTTGCACTGTTGGTGAAATAGGCTTCTGGTTGTCTAAATTGAGTCACCACATAGACTTCTGAGGAGTAATAGTAGGTTGGTAATAGTTTGTTCCTTTAGTTTGAACCCTTTCAACACCACAGGCCTGTCTCCCAATGTTTGTAAACAGTGCAGATCCTAATGACCAGGGGGCCATTTCACTAAACTTCGTACGACTAAAATGTTCGTAAGTGCAAAATTATGATAGCCTGTAAATTTCACATTAACGTTTTCAACAATTATAGGATTTACATTTATTGAGTTTAGGCTGCATATGCTCAATAAATGTAAATCCATCAATTGAAATTTCCAGACGATCCTAAATTTGCACTTACGAACAATCTAGTTGTACGATGTTTAGTAAAACGGTCCCCTGGCTCATAGCTTTTTTTTTTTATAAAATTCTCCCATTTATAATTAACAGAAAAGCCCAAATATAAATTGGAATTTGCAGCTACTTATTATATCCCCGGCATTCGAAGTATATAGTTTTCGGTCATCCGTCCGTCCGTAATATAAACTTAACATTTTGTTATAATTTCTGTTTTCCTTCAGTTAATGCTTTCATATTTGACTTATGTCTTACTAACACCATCCACCATTATTCTGTGCAAAATGATCCACCTATATGGCTGCATCCTCAAGGCCAAGTGACTTGGACAATATTTGGTTGCGACTCATTTTTCTGGTATATGTTGCAAATTTCAAAATTACAATACAGTTAACCCTAGAATGATCTCCTCGCTGATAGGCAAGAGGGGATTTAGCATTAGTCCATGTACGTACTTGGGTATGTTAGTAACACCTTTCATTTTTCAATAACACGTGAACTGCTTCACGAAATTTGATAATAGTTGGCCACAAGGTATGTCTAGGGATGGTGCTGTGTTGCATATGACCCACGTCCAACCGCCCATGGTCAAGATCACTCGGTTCACCTTGTTTGTAAGGCTTAAATATAATTTTATATTTTTTTATTATCAAGGCTGCCAGCGAGGGGATCATTAGCTTAGTGATAATGATGTCCTTGTTAATTAACTTGTGTATCTGAATGTAATTGGGTTAGAAGGCTGAATAGACAAAATGTAATAGAAACTCTGTATACAGTACCGCATGTTGGTCCCGATGGGCTCCATTCGCCCGACTCTAAACATGTGGAGTAGACCGGCACTGTTGGTGTGTAGCCGTCGTTGCATTGGAACTTTATCTTCCGACCTACAGCCACCATGTTGCCATTTACAAACCCATTGACGAGTGTTGGCACCGCACACTCTGAAAATACAAAATTCGCGTTCAAGGTCAAGAGATACACGGTGGAACCTCTCTAGACCGGACGCCCTAGATCGGTTCCACCGTATATCAGTCATCTGAGCATTCGAAGGCAAAAAAAGTAAAGTTTGTTTATCATAGTGTCACCCGTACGGAAAGGGGGAGTCATATTTGACTTATGAGACACTATCAGTACTTCCCACATAGCTCCAGTTAAGATGCGTAATTTGACCAAATATTCAAGGTATTTTTCTTAGTTCTTCACCAAAAATGGCAAGTTGGGAGTTCTTTAGAATCGTCTCAATAAGACGATTCTAAAGCACTCCCAACTTGCCATTTTTGGTGAAGAAATAACAAAATTCCCCCAAAAGTTGATCGAAATTACACACCTTAACTGGAGCTCTGTTCCCAATTCCTATCCTTTATACAAGGCATATAGTATGAAGGCAACTGATAACATTAAATTTAACTGGCTGGTGGCTCACCAACCGGCCATATCTATCCAAGCGGAGGCTCAAACCTTTGATTTCCCAGTTGCGAGGTGGATGCCTCAGTGCTCCAGATAAGCTGCGCACTTGCTTAAATACCCAATTAAAATTCATTGCAAAAAAACAATTGAAATCAGAAGTAGCGAGTATCAAATAGCAATAAACATTTTGTGGTACCTTTATCATGCTGCAGAAAACAAAATAAACAGACCACAAATATAGCATTATTGTATCCCCCGGACTCCGTCGGGGGATACTATGGATTTGACGTCCGCGTCCGCGTCCGCGTCCGCATCTGCGTCCGCGTCCGTCCGCGTCCGCCGCAGACACTTCTTGTCCGGAGCATAACTCGAACACCCTTTGGAATATTTTCATGAAACTTCACACATGCATAGACCACGACCCAAGGAAGTGTCGCGCACAAGAATGACAACTCTTGCATAGCTAATTTTTGAGTTATCTCCCTTTTTTGTTTCTCGGACTGATTTCGTGTCCGGAGCATAACTCCACCACCCTTTGGAATATTTTCATGAAACTTCACACATGCATAGACCACGACCCGAAGGTGTGTCGCGCACAAGAATGACAACTCTTGCATAGCTAATTTTTGAGTTATCTCCCTTTTTTGTTTCTCGGACTGATTTCGTGTCCGGAGCATAACTCCACCACCCTTTGGAATATTTTCATGAAACTTCACACATGCATAGACCACACGACCCGAAGGTGTGTCGCGCACAAGAATGACAACTCTTGCATAGCTAATTTTTTAGTTATCTCCCTTTTTTGTTTCGCGCACTGATTGACCAAAACTCGACCACCCTTTGGAATATTTTTATGAAACTTAACACATTCAATTAGACCACAAACCAAAGGTGTGTCGTGCACAAGAATGACAACTCTTGCATAGCTAATTTTTTAGTTATCTCCCTTTTTTGTTTTCGCGCACTGATTTCCTGTCCGGAGCATAACTCGACCACCCTTTGGAACACACATGCATAGACCACGACCCGGAGGTGTGTCGCACACAAGAATGACAACTCTTGCGTAGCTAATTTTTTAGTTATCTCCCTTTTTTGTTTTACGCACTCTACAAACTGGACAATAATGCATGAAGACCCGTTTTCTCGTCTGCTCTGTACACCTTTTCTTGTGTGCTCCGTACACCTTACCTGTAGAGAGAACAATAGAGACTGGGAGAACCATGTGCTAGCATGGGCTTGCATGTGCAAATGTCCAGTGCTTGACCACTGCTGACCACAGGTAATTTATACAGGTAAATTACTACATTGGGTACTGTGTTGAAAATATTGTGGCATTATGTGGACCTGTGCAGATATATGTAGATAAATATAGGACTATTAAAAAAAAATCTGGGCTCCAGTAGCAAGCATTATTATTTTTAAACTTTTTTTTTCCATTTATTTTTTTTTCATTTTTTTTTTCATTCTTTTTTTTCCATTTTTTTTTCTTCATTTTTTTCCATTTTTTTATTTATTTTTTTTCCATTTTTTTTTTGTTTTTTCATTTTTTTTTCATTTTTTTTTTCATTTTTTTTTTTCAAATTATTTTTCAATTTTTGTCTAGTAGCATAAGGTCGTAAGTGCTATATACAGACTATTCACCTGTGCATGTGCTAGCATGTGCAACTGACCACTGACCACTTACAGGTAATTTATACAGGTAAATGATTATATTACATTTCCGTAAACTGTGTTGAAAATATTGTGGCAATATGTGGACCTGTATATATATGATATGTAGATAAATATAGGACTATTAAAAAACATTCTGGGCTCCAGTAGGGAGCATTATTCTTTTATTTTTTTTAAATTTAATTTTTTTTTTGCATTTTTTTTTTTACATTCTTTTTCAATTTTTTAACTGACCACTAACTTATTACAGGTAATTTATACAGGTACATTATTACATTTCCGTAACTATTAACAAAAATTCTGGGCTCCAGTAGCGAGCATTATTATTTATTTTTTTTATTTTTGTATATTACATTTCCGTAAACTGTGTTGAAAATATTGTGGCATTATGTGGACCTGTGCAGATATATGTAGATAAATATAGGACTATTAAAAAAAATTCTGGGCTCCAGTAGCAAGCATTATTATTTTTAATTTTTAAAAAAAAAAATTAAATTTTTGTCTCGTAGCATAGTGTTGGTTTTGTCTCCGGAACATAACTCGAACACCCTTTTTTCAAACTACTTGTGTATCTGGGGAGGGGGATACACATGCGCTTGTCGACAAGCGTCCATTTCTAGTTTTATAAATGTTTTGCGAAATGCATGTAAACTGTTGGAATAGTCATACTTGTCCAATCATATTGATGTATGTATTCATTTTAATATGCAGGAAATTTGCAGTTCAAATATTGTGTTTACATTGTCGAAATATGTTTCTGTAGAAATGTGTATTTTATTAAATGATCAAACAAATCATTCTGGATAAAGTTATGAAGATATATGTATATTACTGCAGGGACAATGGGTCGCAAATCATTTGTGATAATAATGCCACATATAATCTCTAAGTTTGTATCTCTACATATGTTATACAAGCCAGCTAATATGTCTCGTTCTTTGTTCCGTGTTTGCCATTACGCAATTAGCCCTTGTAATAATTCGCTTTGCAGTAACTGTGCATGTTGATTAATTATTGATATTACAAAGCCTGAATGTTTCGCCCAGACTGAAAATAGTTGCATGAAATATAGTTCTGCCTGGATTGCCTTTGAACAGACAAATATCATTGGTGGAAACCGACCAAATTATTAATCCTAACATGTTTTCAATTTACAGACGAACATTGTGAAAAATATACTGGCAGTTAATGAAAAGTTATTGTAGTGTCAACACCTGGAGTTGCCAGTGTTTATGCGGAATTTCCGTCAGTGGAGTTGAATAGACTTTAAAAACAGTTTAAAAACAGCATGACTTCAACCGTGTAATAAGTATCTAAGTATCGCCTCATTCATAATAGAAGCATGATGGGTGTTCCATGATGGATGCACAGTCTGATCTGGATCTACACTGGTCGCAAAACCCATAACTGGAGAACTGGGGCTTAAGGGCTTTGTGTCCAGTGTAGCTCCAGATCAAATGGCACACCCCTGTAGCCATTCTGTCCATTTCGTCATCTTTTTGCGTTTAATGGTAAAAAAATAATGGCATCAAAGGATGACTCCGTAACCAAGGTCTTCACTACCGACCCTGCAAGTTACACCAGTGCGTCTAGAAAAATAGGTTTATGAATATTTCTTGACTTTGGGAGGCTTGACTAGGCGTATTTTTTGGATTATTTCATAATTCTACAAAACTGAATGTTAGCTCCGGTTGATTTTGACATCTTGTAAAATGGCGCATGCTATGCTGCCTCGCGTCAGAATTTAAGGTATTTTTCGGGCATTTGTAGCGAAAATTTGAGGTGGTTCTGACCCCGCTTTGGAATCATTTTCAGGAAATGGTGTGGTGTTACAAGTGATAGAACAAGACATAACAAAGTCTCTGTGCCTCATATTTTCATGAAAACAATTCCGACAAATTCAGTCGTGTTGAAATGTCTGGCCAAAAATAGGTGGGTGGGGTAACATTGTAAAAAATTAATTGAACACATCTGATGCGGTTACTGCATTTTTATTGTGGCGCACGATTTGTATTTCATTTGCGAGTATTTTTATGCCCCACCACGATAGTGGAGGGGGCATTTAGTGTTACCCTTGTCCGTCCATCCCGTCCGTCCGTCACAAAACTTTAACGCTCGGGTAAATGTCTCAGAATTTCTTCATCCTTCGACTGATCTGCTTCATATTTCATATACACATTGCTCTAATGGTCCTCTACCGCCCTGTGCCAAATCCACGTTCGTCCTGCCCCCGCCGAGCCCAGGGTCAAGGTCACATACTTGGTGCTTCAAAAACTTTAACGCTCGGATAAATATCTTATAATTTCTGTTTGCTTTCACGGATCAGCTTCATATTTCATATACGCATTGCTCTGATGGTCCTCTACTGTCCTGTGCCAAATCCACGTTCGTCCTGCCCCCGCCAAGCCCAGGGTCAAGGTCACATACTTAGTGCTTCAAAAACTTTAACGCTCAGGTAAATATCTTATAATTTCTGTTGTCTTTCACGGACCATCTTCATACTTCATATACGCATTGCTGTAATGGTCCTCTACCGCCCTGTGCCAAATTCACGTTCGTCCTGCCCCCGCCGAGCCCAGGGTCAAGGTCACATACTTAGTGCTTCAAAAACTTTAACGCTCAGGTAAATATCTTATAATTTCTGTTGTCTTTCACGGATCATCTTCATACTTCATATACGCATTGCTGTAATGGTCCTCTACCGCCCTGTGCCAATCTACGTTCGTCCTGCCCCCACCGAGCCCAGGGTCAAGGTCACATACTTGGTGCTTCAAAAACTTTAACGCTCGGGTAAATATCTTATAATTTCTGTTTGCTTTCACGGATCAGCTTCATATTTCATATACGCATTGCTCTGATGGTCCTCTACTGTCCTGTGCCAAATCCACGTTCTTCCTGCCCCCGCCAAGCCCAGGGTCAAGGTCACATACTTAGTGCTTCAAAAACTTTAACGCTCAGGTAAATATCTTATAATTTCTGTTGTCTTTCACGGATCATCTTCATACTTCATATATGCATTGCTGTAATGGTCCTCTACCGCCCTGTGCCAAATCCACGTTCGTCCTGCCACCGCCGAGCCCAGGGTCAAGGTCATCACATACTTGGTGCTTCAAAAACTTTAATGCTCGGGTAAATATCTTATAATTTCTGTTTGCTTTCACCGATCAGCTTCATATTTCATATACACATTGCTCTAATGGTCCTCCACTGTCCTGTGCAAAATCTACGTTCGTCCTTCCCCTGCCAAGCCCAGGGTCAAGGTCACATACTTAAGTGCTTCAAAAACTTTAACGCTCAGGTAAATATCTTATAATTTCTGTTTTCTTTCACGGATCAGCTTCATTCATCATATGCGCATTCCTCTAATGGTCCTCTACCGCCCTGTGCCAAATCCACGTTTCTCCTGCACCAAGCCCAGGGTCAAGGTCACATACTTGGTTCTTCAAAAACTTTAACGCTCGGGTAAATATCTTATAATTTCTGTTCCCTTCCACGGATCAGCTTCATACTTCATATACGCATTGCTATAATGGTCCTCTACCGCCCTGTGCCAAATCCACGTTCGTCCTGCCCCCGCCAAGCCCAGGGTCAAGGTCACATACTTGGTGCTTCAAAAACTTTAACGCTCAGGTAAAAAAAGAATTTTGACTTGGAATTTGGCCTCATTTATTATCAAAGCGATATGTGGGGCATCCGTGTTCTATGAACACATTTTCTAGTTCAATATTTGTCGCAAGAGCCTCCTTAACTGATTGTGAGAGGCGGTGATTTTTATAAGTCACCCGCCGCCCTCAGAAAAGCAGTTAATTTTGGCTATTTTAAACCGAAACAGGGGCCTTTTTTTAATGGAATTCGCTACAAAACTGAGGTCAAAACAAAATAGTGCCGACATTCTCGCGTTATTCTGTACACTTATAATGTTGCAAGATATTTAAATTGACCTATATTTCATAAACACGCAAAATAGTAATTAAATTAATATTTACATTTATAAAAAATGCTTTAAAGAGGACGTAAAAATCACGGTTTATACGTTAAGATCGACTGTGTGACTAATTCCCTGCGTTTGGCTTGAAGTTGTATTGGTTCCCAGTGCTCGTCAACAAGCAAGGTGAAGCCGAAAATAGTTCAAGTTCCTCGATTGCAGATGACTCTCGATTGCAGATAACTACAAGCCTTTACCCAGATATTTTGAACGACAGACACCTGACGATACACAAGTAGAAAGGTAATACATTTTAAGTTAATACTGCCACTAATTATTTGTTTGAAACTGCTGCTATGCGGAATTTTAATTCAGCATACACATAACATGTTCTTATTTCCGACAAGAGGAGAAGCCGGCAAATTGTTTCATAATTTGGCCACCAGAATCGTTACAACGCTTTGAATACACGGACCGTAGAGATGGATGATAAATGAGCAGTCAGTTGTGTTACAGTTGATTAATTGATTGATTTACTGCTGTTTAATGGCCTACCAACAGCTAAACCTATGGCCGGGAGGGTGAACAAATGGGGCTCATGGGGGTTGTGACTAGTGTAGCCCCTGATCAAATTGCACGCTCCTGTGATCTATGTTGATTGTAGAAGCATAGCGGGTCTTTCATTGAGAGACTGGCGAGCAGTGCAGTGCTATTTCTCAAGTCCCTGGATCAGTCACAAATTAAGGTTTAATCTACAATACTGGGATTCACGCCTGGTTCCATCACTTTCCATCACTAAGACAATATTCAGTAATCTGATTGCAATAAGGGTGCCTGACACTGGATTGGGATATTTTGTTCTTGCTATGGAAAGGCTGATAGTGTAAATAGTTACTATGCTGGAAAATAAAATATCTGTTGTGTGAATTTAGGCCAGAAAACATAATTCTGCCGTGTCAGAAAAATATCTGTATGTCTGAGCTTTTTATGGGAATTTAGTGTTACCCTTGTCCGTTCCGTCCTTCCATCCGTCCGTCACCTACCTTGTAGCTCGTAAAACATTTAAACCATACTAGCTACAAACTTTAAACTTAGTATGTAGCTTCCTTATGATGAGTTGATTTTTTATTTGACCCCCAGGTCATGGATTATATCCCACTTTTTTACTTAGAATTTCCCAATTTTGCATTGTAACTCGTAAATGTTTTAAAGGTACATTCCCATTCAGTAGGCACACAATGTTCTTTTAATATAGGAATTTTAATAAGTGTGTCACTATTCTACCAGTTCTAAAAATTCAGTCCATTTCTTTGTTACTGTACCACCTAGGACCACCAAACTTTCACAGCTTCATAATCAAGGGGTGCCCACCACATATCACTATCCAACATGTTACTTTTTTTTTAACTTGACCCATTTTTTCTGCGCAGTCGACTTAGCCATTTTCAATGTTAAGTTTTCGCGTTTACAATGTTAAGTTTTCGTGTTTAAGTCCATTTCTTTGATACTGTATCACCTAAGACCACCAAACTTTCACAGCTTCATAACCAAGGGGTGCCTACCACATACAACTATCCAACATGTGACCATTTTTAGCTCACCTGAGCGAAGCTCATGTGAGCTATTGTTACCGCAATGTGTCCGTCGTCGTCCGTCGTCGTCGTCGTCGTCGTCCGTGAACATTTTCAAACGTCTTCTCCTCGGTAACCATTGGGCCTATGGTCACCAAACTTCATGGTCATGGTCCTTAGGTAGGGGGATTACAAAATTGTTAAAATGACGTCATTACGTAATCCAAGATGGCTGCTGTCTAAAAATAGCACAAATTCTTAAAAAATCTTCTTCTCAAGAACCGCCAACCGGATTTCGACAAAACTTGGTAGGAATGATCGATGTACATTGCTCTTTCAAAGTTGTTAAAATAGTGACCCTGGGGTTAAAAATGGGCGTGGCCCGTGGGGTCAAATTGGGGTCAAATTTTATTTTTGACTGAATATGGTCATTTCATATATCAAATTGAAGGTATCAATGAGGTGATCACTCTGGTGCATTTTTTGTCGAAATCGGATTGTTATGCCATCCAAGATGGCCGCCGAAAGGTCAAAAGGTCGTTCTTTTATTAGAGATTTCAAAATTCTTCTTCACATGAACCGCTTGGCCCATGGTAGCCAAACTTAAAAGTTATGGTCCATGGGTGAAGCCTTTTCAGATTTGTTAAAATGGAGGTCATCGCTAATCCAAGATGGCCGCTGTCTAAAAATAGCATAAATTCTTAAAAAATCTTCTTCTCCTGAACCGCTTGCCGGATTTCGACGAAACTTGGTAGGAATGATTGATGTACATTGCTCTTTCAAAGTTGTTAAAATGGTGACCCCGGGGTCAAAAATGGGTGTGGCCCGTGGGGTCAAATTGGGGTCAAATTTTATTTTTGACCGAATATGGTCATGTCATATATTAAATTGAAGGTATCAATGAGGCGATCACTCTGGTGCATTTTCTGTCAAAATCGGATTGTTATGTCATCCAAGATGGCTGCCGAAAGGTCAAAAGGTCGTTCTTTTATTAGAGATTTCAAAATTCTTCTTCACATGAACCGCTTGGCCCATGGTAGCCAAACTTAAAAGTTATGGTCCATGGGTAAAGCCTTTTCAGATTTGTTAAAATAGAGGTCATCGCTAATCCAAGATGGCCGCCGTCTAAAAATTGCATAAATTCTTAAAAAATCTTCTTCTCATGAACCGCTTGCCGGATTTCGACGAAACTTGGTAGGAATGATCGATGTAATGTAATTTTTTAATTGGTTAAAACTTTTTCGTTATACTATATCTCTGCAACTGCTTCGCCCATTACCTTGAAACTTCACATGGGTGTTTATCATCATCCATATTTTCATTCTAACCCCCAACCGTGCGGCCCCTCTGCCCAATGTCAAGGTCAAATTAATTTGAATTTTTTTGTTAAAGTTTTTTTGTGTACTATATCTCTGCAACTGCTTCACCCATTACCTTGATACTTCACAATGGATGTTTATCATCATTGTCACACCTGCTTGCGGAAAGCGCGATATCGTCGGCATTTTGGCATACGTCCGTACGTCCGTACGTCCGTGTGTCCGGTTAAAGTTTTTTCGTTAAACTTTTTCCATCTACTATATCTATTTTTTTAGCTCACCTGAGCGAAGCTCATGTGAGCTATTGTTACCGCAATGTGTCCGTCGTCTGTCGTCGTCCGTCGTCGTCGTCCGTGAACATTTTCAAACGTCTTCTCCTCGGTAACCATTGGGCCTATGGTCACCAAACTTCATGGTCATGGTCCTTAGGTAGGGGGATTACAAAATTGTTAAAATGACGTCATTACGTAATCAAAGATGGCCGCCGTCTAAAAATAGCAAAAATTCTTAAAAAATCTTCTTCTCAAGAACCGCCAACCGGATTTCGACGAAACTTGGTAGGAATGATCGATGTAATGTAATTTTTTAATTGGTTAAAACTTTTTCGTTATACTATATCTCTGCAACTGCTTCGCCCATTACCTTGAAACTTCACATGGGTGTTTATCATCATCCATATTTTCATTCTAACCCCCAACCGTGCGGCCCCTCTGCCCAATGTCAAGGTCAAATTAATTTGAATTTTTTTGTTAAAGTTTTTTTGTGTACTATATCTCTGCAACTGCTTCACCCATTACCTTGATACTTCACAATGGATGTTTATCATCATTGTCACACCTGCTTGCGGAAAGCGCGATATCGTCGGCATTTTGGCATACGTCCGTCCGTCCGTACGTCCGTGTGTCCGGTTAAAGTTTTTTCGTTAAACTTTTTCCATCTACTATATCTATTTTTTTAGCTCACCTGAGCGAAGCTCATGTGAGCTATTGTTACCGCAATGTGTCCGTCGTCTGTCGTCGTCCGTCGTCGTCGTCCGTGAACATTTTCAAACGTCTTCTCCTCGGTAACCATTGGGCCTATGGTCACCAAACTTCATGGTCATGGTCCTTAGGTAGGGGGATTACAAAATTGTTAAAATGACGTCATTACGTAATCAAAGATGGCCGCCGTCTAAAAATAGCAAAAATTCTTAAAAAATCTTCTTCTCAAGAACCGCCAACCGGATTTCGACAAAACTTGGTAGGAATGATCGATGTACATTGCTCTTTCAAAGTTGTTAAAATGGTGATCCTGGGGTCAAAAATGGGCGAGGCCCGTGGGGTCAAATTGAGGTCAAATTTATTTTTGACTGAATATGGTCATTTCACATATCAAATTGAAGGTATCAATAAGGCGATCACTCTGGTGCATTTTTTGTCGAAATCGGATTGTTATATCATCCAAGATGGCCGCCGAAAGGTCAAGAGGTCGTTCTTTTATTAGAGATTTCAAAATTCTTCTTCACATGAACCGCTTGGCCCATGGTAGCCAAACTTAAAAGTTATGGTCCATGGGTGAAGCCTTTTCAGATTTGTTAAAATGGAGGTCATCACTAATCCAAGATGGCCGCCGTCTAAAAATAGCATAAATTCTTAAAAAATCTTCTTCTCATGAACCGCTTGGCGAATTTCGACGAAACTTGGTAGGAATGATCGATGTACATTGCTCTTTCAAAGTTGTTAAAATGGTGACCCCGGGGTCAAAAATGGGTGTGGCCCGTGGGGTCAAATTGGGGTCAAATTTTATTTTTGACCGAATATGGTCATGTCATATATCAAATTGAAGGTATCAATGAGGCGATCACTCTGGTGCATTTTCTGTCGAAATCGGATTGTTATGTCATCCAAGATGGCCGCCGAAAGGTCAAAGGTCGTTCTTTTATTAGAGATTTCAAAATTCTTCTTCACATGAACCGCTTGGCCCATGGTAGCCAAACTTAAATGTTATGGTCCATGGGTGAGGCCTTTTCAGATTTGTTAAAATGGAGGTCATCGCTAATCCAAGATGGCCGCCGTCTAAAAATAGCATAAATTCTTAAAAAATCTTCTTCTCATGAACCGCTTGCCGGATTTCGACGAAACTTGGTAGGAATGATCGATGTACATTGCTCTTTCAAAGTTGTTAAAATGGTGACCCCGGGGTCAAAAATGGGCGTGGCCCGTGGGGTCAAATTTTATTTTTGACCGAATATGGTCATGTTATATATCAAATCGAAGGTATCAATGAGACGATCACTCTGGTACATTTTTTTGTCCAAATCGGATTGTTATGTCATCCAAGGTGGCCGCCGAAATGTCAAAAGGTCGTTCTTTTATTAGAGATTTCAAAATTCTTCTTCACATGAACCGCTTGGCCCATGGTAGCCAAACTTAAAAGTTATGGTTCATGGGTGAAGCCTTTTCAGATTTGTTAAAATGGAGGTCATCGCTAATCCAAGACGGCCGCCGTCTAAAAATAGCATAAATTCTTAAAAAATCTTCTTCTCATGAACCGCTTGCCGGATTTCGACGATACTTGGTAGGAATGATCGATGTACATTGCTCTTTCAAAGTTGTTAAAATGGTGACCCCGGGGTCAAATATGGGCGTGGGAATCGGATGATTATGTCATCCATGATGGCCACCAAAAGGTCCATTTATTCAAGATTGTTAACGTCTTTTTCTCAGGAACCACATGGCCGATGCTGGGTGAAGCATTTTCAGATTTTGTAAAATGAGAGTCATCGCTTAATCCAAGATGACCGCCATCTAAAAATAGCACAATTTTTTTAAAACACATGAACTCAATGTCACATTCTCCTCTGCTGTTCATGGAGTCAGGTGAGCGAATTAGGGCCATCATGGCCCTCTTGTTTAGTGTCCATGCCTCGCCCCAAGGCGCGACATGCAGGCCACGGCCATCTAGTCAACAAAAAGTGGGTATGATTATGTTATCCAAGTGTCTATGCTTGGAAAAAACCTGGCCTTCGTGGCTTTGCCTCGTTTCTTGTTTAATTATTTAATATACTAATTAAATGTGTCGCCTGAAATGTGTCGCCTGATCTGTCCACAGATTATAAAGAATGATCATTGCACATCAAAAAATAAATACAGAGAATAAATAGTAATGTCCTTTAACATTTTAAGGACACACGGTTATCGCCCTTGATATCAGTGTGAAAATATATGTATAATACTGCCAATCAATTCGTGAGATAGTTATGAATGAATGTATATTTTCCAGAAAATGTCTCAGATGATGTCTCTGATATAAAGAACATTTTGTGCCTACTGAACGGGCTTGTAACTTGAAACTGTACTAGCTACATACTTGAAACTTGGTATGTCGCTTCATTATGATGCATTATTTCCCCCTTTTCGACTTAGAATTTGGCAATTTTGCCTTGTAACTTGTAAAACTTTTGAAGCAGTAATAACTACAGACCTGAAATTTGGTATGTAGCTTCCTTATGATGAGTAGAAAGTTTATTTCGATTTTTATACCCCCTGCAACGAGTTGTGGGTCATTAATGTGTCATTAATTTCACACATGCATTCCTGTAAGGCTCTACTACCATGCTGTGCCAAATCCACGACCGTCCAACCTCCGCTGATCCCAAGGTCAAGGTCATATAGTCTCTTTACAAAACTTAACATCAGAGAAATATGTTATAACTTCTATTTTTTCATCAAAAATTCTTAATATTTCACTTGTGCATTCCTCAAATTCCCGCTGATCTTGAGGTCAAGGTCACATACTTAGTCTCTTTACAAAACTTAACATCAGAGAAATCGGTTATAACTTCTATTTCCTTGCTCGGATCTGCTTCACATTTCATATACCTGGGTTACCCATGCGGGTATTCCGTAAGCCTCGCTTAATGACCAATCTAGTTGATTCAACCTTCAACCTTCATTAATATTAATACTTGCCTCGTTTATTATCAACGCGATATATGGGGCATCCGTGTTCTATGACACATTTTCTAGTTAATAAGTTTGCCAGAATTTCTCAATACTGTTTAGTGTTATAAAAAAAAGTTTAAACTTTATTTATTTTACAACGATTACAAACAAGCGCAAGAGCACTTATACAAATGCTTTCGTTGGCACAGATGAAGGCGTAAGGTCATTAATGTGGGAGGAAACCGGAGAACCCGGAGGAAACACACTTGTCCGATCTGGCGACACCACACCATCTCATATACTGCCCCGGCCGAGGATCGAACTCGGGGCTGCATTGGTGAGAAGCGCGCTCATTACCGATTGTGCTAACCGGACAACCTAATGCTGTTATACATGTAACTCTTATAGGATTATTTTATACAAATTCAACACTCCATGCGTGGTTGGTTGGGAGCACGCGACGGGTAATTCAACGATCGGTATTCAGCCTTACTGGAATTCTGAGTGCAGACCTGGTTTGGTCCTCACATACGTCTTTGGGATTTTATATGAGTATTACAATTATTCGTAATCCTATTTTAGGGGAAGGGGCCAAGTGACTTTGGTGTGGTATGGACCTAGCACCAGATCAGATTATTCTAATAAATATTCCGTTCGGATTTTGGAATTTTCCCCTCAATGCAGCAGGTTAAAACGGGATTGAACCCGTTGGCCCGGCCTTACATGACCTTACCTATTGATAGGACGTTAAATGCTAATAAACAAACAAATATCAACACTCCATGCTGGTCTGAATCTGACCTTGACCTTTTGACCTTTTGACCTTGACCTTTTGACCTTTTGACCTTCCCAACCCGTAAACTTAACATCAGAGAAATATTGTTATAACTTCTATTTCCTTCATCTAAAAGGCTTAATATTTCACACATGCATTCCTGTAAGGCTCTACTACCATGCTGTGCCAAATCCATGACCGTCCAACCCCCGCTGATCCCAATGTCAAGGTCAAATACTTAGTCTCTTTACAAAATTTAACATCAGAGAAATAAGTTATAACTTCTATTTCCTTCTTTGAAAATTCTTATTATTTCACTTGTGCATTCCTCTAAGGTTGTACTATCATGCTGTGACAAATCTACGACTGTCCAACCCCCGCTGATCCCAAGGTCAAGGTCACATACTTAGTCTCTTTACAAAACTTAACATCAGAGAAATATGTTATAACTTCTATTTCTTTCATTGAAAATTCTTAATATTTCATATGCTGTGACAAATCCCCGCTGATCTCGAGGTCAACATCACATACTTACCGTATAACCTCGAATTAACGCCCCCTCCTAATAAACCGCCCCTCCAAATTAAAAAAAATAAAAATAAAAAAAAAAAATTACCAAGGACCGCCAATTTCAAACACAAATAATCCTTAAATCCTTATTATGCCCCCCGCAACGAGTTGTGGGGGGGGTATACTGGAGTCAGGTTGTCCGTCTGTGCGTCCGTCCGTCCGTCCGTCCGTCCGTCCGTCCATCCGCGTAAACTTAACATCAGAGAAATATTGTTATAACTTCTATTTCCTTCATCTAAAATGCTTGATATTTCACACATGCATTCCTGTAAGGCTCTACTACCATGCTGTGCCGAATCCACGATCGTCCAACCCCCGCAGTTCCCAAGGTCAAGGTCAAATACTTAGTCCGTAAACTTAACATCAGAGAAATATTGTTATAACTTCTATTTCCTTCATCTAAAATGCTTAATATTTCACAGATGCTTTCCTATAAGGCCTACTACCATGCTGTGCCAAATCCACGACCATCCAACCCCCGCTGATACCAATGTCAAGGTCAAATACTCTTTACAAAACTTAACATCAGAGAAATAAGTTATAACTTCTATTTCCTTCATTGAAAATTCTTATTATTTCACTTGTGCATTCCTCTAAGGTTGTACTATCATGCTGTGACAAATCTACGACTGTCCAACCCCCGCTGATCCCAAGGTCAAGGTCACATACTTAGTCTCTTTACAAAACTTAACATCAGAGAAATATGTTATAACTTCTATTTCTTTCATTGAAAATACTTAATATTTCATATGCTGTGACAAATCCCCGCTGATCTCGAGGTCAACATCACATACATACTGTATAACCTTGTATTAACGCCCCCCTCCTAATAACCCCCCCCCCCCCCCCATAAATAAAACAAATAAACAAAAAAAACTTTTTTTTTTACCAATGACTGCCAATTTCAAACACAAATAATCCTTAAATCCTTATTTGTGTTTGAAATTGGCGGAATAAATAAAAAAAATATATTTTTTTACCAATGACCGCCAATTTCAAACACAAATAATCCTTAAATCCTTATTTGTGTTTGAAATTGGCGGTTCTTGCTAATTTTTTATTTTTTTTTTTATTTTTTTCTTTTTTACTGGCTAATAAACGTCCCCCCCTTTTGTAAAATGTAACGCCTCCGGGGGCGTTAATTCGAGGTTATACGGTAGTCTCTTTACAAAACTTAACATCAGAGAAATCGGTTATAACTTCTATTTCCTTGCTCGGATCTGCTTCACATTTCACACACTCATTGCTCCAATGGACCTCTACCACCCTGTGACAAATTCACGTTCATGCTGCTCGCGCTAATCTCAGAGTCAAGGTCACAAGCCCACACACTTGGAAATTTGTACATATTTTAGGGGTACCTGGGCCCACGCGGGGGGTATTCCGTAAACCTCGCTTACTGACCAATCTAGTTTGTGTTTGAAATTGGTGGTCCTTGGTAAGTTTGTTTTGTTTTTTTTTGTGTTTTTTTAGTGGCTAATAAACGCCCCCCTTTTGTAAAATGTAACGCCCCCGGGGGTGTTAATTCGAGGTTATACGGTAGTCTCTTTACAAAAATTAACATCAGAGAAATCGGTTACAACTTCTATTTCCTTGCTCAGATCTGCTTCACATTTCACACACTCATTGCTCCAATGGACCCTCTACCACCCTGTGACAAATTCACGTTCATGCCGCTCCCGCTAATCCCAGAGTCAAGGTCACAAGCCCACACACTTGGAAATTTTTACATATTTTAGGGGTACCTGGGCCCACGCGGGGGGTATTCCGTAAGCCTTGCTTACTGACCAATCTAGTTTTGTTTGTGCTCATATGATAAATAACCATTATATGTATTTATTGTTTTCCCTAGTTTCTCGACCAATGAAAGAATGGCATTTCGTCTCAATTAATCGCATATTGCGACGCTTTCGCCAAAATGTATTAAATTAATCATTAAATGTTCAGCGCTACATTTAGAACTGATTTTATGCCTTGTCATCAGTTCACAAGACGCAAAGCATATTACTGCCCACACACACGCTCACTTTCTGTTGCACCGCCAATCACATACTAGTATATACATGTAGCGATTCAAAATCATGTTTAGGGGCTGAGCTTCGCAGTGGGCTGGGTAAGCAATAAGTAAGTTATAGTTAACATATTTAATTTTTAATAAACTACTTTCTTGCTTGCTAGCGCTCGCTCGAAATTAATTTATTAAAAATTCAATATGTGAACTATAACTATTACATTATATGCCCATGTGGAATCATAAAGAGAGGCATGTCCATGGTCTGTTCACATTTTCCCCAACTTTGTCACATATCATACGTTTTTTTCCCACAAAACTGAAGGGCTCCGGCCCATTCACAATTCTTAGGAAAACAGTTCTGAAACATTTTGGAAACACTTGTGACTGCAGTCTGATGGTATTTCTCTTCTATAGCAAATACTCTGTTATTATTACAGGAGAGCTCGATGAAGGCAACTCTGGTTATTGGAAGTTTAGCACCAATTCGTTCCAGCCGAAGAACTTTCCCACCTGTACCACAACCAACAACTGAAGCAAGACATCGTCATAGCAGAAATAGACAATGAACTGAATAAGACTGGGATACACCAAACATATTGCCAGTCATTTATGTGGCCCGTGTCAAATGTTAAAGTTGAAGTTATTGAGCCTAGCACCATAGATGAATTCCCTACTGTGTATTGAAGAAACTGATCATACACAGTATACACAGTGCCTATGCAGTTGTTTTGACTGCATAGACATTCTGGTGACAAGACAGTGATTTTGCCATCCATGATTTAGCAATGCCACAACCATTCTGAACAGCAACAAGTGACAACAGTGAATGAAGTATAGTTTCATCATAACTTCTATATTCCTTGAAGAATTACTTAAATATTTCAACACAGCAGCATACTTGCGGACAAATGCCACAAATCCATGCTGCCCTTAATGTGACCTTGGGGTGGGGGGGGGGGGTGGGGGGGGGGGGTGTTATTGGTGTAGATTTTTCCTCAAGTATATATAAATAAAAGATTAATCTTGACATTATTTTTTAAGGGGCAGGTGGGGATGATATTCAGTAATTTAATTTCATGCGAGACTTAGCCGGACGTAAAATTTCAAAATAATGTTATACCAATTACCAACTGAATGAAACGGTCGAAATGTCCAGATCAAAATTTGCATGATTTTTGTCTGATGAATTTAAAAGTCCAGTAGTAGGCTTGTTAAGTGACTATTAACTTCCAAGTCATGATGCAAAGGTCCCCTTTGGTATGGAAGTACCCAAGGACCTTAGAAACATTTTTATCCAAAGACACATGCTATATCTCATTTCCAAGATGGCCGCCGGCGGCCATATTGGAATAAAATAGCCGATCATATGTAAGCCTAGCTATATTCAATTTAAAGTTAAGATTCAAATTTATCTGTTGTATGCAAGCTTCTAAGAGTACTGGCGGAATTATTAATAAATATAGAAGTCGTATCTCAAATCCAAGATGGCCGCCGACGACCATATTGGAAAATGTGGCCAAAAGTAAGTAGTTGTTAAGCTAAATTTCAATTCAAGATTTATTAATTGTTTTCTGTTGTATGCAAGTTTCTAATGGTAATGAAAGAATGACTATCAAAATATGGAAGTTTCATCTCACATTCAAGATGGCCACCATCGGCTATATTGGAAAACATGGCCGACGATGTATAAGTTTAGCTAAATTTTAATGGAAGCTGGATTTTTTCTATGACTGTTCTACCTATTGGATGCACATTTTTAACAGTCATGGAAGAATGAATAGCAAACTACGGAAGTTGTGTCTCAAATTTAAGATATATTAGAAAATGTGGCGGATAATATGTAAGTTTACAAAATTTCATTTAAAAGGTATAATTCAAATTTCTTTCAAGGATCATAGAAGAATAAATGTCAAAATATGGAAGGTTTAGTACAAATCCAAGATGGCTGTTGTCCGTCATTTTGAAATAAATGGCCAATTCATAGCTTGCAAAATGTGTGTCGTTTGCACTATTTTATTACAGGTTTTCTAGCTCTGTTGAATCCCATAAACTAATTTCTTGAATCATTTTTACAACTGAAATGCATTAAATATGATATCCCGGAATTTATGCTGAAACTAATTTTAACTACATATTATAAGAAAAAGAGCGGAATGTAAAATGAAAATTGAGAACAGCTATGGAACAGAATCACCGAATTAACTAAACCTAGTGGATGACATTCCTTCATGCATAATTTGCTGGAAAATATATTCCATGTGCATATTCGGTTTCCTTTATACGTACAATGCTTTGTATTTCAGATGCATGATGCATTTTTTCAAATGAGCGACATAAAAATAACTGAGCAGATGAATTGTGTGCATCAATCATTAAAAAGATGTTATTTTCAAATGAGCATAATAATTATATGTACATGTATTGCATGCATGAGATACAGACACAGTGTATGTTGGTTTTGTGAAGGTCGTGGATTAATTATTGATTGCATACAAGTGACCAGGCTACCGGAATTAATACACTTTTGTAAAGGGATAGTATGTGAATTACAGATGTAAAAGAGTCGGGCATATTCAAATAATGTATGTAATTTATGGGGGTACAGTAGGTATGATAGTTTGGTTGAGATCATGTGCAGAGATAAATAAAACAGTCATATGGATGGAGAACGAGTAGGAGCTTGGTATGTCTTGAAGTGCCTATTATATGCATGTGCTCTGCATTATATAGTGCAGCATTTGGCAAAATCACTCTTGTGTATGTGAATACAGTGGAAGATCGATCTCTCGAACCGGCAACGGACTCAAATAAAAGTTCGAGTCAGGCGTAGTTCGAGGGAAAGAAAATAAATACTAGTCACTAAGTCAGTGATTTCATTCCATTTAGAAATGACACCATTGATTGATGTTTGTATGGCCTTCTGGAAGAAATATCAAGTAAACAACTAATTATTATACCCACTTTTTTGGGAAAAAATGGGTATATTGTTTTCGTCACGAGTGTCCGTCCGTCCGTATGTCAGTACGTCCGTACTTCCGTACATCCGTACGTCGGTCACGTTTCTTGTAACTTGAAAAAGTTTTTCACCTTCATACCTACGCGCCTGATATTTGGTATGTAGCTTTGTTATCATGTGCAGATGCGCAAAGTTAATTCGGATTTTTCATCCGACCCTCCATCATGGATTAACTCCCCCTTTCGGACTCAGAATTTCCCATTGTTTCCTTGTAACTCGAAAAACTTTTTCACCTTCATGCCTACGCGCCTGATATTTGGTATGTACCTTCGTTATCAGGTGCAGATGCGCAAAGTGAATTCGGATTTTTGATCCAACCCTCCATCATCGATTATCTCCCCCTTTCGGACTCAGAATTTCCCATTTTTAGCCAGGTTTTTTAAAAAAAAATCCAGGCTATTGGATTGGCGAAAGCCGGGCGGGCAGGCGGGCGGGCGGGCGGGCGGGCGGGCAGCGGGCGGGCGGCGGGCGGCTACCACAATCAATGTTAATTTTGCGTGTTTGAGTCCATTTCTTTGTTACTGTACCACCTAGGACCACCAAACTTTCACAGCTTCATAATCATATATCACTATCCAACATGTTACTTTTTTTTTAACTTCACCCATTTTTTCCGCGCAGTCGACTTAGCCATTTTCAATGTTAAGTTTTCGCGTTTACAATGTTAAGTTTTCGTGTTTAAGTCCATTTCTTTGGTACTGTACCACCTAGGACCACCAAACTTTCACAGCTTCATAATCAAGGGGTGCCCACCACATATCACTATCCAACATGTTACTTTTTTTTTAACTTCACCCATTTTTTCCGCGCAGTCGACTTAGCCATTTTCAATGTTAAGTTTTCGCGTTTACAATGTTAAGTTTTCGTGTTTATGTCCATTTCTTTGGTACTGTACCACCTAGGACCACCAAACTTTCACAGCTTCATAATCAAGGGGTGCCCACCACATATCACTATCCAACATGTTACTTTTTTTTAACTTCACCCATTTTTTCCGCGCAGTCGACTTAGCCATTTTCAATGTTAAGTTTTCGCGTTTACAATGTTAAGTTTTCGTGTTTAAGTCCATTTCTTTGGTACTGTACCACCTAGGACCACCAAACTTTCACAGCTTCATAATCAAGGGGTGCCCACCACATATCACTATCCAACATGTTACCTTTTTTTTTAACTTGACCCATTTTTTCCGCGCAGTCAACTTAGCCATTTTCAATGTTAAGTTTTCGCGTTTACAATGTTAAGTTTTCGTGTTTAAGTCCATTTCTTTGGTACTGTACCACCTAGGACCACCAAACTTTCACAGCTTAATCAAGGGGTGTCCACCACATATCACTATCCAACATGTTACTTTTTAGCCAGGTTTTTTGAGAAAAAAATCCAGGCTATTGGATTGGCGAAAGCCGGGCGGGCGGGCGGCGGGCGGGCGGCGGGCGGCGTCCACAATCAATGTTAAGTTTTCGTGTTTGAGTCCATTTCTTTGTTACTGTACCACCTAGGACCACCAAACTTTCACAGCTTCATAATCAAGGGGTGCCCACCACATATCACTATCCAACATGTTACTTTTTTTTTAACTTCACCCATTTTTTCCGCGTAGTCGACTTAGCCATTTTCAATGTTAAGTTTTCGCGTTTACAATGTTAAGTTTTCGTGTTTAAGTCCATTTCTTTGGTACTGTACCACCTAGGACCACCAAACTTTCACAGCTTCATAACCAAGGGGTGCCTACCACATACAACTATCTAACATGTGACCATTTTTTTACCTTCACCTATTATTTCTATTCTACGTAATTGACTTAGCCATTTTCAACGTTAACTTTTTAACGTACGTCTGGTTAAAGTTTTTTGGTTAAAACTTTTTTGTTATACTATATCTCTGCAACTGCTTCGCCCATTACCTTGAAACTTCACATGGGTGTTTATCATCATCCATATTTTCATTCTAACCCCCAACCGTGCGGCCCCTGTGCCCAATGTCAAGGTCAAATTACTTTGAATTTTTTTGGTAAAGTTTTTTCGTGTACTATATCTCTGCAACTGCTTCACCCAATACCTTGATACTTCACATGGGTGTTTATCATCATTGTCGCACCTGCTTGCGGAAAGCGCGATCCTGTGCCCAATGTCAGGTTAAATTACTTTGAATTTTTTTTGTTAAAGTTTTTTCGTGTACTATATCTCTGCAACTGCTTCACCCAATACCTTGATACTTCACATGGGTGTTTATCATCATTGTCGCACCTGCTTGCGGAAAACGCGATCCTGTGCCCAATGTCAAGGTCAAATTACTTTGAATTTTTTGTTAAAGTTTTTTTTTTTTTCGTGTACTATATCTCTGCAACTGCTTCACCCAATACCTTGATACTTCACATGGGTGCTTATCATCATTGTCGCACCTGCTTGCGGAAAGCGCGATCCTGTGCCCACTGTCAAGGTCAAATTACTTTGAATTTTTTTGTTAATGTTTTTTCGTGTACTATATCTCTGCAACTGCTTCACCCAATACCTTGATACTTCACATGGGTGCTTATCATTGTCGCACCTGCTTGCAGAAAGCGCGATCCTGTGCCCAATATCAAGGTCAAATTACTTTGAATTTTTTTGTTAAAGTGTTTTTGTGTACTATATCTCTGCAACTGCTTCACCCAATACCTTGATACTTCACATGGGTGTTTATCATCATTGTTGCACCTGCTTGCGGAAAGCGCGATCCTGTGCCCAATGTCAAGGTCAAATTACTTTGAATTTTTTTGTTAATTTTTTTTCGTGTACTATATCTCTGCAACTGCTTCACCCAATACCTTGATACTTCACATGGGTGTTTATCATCATTGTCGCACCTGCTTGCGGAAAGCGCGATCCTGTGCCCTATGTCAAGTTCAAATTACTTTGAATTTTTTTGTTAAATTTTTTTCGTGTACTATATCTCTGCAACTGCTTCACCCAATACCTTGATACTTCACATGGGTGTTTATCATCATTGTCGCACCTGCTTGCGGAAAGCGCGATATCGTCAGCATTCTGGCATACGTCCGTCCGTTCGTCCGTGTGTCCGGTTAAAGTTTTTTGGTTAAAGTTTTTCCATCTACTATATCTATTTTTTTAGTGTCCATGCCTCGCCCCAAGGTGCGACATGCAGGCCACGGCCATCTAGTCTACAAAAAGTGGGTATAATTATGTTATCCAAGTGTCTATGCTTGGAAAAAACCTGGCCTTCGTGGCTTTGCCTCGTTTCTTGTTTTTAACTTGACCCATTTTTTCTGCACAGTCGACTTTTAGCCATTTTCAATGTTAAGTTTTCGCGTTTACAATGTTAAGTTTTCGTGTTTAAGTCCATTTCTTTGGTACTGTACCACCTAGGACCACCGAACTTTCACAGCTTCATAACCAAGGGTTGCCTACCACATACAACTATCCAACATGTGACCAATTTTTTACCTTCACCTATTATTTCTACGTAATTGACATTTTCAACGTTAACTTTTTAACGTACGTCTGGTTAAAGTTTTTTGGTTAAAACTTTTTCGTTATACTATATCTCTGCAACTGCTTCGCCCATTACCTTGAAACTTCACATGGGTGTTTATTATCATCCATATTTTCATTCTAACCCCCAACCGTGCGGCCCATGTACCCAATGTCAAGGTCAAATTACTTTGAATTTTTTTGTTAAAGTTTTTTTGTGTACTATATCTCTGCAACTGCTTCACCCATTACCTTGATACTTCACATGGGTGTTTATCATCATTGTCGCACCCGCTTGTGGAAAGCGCGATATCGTCGGCATTTTGGCATATGTCCGTCAGTACGACCGTATGTCCGTGTGTCCGGTTAAAGTTTTTTCGTTAAAGTTTTTCCATCTACTATATCTATTTTGTTAGTGTCCATGCCTCGCCCCAAGGCGCGACATGCAGGCCACGGCCATCTAGTCTACAAAAAGTGGGTATAATTATATTATCCAAGTGTCTATGCTTGGAAAAAACCTGGCCTTCGTGGCTTTGCCTCGTTTCTTGTTTCCTTGTAACTCGAAAAACGTTTTCACCTTCATACCTACGCGCCTGATATTTGCTATGTAGCTTCGTTATCATGTGCACATGCGCAAAGTGAATTCAGATTTTTGATCCGACCCTCCATCATGGATTATCTCCCCCTTTCGGACTTGGAATTTCCCACTTTTTCC
This sequence comes from Conchocele bisecta, assembly GCA_029237695.1. NCBI lineage: Eukaryota > Metazoa > Mollusca > Bivalvia > Lucinida > Thyasiridae > Conchocele > Conchocele bisecta. The sequence continues at coordinate 56,735,840 of CM055269.1, forward strand.
TTGTAACTCGAAAAACTTTTTCACCTTCATACCTACGCGCCTGATATTTGGTATGTAGCTTCGTTATCATGTGCAGATGCGCAAAGTGAATTCGGATTTTTGATCCGACCCTCCATCATGGATTATCTCCCCCTTTCGGACTCAGAATTTCCCTATTTTGCATTGTAAGTCGAAAAAATTTCTCACCTTAATACCTACATTTCTGATATTTGATATGGAGCTTCGTTATGATGCGCAAAGTGAATTCGGATTTTTGATCCGACCTTCCATCATGGATTATCTCCCCCTTTCGGACTTAGAATTTCACTATTTTTCCTCGTAGGTCGAAAAACTTTTTCACCTTAATACCTATGCGTCTGATATTTGGTTTGTAGCTTCGTTTTGATGTGCTGATGCGCAAAGTGAATTCGGATTTTTTATCCGACCCTCCATCATGGATTACCTCCCCCTTTCGGACTTAGCATTTGGGGAAAGTGGGTATATTGCGATGGCGCGCCATCGACTTTTTCTACTTTTATTTCAATATGTACATGTATGCATACGTAAATAAATAAACTGTTAATTAAACTGAATATTAAAAACCGTCTCGTCTATGTTTTGTTTTTTTCATATCGAAACCGGAAGTTGTCGTGAGCAACATTCCCATTGTAAACGTGTTTATTTTACTATCCTATAATTAAGCTTGACAACCATTTTTTTTTTGCGAGTGAATGTTTTTTTTATCACGGATCATTTGCATACACAAGTAGTAAAGTGTTTGCAAAAGATCGGCGTAAAATAGCATTCAATAAACGAAAGTAGACAGGTGCGAAACATCATATCCAAAGAAAGTGTTTATAAATAGCACACTGGTTTATTAAATATACAAAATGTACAAATAAAATTTAAACGAAATTGCACAAAACGCAAAAAGAATAAGTGAATCACTCATAATTCACTGATGTGACAGTTAACATTAAATTAAATATTTAAAGGCGAATTTTGTTCAAATCAATTCATTATCGTGGTTATCTTGACGTGGAATTAACACCGTTTAATTTTTAAATTCGTGATTTAATGTCCCCACCTGTCAAGCGAAACAAATCAAACAGACCGCCAATATTCACACCTCGTTAGGCAAACAGATCAGCTGGCGACAGACTTACCTGTTCGAGCTATCAATAGCACTTTACGTTGATTGACTGACCAGGGGACCGTGACTTCGGTTCGAGAGTTCGACTTTGTCGTAGTTCGAGTTTTAGGTAGAACATTATATGATTTATATAGGGAAATTTGTCGGGACCACAGGACGAGTTCGAGTTTTCCGGAGTGTTCGACAGAGACCGGTTCGAGAGATCGATCTTCCACTGTATATATTTTGTTTGAGAGTGGCTCATTTTATTGCAACACATGTTTTATTTTATGGGCAAGCAGAACAGTACAAACATGTAGTGCACAGTTTTGTAAGGCTCACTAAATAACCAGTTGTTGTAGAGAACATATATTATGGAAACAGGAATAATGCATGTAAATATATATATTGCACACACTACATGATATAATAAAAATATTGCGAGACGATATTCAGTGCGCAACATAATGGTTGGCATACATCACGATATAATGGTCAACTTTACATTCTTTTGTAATTAGTCTAGCTAATATACGATTCATCCGCTGCTATGTATAATTGTGACTATAACACTATCCCCTGCTAATAGAAACATTGCTACATATTGTGGACTGACTTTAAACTTTGCTACAATGACGCCAATACTATGCAATGTAAATTGACGAATATAGATATGTTGGGTTCATGTCGGTGATTGGCATTATTAAGTGAGTCTGGGTTTCTCAATTAATATTGCCTCTGCGACACAGATACTGAATAGATAGAACATAACACGAATATGCTTGCATTATGATAAAATGTCATGCATAAGATAATATGCATTCTAAGTACTACACCATTACACTATGTGCTTATAAATAATTAGTATGTGATGATTTATATTACCATGGAATGCATACATTGCATCTTCGCATACCTTATAAGAGTATATGTGATTGGTATATGCATATTTTATTATTATATGGTATACATATATTGCTGAACGGTGCAGTGTACATTTTTTCGTCATTCATTCCGGTCGTGTGTTGATCTGTATTGCTGACGGTAACAATTTTGTTAAAGTTAGCATTCACAGTGTCAGGGCCAAATGCTTTAAGCTGTATGTGTATGTGCAGGAGGCAGCCCCTTTTCTTTTGCTCAAAGGCCTTTGCATTACAAGTGCCTATATTTCTGGCTTGCAATTGTTTTCAACATGCGATCTAATTTTATTTTCTTAACTTTTACTACGTTGTCAATTTCGTGTGCTACTTTTGAATGGTGCTTGAATACATTCTAACAGTGAAAACTGCCTGAAAACAGTAGTTTGTGGAATCAACCGGATCCAAACAGTACTTGTACAAACTGTAAATATTTATTATTTTATTTTTATATGTTTCTACACATACATGCCTAGTCTGTCCCCAAATGATTGATGGCAGCCGTCTTGGATTTGAGATTCAGTTTTGTTTACATATGTTATTATATACCTCAGTTCATTTATTTCAAGTGAAAACTGTATACAGATGGAATAGATGTTTATAATCGCATCTACGACAAACAGTTAGCGAACTCAAATTTAATTGAAAATTGGCTGATGGCAACCATCTTGGATTCGAGATACAACTTATTAATTATGTTATTCAGTGTTCTATGACACACATGTAATTCTATATCAAAGAGGAGAGTCACATTACAACATTAATTCATTAAATACATATATTGTCAGCAATGTTTACCAATATGGCAACCGGCGGCCATGTTGAATTTTAGATAAAAGTTCTGTATTAGATATTCATTCCTCCATGAACCTTAGAAACTTGAATGTAACAGAAGAAATTTAAATCATTACTTTTATCGCTATTTAGCTACACTTATATATTGTCGGCCACTTTTCCCAATATAGCTGTCAGCAATATTTTACCAATATGGACACTGGCGGCCATCTTGAATTTGCCATACAACTTCTATATTAGATACTCATTCCTACATGACCCTTAGAACTTTGTATATAACAGAAGAAATGTAAATCATTACTTTTATTGAAATTTAGCTGAACTTGTATACTGTGTGTATTTTTTTCCCAATATGGCCGCCGGCGGCCATCTTGGAATTGAGATACAAACTATATTTGATATGCATTCCTCCATGATTGTTAGAAGCTAGCATACAACACTAGAAATGGGAATCATAAGTTTAATTGAAATTTAACTCGACTTACATATTGTCCTCCATAATTTAAAGATGGCCGCCGGCAGCCATTTTGAATATGAGATAGAGCGTGTGTCTTTGGATAAAGAACATTCTATGGTCCTAAGGAACTTCCATACCAAAGGGGACCTTTGCATCATAATGTTCCTTATACATGCTGTTCCTGTCATGACATATTATTGTGAAGATTATTAAGAGATGCACCAAGTGTATCCCCATTATTAGTGCTGAATTTAGAATGCTCCCAAATTCTGGTGTGTTTCTCTATGTATATGACATTTTGAAGTCACTGCAGCTATTCAGTATGTAGTTTGTCTCTTGATGTACTGCAAAAACATATATTATAATAAGCTTAGAATTGCAAATGTATTCGGTTAAGTGATGCCTGTACGTGTACAGTCGAATCATTTTATATCATTTAGATGGAATGTCAAATAATTGTGTAATTTGTCCACATATGAATGAATACATGAAATAAACTGATGTACCGGTATGCCATTTTCATTGTTATTAGTTAATTATTATTTCAATCATGATTATAAAACTTGCTGAGCAAGTCAAAATAAACTCAGAATAAACATGATGAAGCATGTTGATTGGTTGACTGAATTTGATTTTAGGTGTGTCCAACAGTAAGATAACATGCAGCTGGTTAAATGCGGGATCGAACCTGTTGGCCCGGCATTTAATGACCTTAGCTGTTGATAGGCCGTTAAATACCAATAAACCAAATCAAGTCAACCTACAAAATTTAATATGAGCCAAAAGAGGTGAGGACGAGGAGAAAAATGTATACGACATTTACACCAAACCATGGCGATATAACTTGGAAATGATTTATCGAAGGAAAAAAAAATAATTTGTAGCTCGTTTACAAAATCTATTGTAGCCCCCATTTTAAAATTCACAAAATTTAACGCAACCTTTTCAAATAAAAAAAATGAAGAGAATAACATTATTATGTTATTTTGAAACAAATGTAATTGAGTTTTAATAATATGATGAAATATCTGTAAATGAGACGCCTGTTAGGTTGCTGTGGTGTCTCAGACAATTTACAATCTAAGATAAGTTACAGTGAAACACAAGATTAAAACACATTTATGTTTTATGTGTGGATAAATGGTGCTTATGGGATATATGGCCAGTCTTGCTCTGGGTCTTCCATGTCAGTCTTGAGGAATGATAAGAACATACTTTGTTAGAAACAGGACTGATGTTTCACTGACTGAATGGTGACCAGTGCAGACTCTGATCTGATCAGACTGCGTGAATGTATGGGATTTATGGCCAGTCTCGCCCTGGGTCTTACAGCTCAGTCTTGAGGAATGATAAGAACATACACTATTAGAAGTAGGACTGATGTTTCCCTGACCTGTACCATAACCATGATGAGGCAGACGAGGCGGCCATTTTGCCAATTATTTGTTTTATGCCAAGAATTAAACAAATCCCTGGTGTGGTGGCGGGGAGAATGCTCCCTGACCCCCATGTCGGGACTTGGTTCGCCTCGTCTGGTATTTACCTCTGGTTACGGCATTGCTGGTGGTGTGCAAATGCTGGTGTGCAAATAAAGAGAATAACAAATTGCAAAAATAGATTTGCCGCCGTTCTATCACATATAACTAGTGCAGACTCTGATCAGACTGCGCGAATGCGCAGGCTGATCTGGATCTACACAGGTCGCAGATAACCACATTTCTCCAGTCACAGTCACAAATTAACAGTTTACATTTATTTCTAAAACAATATTACTGGTAGTCCCCCCAAACTGAAGCTGAAACTAAATCGCAACGGACTGAATGCCCTACGGACTGAATGCCCTGCTAATTGTTGTCGGTCAATGTACATGATGTATTGGTTCCGTGCTTACTTGCGTCCTGTAATTGGTATGACTAGAGCTGGTGGGTGGTGGTCGGGTGAACGAGACGGCGTAAATTAATGGTAGGGTTCCTCCTTATAGGAATCACGATTTGCCTGGTTTGGCCCTCCGGTATGTTTTTATCTTTGGCTCTTTTGTTACCTGGGAGTTGAATTGGGATTGGGTTATTGCCCATTATAAAAGTAGTAAGATTATTACTGATCCTACTGCTTTTGGGAGGGGCCAAATGATTCGGGTGTGTCGAGGACCTGGCATCAGATTCAGATTATTCTGATTTCAGGGCTGAATATATAGTTTTTGTCGAGCCTGCTTGCGGAAAGCGAGCCATAGTGATCATAATGACATCTGGGTGTCCGTTCGTCCGTCCATCCGTGCGTCCATCCGTCCGTCAGAAATCTGCGTTAAAGTTTTTAAAAATACCATCAAATGCCTCGGCGGACTCGACATGCGGGCCGCGGCCATCTGGTTTTATTGTAAATATTCAGTTCTGATTTTGGGATTTTCCGCCCATTTGTACATGTACTTGAAAATGTGCATGTACTTGTACAGGTAATATATGGGATTTAGTACTAAACCCATTGACCCGGCCTTAAATGACCTTAGCTGTTGATAGGCCGTTAAACCCCAACAAACAAATAAGCAAACAAATGACTAGAGCTGGGGCAGAGTTACAGGTTCCCGGTTTATTGCTTAGTTTTCTGTATCCGGCACCCTGTGAGTTGGAACCAGTAACAGGGCTCCAGATAAGGAATTAGTAATTGAGTAGTGTTACTCCATCAGTTCTGAAGCAATTGGGTATTTCAAAATTTTAATTGGGTAAAATTAAATCACACTACTGTTTACACATCAACAGACAGCAAGTATTGAATAGTTTGTTTCGAAACGAAAACATATCTTGGCATTTCATTAGAATTGTCTCCTTGGATGTGTTTTCATGGACAAATATGCTATATATTGTGGTCTGTTTATTGTTTTCTGCAGCATGATAAAGCCGAAAGGTACCACAATTGTTCTTATTGCTTTTTGATACTCACTACATCTGATTTCAATTGAGTTTTTGGCAATTTTAATTGGGTATTTACGCAAATACACAGCTTATCTGGAGCTCTGCAGTAAACTTAAAACTGATAAACTAGAATGGTTTATGGAACGCGTACGAATAGGTAAATCGGTCACATGGAGGCCTTCTGGTATTACCATAGACGCAATGTAAATAAAAACGATTTATGAAATGGTGCGAGGGTTTCCGAGTGCCCTGTAGCCTGAGAATGGTCTGTATTGCTTGTTAGAGAAGCATGATGGGTGTTTCATTGATGTAAATGAACTGGTCGCAAACTCCATAAGCCCCATGTCTCCAGTCACAGCCACAAATGTGTGTAGGAATCTCAGACTGAGCTCTGATATAGCTGAAATATAATGGAACCTCTCTAAAAAGGACATTTTTGAGGATCACTTTTAACCCTTTCAACACTACAGGCCTGTATAGTGGTGTTGGCAAAAAGTGTAGATCCAGACGAGCCCGCTCGTGATCAGTAATTTTCATATTTTTTAGACAAAAAAAAAAAAGCCACCTTTTTATAAATGGACTAGTCTGAAAATCATTTTGCGACTATTGGATTGGTTGTAAAATTAACATATCAAGATTCATGCCAGTTTTACTGGGGTGAAATGGTTAAGGAATCATGTTGCTTACCTATGGTTGCACAATCGCCGGTGGTTGGGTCCATCCTGCTATACCCAGGACATGGGGGCAGTGTCGTCGGCAGTTGCTGAAGTATACAACATGTATAATTTGGTAGGGTTTGCGTATATGGAACAAGCCATGTGATTTTTTACCTAAGAACATGTGCGATATCTCATAAAAAATATTTACAAAATTTACAATATTTTTTGTAAATGACATCTAAAGCTGATGAAATTTTCATAGCAAATGAGGAATTGTATTGTCAACATTTTGTCATCTTACGACGTCATTTACGGTACAGAAAATATCACAGTTTCTTTAAACACATTTCATGAAAAATCGCACATGTTCTTAGGTGCAACATTACATGGCGTGTCTCATATGTGACTGAAGAAACGGGGCTTATGGGTTTTGCAATTAGTGTAGATCCAGATCAGCCTGTGCATCGGCACAGTCTCATCAGAGGTTCTGCACTTTTCGCCATCAATGAAACACCCGTCATGCTTCTAACAAGTAATATAGATCTTTGTAAGTCTACAGGAGTGTGCTATTTGATCACAGCCACATATACAATCAATGCTCTCGGTACTGAGCCAGTACCCATGTATAGCTGGGAAACAGGGGGCCGTTTCACTAAACTTCTTACAAATAAAATTGTAAGTGCAAAGTTATGTAAATGTCACATTAACAATGATTTCTTGTAAACAATTATTGGATTTACATTTATTGAGCATAGGCTGCATAGCCTATGCTCAATAAATGTAAATCCAACAATTCAATTTTCAGACCATCCTAAATTTGCACTTACGAACATTTTAATCATACAAAGTTTAGTGAAACGGTCCCCTGAAGCAGCGTTGATAAAGTGTCTTGCTCAATCCACATGGTTGGAGGACCCAGAGAGATTTATTTTACCCTTTCACCCCTAAACAACTGGAATGGATTTTCACATGTTAATTTTCCTGCCTATCCAATTTTCAAATCCAAATATTAATAAATCTTTGCTGGGCTCCCTAACCAAATGCGTTATATTGCATATATTTTACATGGAAACAGTCCAAAATAAATGACGGGGTCAGTGGAAGACGGGGTGGGTTTGTCCTTAAAAAGTCTTTAAATCTTGGGAAAAACTACTTAAATTTGCATAGCGTGTACCGTTACTTGAATCTCGTACAAGTTTTGAATTATCGCTAAAATATTTTATTATTAATAAAATTTACCAATTTTGGCCTGGGTGATGCGAAAAAAAATATGCGTCTGGAGTTCATTACGCAGTGCGACGGATATATAAGCGCGGATATATCAGTAAGAATAACGGTAAATTTGGAATTGTTACGTTTGTAAAATCGTGATTTTTTTATTCTGAAAAAGTCCTTGAAAAATCCCTTGAATTTTGTCCTTATAAGTCTGTATGAACCATGAATGAAATGGACAATAAAATCACCATACCTGCATCCAGTCAGGTTTATCCATGGACATGTAACTGGTACATGACTCTATATTTGCCGTTAAGTCGTTACCAACGAGTTGACAATAATTGGCTAGCAAGTTATAATTTATCGAGTTGCAGTATCCCCGCAATTGACATTCCTCCAAACACTGTTGCACAGTAATTCCTTGGTATGTTCGGAAAATGCCCAATTTACGGCATTTTCTAAACCGCACTGTAGATGAATGGATGTTGATATCCATAGTCGGAAAACATGGTGTATCCATCAGAATAAATAAGAGTAACGTTAGTAGGTAGGCCGAGTCAACCATAGTTTTCCTTGTGGGTGGAATTAGCAGCCCATTACAACTGTAATATCCCCTCTGCAAATATGACTGTGACTAGTAGATTTTTTCTTATTGGTCATAAAAAGATTGTGTTTTTACCGGTTACTAAACTTCTTCAAATGATTGTCACAACCTGTAGTTTCAGTGAGAAATAAAAATACTCGTACTCCAATCAGTAAAATCACATATCTGTAAATGTAATAATTTTATTAACTCTTTGCATGCTGGGAAACATGTGGGCTATAAATGGTTAAAAAATAGCATACAACAATTCATGATATTTTCTTTTATTCCTCCCTGTATACATCATGAATATGTCTTGGAGTTTCATTAGAATTGAGTCCTCCGGACTCAATTCTAATGAAACTCCAAGACATATTTACAGAGAGAAATTAGAAAAATACTCCTTCATTTGTTGGTTGTTATTTTCACCACTAGCATGCAAAGAGGTAATAACTCCTCCGCCGTCACTGTTTACTCCGTGGAAGCCGTGTGCTGTGTGACACCTCATTAATTAGTAAAATCTACTGCTGGACATAGTTCTGGTGGCATCGTAAACAAAAAAGTGATTATTGCAAAAATTGTCGTCTGCTGACTGTTGTTTTATATTTGTTTCTTCTATCTCAACAAAAACATGGTTTGACAGCACTTTTGAATCATTTCCATTGGAAATAATTCTAAAGTGGTGTCAAAGTATGTTTTTGATGAGAAAAAAAAGATTAAACCAGCAGACGTCAAGATTAGCTCGGCAATCTAAGGCTGGAGTTTTTTTTTTATTTGTTTCTCAGATTTTTCCAACAAATATGTCCAGAGGAGGAGGAAAAAAAATGAAAAAATTGACACAATATTAAACAAAGATATAAACCAACTAAAAATCACCATAAATGTGAACAGAACAGTAATGTATTACTTATATATATATATATATAAAGAATACCAGGCTAGTTCTTCTGATAAGTTTATCAAACTAGGCTAGGAAACAGGTGGGAATTCCGAGATTTACCAAGGAATTCCTACCCTTTCCAAGCCGTGTCTGATAAACTTGACAAATATCAACATGTCTGAATATATTATACAAACATCGGACTAGAAAGTCACTCAGATATAATATTATACAAACTCCATCAGACTAGAAAGTCACTCGGATATAATATTATACAAACTCCATCAGACTAGAAAGTAACTCAGATATACAACCTATTCGGCTGGCATATCACTTTGAATATATGAGTGGTGGACAAAAAATACCTGTATAGTGGTTTGACCAGCATAGTACGGATCAGCATGTACATATGGACCGTCTGTTCAGAGTCAAGTTCGCTAATTGTCTGTATATAGTGTGGTTTGTCCCCCGGCCTCCCATTGAATATATACATATGTTTCAACTTGATGTCGTAATGAGATTAACGTCGTTCTGCCTAGGGCATATTAGGTGAAGTTCCATATTGACCACACGATCGTCGTAACAGGTATATATTCATATATCACTGCAATCGGCATAATAGTGCTTAATGATACATACCGGTACTGAGGGTTTTAGTGCACGTCGAACGGCGGTAGATCCCGACCAGCCTGCACACATCAGTGTGACGGCTGATCTGTATCTACACTGCTTGCACACATACTGCGTACACCTGGTCATATAATACATACGAGCTCATCTATTTACCGTATATGCCTGCATCTACTAGTACTATTCCATCACTGTTCTCTATATCGCTCGATAATATTAGTACATTCATAATTACTTCCCTTTGTCAGCGTACTGTGGGTATTGTTATGTTGCGCACCATGATTGAGGTAGTGGGTATCCTGGTTGCGACTGCTCATCGGGTTATTTGATTAGCGGTACCAGCAAGAATATCCACTATAGGTGGCAACATTGTGCCGTCGGCTATACTTATGCTCTGTACTCCTGTGATATGACGTGATTCCTGACCAGACTTCATGGCTGCACGAATACGTATCTGGTATATTACTGCACATGTATCCACACACCTTTCTCATGATGCGTCTCACAGTACCAGCACCTACAGTACGCATACTAGTTCTTAATGTATTATTGCATGTATTTTCCTTGTTCCATAAATGATCTACATGACAGTGCACCTGTTTAAGTACTGAACAGCCAGCCTGCAGAGGTTTATGGTGCACTGCACCATAAGCCTCTGCAGGCTGGCTGTTCAGTACTTAAACATGTGCTATTGTATTATTGTAACAGGTTGCACTTTAAAAATAAATTATCTATCTATACGAGACCTTCCATGAGATTTTGAGTCTAATCCCATCTGCAATTTTTCATGAAAGTGCTTCAGAAAAACGTACATATTTAGGAAATGACATCGATACTTTGCTTTGTTACGTTTACATGTGAACTGAAGCTATGGTATCTTACTAAATTATTTTATTTTTTTTGATTTTCGCCAAAATTGCGGCGGCGGGTCTGAGAAACGAAAAATAAAAAAACTCCCGCCTAAGGGTTACAATCAACTGTTTTACATAGTTCTGGTGGCATTGTAACAACACGCTGCTTATTGCACATTTTACCCTCAGAATGCAGGGAAACAAAAAGTGTCGCCTGCTGTTCTTTTATATTTTGTCTTCTTTCTCAATAAAAACATGGTTTGACAACATTTTAGAAACCTTTGCACTGGAAATGATTTTAAAGTGTTGTCATTGCATGCTTTTGATGAGAAATATGGAACATAAAAAATATACAACAGACGACAAAGTTAATTCAGCATTGTAAGGGTTAACCAGTCTACCCTTTGATCATCTTGCTTGCTACATTGAGGCTAATGCTGTCTAAACTACTTGTCTGATTGTTATACCCACTTTTTTGGGGAAAAATGGGTATATTGTTTTTGTCACGAGTGGAGTGTCCGTACGTCCGTACGTCCGTCACGTTTCTTGTAACTTGAAAAACTTTTTCACCTTCATACCTACGCGCCTGATATTTGGTATGTAGCTTCGTTATCATGTGCAGATGCGAAGTGAATTCGGATTTTTCATCCGACCCTCCATCATGGATTACCTCCCCCTTTCGGACTTAGCATTTGGGGAAAGTGGGTATATTGCGATGGCGCGCCATCGACTTTTTCTAGTTTAGAAATGTTTCTTTGGATGAATTACCATACTGAATAGTGTAGACCCAGATCAGACTGTGCTGATGTGCAGTCAGACTTGTGTCTGTCTAGGTATGGGCTGTAGCCGATGGGATATTGCGTTGGACATCAATACCGAAGTTCAATATTCACACACTTGGGGCGTGTTAGGGTGTGAAAAATACTTACATCGTATTTCCATCCCACTGGTATGTAGGATGAGATTTTAAACTGTGGTCCCCCATCTCTATATGCCCCTAGCTGTTAACCATTCCAACACCACAGGCCTGTATAGTAGTGTTGACAAGTGTAGATCCAGATGAGCCAGCTCGTGATGAGCCGTCTCATCAGGATCTGCACTTTTTGCAAGTACATGTAATTTTCGTATTTTTCAGAACAAAAACACCCCCTTTTCATAAATGGACTAGTCTGAAAATCATTTTGTGACCATTGGAATGGTTTCAAAATATTCATATCGCAATCGATTCCAGTTACTTATAAATTAGGGGTACATGTATGGTCACAATGGCTGGTATTCTCAAAACAACACATCACAATTATGCCTGGTAGATAGATAAAGGGCAGGGGCAATGGCCATCAAATACCATCCGGCTGTACTGCTGCTGTTGTATTGATTGACAGAAATGTGACTGTGACTGTGACTGTGACTGTGGCTGGAGAACTGGGGCTTACTGGTTTTGCGACCAGTGTAGATCCAGATCAGCCTGTGCATCCGCACAGTCTGATCAGGATCTGCGCAGTTCGCCAGTCCATCAATGTTTGTTTGTTTGTTTGTTGGGGTTTAACGGCCTATCAACAGCTAAGGTCATTTAAGGCCGGGTCAATGGTTTAAGTACTAAATCCCATATAGTACCTGTACAAGTACATGTACATGTTCAAGTACATGTACAATTGGGGGGAAAATCCCAAAATCAGAATTTTTACAATAACAAAACTATATATTCAGCCCTGAAATCAGAATAATCCTGATCTGATGCCAGGTCCTCACCACACCAGAATCACTTGACCCCTCCCAAAAGCAGTAGGATCAGTAATAATCTTACTACTTTTATAATGGGCAATAACCCAATTCAACTCCCAGGTAACTAAAGAGCCAAAGATAAAAACGTACCTGAGGGCCAAACCTGAGGAACCAATACCGTTAATTTACGCCGTCTCATTCGCCCGACCACCACCCACCAGTCCATCAATGAAACACACATTATGCTTCTAACAAGCAATATAGATCATTATCAGGCTACAGGAGTATGCTATTTTATGTGGAGCTTGACTGGTCATAAATCTCATATGCTCCAATACTCCAGTCACATTCGGTATACATGTTTATCACAGCAAGATGAAGAAGCCTATTGATTTTCAAAAACAATTGCTATAGTTTTAATTTTCTGACTTGTATCCTTGTACACGAAATAACTCAAGTTCTACTTGAAGGATCGTAACCAAATTCGGTATACATGTTTATCAAGGCAAGATGAAGAACCCTATTGGCTTTCAGTGACTTATCTCCCATTGTTGACTGGCCTTGTCTCTATGGGTATATATTATGACCTTCGGCACTCTTGTTTATTTTCCATTTTTCACAGAAAAAAATGGTTTGACAATAATTTAGAATCGTAAACTTTTTTTGGTTCACGCTTTCTAACGGTTAACCTTTTCAGCCGTAAATAACTTTAATAGACTGTGCCATGTTATCCACAGTCTCTAATAAATATACGGGCTACTGCAGTATATTGATGCCGACAGATATGGAATGGGATATTGGAGATTTTGTGATATCACCAGAGTTATGTCAACATCCCATCCTGCCTATTGTTTATCTGTATTGATTGGTTTCACAGAACCCATAACTTACTGTTTAACTCATAGCTATAGACTCAATAGGGGCCACCACTATGTGTGACCCATTAACTCTTTGCTTGCTAGCAGTGAAACTAATATCCAACAAATTATGAGTACATGTATGTTTCTTATTTCCTCTGTAAATATGTCTTGGAATTTCATTAGAATTGCGTCCTCTGGACGCAATTCTAATGAAATTCCAAGACATATTCATGATATTTATAGGGAGAAATAAAAGAAAATACAATGAATTGTCGTCTGCTATTTTTTAACTATTTATAGCCCACAAATTTTTCAGCATGCAAAGAGCTGGAAAGGGAACCAGCTGGGAGGTGGCTGTTGACACCTTCAACACTAGAGCCCTCTATAGCGGTGTTTGCAAGCAGTGTAGATCCAGATAAGATGGCTCGTGTCAAGTAATTTTCATAAAAAGACTATTCTGAAAACTATTTTGTGCCGATTGGATGGGTTGAAAAATTAACAAATGAAAAATGTGGCCTTAGACCCCCTCCCCCACCCATAAAAAAAAGAATTCCACCTCTAGAACCTCAAAATGGTGTTTCCTGTGTTCTACTGTCTGTTTCACGAAAGCTGCCCAAATTTTACGGCCATATAAACAATGCAAAAAGAATATTTTTTTCGATAATATTAAATTTGAGCAAAATTTAAGAATGAGCCTTCTTTTTATTTCGTGAAATTTGGTCCAATATTGATTTTATTGCGAAAAAACAATTTCCACATGTTAAATCCCCATAGACATCTTCACAGAGTGAAGATGTCTATGTGGATTTAACATGGGGACATTTTTCGAATGTCAGAAATAGTGGAAAGCTATCTAGCTAGGTTTCAGAATCAATTTCCATTTATACATGTATTTGTTTTTCATCCTCCTCCATGCTCTCCACCTCTTTTTTCGTAATAAAATCAAAATCTGACCAAATTTCACAAAATAAAAAGAAGGCTCATTCTTAATATTATCGAAAAAAATATTGTTTTTGCATTGTTTATATGGCCGTAAAATTTGGGCAGGTTTCGTGAAACAGACAGTAGTGTTCTAGAGCTAAAATAGTGGTGTCTACGGTCGTGCGCTATACCAAATTATCATCAGCCTAACACAATAGTATATACCGTAATTACCCTAAATATTCGGACACCAAAACCAATTGTTATAAGTGTCGTAAACATTTATCAAGTTGATTATGTTGTCCAATGAGGCCTCCGAAGCATTCTGTGAAAATGGCAAATAGTGCAGACCCTGATCAGACTGCTCCTTCAGGAGCAGGCTGGTCTGGGTCTACACTGTTTGCTCACATATTAGTGTCCGAATATTTAGGGTAATTACGGTATGTGCAAATGCATATTGCCCACTTCCGAGGCATTTTAGCATGCAGCAACATCATGGTTTGGTAGAATTTTGACATCCTAATGTAACGTCATTAAAACTTGTTAATGATATGCATGAATTTGAGATGAACTAAAAACAATTATGGCAGCCATAACATACAAAAAGTATATATTTTTTACCCAGCTGGACCTTGACGGGTCACATATTTGATTTTGATTGATTTATTTTTTCAGATGTGACCCATCTTTATCTTTGTCCATTCTTGTAAAGCTTTCTTTCTGTAGCCTCGGCAAATTACGGACATAGCAAACTATGATAGGGAAAATACAGACAAAAACGTCCAAGGTATGAATAAAAAAACAGTGGGGGGAAATCAATTACAACAACAACTTGGCGATTTTTTTTATTGATTTTTTTATTTTGTTAGGAAAATTGGGTGCGTCTTATAAACTCATGTAGACATTTTGCCCCAGATTTTGGACTGAAAATAGGGGTGCGTCTTATACACTCTTGCGACCTATAATCGGCAGAATACGGTATACTGAATTTATTACATTATCACAGCCATTTTGGCTGTGATAATGTAATAAATTCAGTATAATAAGTCTGCATACTTTTAATCATCAAATATATGAAGTTGTTAGTTCTATATGAAATAATGCATTTCAGGAAAAATAAATGATTACTCCCTCAAAGTATACTTTGCTAGAAAAGTATACTTTGAATTGTTGGTGAAATCGGCTACTGAGCATTGTACTCTGTTCTGATACTTGCAATCAGCATGTGCGATTGGTCGAGGCTGAGCTGTGCTCAGTCTTGGCCAATCAAACTGTGTGATTTCGAGTATGCATTTAGAGAACATGGTCAGACAGTGATGATACATCTTAGTAAAATGTCGTTGTAAATGCTTTGATTTAATGACGGCACTGACTCTATGACTTTGCATGTCGGGACCGACTATTTAAGTCCCTATCCGATAGGACTAGGCTAGCACAAAGTTCTCTTGCCCAAGGACACGCCAAATCGACCATTCGCAGTGGTGGAATCGAACCCGGGGTCGCCCGATCCGCAGTCCGACGCTCTACCTACTGAGCTAATCTAGCCACCTTAAAATGTAGTTTAATTGTAGGTTTGTATCACATTTCTGAACCCAAGTACCTTGGAAAAAATGGGGATTGGAAAAATATGTTTACAAAATTGAAAAATAATAGGCATTGTGAACGCAAGTTTTTCTACAATCAATATACTTAATTATTTAAATTAATTACTCGTTTAATGGTTTGATTAACGGATAAATATCATTTGCTGTGTGAAAATCACACATATTGCCAATCAGAGAGTTCATCTGACACCCAGTTTCTTTAACCCTTAGAACGCGGGAAATGTAAATTGTCGTCTGCTGTCGATTTATGTTTTGTCATTTTTCTCAATAAAAACATGGCTTGACAACACTTTAGAATCATTTCCATTGGAAATGATTCTAACGTGTTGTCAAAACATGGTTTTGATGAGAAAAATTAAAAAATAACAGCAGACGATAAATTTTAATTCAGCATTGTAAGGGTTAATAATTCCAACACAAAACTGACTAGCCACACCTTCAAGCTGACTGCAAAACGTATTGTTTGAACCCATTTAGTAATACAAAACTGTTCACTCAGTCACTAATTCTTGATTGTCACACACAGATGTAACAACACATATTCTTTCCAGAATACAATAAGGATGTTTTGTAGTCGATGTTGCATTGTATGGTTAACAATAGTGCCATTATCATATTTGAGACAGGCCATGTGATTTTGTACCTAAGAAGATTACTTCAACACCTTATCAGTTACAGTCATCAGCCTTTATACATACCTTTACAATGATATGTATATGAATATAGGACTATTCTCGGGGCCCCAGGGTCAAGGTCAAGGCCCCAGGGTCAAGGTGGAACTAGGCGAGACATTTGATTCCGCGGAATTCTTGTTATTATACTGAATGTATTACATTATCACAGCCATTTTGGCTGTGATAATGTAATAAATTCAGTATAATAATTCTGCATACTTTAATTCATCAAATATATGCAGTGGTTAGTTCTATATGAAATAATGCATTTTGGGAAAAATAAATGATTACTCCCTCAAAGTATACTTTGCTAGAAAAGTATACTTTGCAATTTTGATGAAATCGGCTACTGGGCATACGCTGGTCATCATTCCGTGCATGTGCCACTAGTAATCGTTTGTGGCTGTGGCTGGAGAAATGGAGCTTTTTGGATGTGTGACCAGGGCTCCAGATAAGAAATTAGTAATTGAGTATTGTCACTCCCTCATTTCTGAAGCAATTGGGTATTTCAAAATTGTAATTGGGTAAAATAAAATCACACTACTGTTTACACATCAACAGACAGCAATAATTGAATTGTTTGCTTCGAAATAAAAACATCTCTTGGCATTTATTTTTTCTGCAACATGATAAAGGTACCACAAAATTTTTATTGCTTTTTGATACTCGCTACGTCTGATTTAAATTGGGTTTTTGGCAATTTTAATTGGGTATTTACGCAAATACGCAGCTTATCTGGAGCATTGTGTGACCATTGTAGCTCCTGATTAAATGGCACACTCCGGTAGCCTGATAATCTATAGTGCTTGTTAAAGGCATGTCAGGCGTTTCATTGATGCTCCGGCGAACAGTGCAGATCTGGATCAGACTGTGTATACATACGGTGATCTGGATCTGCACTGGTCACATAATCCCCATTTCTCCAGTCACAAACGACTTTTATGACCAGTGTAGCCCCAGAGCCTCATAGAGACTGTACAAATGAGTGGTCACAACACAATTACAGCGTAACCTCGCCACCACAGTCACAATCGGGGTTCATCCTTAGTGGAATCCAGACCAGAGACCTGTAGCCGATTTCACCAACATTGCAAAGTATTCTTTTCTAGCAAAGTATACTTTGAGGGAGAAATTTTCAATTTAAGGATAAATTTATTAATTTTTATTATACTGAATTTATTACATTATCACAGCCAAAATGGCTGTGATAATGTAATACATTCAGTATAATAATTATGGATACTTTTAATCATCAAATATATGCAGTCTTTAGTTCTGTATGAAATAATGCATTTCGGGAAAAATAAATGATTACTCCCTCAAAGTATACATTGCTAGATAAGTATACTTTGCAATGTTGGTGAAATAGGCTACTGGTTTGGCCGTCCGATACCTCTTTGGCATTCTTGTATGTGAGAGTTGAATTTGGTTATACCCCTTATATAAGAAATATGATTATTTGTAATCCTATTATTTTCAGGGGAATGGGCCAATTGGCGTTGGTGTGGTATGGACCTGGCACCAGGTCAGGTTATTCTAATTTCAGGGCTGAATATATTTATTTTGATGTAAATATTCTATTCTGATTTTCCCCCAATGCAGCAGGTTGAATACGGGATCAAACCTGTTGGCCCGACTTTAAATGACCTTAGCTGTTGATAGGCCGTTAAACACCATTAATTAACAAACAAACTCTACCAGAGCCACCTATGGGAAGATACAAAACTGGCTGTTATAGGGAGGTTAACTCTTTGCGTGCTAGCGGCGAAAATATCCGCCAAACGAATTAGGAGTGTATGTTTTATTTCTCTCTGTAAATATGTCTTTAAATTTCATTAGAATTGAGTCCTCCGGACTCAATTCTAATGAAATTCCAAGACATATTCATGATATTTACAGGGAGAAATACAAGAAAATATGATGAATTTTTGTCCGCTAGTTTTGAACTATTTATAGCCCACAAGTTTCCCAGCATGCAAAGAGTTAAATAACGAGACAATTATCAATTTGGGATATAAAATATTGGCTGTTACAGAGAGTGAGTTGTTGTTGAGAGGTGGCTGTTCGGGGAGGTTTGACTGTGCATATCGGGAGAAATATCAATAAGTATTCGTGTTTGTTTCCCTATATATAACGGTTGGTTCTCAGCATGCAATGAATTCTACATAGAAGATACCAAGTTCAGGCCCAAGTTTATAAAAACATCCTGGACACATACTCCATTTTCACGCACAAAATCAGGAAGTTTGATTGGTTGAGGCTGAGCTGTGCTCAGTCTCGGCCAATCAAACTGCCTGATTTCGAATGCGAATTCTGAGAACTTTGAAAGTTTAATAAGCAAGGGTCCAGGTGATTTTATTTGTCATGTGTAGTCTAATCATAATGAAAATTCTTTGTGCTGTAATTTTCTTTCAATAAAAATGATAAATTATTTTTTCCATATCATTTGGAGAGAAAAAAAAACCATGACAGCTCCCAATTGTAAAACGGTGAGCAGTCATAACTCATAACCTGATGAAATATGAAAATAATTACCTGTAGCTCTGTAAATATTAAATATTTTATTATATTTGTATTGAATTCCTATGTTTGGCATGGTATTTATGATTTATTTACAGTTTCCACATTTTCAATCATTTGGGAATTGTATTCAATTAACGATAGGTAAATGTCTGGAAAAAGGGGGCTTAATAGTTTTGCGACCAGTGTAGATCCAGATCAGCCTGTGCATCCGCACAGTCTGATCAGGATCTGCACTGTTCATCATGAATCGGGCAAGCATTATAGAGATCGTCATCATGCTACAGGAGTGTGCTATTTGATCAGGAGCTACACTGGTCACTAATACTATCAGTCATATTTCTCCAGTCACAATCGCATGAATATTCTCTCCATAATTAGGCTAATGTTTGTATAACATTGCTTGTGGCTGTTTTGAACAGCATTGTCTCTGATCAGCTAATTTACCTAATTGAAGTGGGTGGTGGTCGGGCGAATGAGATGGCGTAAATTAACGGTATGGGTTCCTCCGTATAGGAATCACGATTTGCCTGGTTTCGCCCTCAGGTATGTTTTTATCTTTGGCTCTTTTAATAGTTACCTGGGAGTTGAATTGGGTTATTACCCATTATAAAAGTAGTAAGATTATTACTGATCCTACTGCTTTTGGGAGGGGCCAAGTGATTCTGGTGTGGCGAGGACCTGGCATCAGATCAGGATTATTCTGATTTCAGGGCTGAATATATAGTTTTGTTATTGTAAATATTCAGTTCTGATTTTGGGATTTTCCCCCCATTTGTACATGTACTTGAACATGTACATGTACTTGTACAGGTAATATTTGGGATTTAGTACTAAACCTGTTGGCCCGACCTTAAATGACCTTAGCTGTTGATAGGCCGTTAAACACCATTAATTAACAAACAAACTCTACCACAGCCACCTATGGGAAGATACAAAACTGGCTGTTATAGCGAGGTTAACTCTTTGCGTGCTAGCGGCGAAAATATCTGCCAAATGAATTAGGAGTGTATGTTTTATTTCTCTCTGTAAATATGTCTTGAAATTTCATTAGAATTGAGTCCTCCGGACTCAATTCTAATGAAATTCCAAGACATATTCATGATATTTACAGGGAGAAATACAAGAAAATATGATGAATTTTTGTCCGCTAGTTTTGAACTATTTATAGCCCACAAGTTTCCCAGCATGCAAAGAGTGACCTTAGCTGTCGATAGGCTGTTAAACCCCAACAAAGAAACCTGATAAAGGTAACATTTTGAAACATCATGAACATTTCATTGAAAGACATGATGACTGTAAACTCTTATCACGATGTATTGATTGAGGCTGATGTGGATCGACACTATCACAGAACTGTTTTGATCCGTCACAGTGTAAAGGGACTTTTATTCAATTTGCGATTCTACTGTCTGTTTCACGAAACATGCCCAAATTTTACGGCTATATAAACAATGCAAAAACAATTTTTTTTTTCGACAATATTAAATTTTGCAATATTTTTGAATGAGCCTTCTTTTTATTTCGTGAAATTTGGTCAAATATTGATTCTATTACAAAAAATTGATTTGTCTATGGGAATTTAACATGGGGGTAAAGGAGGTGGAGGAGCCGGGGGAGGAGTAAAAAAACAACAACAAAATGGAAATTCACTCTGAAACCTGGCTAGATTGCTTGGAATTGATCGAAGAAAAAAAGTTAAATTTGGAAAGTAGGTCCACTATTTCTGAAATTATAAACAATTTCCCCATGTTTAATCCACATAGACATCTGTCTATGGGGATTTAACATGGGGAAATTGATTTTTCGTAATATTAAAAATCAATATTGGACCAAATTTCACAAAACTAAAAGAAGGCTCATTCTTAAGTTTTATAAAATTTAACATTATCAAAAAAATAATTTATTTTTGCATTGTTTATATGAGCCGCGTCACGAGAAAACCTGTCTTCGGGTAATTGTTGGTCAATATGACATTGTGTTACTATGACAATGGTAGTTGTATGATGAATTCAACGCTTTTTAGTTGATCATAATATCTGCAATATTCATTAAGATATTATAGTTTATGCACCACAACTATGCAGGTCGTTTGAGCAAATGAGACCTGTCTTCGGGTAATTGTTGGTCAATATGACATTGTGTTACTATGACAATGGTAGTTGTATGATGAATTTAACGCTTTTTAGTTGATCATAATATCTGCAATATTCATTAAGATATTATAGTTTATACAACACAACTATGCAGGTCATTTGAGCAAATGAGACGTCACGTAAAAGCGACGTCATGCGACGTAAATGACATTACAGTACATACCGTTACAGATAGAGCATACGCCAACATTTACAACAGTTTGCAAGTTGACATAATTGACATGAATGTGCAAAGCGACAAAGTCAAACCGGTAAGTTCATGTACCAGCAAGTATGAACGTGCGCGGGTACTCTAATTCGGTGTGCTGATTTCTTCCTTTTGACGTCGTGTTTATTGAGCGTTTTAACAATTTATAATTGTAGAAAACCACGAAAGTATGTTGATTAACTAATTGTTTGATTTGGCCTATAAGACCGTTTAGTTCTACATATACAAATCGAAATACACACGCATACGGGGAGAACAATACGTTCAACATTAAATTACATTACAACTAGAGCACAGTCGATGGCGCGCCATCGCAATATACCCACGTTTCCCAAATGCGAAGTTGAAAAGGGGGAGATAATTCATGACCGGGGGTCGAATCATAAATCAAAATTCACTGCGCATCTACACACCATAAGGAAGGCACACACCCTACCTATTATGATTAAACAGTTTTACTTCTTACACGAAACGTGACGGACGGACAGACGGACAGGCACCCGTGACGAAAACAATATACCCATTTAGTTTTTTAAAAAAAAGTGGGTATAAAAAACTGTTTGCTCTGAAAGGCAGTGTTCATGTCTGATGACAGGCACCCTTACTGTCATGTGTTACTCACTATGTACACAATCACAATCACTGGAATAGCGTGAGAGCAAAAGACTGCATCGCTTACGTGTTATTTCTACTGCATCGCAGTCTCTCACTCGCCTAATAGGAGACCACCTTCAAGGGTAGCTTGTGGAAGTCACATGGCCAAACAGGCTATGGTAACATATTTGAGACAGTTGTTACCTCAGCTTGTGATCCTACCACCCACTTGTGTTTGTTTTGGGAGTGTTACGGTAGCAGTTTGTCTTTTGAAGACTCAACTCAAAATACGGGGGTCCCAAAGTACGAAGAAATGAGAGGTGAGGGGGGAGGAGAGATAAAATAATAACAATACCCCGAAGTCAAGAGATCCTTGATAATCGTCGAACAATACTAGAAGAACCATATCAATTGCTATGCGCACAGTCTTATTGTATTTGTGTCACGACTTGACAATCCTTGAAATATCATCCCACAGTTACTGTATCTTGTTCTTGACTTTTTGTATTATTGTAGTTGGTTTAAACAGTATTTATTTCAAGAGAGATATGTGATAGTATTGTAGTTGTACGTGTCACATGTCCCAAACATGTTGCCTTGAAATATCATCCCACCGTATTTCTTATATTAACATGACACACATGTTAGCGTGCATTCAGATTGAAGCTTTTCATATTCAGACAACAGAAACGTCGAATGTTCGCGACATCGTCCCGCTTACAGCTGTACTTTGACCACATTGTGAAAAAACCGGACCTTACAATATCTGCAATAAATGTACGATTGGCGACCCATATGCTGTCGGTGATCGAGAAAGGATCCCCCAGTGACTGAATGGCGAACATCGTATGTTCTGATCCGACGGCGCGTATGCACATATGAGACTGATCTGTGGCTATACTAGTCGTAACATCCATGGCTTTGTTGCAGGAGATATTTATTTCTTAAAATCGGTAAAGGTTGAGCTAATTTTTGATTTTAAACATTGTATTAGAAAGAAAGAATTGATCAATAGACTGAACATTCGCTACCAGATCTGAAACATATAGTTGTGCGGGAAACCTGGCTCAGGCTACATAGGTCTACAAATATGATGCCGATTATTTGTATGTACATGTAAATAAAAAATGTAGCTTACACAGAGTTTTCACCTGTAAATGGTGGTCGATAACAGTTAATGTGGACAGTTATCTGTAAACTATGTCAAAGAAAATATTATGTGAAAATAAAGGAATATAAACACACGTCAACAGACAAACATTTTTATATGATACCAATAGCAAAATAATAAAAGAAAATTATCCTTACGCCATTATTGTTAATAAAAACATATACAGTCGAACCTGTGCTAAAGACCACCTCCGAATAGCAATCACCGGGCTGTAAATGCCACACTTTTGTTGTCCCAATAGCACAAATACTATACAAATGACCCTGCGAATAAAGACCACCTGTGAACAAAGGCCAGATTTTGTACTTGGGTTTGATTGTATAAGATATGCCCGTTTTGATTATAAAAATCGAGGTACGTTGTTGTTCTGTTCGTTAGATAACTTTTAACACCACGGAACAAACCTAACATGGCGGTCTGACAAACGTCGATAATTGGAAATCTCGGTGGAAATTACGTCAGCTAAGTTCACGACGTCATATCTTGTGACGTCAGATTCCCGAAGACAGGTTTTCTCGCGGCGCGGTTCATATATAAACAGTAAAATTTGAGCACTTTTTGTGAAACAGACAGATTTGTAGCTGCGACTTCAAAAATGGGTCATCTGCACAGTCTGATCATGATCTGCACTGCTCGCCATTCCATCAATGAAACAAGCAATATAGATCGTTATCAGGCTACAGGAGTGTGCTATTGATCACAAACTACACTGGTCACAAATTCCATAAGCCCCATTTCTCCAGCAGATCTGGGCCTGTAATGTTACAAACCAATTGTGATGCCTCTAAAAATACAACAGATTTGTACCATGAGTGGTTGAAAGATAATTAGAAGCTACAGAGATAATACAAAAGCCTCAGTCGCTCTTTTTAGCTCACCTGAGCGAAGCTCATGTGAGCTGTTGTTACCGCAATGTGTCCGTCGTACGTCGTCGTCCGTCGTCCGTCGTCATCCGTGAACATTTTCAAACGTCTTCTCCTCGGTAACCATTGGGCCTATAGTCACCAAACTTCATGGTCATGGTCCTTAGGTAGGGGGATTGCAAAATTGTTAAAATTACCTCATTACGTAATACAAGATGGCCGCCATCTAAAAATAGCACAAATTCTTAAAAAATCTTCTTCTCAAGAACCGCCAACCGGATTTCGACAAAACTTGGTAGGAATGATCGATGTACAATGCTCTTTCAAAGTTGTTAAAATGGTGACCCCGGGGTCAAAAATAGGTGTGGCCCGTGGGGTCAAATTGGGGTCAAATTTTATTTTTGACCGAATATGGTCATGTCATATATCAAATTGAAGGTATCAATGAGGCGATCACTCCGGTGCATTTTTTGTCGAAATCGGATGGTTATGTCATCCAAGATGGCCACCGAAAGGTCAAAAGGTTGTTCTTTTATTAGAGATTTCAAAATTCTTCTTCACATCCACCGCTTGGCCCATGGTAGCCAAACTTAAAAGTTATGGTCCATGGGTGAAGCCTTTTCAGATTTGTTGAAATGGAGGTCATCGCTAATCCAAGATGGCCGCCATCTAACAATAGCATAAATTCTTAAAAAATCTTCTTCTCATGAACCGCTAGCCGGATTTCGACTAAACTTGGTACGAATGATCGATTTACAATGCTCTTTCAAAGTTGTTAAAATGGTGACCCCGGGGTCAAAAATGGGCGTGGCCCTGTGGGGTCAAATTGGGGTCAAATTTTATTTTTGTCCGAATATGCTCATGTCATATATCAAATTGAAGGTATCGATGAGGCGATTGCTCTGGTGCAATATTTGTCGGAATCGGATGATTATGTCATCCATGATGGCCACCAAAAGGTCCATTTATTCGAGATTTTGAACGTCATTTTCTCAGGAACCACATGACCGATGCTGGCAAAACTTCATAGGAAGTTAAGATCCGGGGGTGAAGCATTTTCAGATTTGTTAAAATGAGAGTTATCGCTTAATCCAAGATGACCGCCATCTAAAAATAGCACAATATTTTTTAAAACACATGAACTCAATGTTACATTCTCCTCTGGTGTTCATGGAGTCAGGTGAGCGAATTAGGGCCATCATGGCCCTCTTGTTTCTTCTGTGGGTCATATTTATGCTTGATTAGTGTCTACACTGACGGATCAGTGTCTACACGGAATTATATGATTTTGACACAGAGTGTGGATGGTGATCAGACCATAGTGACAGATACTGCAGAGCTCCAGATAAGCTTTATGTCTAAAGCGTACTATACCCCCTGATTTCAAAATCATTGTGTATTTTACTTATACAAATGGATTATTTATTTTCTTCATTACTAAATAGGGAACAAAGGATAAAGAAATATATACAAAAATTAAACATTCACTTATTTGAGCTGCGAAACTTTTTGCAGCTCAGCTAAGTGAATTTTAAACTTTATGACAGTATTTTCACTACTCAATTTGAATATCAATGTGTATTTTCACATTGCTGTGCGTATTTTGTACTCCCGATTTTGATAATCAATGCGTATTCAGCTAAAATTATTGCGTAAAATATGCCAATACGCACCTTATCTGGAGCTCTGTACTGTTGATGTACTCTGCAATAGGAAAGAGGTCAATAGTAGTGCAATGGTTAATAGTTAAACCAATCAATCATTCAATCAATCATCAACCAATTAATCAACCAGTCAATCACCAATCAAGCAATCAATAAGAGCTCTAGTTAAGATGCGTAATTTGACCAAATATTCAAGGTATTTTTCTTAGTTCTTCACCAAAAATGGCAAGTTGGGAGTTCTTTAGAATCGTCTCAATGAGACAATTCTAAAGCACTCCCAACTTGTCATTTTTGGTGAAGAAATAACAAAATTCCCCCCAAAGTTGATCAAATTACGCACCTTAACTGGAGCTCTGAATCAATCTTTCATTCCTTCATCCAATCAATCAATCAAGCAATCAATCAATCTTTACTGTGGCCAGTGAATGATCGTGATTATGAACTCCCAGACAATCTGCACTGGCCACAAATGTCATAAGGTCATTTTGTCTGCTACCAGTCCTATTGGTAATGTTGACAGACAGTGCCTGCAATATGAAATTGATTGTTAATGAATTGTTTATGAGACTGGTGATTATAAAACCTTCAGGCATGTACTTGCAGTTTGAAATGTCATGTTTACGCGAGTTTGCAACCATCATGCAAGTTTGTCACCCAATTATTGGTCGAAATAAAGAACAGTTCAATTCTTAATCCATTAAATTTCATGATTTTAAAGGTAAGCATTTGTTCCTAAATACTTATTTCCCAAATAAAATTTACCATGATATCTATCTTATGAGTATATATTTAAATTGTCCCATGTATTTATTAAGGCATAAATAATAGTGTGTATTTTCCTTGCCTCGGCAGACGATAAAGCCAACATGTGCAAACA
This sequence comes from Conchocele bisecta, assembly GCA_029237695.1. Taxonomy (NCBI): domain Eukaryota; kingdom Metazoa; phylum Mollusca; class Bivalvia; order Lucinida; family Thyasiridae; genus Conchocele; species Conchocele bisecta. The sequence continues at coordinate 56,762,678 of CM055269.1, forward strand.
CTGTAGATCCAGATGAGCTGGCTCATAACGAGTTGCCTCATCATCATGATCTGCAGCAGTTTTCAGTACTGTTCAGTTCTTAAAAAAATACACATTTCCTCATAATAATCCCCACTCTGTACCCAAATTACACAAGGCAGTTAGTTAGTGATCCATAAATGTGAGGACGCTACTGGCGATGTTTGGTGAAGATGTGACTAACCTCAGGAGATGTGGACGTACATCCGAAATCGTTGATGGCTGGCCAAAGCCAGTATTGTTTCCAGGGGTGGCGGAAGCGGGGGGCCTCCCCCCCCCCCCCAATAATTTTGTTGGGGGGACCTAGCCCCCCCCCCCCCCCCACCAATAATTCTGTAAATTTTGGATTTTTTATTCTAATATATTTGTGTAATCATGAGTACTGGGAACTTTGCTGAGAATGCAGGAAATGGTGTTTCACACCACTTGGATTTCAAAAATTTCCCTGGACCCCCCTAGCGCTATCGGGCCATTCGGGCCCTCAACATTGGGCCCCCCCAATAATGTTCGGCTTCCGCCGCCTTTGGTGTCTCATTTTCCACTAAAGTGGGTGAGACAAAATTGGTACATGCATAAGCCCTTTTTATCAATTCACCAATTGACTTATATACTGGTATTTGCGCTATTTAAGGCGGCAGTTACCCCCGGCTTCCCCCTCCAGTTCCAGTGTGAGTACATTCAGCTGTGAGCCTCGCTACTCGAGGTACACAGTCAGCTGATCTCCCGTCATGGCCATATTTCTGTATTACAGGCAGCAGTTACCCCCGGCTTCCCCCTCCAGTTCCAGTGTGAGTACATTCAGCTGCGAGCCTCTCTACTCGAAGTACATGGCCAGCTAATCTGCACATGTAACACGTTCCGCACATGTCCGCCGCCCGCCATTGCATCCGCCCTTGCTTCGGCCAACGGACAGGAGATATCGCGCTGTGGCCAGATCGTCCCACAGGTAAAACACTACTGTCTGTTCCCACAGATGGAAATGTGGGAGTTTTCTCATATTAATCACATTACAATGCTGAATTAAAATTTATTGTTTGCTATTTAGTTTTGTTTTCCATTTGTTTACAGAAAAGCATGGTTATTAAAATGCTGTCACCCCATGTTTTACTGAGAGAAGAGACAAAATATGAAACTGCAACATGCGACAACTTTCGGTTTAGGGTTAACCCTTTCAACCCTAAATAACTTGAAAGGACTTATTATTTTTTAATATCAGAAAATATCCACAAATGGTGCAGATCCGGATGAGACGGATGGTTACGAGCCGGCTCATTTGGATCTATACTGTTTGCAAACATGATAGAGGTCTGTAGTGTTGAAAGGGTTAAGTACCTTCTATAATCTTAAAGGTACATGCCCACTCAGTAGGAACATACTGTTCTTTATAGGAATTAAATCAGCATGTAATTGTGTCACTATTCCACCAGTTCTAAAAATTACTAGTGCCCACTATACAGATATAATCATTTGGTAATATTTATTTTACTGATAGTGATGCGCGGTGGTATCAGGCTATTTTCATATGGAAATGAGGCATGCTATTTTTAGCTCACCTGAGCAAAGCTCATGTGAGCTATTGTTATGTCAAAGTGTCCGTCGTCCGTCGTCCGTGAACATTTACAATCATCTTCTTCTCCCGAACTGCTGAGCCGATATTGGTTAAACTTCACAGGGATGATATATGGGTGATGCCATTTCAGATTTGTTAAAATTGAGGTCATCGACAATCCAAGATGGCCGCCATGGAAAAGTAGGTCAAATTCTTAAAAAATCTTCTCACGAACTGCCAGGCCGATTTCGACGATACTTGGTATGAATGATCGATAGTTAGCGCTGTTTCAGATTTGTTCATATGGTGGCCCGTGGGTCAAAAATGGGCGTCGCCCGAGGGGTCAAATAAGGGTCAAATTTTATTTTTAACCGAATATAGTCATGTAATATATCAAATCGAAGGTATTGACGAGACAATCACTCTGGAACATTTTTGTCTAAATCATATGATTACGTCATCCAAGATGGCCACCGATAGTTCAAATGGTCATTCTTTTACTAAAGATTTCAAACGTCTTTTTCTTGTAAACTGCTTGGCCGATATTGGCCAAACTTAACTGTAATGGTCTGTGGTTGAAGTCTGTTCATTTTTGTTAAAATGGAGGTCATCACCAAATCCAAGATGGCCGCCGTTGAGAAGTAGGTCAAATTCTTAAAAAATCTTCTTCTCACGAACCGCCAGTACGATTTCGACGATACTGGGTATGAATGATCGATAGTTAGCGCTGTTTCAGATTTGTTCATATGGTGGCCCCTGGGTCAAAAATGGGCGTCGCCCGAGGGGTCAAATAGGGGTAAATTTTATTTTTAACCGAATATAGTCATATAATATATCAAATCGAAGGTATTGACGAGACGATCACTCTGGATAATTTTTTGTCTAAATCAGATGATTACGTCATCCAAGATGGCCACTGATAGTTCAAAAGGTCATTCTTTTACTAAAGATTTCAAACGTCTTTTTCTTGTGAACTGCTTGGCCGATATTGGCCAAACTTAACTGTAATGATCTGTGGGTGAAGCCTGTTCATTTTTGTTAAAATGGAGGTCATCACCAAATCCAAGATGTCCGCCGTTGAAAAGTAGGTCAAATTGTCAAAAAATCTTCTTCTCACAAACCTCCAGGCCGATTTCGACAATACTTGGTGTGAATGATTGATAGTTAACGCTGTTTCAGATTTGTTCATATGGTGGCCCCTGGGTCAAAAATGGGAGTGGCCCGAGGGGTCAACTAGGGGTCAAATTATATTTTTGCCCTAATATGGTCATATAATATATCAAATTGAAGGTATCGACTAGTCGATCACTCTGGAACATTTTTTGTCTAAATCAGATGATTTTGTCATCCAAGATGGCCACCGAAAGGTAAAAAAGTTGTTCTTTTACTAAAGATTTCAAACGTATTCTTCTTGTGAACTGCTTGGCCGATATTGGCCAAACTTAACTGTAATGGTCTGTGGGTGAAGTCTGTCCATTTTTGTTAAAATGGAGGTCATCACCAAATCCAAGATGTCCGCCGTTGAAAAGTAGGTCAAATTGTCAAAAAAATCTTCTTCTCACAAACCTCCAGGCTGATTTTGACGAAACTTGGTGTGAATGATAGATATTTAACGCTGTTTCAGATTTGTTCGTATGGTGGTACCTGGGTCAAAAATGGGCGTGGCCCGAGGGGTCAACTAGGGGTCAAATTATATTTTTGACCGAATATGGTCATATAATATATCCAATCCAAGGTATCGACGAGACGATCACTCTGGAGCATGTTTTGCCAAAATCAGATGATTACGTCATCCAAGATGGCCACCGACAGGTCAAAAGGTTGTTCTTTTACTAAAGATTTCAAAGGACTTCTCCTTGTGAACTGCTTGGCCGATATTGACCAAACTTAACTGAAATGGTTTGTTGGTGAAGCCTGTTCATTTTTGTCAAAATGGAGGTCATCACCAAATCCAAGATGTCCGCCGTTGAAAAGTAGGTAAAATTGTCAAAAAATCTTCTTCTCACAAACCGCCAGGCCGATTTCGACGAAACTTTGTATGAATGATCGATAGTTAACGCTGATTCAGATTTGTTCATATGGTGGCCTCTGGGTCAAAAATGGTCATGGCCCGAGGGGTCAAATAGGGGTCAAATTTTATTTTTGACCGAATATGGTCATTTTTGTCGCGCCCGCTTGCGGAAAGCGCGATATAGTCGGCCTTTTGGCGTACGTACGTACGTACGTACGTATGTACGTACGTACGTACGTATGTACGTACGTACGTACGTGTGTCCGGTTAAAGTTTTTGGTTAAGTTGTTTGGTTAAGTTTTTTGGTTAAGTTTTTGGTTAAGTTCTTTGGTTAAAGTTTTTGGTTTAAGTTGTTTGGTTAAGTTTTTTGGTTAATGTTTTTGGTTAAGTTCTTTGGTTAAAGTTTTTGGTTAAGTTTTTTGGTTAAAGTTTTTGGTTAAAGTTTTTCGTTATACTATATCTCTGCAACTGCTTTGCCCATTCCCTTGAAACTTCATATGGGTGTTTATCATCATCTATATTTTCATTCTACCCCCTCCCGTGCTGCCCCTGTGCCCAATGTCAAGGTCAAATTACTTTGAAGTTTTTGGTTAAGTTTTTTGGTTAAAGTTTTTGGTTAAGTTTTTTGATTAAGTTTTTTGGTTAAAGTTTTTCGTTAAAGTTTTTCGTTATACTATATCTCTGCAACTGCTTTGCCCATTACCTTGAAACTTCACATGGGTGTTTATCATCATCTATATTTTCATTTTACCCCCCTTCCGTGCGGCCCCTGTGCCCAATGTCAAGGTCAAATTACTTTGAAGTTTTTGGTTAAGTTTTTTGGTTAAAGTTTTTGGTTTAAGTTTTTTGTTATACTATATCTCTGCAACTGCTTTGCCCCATTACCTTAAAACTTCACATGGGTGTTTATCATCATCTATATTTTCATTCTACCCCCCTTCCGTGCGGCCCCTGTGCCCAATGTCAAGGTCAAATTACTTTGAAGTTTTTGGTTAAGTTTTTTGGTTCAAGTTTTTGGTTAAGTTTTTGTCGCGCCCGCTTGCAGAAAGCGCGATATAGTCGGCACTTTACGTACGTACGTACATACGTGTCTCCGGTTAAAGTTTTTGGTTAAGTTGTTTGGTTAAGTTTTTTGGTTAAAGTTTTTGGTTAAGTTTTTTGGTTAAGTTTTTTGGTTAAAGTTTTTTGGTTCAAGTTTTTCGTTATACTATATCTCTGCAACTGCTTTGCCCATTACCTTGAAACTTCACATGGGTGTTTATCATCATCTATATTTTCATTCTACCCCCCTCCCGTGCGGCCCCTGTGCCCAATGTCAAGGTCAAATTACTTTGAAGTTTTTGATTAAGTTTTTTGGTTAAAGTTTTTGGTTAAGTTTTTTGGTTAAGTTTTTTTGTTAAAGTTTTTTGTTATACTATATCTCTGCAACTGCTTTGCCCATTACCTTGAAACTTCAGATGGGTGTTTATCATCATCTATATTTTCATTCTACCCCCTCCCGTGCGGCCCCTGTGCCCAATGACAAGGTCAAATTACTTTGAAATTTTTGGTTAAGTTTTTTGGTTAAAGTTTTTGCTTAAGTTTTTTTGCTTAAGTTTTTTGGTTAAAGTTTTTCGTTATACTATATCTTTTTTTTTAGTGTCCATGCCTCGTCACAAGGCGCGACATGCAGGCCGCGGCCATCTAGTATATATCAAATCGAAGGTATAGCAGTAAATCACATGCACATTCGCAATATATGTTAGATCAGAAGGTACCAACAAATTCTGTGGAACATTTGAAGTTGTAAGTGAAGAGTCTTTCTGAAATCAAGATGACCACTATGCAGGCTTTTAGGTGAGCGATACAGGCCCATTTGGGCCTCTTGTTTAATTATTTATTCTAATTAAATGCGTCACCTGAAAAAATAATATTTTCGACAGATTATAAAGTCTGATCAGTGCATATCAAAAAATAAATACAGAGAATAAATAGTAATGTCCGTTAACATTTTAAGGAAACACAGTTATCGCCCGGATATCAGTGTGGAAATTTAAGTCTGATATAATAATGCCAATCAATACGTGGTGTAATGGTGAATAAATGTTTATTTTGCCAGAAAATGGCGCAGATGATGTCTCTGATATAAATAACATTTTGTGACTTCTGAGTGGGCATGTACATGTACCTTTAATGTACAGTGTGAATCCAGGTGGGTTTGGTAATGGGATTTTAATGGGATTTTTTTTATGCCACCGGTCCGAGTCTTCCACCTGTGTCTGTTTCATGTAGAATCTGTCAACAGGATTTAACCAATTTAAATTACATTATTAAATTTGCAAACTATGCAAGTACCGGTATAGTGAATTTCAAAATATTTATAATGTTACTTGTCAAAATGGTCAGTATGTTTTTGTGTCATATGGGTATTTTGGTGAATTTTGGGTGGATTTCGTTGGTTGTGGGTAATTTACATAGTTTTGTGCAACTACTAATGGTCAATCATTATACACGATAGTAATCGTCAATTATCTGCACATTCACCTTTTCGTACTTTTGGACCCATTTTATACAGTAAAAATACCCAAGGAATGAAAGCTTTTTCAATATTTGGCCAATAAAATTTCCAATATGCGTTGCTTTCAGACTATATCATCAATATTCTTTCAACCATAACCTCCAAATTCGGGTTCTATCGATTCAGGAGACATATATCAATCTGCTGATGCCGATAGAATACATGAACTGCAGTTATCTGTTCCTACATTTAAGACATTAAAAGTCATACAATTTCGCGATTTTCTAGCGATCCCTGAAAGCGGACATTACATGCGTGGTGCGCCATTTGATTGGATAGCCATTTCCCGTGTTGTGTCAAAATCCACTACGACATCCCCTGTCACGCTATTATTAGATGTCAGCCATTGAGCGTCGCGATGTAAAGGGGTTTGCACGTCTATGTAAGGATGTGTAACCCAGGGTTTGCACAGGTCTTGAAAAACCCATGAATATGACATCTGACTTGAAAAACCATTGAAAATGATCATTTGCCTTGAAAAACCCTTGAAAAACAATATTAACCCTTAAAAAACCCTTGAATATTAACCGGCCCACTTTGGTCAAAACACCACCACCAAATTCAATTTATGTAATTGTCAAAATGACACCAGCCTTAAATGCAATGGTCAAAACAGCTCCAGTCTTAAAAATCAAGCTTTGTATCGGCTCTGGCTAAAGAGTTGGGTCATTATAAAAACAAAAAAAGTCCTTGAATTTTAAATTAAATATCTTGAAAAACCCTTGAATAACCCTTAAATTTTACTAGTGAAAGTTTGTATGAACCCTGGTAACCAAATTTCTTCGCTTTGAGAGCTCGACCATCTATCTGAGAATATTTGACGTATTTCAGACGATATATAAATGTTTGACTTGCATTGGCGGTTCAGGTCCATTACATTAATCTAAACAAACAATTTGGGACCAGTTTTATTGTTATCGGTTAACAAATAATGGTTTTATTGGTTGAAAGCATACACGTGTAGAAGCTCCGCTTCTCACCTTGTAAATTACAGTACTTATACGAGCAACTCGCGGGAGGTGACGTAAATTGTATGTTGGTAACAATGCACCTAAACCACCAGATATACCAAAATAACCAATAAAACACTGAAATATTAACCGTTCTTCAAGAACCTGTGATGTAACTTGAAAAAGAAACGTTAAATTTTGAATTTTGAAAATGCTAATACAGTCGAACTTCGATGGGTCGAACCCTGGTAAACCCTGGTAAACCCTGGTAAACTCGTCAGCCATGCTTGCCTCGAACTAGCCTTTAGGTCCCGGCAGAATTCCTATATAAATACGTTAAAACTACCCGGTATAGGTCGAACTTGTGAAAGTCGAACAACCCTCAATGCCTCGAATCGCTGTCACGCCCTGTCGTGTATAAATCCACTATAAACACCACAAAAACTTGAACATGTCAGACGATTGTCTCCAGACTAGTTGATTGACTTTCACACCTATTGTTAACCGGTTGTCAAACAAATCTCAAGTGGTCATTTGAGCGTATACAATAACGGCAGTCGTGACCAGCATATGTGGTAATTATGCATTGACCAACGTCAGCGAAGTTGTTAGTTAATTAAAGTGGTAATTTATGGGACTGGGTTCCATGTGATAGTAAATTATGATATGCAGTGAATGTGGTTCCGGGTCCGAAGTAGTGATGGGGCGACTGGGCATGCATCTATTGATTTATCAGTGTATGACGAGCGATGTAATTTTATACCTACAAGCATGCGCATCATTTTATGGCAAATATATATTCACTCACAAAGATTTATATTTTATTAGATAAATATTTGTCATGAAATTACGCAAATGCCAATAGGTACAAAATCAGAGATGCTTTCACATGATCGTATCGGACGGGGCAATCAAGTCCGCCAATTGTATTTCGTAATCATTTTCTGTTGTTCTCATGTTCTATTGCTGTATAATGGCTATGTAAATAAAAACACACATGAGTTTGCCGCTTTCTTTCTGTTAATAAACGACTGTGACAATCAACCGTAAATGCAAATGTAAGCGCATTTATATGAAACAACGTGTCGTAATGACGACTTGTTTCACTTAGTACACTGACCAACTGAAAATCCCGATGGGTCGAACAACGGATGGGTGGAACTAAAACTTAACCCCGCAAGTTGTTCGACCCATCGAAGTTCGACTGTACATATATTTTTTAACAACCTATTGCTTAGCCCTCATATTAAAATCCCATAGAAAAAATCAGATTTTCACATTAAAATCAATATTTCATGGAATTTCATACAATTTTCTGAACTGTGTAACATTTTTATTATTTCGAAAATTGTACTTAATTTTAAGATTTATTGGTTAGTCTGCTTACTTCGTTGGCTGCTAGCAGTGAAAATTTCTCTGTAAATGCAATTCTATTGAAATTCCAAGACATATATTCATGATATTTACACGAAGAAATAAAAGAAAATATAATGAATTTTACGTGGCACAGATATTAGTTCATAATTATGTGAAGTTTGATAGATCTGTAGAATCATATTTTCATGGTAACTGTGATGTGGCATGTTATTGTAGCCAATTAGTTCTTACATGTGACTGTTTGATTCAATGTTTCTGACAGAATTTGACATAATAAAACATTGACTAGTGCTTCAAGCTCATTTTGTGGTGTATTGAAGACAATAATCAATTAATAAATGCATCAATCATTCAATGATTTCAGCTAAGCAAGTGCAGCGATGACTATGACAAGCTGAGTGAGAGTTTCGCCACCCTGTACAGACAGTCGTTTGATGCTGACCCAGCCTCGCTCCGCAGTGTCCTCCAGTATCCTTGTTGCTGATGTCTCAACCTTACAATACTACAGTAGCCCATTTCACCAAAATCGCAAAGTACCGTACACTTATCTTGCGAAGTACACTTTCAGGGGGAAATTTTCAATTTAAGGATAAATTTATTGATTTTTATTATACTGAATTTATTACATTATCACAGCCAGAATGGCTGTGATAATGTAATAAATTCAGTATAATAAGTCTGCATACTTTTAATCATCAAACATATGCAGTCGTTAGTTCTATATGAATAATACATTTCGGGGAAAATAAATGATTACTCCCTCAAAGTATAGTTAGCTAGATAAGTATGCTTTTAATAGCACTTTTGGTTGACTTCAGACCTTTATTACCAGTATTAGGACATACTGGCAAATCTGCACCATTTGGTCTGATTTTTTTGCCAAAATTATCCAAATATGTTTTCTGATTACTGGAATCGTCTAAAAATTAACATTGATTAGTCTGTTTCTGTTAATTAGAGGTAAAAGGATTAATGGGTTTGTTATTGATTTCGATTTAACTCTATCATCCCGAATTCATAACTCTATCATTGATCAAGCGAAGTTGGTAATCATTTTGGTGAGGAAAGGGCACCTGGCTCTAGATCAGGAACTTGTAGATTCAGTGTTGAATTGAATGTTCCCCCATTACAGTATGCCGACTGTGTCTACCCAGCCACTGGCTGTGACTGGAGAAATGGGGCTTATGGGATATGTGACCAGTGTAGCTCCTGATCAAATAGCATACTCCTATAGCCTAATAACAATTTATATTACTCGTTAGAAGCATGACGGTTGGTTTATTGATGGAATGGCGAACGGTGCAGATCCTGATCAGACTGCGTATGCGCAGGCTGATCTGGATCTACACTGGTCGAAAAACCCATAAGCCCCATTTCTCCAGTCACAGTCACAATTATCACCATAGTGCTGAACCGATGTTAACCCCCATTCATTCAATTAACTATTTGCATGCTAGCGGCGAAAATATCCGCCAAACGAATTAGGAGTAAATGTTTTATTTCTCTCTGTAAATATGTCTTGAAATTTCATTAGAATTGAGTCCTCAGGACTCAATTCTAATGAAATTCCAAGACATATTCATGATATTTAAGATGAGAAATACAAGAAAATGTGATGGAGTTTTTGTCAGCTATTTTTTAACTATTTATAGCCCACAAGTTTCCCAGCATGCAAAGAGTTAATATATTATGGTGGATATTTTCCTTGACCGTGCGTAGACTACAGCTGGCATGTGAACTGATGAAGCTGGCCGTGTCGTCTATCACTCTCAGTGGGCAGGCCGGGTACGTAGACCATACAATAGTCTTACCAGTGGCGATACACCGGTCCTATATATAGGTTATCCAACTTGGAAAATAGCTTATCAGTTTGGGAAATAGCTTATCGACTTGGAATCAACTTGGACAATAGGTGTTTAGTTTAAACAAACATGTGTAATCTCCGCTCAGAGGGCTCGCCAGAAAATCTCGCCATTGTATGGATTTTAATGTCTTAAATGTAGAAACAGATCAATGCAGTTCACGTTTTCTATCGGCATCAGCAGATTGATATTTTGTCTCCTGAATCAATAGAACCCGAATATCGAGTTCTTGGTTGAAAATTAATGATGTAATCGGTCTGAAAAAAACTTTCATTCTTTGGGTATGTTGACAGTATAAAAGGAGTCCGAAAGTTCGGAACGGTGAATGTGTAGATAATTAACGATTTCTGTTGTGTGTAATGATTGAGCATTAGTAGTTGCACAAAACTATGTAAATTACCCCAAACCAACGAAATCCACCAAAATCCACCAAAATACCCACATGCCACCATAATAATGACCATCTGTTCAAACACCTGTGGTGTTATATCCACCTGTTTACCACGACATATGGTATATTTGCAGGCAGGCCCTGTTGGCAGACAAGATGATGGCGGGTATGGGGGATACGTCATCGGCCGACGCCTCTGCCCAGTTGTTGTTCGCCATTCACAAGGAGCTCACTGACCTGTTACACACGGCCGGCACCCATGTCATCACCTACAAGGTTCCATATATACCTGTAGCCTATGTCATCAAAATTGCAAACTATACTTATTTAGCAAAGTATACTTTGAGGGAGAAATTTTCAATTTAAAGATAAATTTATTAATTTTTATTATACTGAATTTATTACATTATCACAGCCATTTTGGCTGTGATAATGTAATAAATTCAGTATAATAATTCTGCATGCTTTTAATCTGACATCAAATATATATACATGTAGTCGTTAGTTCTATATGAATGCATTTCGGGAAAAATAAATGATTACTCCCTCGAAGTATACTTTGCTAGATAAAGTATACTTTGCAATGTTGGTGAAATAGACTACTGGTGTGCGTTGCACTAAACGTTGTACAACAAAAATGTTTGTACTAAGATTTTTATAAAAAATGTTTATTCTTTACTAAAATTGTGATTCTCTAATGCTACCATGTTCCATCTACATGTATGTGTCATTAAATCTGAACAAATCTGCTAAAGATGTCCCAAAATAGGGTGTTAAGCCGAACATTGTTGTCAATTTTAGTTTTTGCACTTACAAACGTCTTAGTCGTACGAAGTTTAGTGAAACGGCCCCCCAGGCCTATAGACAAGTGTCATAAATTGTTTTAAGGGAAGTTACTCATGATTGTTGGAGGAAAATCATGCGTAACTTCCCTTGAAACTACTACATCTTGGGCATTGGAATTGGAGTTTGTCTGTTTGATGTCACGTTCGTTAATAGTGTTACAGTGATAACAGCAAGGAGAAACTAAACAATGTGACGTTGTTGTTCTAAGTAAAGTTACATATGATTACAAGCTGCACAAGTTTTGTAAGCTATTCATAACGCTGAACTATACATATATACACATTGTTTTAAAGTCACTCTTTTTTATTAAATTTTCCACCACATGGTCTATCAAAATAGTGTCAAACTGTATTGGCAGTCCTATGTGACGTGACGTCCATAGTGTAGCAGTAAAGATGTTATAACATCCAGTTTACTGCTACACTATGGACGTCACATAGGACTGCCGACACTAATTTGATAAAGACCATGTGGTCGAAAATTTAATAAACAATGTGTATTAAATGTGCTTCCCTTCGGAGGTTATTCGAAACTACATAATTAGACAAGACCTCCTCCATGTTACCTTTTGACTACTCCATTAAGCAGAAGATGGGAAGCTTTGTGAAGATTGATAAATCATTGACAAACCATGCAGATACTGATACCAAGCATTTACTGGCCACTTCATCTGGGCCTAAGTATGGACCTGTCACCCATAGCCGATTTCACCAACATTGCAAAGTATACTTTTCTACCAAAGTATACTTTGAGGGAGTAATCATTTATTTTTCCTGAAATGCATTATTTCGTATAGAACTAACAACTTCATATATTTAATGATTAAAAGTATGCAGAATTATTATACTGAATTTATTACATTATCACAGCCAAAATGGCTGTGATAATGAAATAAATTCAGTATAATAAAAAAAAAAAATTATCCCTAAATTGAAAATTTCTCCCTCAAAGTATACTTTTCTGGATAAGTATATGTTGCAATTTTTATGAAATCGACTACAGGTCTGGTTATTCTTATTTCGGGGCTGAATGTAAATATTCCGTTCTGATTTTGGGATTTCCCCCCAATGTAGCAGGTTAAATATGGGATTGAACCCGTTGGCCCGGTCTTAAATGACCTTAGCTGTTGATAGGCTGTTAAATACCAATAAATCAAAATCATCTGGGCCTACACTGTTTACAACCATTTGCTAGCTGCAAAGCTGTTACTTGTGCTAAATTACTCTTAGTAATGGCAGTCTCGTGTAATCAATCAATCAATTTACTTATGAACCATTGTCAGTCTGGGTTTGATTTGTGTGAGAGCCATTTATAGGGACTAATCTACAATTCTAGTTCAAAGCATTTAACCATCCCCTTGTTACTCGCCAGCACACAGAGTTCCTGAGTAGGTCGGCGGGCCGTCTGGCCTTGGCTCCCACAAGATTCCCACGCTACTTCTTCCAGAGTCTACAGCAGACCTCACTCAAGGTGGGTCAATACCACGGTGGAGCAGTGGCTTAACCCTTTCAACCCTAAGTAACTGAAATGGACTGTGATATGCTAATGTTCCAACCAATCCAATCGTCACAAAATGATTTTCAGATTAGTCCATTTATGAAACGGGGGTGTTTTTGTTCTAAAGAAAATATGAAAATTATTTGCAAAAAGTGCAGATCCTGATGAGACGGCTCGTTATGAGCCGGCTCATCTGGATCTGCACTGTCTGCAAACCACGCTATAGCGGGCTTTTGGATTCAAAGGGTTAAACCATTCTCATAAAGATACACATTTTTCTCTGCCAATTTTGAAAGAAGTGCATCAAGTAATCAGCAAAGGAGGATGGACGGGCGAGAGTTGATTTGAGTTGATGCTATAACTCAATTCCTACCTGGGCTGATAGATCTGAATAGAGGGCTGTGCAGTCAGGCATGAGAATCTGCAGCTGATCAGCTGACTTTAGATGATTTTGTCATAATTTGCGTTTTCAAAATGGTTCGGAATCTGATGTGTTCAAATTTGATACTTTTACAAGTGGGGTGAGGGAGTTTCAGTGGGTTTTCAGATGTTTTCAGGGACTGCCATTCTGGCTATGCTTGATTCTTGTGTTTTATGTACACTTTGTGGCTGGATAAATTGCAAGGGTACAAACGTACCATGTCACCTTTCTCTTACAGCATGCTTTGGAATGAGGTACTTGATTCTGAATTTGATTGAATCATTTGACTCATGAGTAGAGCCTGTAGGTTACCAAGTACTTATTGTCTTAAAGGTACATGCCCACTCAGTAGGCACAAAATGTTCTTTATATCAGAGACATCATCTGAGACATTTTTTGGGGGCAAAATAAACATTCATTCGCCATCACCTCATGTAATGATTGACATTATTGTACATTTTATATCAGACATAAATTTTCACACTGATATCAGGGGCGATAACCGTTTTTCCTTAAAATGTTAATGAATATTACTATTTATTCTCTGTATTTATTTTTTGATGTGCAATGATCATACTTTATAATCTGTCGAAAATATAATTTTTTCAGGTGACGCATTTAATTAGTGTAAATAATTAAAAAAACATCATGCCTCATTTGCATATGAAAATAGACTGATACCACCGCATGTCACTATCAGTAAAATAAATATCACTAAATGATTATATCTGTATAGCGGGCACTCGTAATTTTTAGAACTGGTGGAATCACAGGTGATTCTAGCATATCTTGGATGGTCAATTATTGTTTGTATATGCATAAAACACCTTTCTAAACAATGTACAAAACAATTCAAATGTGCCCGGGTGTAAATATAATAGTACTTAGAAAGGTACAAAACTCCCATTCGCCACCATTGTAACAAAATCCCATGCGATATAAACAAAGTATCGAATCACGTGACACGCACTGATTTGGTTGGCTAATGGAAATGACGTCTCCAGTAACCAACCAAACCACTGCGTGCACGTGATTGGAATATTTTCAAATATGGCGGCTAATAGTCATTGAGAATGCGGAAGTGAACGTGTATGATTTTAAAAAGCGAATTTAGGTTAGTGAGACATGTTTTTAGTGCAGATCACACTCAAAATCTTTGAGATTTATGTTAATGTATTAGCAACTGTAAAATCTATGCCGAAAACCCACCCCAAGCAGCCAGCGATTTCGACACGCTGTAATGCGTTGTATAGGCGAGTTCCAATTGTCTATCTCGCGTGGCATTTTGTTACAATTGTAACCCCACCCACTTGGTCTCATACAGTACTATCTTCTATAATAGAATATTACTGTAAGAGACCAAGTGGGTGGGGTAACGATTATAGAAGATAGTACTGTATGAGACCAAGTGGGTGGGGTAATGGATTTTTTTATAATGGTAATTTTCTTTGTGTCACAGGTCCGAGTATTCCACCTGTGCATCAGACTGCACAGTGCACATGCTGATTGGAATATAATTTTCAAAAATGAAAATTCTCTATTTCTGCTCCAGTTGGCGATATCGCCACAGCAGTCTGGCACAGAGCCAGTGCTGGTACAGAACGACACACACCTGACCGTGAAGGTTGAGGGCGTGATCCTGCATGGCAGTCGACCCGGCCTGTTCCGCGGCATACACAATATCACCATCAACGTCAGCTCCAGCCTCGTGTCCAAACCACAGGCTAACGTCGAGCTCAAGGTAACCAACGCAGTTATTGTAGAAATAGCATTGCTTGATTCCAATTCTCGGTTCTCAATAGAAGTCCTGGGCATGCGCTTGTAACACTTTATGAGTACAGTTGAGCACCGGTATCTCGAAGTCGAAGGGAGATCACCATATAGTCGAGATAGGACTAGGTTCGAGATAGCGATGAAGTGATGTGGTTGAATATTTTCGCGAAAAATATGAAATCATATTACCCATTACACCACGAGTAAACAATCACCAATTAACTATTAATGACCAAAGGTAGTAAGCTAATCAAAATTACAAGGTGGTGTCACGACTCTCAATGAATTGCTTAAATGACCAGCGTGACATACTAAATGAATCGTGTCAAATGCTCAAATATATCCAGGTGGACCAATTAAGCAAACAACCTGAGGTAGGAGTGAATTATTTTGTTGTGATAATAGGTTTTGAAAATTAGTCTCAACCAAATCGATCTTGGCAGCCATACGCTTAAGCGAGTTATCCATGCGTTTATGTGATTGAGATAGCGGAGAGATTTTTAATGCATTTTATACGGAGGGGACAGAATGAACAGTCGAGATAGAGAACATATACGAGATAGGGCATGTTTGAGATAGCCGAGGTAATTTATATTAAAGAAATAAGGATATAATTCGGGACTTCAGTGGATCATCGAGATAGGGGATATCATTGAGATACTGATATTCGAGATACCGGTGCTCGACTGTATGTACTCCAGTACTCTATTATATACAGTAGCTGTGTCCGAAAACATTATATATCATACTTTGTACAACTCGATATCGATCATTCCCTGCCTGATATAGTTTTTTCCTGACCAACGCTCAAATATCATCATCATATAGGATAACACTATTATGGCTAAGTCTCCATATATCACCTGCACTCACACTCAGCCCTTTTCACAGTCTGACATAATGGCTTCGTGCAATAGGAGAATGAACTAGCTAGGTTAAATTAACCGCCTCATTGCCTCCTTCATTTAATGCACATGTTTTGACTGTATGGCAGATATTAGTAAATTCGGAAAGAAACGGGTGACAATTTTTGGTCTCAAATGCTCGGGTTTGGAAGGTCCTCGAGCCAATTGCTACCCTTAAATATAAGATAAAAAAAAAAAATCCCATTACCATGCTCGAAATCAGGTGTTTTCGGGCAAATATTTCGAGAATTTGCTAAAAATCAATCGGTTTTCCACACCACAAATAATATACATGTAGCCTGTATTTGCCATGCCAGCACTGAACATACAGACGAGTCGATTGATAGCGAGCCATCACAGCAGCATCTAGCGTTGTTCAGTTATCACACACTTTTTCAGATTTTTAAAAAATAATCCTGTGATGATAAATTGTATAGTCAAAAAATAAGAATAGAACAGTTGTGGTTAGATATGTACGGTTGAACGTGTTAATTTTGAACAGTTGCAAAATTATTTGAATTTTTTCATGAACTCACTGGAATATAAAAAGTTTATTTATAAAGTTTGCGTGTAAGATAAGGCCTGTATAGTGATATTGGCAAATAGTGTAGATCCAGATGAGCCGGCTCGTAACGAGCCGTCTCATCAGGATCTGCACTTTTTGCAAGTAATTTTCATATTTTTGAGAGCAAAAACACAACATTTTCATAAATGCACTAGTCTGAAGATCATTTTGTGACAGTTGGATTGGTTGCAAAATTAACATACAGTAGAACTTCGATAACTAGAACAGGTCTGGCTCGAACACCATGGAAAACTCGAACTGGTTCGACAGTCCCGGCAAATTTCCTATGTAATTCATGTAATAAAACACCTTAAACTCGAACTATGAATTACTCGAACAGTCAAACCTGTGGATTAGTCCCGTGGACAGTCAAACAGTGGTAATTACCGCTAATAACTCGAACAGGTAAGTCTGTGATCAGCTGTTTGTCTAACGAGGTGCGAATTCCACCATTGCGGGCGGTCGCGTTGAGTAGTTTCCCTTGACGCGGGATGACATTAAATCACGAATCGCAAACAATAGCGGCGTGAATTACGGGCGTTATGATGTCCACGCTAATTAAGTGTCATGAACAAACGTTTACTTAAATTTAACTTTGACAGAAGATGTGCCAATAACAAACAAACCGAGATCATGGAATTCTTCAGGCGTTAATTTATAGTGTTTATAATTGTATACTGACATTGTTTCGTTTATATTTTCCGTTTGTATATTTATTCCAACCACTGTGCTATGTGCTATTTTTAGACACTGGGAATACCAGTATTATGTATAGACGCAAAGCGGAACATATCGGTTTATTTGACGTATAATTACATGTAAATATTGAATAAAACAGCAACTTTACAATTGTATTTGTTATTTTTCATTTCTCCCTCCAAATGTAATGCATATACAATGGCATGTCACATCGGTCATCTCATATATTCACATAAGTGATTTTATTGACTGAATGTGACAGTACATTTTTGAAACTTCATTCCCTCGAACTATGCATTGCTCGAACTCAAACTCGATTCCGTTGCCGGTTCGAGCGATCGAAGTTCTACTGTATCAAAATCCATTCCAGATACTTAGGGGTGAAAGGGTTAATACCAAATCAAGCTGTTCATTTCAATTTCAGGAACCCGTCACACTTCTAACAAACTGTTTACATCCTCATCAGGCTTCAGGAGAACGCTAGCAGATCAGGAGCTAGACTGGCTTGTAATTCAACAAGCCAGTGTTCTCCAGTCACAGATCAGGAGCTAGGCTGGCCACAAATGTCAGCATCTGTCATCAGCCCCCTTTCTCCTGTCACAATTGTGACTCTGACTGGAGAAAGGGGGCTTACGGGTTTTGTAACCAGTGTAGATCCAGATCAGCCTGTGCATTCCATCAATGAAATACCAATCATGCTTCCATCAAGCAATGTAGATCGTTATCAGGATATATGAATGTACTATTTGATCAGGAGCTACACTGGTCTCAAATCCCACAAGCCTCATTTCTCCAGTCACAGCCATAATTACATCATATACCTATTATCACTTGCAGTCGACGGACGTTACAGTGAACAACATCAATGAGACCGTGGAGCCCCATAACGACTATTTCACCGTCCGCTTTATCCTGGGTTTCCCTGTGGGGGGCCTGCACTCAGTGAGCATCGAGGCCGCGATCGTCGACAGCGACGGCGGTGTCTGGAACACAGGGCCAAAGGTCGGCCTACAGGTTAAGTCGTACGATGATGCCGTACGCCGGGAACAGGCGAAACACGCGGCACAGAGGCCCAGCTATAGCAAGCTTCTCACGTCCTGACGAATCATTGAATGATACAGAATTTTTTTAATATTCGCGATGAGTCGGTTGAAATGAGTGGTCACGACATATAATTTTAGGAACAAATGAGGAAAATCTTCAGAGAAATAGTGAGTATTCAGAATTTATTGGTACAAAGGTCCAGCTACAGCCAGTTACCGGTCCTCACGTCCTGACGAGTCATTGAATGAACTACATACAAATAAATTGAAATATTCTATATTTCTTATTTTTGAACAAAAGTATATGTTGTGACCACTCATTTGAACTGTCTCGTCGAAACGGTTCAAATGAATGGTCACAACTTATAGTGGAGGGGCACATTGAAGAGAAGTGGCTTAAAAACGATTTATGTTCAACCCAAGAGAGCAAAAGCAACGACTATGCTAGATTGATACATCATATATTCCTGAACATGAATCCGGTGTCGGTCAATCAAATTAGGTGGGACAAGGTCACTTTTGAGGTCATTAAGTGCAAAGAGGTCAAATGAGTTCAAAAACATATTTTATATCAGTAGATGGACATGTACGTGCATATCATGCTTCACATATCAGATAATGTTGTTTAAATTGTTGAATATTCTTCTTTAGGACATATATGAGACGCTTCGTTTTTATGGTGGTTCAAACCGGTGTGTATTTTGTGATTTTCAAAATGGCCGCCAGATATCAACATTTTGTCTTAAATATATTCCGACTTGATTATTATATGGCGTTTGGTACTTACATTATGCGTTTACATACATATAAATACGTTTTGATAACTTATAACTTAAGATGGCCGCCAAATATTTACACAGACTTGCAGTAAATGTGTGTGGAATAACAAAAATATATAGCTATATTTTCATGCACATTTATATTTAAGTTATTTGCCTTTTGTTATTATTGAATGTGTTCTTTGCAAAAATGAATGAGTCCATCTAATATACTTATTATTTGACCATGTTGGAATATTCAAGATGGCCGCTAAGTATCGCTTAAGCTCTTAGGCACTGTTGATCGACAAAGTAGTAAAGAAATGAAACATAAATGGAAATCATATTTGTAATATTTTAAAAGTGCAAGGCTTGTGTTCCAAACTGTACCGAATTATCTGTCGCCACAAACAAACGTGAATCAAAGATGACCGCCAACATGGATACAATTCTGACACATCTATATTAAGTGCGATCGGACGACCCCCTCCCCAACCTCCCTCGCCGTGCCTTGATGTCCACTCTTTCATGCACTAAAAAATAAGAATTATTGTCAATACGTAGTCATTTTATAATATTGATGCAAGCAGGAGAGTCGTATTACATGTATGTGCTCAGTTTTTGCTGAGAATATATAAAATGGTATTTCAGACCATCTGGATTTCACAATTGTCTGGGAGAGCATGGCCCCATAACCCCATAGCTGCCTCGGGCCATTCTAGCCGTCGAAAAGACTCATTGCTTCATAAATGTCTGGTGACGGGTCTGTTGCATACATCGAAACCATGAGATACCGGTACATTCAATGCGGATGCGGCTATCGTGTAATTTTCCATTATAACGAAGCCTACTATCTGTCTATGAAAAACGATAATCAATTTATCAATGCGGTACACGACACGGTAGGCACAGCGATTGACATATCAAAGGGAAGTTGCTGAATTCTGAACTTGACTGGCTACGTGACAACTACCATTATTCACTTCCCACATAATGAAAGCAGCGTTCTTTCATAGCAAAGAAGTATGCTTAGCTTTGTGGATATAAAAACGAAAACCACGCCATCGCATCTTGAGCTATATAAGTATTATGCTAATGTCCACATTAGTGCGCTATAGAAGACACTGAATTGCATTTGCATACACTATATTCCCACCATTTATACCTGAAAAGTATTTATCGACACATTTATTATTTTAACAAAGTCGTAATATTGACGACAGTAACATGAACATGGAATACCAATAACACTGCACATGGACACTGCGAGTGTTCTTGTCGGTGTAGCAAGAGACATAATCAATTACTAGAAATTGGGGAATTATATAACATACATATCGTATATATGTAGAGTCAATGGTGTGATCATGGTCATCGAATCTCTGTTTATATACGACATATGATGTTGTTATTGCCCAAAATAAAGTAGTAAGTAGTCATTTAAGTAGTCATATGCCGGTAGCCATGTGCTAGGCCATGTAAGTACATGCATGAATAAATAACCAGTATTTGTGAGCCATATTCACATTACTCTCTATTCTACGAATTCAATGCAAGGTGTCATCCAGACCATTACATCTCCGTTCATAAACGGTATATGCTGTGTTTATTAACAATAAAATCGCGTGTGGATGACCTATAATATCAAGAAGTCATATACAGGTAGGTATGTACTATGTACATAGGAAGGATGTAATGAGTCAGTATTTGTGAGTCACATAAGTATGGATATTAAACTATAATGCGATCGAGATCAATATGTTGTGAATTCACAATGGAACGTATGTTGAGGTCATTCATGAGATTGTTTGGTACATAGAAAGAATAAAAGTTATAAAAATGTATTATGCGGTCATAATACAATCTACATGTATATTGAATGCATATGTATGTATATGTATCACAATTATGAAGGGAATTGTTTCTGGGGAATACCATACACTGTTATCATATATGTTGTAGTCATATAATGTCCTTACATGGTATTTGTAAGTGTCATAACTGTGTATTGTAATATCACAACCATATGTGTAATATAATATATTACTTTAAATGCATTAAAATGAACATGGTTGATTATTCTATGCTAATCCAGAATTATATCAAAAAGTTCCCACCGTCCGTGTCTATACACACCAACATACGACATATTCTTAAGATCGTAAGAGATCAAACAGAGACACGTATTTGGGTAGTTGCAATTGCGATTCATGGATAAATAATGTACACAAATCAACCAAACAACCACTTTTCAGTACAACACCGCAATTCCCGTGACTGGATGTTCAACTAGCCGGGTTTGAGCTAACCTGGAAGCGAAACGTGTAAAGCTAAACATTGACACATAGCTGATATGAGGCCTCTAAATCACGAGCATTCGCTACAGCATTTTATGTTTTATATATGTGACACGCATAGACTCTGTCAATATTGATTTCAGTGCAGGAAACGGGACTTTTGTTAATGAGAATATATGTTAATTGAGAATACATTTCCATTTATGAATGAGCGATGATTATACAAGCAGTCATGCGGAAAGTTTTGCTGAAATAGAATATGCTGATCTGCCTTACAGACGTATGGTTATATGGGACAATTATTAGATATTTCATTGTAATTTAAGTGTATGCATATGGGTATATCCACTTGTGAATGTATTCATGGAAATAGAAACTGTAATACATACTATTTGATTAGTGTTGTATTTTACATGAATTTTTTTATCTTGGTTATAATTAAGTTGAAAGTGATTGAAATGTCATGGTACGTAGCCGCACACTAGCATATAACAGTTTGATATATGACTGTAATGCGAACATGGCCGAACGATAGCATATGGACCAATCGCAATACGTAGTGTATACATATATGGCATTACAGTGCAATTTACAACGTATATGATTACGTAAGACTCAATAAAATACAATATTTAAAACAAACAGTACATATGTTTTTATATTCTGACTCTACAACGAGTGTAACCTAATTCAAGCATCACCAAGTGTAGTATGGGGTATATACAATCTACTAGTATATATATAGCGATCTACTAGTCTGAACACGTGTGAATCTGTCCTATAAAGAAATTTAAAAGTAAATGAAAAGAAATGTGCAATTGCCAGTACCACACTATATTAAAATAGCCTAAATGAGGCGACCATTTTTAATAAAAACAATTACAAATGACTTCAAAATCAAGTGTGTCCAACTTACTCATTTAACCGCCTAACAGAATGCAGTAGTATACATAAGTAAAGTAAAAGTTAACATTATTTTCAATCACTTTCGAGTTTTTGGAAAATATGGCGGCCATTTTGAATTAAACACGCTCTTTAAGAAGAGCATAAATATTGATCTATATTTTTAATATCGTATCTCAGATGAAAATCAAACTTAATATGTTCATATCTAGCTTAGTACCAAGATATGGCCCACCACAGTGTAGATAATGCTGCCCAATATTGATGAATATTTGGCATCCATCTTGGATTCATATGGATTTGATAGCCTCAATCTAGGTTTAAAATTAATGAATGGTATCCAAAGCGTTTTCTGCGTCCGTCCGATCAAGATCAAAGTGCCTATTTGTTTTCATTCATCAAATAAGTACACATTTCAGGCTAAATATTGATGCTTGGCGGCCATCTTGAATATGTTGATACTCTCAACGATAGACGACTGAGCAAACCGAATTGCTTTGTACATGCCCCATAAAACAATAATCACCAATAAAACATACTTTATCGGATTGTTCTGTAATGTTATGCAAGTACATGTCGTATTATCAAAATAGAGTGAGCTTTGCACTCATTTGACCCATGTACACTTAATGACCCCAAAAATGAACTTGTCCGACCTGATTTGATTGACCGACACCGGATTCGTGTTCAGGATGATATAATGCTTTGATTTAAAGTAGTCGTTGCTTTTGCTCTCTTGGGTTGAACAGAATTCATTTGTATGGGTGCTTGCCTTATACTTTTTGGGAGAAATGAGGAATTTCTAGAGATTTTTCCTTCAGAAAATTTGTGTATCCTCAGAATTAATTTGTTAAATTGCACTCTCAGAATACTTCATGGAACTTTGGGCCACCAGCTATTAACAGGGACCCGACAACGATTGCACTACCGGTATATCCTGGTCCTTATGAACAGTTGCACAGCCAGATTGGGATTTAACCTTTTAGCCGACGGAAACAGTGGTGCCTGTTTTATTACAGAACACGAAAACATGTTCTGGATTGGTAATTTGCCTAAATACAGTGAAATCTCCAGTCTAAACCAGGCACTCTGGGACCACCCATGGTGCAGACATTCCACTGGATTTTACTTTCTGCATCTCTGTTTCTTTGTCATGTATCTCCGAGGGTAATATCTGTTCGTGATCGCAAAGCATAAACATATCTTTGTGTGGTCGTATGCCTGATTTACAGTGGAACCTCTCTAAACCGGACACCCTGAGGGTCCTCCCAGGGTGTCCGGTTTAGAGAGGTTTCACTGTATTTTGTCGAGATTGAGGACCACATGTGAAATTTGTGCCAACTGCTTTTCTGCCAGTTTTCAACACTTACAGGGAATCACATATTTTTACTAGAATGGATAGGATTACTGATCATACACTGTGTTGTTATCAAAGTGAAATTATGCCAAATAAATAATGTACATGTACTGGAAATGTGTAACTATTTGATTATATACACCCAATAATTCCAGCACAAAAATATTTACACAATTCCCTAACATTTGATTGGCCAGTAGCAAGTCTCTGTCCAAAATTTATATCCCAGTAAACTCTCACACCGAACTACTTTCCGTAACCATGAGGCGCAGTTAAAATAATTCTTAAGAAAACGGAAAATAAACACATTTTCTTGATGAATTTATTTCAAATGCTGGAATTATAAGGAATGAATGGCCTTTTTGTTGAATTTATCGGGGCTATAAACTTGGAAAAGTCGCGGGAATACTGGACGAGGCCTTCCGTCCTTCGTCCAGTATTCCCGCGACTTTTCCAAGTTTATACTCCGATAAATTCCACAAAAAGGCCATTCATTCATTCCTATATTGGGAGGCTATGTATACCTTGGAGGATATGTGTATCATATTGGTGATATAGATCTATTAGGCACATGTTCTTTATAGGAAATAAATAGTGTACAATTGTGTAACTATTCCAATAACTAGTTTTAACAAATTACGCGACTCCCTGCACTGCAGATATAATCATTTATTAACCTTTAAATTACTGATCAGGGATGGGAA
Source organism: Conchocele bisecta (assembly GCA_029237695.1). NCBI lineage: Eukaryota > Metazoa > Mollusca > Bivalvia > Lucinida > Thyasiridae > Conchocele > Conchocele bisecta. The sequence goes on from CM055269.1 coordinate 56,787,161, forward strand.
CAGTTCCAGATGCCAAACCCTAAAAATGGCTTAACAAACATATTTTTGCACCCACAAATGCATAAAAGTTTGCTTCCCATGTTGAAACATTAGTATTTTTCTGCAGTTATCACGAACCCAAATCATGATTTCAGTATATCTCCTGACAATGCCCACCCCTGCTGATAGACGCGCGCCACCTGAATAAATATATTTTTTCGACATATAAAGTATTATCAAAATTAAATAGAGAAAATAACTACATATAGTTGTTTCCATTAACCTTTTAACCCTTACACCGCTATCTTAATTTTTTGTCGTCTGCTGTTTACTTTCTATTTTCCATTTTTATCATCAAAAACGTGCTTTAACAGCACTTTAGAATAATTTACAACATGCTTTGACAGCACTTCAGAATCATTTCCATTGGAAATGATTCTCAAGTGCTGTCAAATCATGTTTTTATTCAGAAATAAGATAAAGATATAAAAGCAACACTAGACGACAATTGTTGTATCGGTTGTATCGGTCTAAGGTTAAGAAAAGACGGTTATCACCTCGCGAGTCTCAATTAATGTCTTTTAAGGCCGGGCAAACGGATTTGATCCCCTGCTGCATTGGGGGTAAAACCCCAAAATCAGAACAGAATATTTACATCGAAATACCTATAGATTCAGCCCTGAAATTAGAATAACCAGACCTGGTGTCAGGTTCATACCACACCAGTCACTTGGCCCCTCCCCCTAAAAGTAATACCAGTAGGATTACACTTATAAGGGGTACAACCAGATTCAATTCTCACATACAAGAAAGTTAAATTACCCATCACATGCTCCCAACGTGGCCGAGGGAGAACACCCAACATCCAATCCCGAGGTTATGGGTTCAAACCTCGCCTTCAGCATCAAAAATACTTTTGTAGTATTCCGTCCCACTGGTCTTTCGAATGAGACTTGAAACCGAGGTCCCGTCCCTAAGTAACCTTAGCTGTTGCTGGGACGTTAAACCCACTGACGAGTGACGACCATAGCTACAGATTGGCCTGCTCTTCTATGCAGTCTGATCAGGTTCAACACTGTTCGATAGTCATTAGAGAAAACAAAGCCCTGAAGAATACAAGAAAAGCAGATCCGTATTGGACTGTCCGAGTGTGCTAGCTGACCAGGAGCCCGTTTCACTAAACTTCTTGAAGTGCAAAATTTCCTTTACATTTACACAGGTAGCCGATGTTGGGAAATGCCCATGTAGATTTTGCAAATTTTTATTTTGCACTTGAAAACTTTGTTTTACGAAGTATAGTGAAACCCTCTGGAGTATAAAACACAATGAGCGCTGTTTGTCAAGGCAGGTTTACAGGAAGACAATAACTGACATTATTTACTGGAAATTTTATTGCATGTACTGATGTTGGTGGTTTGTACAGTGAGACAAATAAATAATGATACAAAATATGGTGAACCCTGGTCTCCAGGCAAGTTAATGGAGACCCTCTGTGTTGACTCGTGTACGCAAACTGGTAGTTGAATGTACGCATACAGATGTTGGTTGTGAGAAATCACATAAATGTACCATTTGCATGGTTAACTTGTAGACTGAAGATTGATTTGACTAAGGGGTTCTATCAAAGATTATGTACGAATGCATGTGTCTGAAATAAAAACTTGCAAACATCTATAACGATCTTAGCTACAAGTTGGCGTACAAGTCAACATGCACAAGGTGTCTATTGTGAATAAGAAACCCTGGTTCTGTCCAAGTTACTGCGAAGCCCTTTGGAACAAGGGTAACCAAGATCACGCAACTTTAAATGGGTAAGATATGACAAAACCGGGCCAATTGTCATGCGACCATTGTAGACCCAGACCAGCCTGTGCATCCACACAGTCTGGTCAGGGTCTACAATGTTCGCCATTCACTCAATGAACCATCCATTAAACCTTTGACGAACAATGTGACATATTGCGAGGCTGCACAGGTTTAGCAGCTGATAATCTACACTGAGCTTGAATGAATTAAGCTTGGTTTTTGTCTGATAATGTCCCAAATCATTATGTTATGTAATGTGTAGTCAGGACTCAAAGATATCAAATTGTGCTTAACTCTTTGCATGCTAGGAAACTTGTGGGCTATAAATAGTTCAAAATTAGCAGAAAAAAAATCATATTTTCATTTATTTCCCCTTGTAAATATCATGATTATGTTTTGGAATATCATTAGAATCGAGTCTTGTGTAGTCATGTGGACTCAATTCTAATGAAATTGCAAGACATATTTACAGAGAAATAAAAACTAGAAAATGTGTTCATAGAACACGGATGCCCCAATATCGCTTTGTCCAAAAGGGGGAGAAATACATGGCTCAGTGTCAAACCAAAAATAGAAATTCACTTTGTGCATTTACACACCATAAAGAAGCTACATACCAGTATTATGGTTTAGAAGTTTACAAGTTAAAAGGCAAAATCGTGAAATTCTAAATCGATAAGGGAAAGATAATCCATTACCCGGAGGTCAAATAAAAAATAGAAATAAACTTTGCACATCTACTCATCATAAGGAAGTTACATACCAAGTTTTAGGTCTGTAGCTAGTATGGTTTAAAAGTTTTACGACTTACAAGGTTGATGACGGACGGGCGGACGGGACGGACAGACAAGGGTAACACTAAATGCCCCCTCCACTATCGTGGTGGGGCATAAAAATACTCTCGTTAGCCGTTATTTTCACTGCTAGCATGCAAAGAGTTAAATAGTATTAAGCTCCAGCATTTACTTGTGTGTGAATTTTCAAGAAAATATTCCTTTATAATAGCGTACCGGTAATCGAGATTTGCTCGCTGAACAGGTTTCTCGCCGTTATGTCAAACCGCCCAATACAGGGTGAGGACTATTATCTCATGAACATCTTTTCTGGTCTGGATAGCCTCCAGAAGTCGAGGGTTAAAATGGCCGATCAAGACTAAATTTAAGTGTAACAAGAAATGCGTCTGTCGAACGCGGATGCCACCTGCAGCATATTAGAGAAACTGTGACAAAGTGGTTAACCGAAAAGTGTGACGGACGGACGGACGGACGGGACGGACGGACAGTCCAAACACTATATGCCACCCGTTTCTTCGAAACGCGGTGGCATAAAAACAAATTTAGTATGTTACATATAGCAAATTTGACAAACTTTAGAACTTTTATTCGACTCTTGTAAATGTATTATTCCTCATTCTGAATGGACAATATGTGGCAGAGAACACCAAACAAGCTAAACAAGAGATCAGTATTTGTTTATTTATTGGTGTTTAACCTGCTGCATATAACACTGATAGATGTACCTCTCAAAAACTTAACGCATATTTGTCATTTGACCTTAAGCACAGGGGCCGCATGAGCGAGTTATAGAACGAAACTATGGATGATGACAAATACGTATATGAAGTTTCAAGCCACTCCGACATACGAGAACAAAGATAGTATGTAGCCAAAATTTCTAATGCAAATCGCGAACAGACGGACAGGGTGGCGACTATGTACCCCAAATATTTGTTCAGGGTATATAATTAAACGCCCAGGTGTTCTGGGTAATTGGTTTAGAGGGACCTACTGTATGATACCGTTTGAAGTAAATGGTGTACATGCAGAATATTGTTAACGAAAATCGGTATTGTACACTCTCACTATGTCTCACAACATTCATTGGCACAATCGCACAGCACAGTATTAAAACCTGCTTCAACACAAAATTCACGCAATTTGATTCCACAATTAAATTACTTGAATTCTGGGTTTGAAATGTTACTATACATGTATGTTATATACACAGCTCCAGACAAGGAATAATGCAGGGCGCTTGAAATCAAAAAGGTTCAATTTTCAATGTGATGTTTTAACATAGGAATGAATGGCCCTTTTTTGTGGAATTTATCGGGGTATAAACTTGGAAAAGTCGCGGGAATACTGGACGAAGGCCGGAAGGCCTTCGTCCAGTATTCCCGCGACTTTTCCAAGTTTATACCCCGATAAATTCCACAAAAAGGCCCGGCCTTCGTCCAGTATTCCCACGACTTTTCCAAGTTTATATCCCCGATAAATTCCACAAAAAGGCCATTCATTCCTTATAATTCCAGCATTTGAAATAAATTCATCAAGAAAATGTGTTTATTTTCCGTTTTCTTAAGAATTATTTTAACTGCGCCTGACGGTTACGGAAAGTAGTTCGGCATGGGAGTTTACTGGGATATAAATGTTGGACAGAGACTTGCTACGGACCAATCAAATGTTAGGGAATTGTGTAAATATGTTTGTGCTGGAATTATTCCTTAATAGCTGGAACCGAGAATTGTCGTCTGCAGTTGTTTCATATTTTGTCTGAATAAAAACATGTTTCAACGGCATTTTAGAATCATTTCCATTGACAATTCTAATGTGCTGTCAAAGCATGTTTTTGATTTATAGAAAAAAATAAAACGCACAACGGACAAAATTTAATTCATCACGGTCAGAAAAAATATTACCCAACCATACTTTTATATTCAATTGGCCATTTCTATATTTTTGTTCCGATATTTAATTGGGTTTTTGCACTTCTACTTGCCTGGAATTCTGTATGTAACCATTCAAATGAAATTATATACTCCAATTGAAACTACAACGTTTGTCGAATCCAGATCTACACTTTTCACTTCTATTTATTCGACCTGAAGCTTCACTGACCTCCGACCGACTTATTACCTGCTGGGGGCCAATGGCACAGTTTGCTAAACTAAACAGAAAACTAGGGATTACTACATAAAACTAACAATGCTGTGGGCCTGTTTTGTAATGTAGGTCAAGGTCACCAGACATGGTTATCGGCCATCAATGAATGGCAGGTATCGGGTTTGATTGAGATCCAACATTACGACGAGATGCGTGCGACATATTGTAATGGTCCTAAACATTTGCACACAGTTTTATTCCGATAAACACATATAAATACAGTGCTCCAGATAAGGAATTAGTAATTGAGTATTGTCACTCCATCATTTCTGAAGCAATTGTGTATTTCAAAATTTTAATTTGGTAAAATAAAATCACACTACTGTTTACACATCAACAGACAACAATTATTGAATAGTTTGCTTTGAAATGAAAACATGTCTTGGCATTTCATTAGAATTGTCTCATGGTGTCTCCATGGAGACAATTCTAATGAAATACCAAGATGTGTTTTTTGATGGAAAATAAGTAAAATATGCTATATTTGTGGTCTGTTTATTGTTTTCTGCAGCATGATGAAGGTACAACAAAATTTTATTGCTTTTTGATACTCGCTACTTCTTATTTCAATTGGGTTTTTGGCAATTTTAATTGGGTATTTACGCAAATACCCAGCTTATCAGGAGCTCTAAACACAATAACAGCATATTTGGATACAATTTGTTTTTGGAAACCACAGGGGTTTCCAAAAACAAATAGTGTCCAATATTTAGGGTTATTACGGTACACAAACAGGTAGGTAAATGTAACGCGCTGTACGACAATGGAGCCTAACGAGTGTAGCACCATTCATGCAGTTTGATCAGGGACTACACAGTGTGCCAATTAGTCGCCGAAATGCCAATAATTGTATGTGGTCTCGGGAGTGTTTTAATACTATATGCAACAACTACAGCTAGCGAGGGAATTGTCCTGCACCATGTCCGACATGGTACGGTAAACTGGTTGGTTAATTGTTGTTTGATGGCCTCACATGTCACTAATTGTAGCTCAGTAGTCCAATAATATTTATTTTTTTTTGTTAGAAAAATATGTATCCGTTTGCTATTTGAATTATATCAACTGCAGAAATGGGGCTTATGGCATTTGCGGAGAGCCTAGTTCCGGTTAGTTTGTTTGTTGGGTGTTTAATGGCCTATCAACAGTCATTTAAGGCCGGACCAACGGGTTCGATCCCGAATTCAACCTGCTGCATTGGGGAGGAAATCTCAAAATCAGAACGGATATATTTACATAAAAAAAATAATATATTCAGCCCTGAAATCGGAATAACCCGACCTGGTGCTAGGTCCATACCACAGTAAAGCCACTTACGAATAATCATATTACTTATATAATGATAAAGGATCTATACTGTTCTTAGCTGCATTACTGTTTCACTGACTGATGGCAAACACTGTAAATCCTGATAAAACTGCACCGATGCACAGGTGGGTCTGTCTTCAAAATGTGATGTCATTGGCTACAATTTCAGAATTTCAATTACAGCATATGTACCGGTAAGTATGGAAAATTTGGATGATATATGAAAACATGTCTATCTGTGGCGGTGACTGGAGAAATGAGACTTATGGGTTTTGCGACCAGTGTAGATCCAGATCAGACTGTGCATCCGCAGTCTGATCAGGATCTGCACTGATCGCCAATCCATCAATGAAACACCCTACATGCTTCTAACAAGAAATATAGATCGTTATCAGGCTAGAGGAGTGTGCTATTTGATCAGGAGCTAAACTGGTCACAAATCACATACGCCCCATTTCTCCACAGATGAATAGGCAGGCAGCATGAACACTGCGAGTTGTGTGAAATGATAGACAAACCACACGAAATCCTGGAGACTCCGCTGTGGTCATAACTTAACACCATCCTATGTACAACAAATGAATTCACTTCTATTTCACAGCACACAACATTGCATGACCTCCGTATTCACGGAAGATCCTCCTCAAGGTGCATGATCACGTGGTTACAACAACAATTACTTATTCTGTAACGGATTTTGATGAAATATGGTACATCAAACGCGTCTTGTTAAGCTGCATTTGGTGGTCTCAGTACTTCTTTTTCGTTTTTGAATCGATTTCCGTGTTTACTGATGCGGAAATCAATTATTCGCAAAAACGACACGAGTATGTGCCAAAGTCCTGAGACCACCAAATGTAACACACGAAGACGTGTTTTCTGCCCCGTATTTCATCGAAATCCGTTGCATATTAAGGAAACTATCACATAATACTTACTTTGGAGTGGGCACGCTTTCAACACTTAAGCCATTGTTGTTGTTGTTCTAACCACGTGATCATGCACATTGCTCCTCCCACGATGCACCACACCCACGATGCACCAACGCGTTATCACGGGCACTCGAAGTCACTACTATCCATGATGCACCATGAAAAATTGGGATTGTCACTATCGGTGTATACATAGACTGGCTAGCTTTTAATGTATCTCAATACAGATCTAACAGGTGCCTTAGCACCATCAGGAATGTATCAATGATCACATGGCCAACAGTGTAGACCCCAATCAGACGTGCAGATACACAATTAACCATTTTTTTCATGGCACATCATGTTCACTTTAACCCTTAGATTGCTGGCAACAAAAATTGTCGTCTGCTGCTGTTTTGATATTTTGCCTTCTTTCTCAATAAAAACATGATTTGACAGAACTTTAGTGCTGTCAAAGCATGTTTGATAAGAAAAATGGATACTAGAAAATAAACAGCAGATGTAAGGGTCAATTACTCTACACACAATGGAGCGATCCCTGTGTAAGATCCAATGTGTCATGCGACACCCTGGATGCCCATCCTGGACGCCGTCAATCATATCCCCAAGTTTCATCCTTCATACGATTCTCTACACCACAGAAACCTTCAATCATTGTCGGCTGCATATTTTCACACACTTTTGTTACTGTTTTTTTTTCTTTTTCTTTTTCACGGCAGAATAACAACATGATCTGGACGATTCTCATGTGCTGCCATTTCATGTTTACGAAAAAAGAAATACAAGAAATGTGTTTGAAGTGCAGAGAACATGAAGTAGTTCCCGCTTTAAGGTTAAGGACGTATCCCGACGTAGAAAACTAATAGAAAACATATACTCTAATCCACATTACTCGTCATGTAAAACAACGTTCTCAGATTTTGATTCCGTTACATTTAGTATTGCTTCGCAAGTCCACCGATGTCACAGTTGGAAGATGCACACCTCATGCACGCGTATTTCACATCGTAACATCGCCACTTGCCCAACGTAGAATATCAGAACGTCTATGAAGCAGCCCGACACCCTCAGTCCAAGACGACCACTGGTACATGCATGTTGTCACCGGACAGTAAAGGTTTCACGGCCAGGGGTCGCCATGGGTTACGTGCGGCTCGTTTGAAGTCTTGGTTCTGCAGCTGACGGCGAAGTTTCCTGCAAGGAATAGGAGCATAAAGTAATACAACGTCTGGTATTGTGAAGAATGTAGTTTAACATCTGTATAACTAAACATTATGTTTGTAAAACATGGATATGCCCTGGACTCTAACTGGAGAAACTCTTACAAAACTTTTTTACTTATAAATGTACACGGACGGACGTACGGAACCTCAAGAGCAACGCAATATGCCCCCCTTGCTATCGCATAACAATGACTCGCTCACGAAGTTCAAGATCACGGTCACCCAAATTACTGTGGATGGATAGCCATTAATGTGAAAAAGCTCTGGATGAACTTTGGCAATGATTCGACAAACGGATCAGGAGATATTCAACTGTTGACATACATGTATCGGAGCTCCAGATAAGCTGCGTATTTGCGTAAATACCCAATTAAAATTGCCAAAAACCCAATTGAAATCAGAAGTAGTGAGTATCAAAAAGCAATAACAAATGTGTGGTACCTTTATCATGCTACAGAAATCAATAAACAGACCACAAATATAGCATATTTTTCTTATTTTCCATGAAAACACATCTTGGTATTTCTTTAGAATTGTCTCCAAGGAGACAATTCTAATGAAATGCCAAGACATGTTTTCATTTCAAAGCAAACAATTCAATAATTGCTGTCTGTTGATGTGTAAACAGTAGTGTGATTTTATTTTACCCAATTAAAATTTTGAAATACCCAATTGCTTCAGATATGATGGAGTGAAACTACTCAATTACTAATTCCTTATCTGGAGCCCTGTGTACGTACAAAATTGTTGACGCCAACGACGATGATGACGTCGCCCTACACGGGAATTGTGACCGCAGTGTCTCACTTGCTACCAACGTGGGTGAGGTAAGAAAACTGAATGTCCAAGATCCGTATCTGGTGCCAAGTACATCTTACCACAGTCAATTAAATAGCTACGACTGCTGAGCCAACCAGTGCATATTGGTGAAATAAACTAGAGATAGATAGCCAGATGCAACCATGGACAAATAGTCAACATTGTTCATACATGTACTAAGTCTTGATCTCCACAAGAGGGGTTAACAGAAATGTCAAACTTCCCCCAATCCCATTTTAGTTACAGCCATGTGATTTTGTTTGTACCTTCAGATATCTGCGTAATTTCATGAAATACTTTTACAAAATTTACAATATTTTCCGTAAATGACGTCAAAAGTTGACAAAATTCCGCATGTACTCTGAAATTTTGTCAACTTTCGACTTTATTTATTAAAAATACCAGCCATGGTCTATGTCTTAACCCCTTCAACCATAAATAACTGGAATGGACTGTGATGTATCAATTTTCCAACCAATCCAATTGTCACAAAATGATTTTCAAATTAGTATATTTATAAATAGGGGATCTTTTTTTTTCTAAAAAATATGAAAATTACTTTAATACAAAAAGTGCACATCCTGATGAGACGGATTGTTACTGGATCTGGATCTAGTTTGCAAACATTGCTATAGAGGTCTGTAGTGTTGAAAGGGTTAACACGAGACTTGATTGCGACACCAATGGCAGCCTACAGCACCAAGAACCCCTAATAGATCAGTATTATAAATAGGTTAGAACTTGGAAAACTTGATTTACTTCCCTTGGAACTACTTCCGGGGCATCATTAACGTTTGATGCCATGTTGCTTTATTTAAACTATGCAACAAGACGTCAAACCAACAAACGCCGCCAATTCTAATGCCAAGGATGCTCCACAAGGTGGTCAAAGGGAAGCTACTGATGATTTTCCAAGTTCCGTAACCTATTTACAAGCCTGATCTATACCTGTGGCTGTGACAGGAGAACTGGGCTTATGGGCCTGCGACCAGTGTAGATCCACATCAGCATGTGCATTCCTTCAATGAAACACCTATAATGCTACTAACAAGCAATATAGATCGTTATCAGGCTACAGGAGTGTGCTATTTGATCAGTAACAACACTGGCCACGAATACCATACGCTCCATTTCTCTAGTCACAGCCGCATACAAGGTTGGGGCCCGTTTCACTAAACTTTGTACGACTAAAATGTTTGTAAGTGCAAATTTAGGGTCGTCTGTAAAATCCAATTGATGGATTTACATTTATTGAGCATAGGCTGCATATGCAGCCTATGCTCAATAAATGTAAATCCAGTAATTGTTTTAATGCAAGAATACACTGTTAAAGTGAAATTTACAGATTATCATAATTTTGCACTTACAAGCATTTTAGTCGTACAAAGTTTATTGAAACGGCCCCCAGATCTACAAGGCTGCTCAATATGCAATCTCCCACATACTTGGTGGCGTGTGTGGCAATGAAGTAGACGTCGTCCGGCGCATCTATCCAGGTGATCATCTGCATGCGTAGGCTCCGCGGCAACATGCGGCCACGCCCGTTCATATTGTTGTGGTTGAGCACGCTCGACCGCTGTAATATGGACCCAACTAAATGCTAGCTTTACCGTACTGGTAGCCATAACGGCCATGTGGCTACTACTATATGATTTTCATAAATTATTAGAACAGGAACCTTTTGCAAATGTGGAAGTAAATATTTGAACATTTGAACACTACTACAAGTGCCTTTTCACTTATAAAACTGTGGCTACAAAGTTTAACCCTTTGAACCTTAAAGCCCATTATAGCGGTTTATGCAAACAGTGCAGATCAAGATGAGCCGGCTCATAACGAGCCGTCTCATCAGGATCTGCACTTTTTGAAAGTAATTTTCATATATTTGAAAACCAAAAATACCCTCTTTTCATAAATGGACTACCGGTAGTCTGAAAAACATGTTGTGACGGTTGGATTGGTTGCAAAATTAACATATCAAAATCCATTCCAGTTGCTTAGGTGTGAAAGGGTTAAACCTTAGCACATGCTATTATGTGATTTAAGGTGATTTCTTGCAATCAGTTTACCTAATGTAAATAAATCTGCCTAGCCCAAGTGAAGTCATTGATTCAGAGTAATAATCAAATGCTGGACTTGGTAGCAATTTTACAGAGAATATCGAATTACCAACAATAGCAATGTTTTCTGAAATTATACAAAAGTGCTATAATGCCTATGGTTTTGTTTGTTTGTTTGGGTTTAACGGCCTATCAACAGCTACGGTCATTTAAGGCCGGGTCAATGGGTTTAGTACTAAATCCCATATATTACCTACATACAAGTACATATACATGTTCGAGTACATGTACAAACGGGGGGGAAATCCCAAAATCAGAACTGAATATTTACAATAACAAGAATTCCGCGGAATCAAACGTCTCGCCTTGTTCCGCCTTGACCTTGACCCCGAGAAATTTAATAATCCTATATTCATCTACATATCATAGTAAAGGGATGTATAAAGCTTGATGACTGTAGCTGATAAGGTATTGGAAGTAATGACCGTAACACGAAAACTTAACATTGAATGATGACGCCACTGCCGCCGACGACGACTCTGGAAAAGCAAAACCCATGTCTCGCTTTCCGCTTTCGCGGGCGAGACAAAAATCTATATAATTATTCAGCACTGAAATCTGAATAATTCTGATCTGATGCTAGATCCTCGCCACACCAGAATCGCTTGGCCCCCTCCCAAAAGCAGTAGGATCAGTAATAATCTTACTACTTTTATAATGGGCAATAACCAATTCAACTCCCACGTAACAAAAGAGCCAAAGATAACAAGAATTCCGGCACGGAAGCGGTATCGCGCCTGCCGAGGCAAACCGTGAACATTACAAGTCAATAAATGACCTTGACCTTGAGAATTTGGATATGGGGTTGTGCATAATGAAGCATCATCCCTAGACAAACATTGATGTGAAATATTATCAAAGTGTGGCAAGGGGTTAAAGAGATATTGTGAAAAAACAATAACTTTTTAACGCATTTCTGTTACAAAACCGGTGAACATTAAAAGTAAATAAATGACCTTGACCTTGAGAATTTGGATGTTGGGGTGTGCGTATTGAAGCATCATCCATAGACAAACATTGATGTGAAATATTATCAAAGTCTGGCAAGGGGTTAAAGAGATATTGTGAAAAAACAATAACTTAACACATTTGCCTTACAAAAAAACGGACGACGCGGACAACGACGGAAAAAGCGCTAAAGCAGGCGCGACAAAAACGTACCTGAGGGCCAAACCAGGCAAATCGTGATTCCTATAAGGAGGAACCCATACCGTTAATTTACGCAGTCGCGTTCGCCCGATCAACCACCCACATAATTCCCAAGTTGTATCCAAATACACTGTTCTTGTGATAAACCAGTACAGCCATACATACTTTGCCTGAATATTGGCATGCTCACTGTTGTTGGGAATCCATATAGTTTTATGTGTTTCCCCCAAATAAATGGTGTGTGAATATTTACGGTTATTACGGTACTTACCACAGGCGGTCTCATGGCCATTCCAGCCTGTCTAATCACACCCATGTTTGGTCGTTTCGCCTGTGGACCTGCAAACACGGATTATTACATGCATCACATAAAGAAACACCAATGTATTGCAGGAAGTAATGTCCTAGCAAGATTCTATACGAGACACGCCATGTGATTTTGTACGTTTGGACATCTGCGTAATTTCATGAAATATGTTCACATAATATTTTCCGTAAATGGCGTCAATAATATTCCGCATGTACATTGTACTCAACATTTGACTTTATTTATGAGAAATATTGTAAATGTTGTAAACGTATTTAAGGAAATTACGCAGATGTCTGAAGGTACAAAATCACATGGCATATGTAAATGCTAGTACGGAAATATATATACCGTATTCTTGCGATTATAGGTCGCAAGAGTGCATAAGACGCACCCCTATTTTCTGTCCAAAATCTGGGGGAAAATGTCTACATGAGATTATAAGACGCACCCAATTTTCCTAACAAAATTAAACAAAAAAACTAAAAAAAAACTCGCAAAGTTGTTGTTATTTATTCACCCACACTGTTTTTTTATTCGTACCTTGGACGTTTTTGTCTGTATTTTCCCTATTATAGTTTGCTATGTCCGTAATTTGCCGACTCTATGTCCGTGATTCCCTGGTCCGTATTTCACCGTTTTCTAGTATCTTCAATTACACTGTAACTCGGTACACGCTTCACTATAACACGTTCTCGGTTAGTACACGGTTGTGCATTGGCTCCCGATATTTTTTCCTTATTTGTATATCAAAATCGTGTTAAATGTGTAACAGACTATTGTCATAAATCGTGTTATATTTGCGATCATATTGCTGCCCAAAGTGGTATTATATTGTTATTATTGATTGCGGTATGTATTATCTCTTTTCAACACCATTTACGGAAACTATTTTCGAAATCAATATCGGCGAAATATGGCGACAGATCTGCGTATAATCCAGAGTGTTTTTTTTAACCCGTTCCTTTCTGAATACACATTTACGGATATGAAATTTATTAAATATTTTATTTTTATTTTTGTTATTTCTCACTGAAAGTACATGTTGTGACCACTCATTTTAACCGTCTCGACGAAACTGTTTAAATGGTGATTGCGGCATATACTTCTGAGTGCATAGAAGGGAAAATATTTAGGATTTTCCGCAAACATAAGCGTATCCTCAGCATGAAATGGGTTACTGATTGCCCCCATGATGCCGCACACATCAAAAAAGCGTGTTGACCAATCAGTGCAATTTCAAAACATAGCCCAAAGGTCACACAGTTTATTGCCTCGTGCTGAATGATGACATAAGATAAGCACCTGTTGACACGGTTGGGTGTTATCGATTTTTTTCCACAAAGCAACACACAACTTTTGCCTGTACAGTATGTAATATTTCAAAATCAGTTGTATCTTCCGTAAATGACGCTGACAGCAGCCTATAGCTAGGACGAATTTGCATTGTCCGCTGACGTAATTATAATGTTTTTAATTAGAGATTGGCGAACATTGTAAACCATGTGCAGACTACGCGAATCCACCGCCTGGTCTGGTCGCTAATGCAACAAGCCGGGATTTGTCAGAGATAGAGACCCAATTCACATAAACACGTTTGCCGTGTCATAAATAGAGTAAGGTGTCATAAATAGAGTCTGGTTCTCGGTAGTATTGCTTCACTGGGACGCATCAGACAGGGTACCAGTTTAGTGACGAATACGAAACTGACATCAGCAACCGCGTGTGTTGATATGGCTTTATGTTGTAAATCTTGACACGCGGTGTGTTTGATGTCGGCCAGCTGACTCAGGCTTGCCACTTTCATCAGCATCGTGTAAACACACAGTTTCGAAACTAATGATGGAGTTTTATAACTTTCGTGGGATTGCATTATGCATATTGGGATTTACCGTTAATGGCATCATGCAATATTTTTCACGGCAAAATGACACCGACCGATATGGGCCCGGTAAATGTTTTCAAAAGATAATTAAAATAATAGAGGCCAGATTGTGATTTGGCAGAGAAAATGTCGACCGGATCTGATCTTGGTATACACTGTTCGCCTTCGCCTTCGGTATAGAAAATGTGTACCGAATGTGACACAGGGCCGGAACGAGTAAGGCACGAGTAAGGCGCGAACTGTTTACAATACGAATCCAATATTCCAATACCGGATTTTACCCCAAAGACTAACAACAAATATAGGAACGCATTTTTATTTTTTTTATTTTTGGTCGTTTATGTCAATATTTCGGGTGGAAAAAAATGCTCATGTATCTACATGTATTTATAAGACGCAGGGGCTTTCTGGGATACAAATCTGAGTAAAAAAAATGCGACTTATAATCGCAAGAATACGGTAGTATAGAATATAATTTTACACAAAAGTATACTTTTTGGTCATGTGAGGCAGTGGTTAGTAGGTGTATATTAACTTAATAATACATACTACTAGATGATATACCAGGAAATAATTCCAGCACAAAAATATTTACACAATTCCCTAACATTTGATTGGTCCGTAGCAAGTCTCTGTCCAGAATTTATATCCCAGTAAACTCCATGCCGAACTGCTTTCCGTAACCGTCAGGCGCAGTTAAAATAATTCTTAAGAAAACGGAAAATAAACACATTGTCTTGATGAATTTATTTCAAATGCGGGAATATAAGGAATGAATGGCCTTTTTGTGGAATTTATCGGGGTATAAACTTGGAAAAGTCGCGGGAATACTGGAAGAAGGCCGGAATAATAAACATTTCTAGAGGACCAACAACATCAATTACAACACAGGCATTTGGTCTGGTTGGTACTGCTATGTACAGCTTGGTACTACTGTATAAATTACAATGATTACTTCCCTGGAAATTAACATAACGACATTTGCTTTGTTATTTATAGTAAGCTTTCTAGCTTCTCGTCAGACACAAGCTCGTATTGTAACAAAATAACAGTTTTAAAATGGTAATTTTCTATGCATTCCATGTACTTCTACAGTGTAACAATAATTCTCAAATGAACCTGTGAACTTGCCACCACAATATTGACATTAGGGAGATAAACACAATATTGCATTTGTTCCGATACAAGGCTGTGTCCGACCTGGGTATACCTGCTATAAATCAATATTCTTTTGATCATTATGTTATAACTATGCTACTTCAGCAAGATAACAATAATTCTCAAATAAACATGTGCACTTTCCAAAATGTTTACGTTTGCGTTAATAAAATTGAGGAATTTGTTACGATACAAGGTTGTGTCCAACTGGATCTACAAGCCTTGTTGTTCATATACAGTAATACAGAAGAAAGCCGAAACACACCGAATGCCTGAGGTTTACACAATATATTGTACATGTTCAGTTGTCCCTTTCTATACGTCCGATTATCTTGATAAATACTGTATTTACATGGTCATAATTCCAGAACAAAAATACACCTTCTCATCCTGAGAAACATTTGTGCCAAGGCATTTGATAATCCATGCATCGGTGTAGAAGATATAGAGCGGAAGGGAATTTCAATAGGTTTGACCTTTGACCTTCAACTGTGACCTTGACCTTGGACGTAGGTGCATGGTTATTGATCGTGACACACCTTCACATCATGAGAAACATTTGTGCCAAGCCATTTGATAATCCATGCATCGGTGTAGAAGATATAGAGCGGAAGGGAATTTCGATAGGTTTGACCTTTGACCTTCAACTGTGACCTTGGACGTAGGTGCGTGGTTATTGATCGCGACTCACCTTCTCATCATGAGAAACATTTGTGTCAAGCCATTAGATAATCCATGCATGGGTGTAGAAGATATAAATCGGAAGGGAATTTCCAACAGGCCGACAGACCGACCGACCGACAAGCTGACTCCTATATACCCCTTCAAACTTTGTTTGTGGGGGTATAATATATACCCCTTCAAACTTTGTTTGTGGGGGTATAATAATTCTTAAGAAAACGGAAAATAAACATTTTCTTGATGAATTTATTTCAAATGCTGGAATTATAAGGAATGAATGGCCTTTTTGTGGAATTTATCGGGGATATAAACTTGGAAAAGTCGCGGGAATACTGGACGAGGCCTTCCGGCCTTCGTCCAGTATTCCCGCGACTTTTCCAAGTTTATACCCCGATAAATTCCACAAAAAGGCCATTCATTCCTATAACATCTTGCACCATCTCCATGTATAGGGAATGATGAGATGCGTGAATGATAGACATGTAACTGAATTATACAGTGTAACCTCTCTAAACTGGATACCCTGGGAGGTCATATGCCTGATTTACAGTGGAACATCTCTAAACCGGACACCCTGGTGTCCAGTTCAGAGATGTTCCACTGTATATCAGACATATGACATTGCCAAAGCATGCAGGTGTGCTTTGCAAACTTGAACAGGCATTATTATCAGAGATAGAAGACAATGACATCAATAAAGTTAAGGGCACAAAGACCTGCGTGTCCGGTTTAGAGAAGGTACCAATATTTCATAGTGACCACTACCCACTATAAGTATACCAGCCTGACATGGCGTTGTTTACATGCTTTGTTTATATAAACATTGGTGTATAAATAAACATGGAATTCCTGTAGGTATTTCCCTGTTTATTGTGGCGAGTCGCTATAGTCATGATCGATATATTGCGATTGACAAAACAGTTTCTCATAACTGGAGCAGTGGGTAAACTGGCGGCCAACGGTAGCACTTGATTTTAATTTTGCACTGCATGCGTTCGATCCTCACTTTGGCCATTATATATTTATTATTTTTTTCTTCTAAATATTGTTTTTGTGTTTTCTTTTTCTTTTTAATGCATCTTTATTACATGTAACAACAATTGACATGGTAATTATGAACCACATGCATCCACGTTTATTTATTTATTTGTTTATTATCTGAAGTTCTGGTGTTCTCCGTAACATATTTGCATTTGTAATGAGTCGAGGTGGACTTTCACAATAACACACGAATGTGCAGAATGCATTTCACAATGATTAGGTTCAAAGTGAAGTGTTTTATAATGTTGTGTAAAAGTAAATGCACGACTGTTTCGGGATGTGTGCGTTACCTCTGGTGCCAAAATAGTAAAAGCAAGAGAAAAATGTATGCCTTTGGCAGGATTCGAACTCACGACCGTCCGATCACCAAACAGCAGATCTACCCACTAGAGCACTAAACGATGTTACTATTATTAGCAATTCTATCGAATGTTAATGCGTTTGCGCTGGTATACAAATTCCATGTCTACAACATACGACGTAAACTATTTAAAAATAGCACGTGTTTACAATAATATTTACAATAATAACGCGCCAGCTCAAAGCGGTACACCTCTACATTATACATACCTGCGTCTATACCATTGCTGTTTTCGTAGCCACGTTTCTTCATGATAGACGGACCCATGTTGGGCGACTTGTTCACCATATCCAGGGGTTTCTCTGCAATACAGAGTACATTCCATAAATGCAGAGCTCCAGATAAGTTTTGTATCTAAAGAGTACTATACACACATATTTCAAATTTTACTTTTCACAATTGTATTATTGATATTAAATATGGAACAAATGATAAAAAAACAAAACAAATTTAAAAATTCACTTATTTGAGCTGCAAAAAGCAAACAGTGTTTTTTTTCAGCTCAACTAAGTAAATTTCAACTTTATTTCAGTATTTTCACTATTCAATTACAAAATCAATGCGTGTGTTCACATTTCTGTGAGTATTTTGTACTCCCACTTTTGATAATCAATGCGTATTCTGCTAAAATAAATGTGTAAAATACGCCAATACGCACTTTATCTGGAGCGATGTAAATGACAGTGGAACTTGGGAAAAGCATAAGGGCAAAATGTGGAATGGGATATTGAATATGCCCTGAACAATTAACAATTTTTTTATGGAATATAATTTATTTGGGAAAATTTCAACGTAACGAGACAAAATAATAAATTCATAGAAAGTGGACCTCAAATATATTTCCTGATCAGGTACCCCATTGCAGCCTAAAGAACCAAATATTAGGCACTTAGAAATGGCAAACAGTGTCGATTATACTAAACACGATGATCTGGTTCTATTTTCTATTTAGTTGCATCTATTTTAGTCATACCGACTAGCTAAAATAAATAAATATCATTTTATTTCACCACACAATTATTCACAAAAGTGGGAAGAACTTCTATTGACACGGAACAGTTATTAGTGTAGTTTATAAATGTGACTATGACTGAAGAAATGGTGTTTATGACAAATACAACCAATGTAGACTCGTACCAGCCTGACATCTGCAGTCTAATCAGATCTACAGTGGTCGCCATTCAGTCCATATCAAGCATCTAACAAACAGCATACGTAATTATTCATTCCACAGCTGTATGCTATCCAGATCAGGAGCTAGACGGGCCACAATTCCCATTTGTCCAGTCCAGTCATGGCCACAAAACACACTTACGTTTGGATGGTGAGAGTGGTGGGAAGAACAACTTCTCCGGTTGTTTGGTGCCCCCGTCGGGCCGGTCGAGCAGCGACGGTTTCTCCTGTTTTGTGTTGATGCCGAGTCGCGACAGTATCGGCTCCACGTCTGCCTTGGAGCGAGATCGCACGTTAGGGACGTACTTCCCCTGCTGCTCCAGTCGCACTTGACCTGTACACAGAAATTTCACTTATAAGTCGGGTTTGTTGATATATTCAGACAAATTTCATTCATAAATTAGCTACAGTTAACCTATTGCAAAAATTTCATTCATAAATCCGGATTGGTTTGGCCTATTGCAGAAATTTCATTCATAAATCAGGATTGGTTGGACCCATTGCAGAAATTTCAATCATCTATCAGGATTTTATTCAGAAGTCCCGATCTGTTAAGGGCTTTTCCATAATTGGAAGGCATTTTGTTTTACCCACTACCCATAGAAAAAAATAATTTTCATACCCGACCATCCATGCTTTTGAATTATCACTTCATCCCATTAATTATTGTATTGCCCCCCCCCCCCCCCCCATACAATCAAGTTATTTATTTGACCCCAACACCCATAATTATACCTTTTAAAAACTATTTTAAATATATTAATATGACGCCTGTGAGTGTATTGTACTTCTTCTGTAAATCATTGTCAATTATACTCTTTATCACTGAAAATACTTTATAATGCGCAAAACTATAGCATTTATTAAGTAAATTTCTTTACAGTATTATTTTATCATTTTACATCATAGCAGGAAAATAATGTCCTCAATTATGTCTTTTTATCATCGAACTGAGGAAGGCTTAAATGCACGAAAACCAAGTAGACCAGTATAGTGGCTGAGGAACAAACTTAAAAGCACCCATTGGCTCAGCCTAATAAACACACTTTTAGAAAAAATCAGCACCTTTGCATATGTAAATAGGAATTTGAAAAACGAACTCGTTCGTGGATTCTGCTATAATTGCCACAGCAAATGCCAAAAATTGGCCACGGGTACTGGTAATCATCGCTTACTACGTTACTTTTCTTGTTTACATTTTCTTGCTAATATCATATCGGGGTACGCGATCTATTGCTTGTATAAAATAGGACTGGATAATTGGATCACAGTAATTTTCATTACCAATCAATTTATCGACAATGTTTGTAAAACCATTCTTTGTTGCCCAATTTGCCACATCGCGGCAAGTCCATTTTCTGTACATGGCTGCTTTTGATGATAGAGCGCTTGCACAGAAAGAAATAGGCTGACGTTACCCTGCAGTTCACGGCTAGATGTTTTGCACCTTTCCCTAAGGAGGTTTCGCTACGTGTGAAAGTGTAGGAGGTGCGAAAATGTACAGATAGCGAACACGCAGGTAAGGAAACCACTGTAATTTCGTAAAAGAGACCGTCAAGTCCGGCCATGTCAACTCGGATCCGGGGACGAATTGGAATCAAACTTTAGAATGTAAATTTATTCTGACCCCATGTTTATTTCATCTGCTAGATACCCACCTTGATTTATTTCAGCCTTGGAACCTCGAAAACCCCACCATGCACACAATTAATTTTCAGGAAAACCCCACCACCCATCCAAATTTAAATAGGATGCCTTCCAACCCCCCCACCCCCCCCCCCCATACCAAACATTCCGGAAAAAAACTTCATAGATATTTCATACAAGTTAGCTACATATTCAGAGATGTTTCATATCATAAGTTTATTTCAGTTGACATACTCAACTTCACTCAGAATTTAGGTATTGAGGGAAATTAAGTAGATTGGAGTAGTCAAAAAGTAAAATAAAATAATTCCAGCACAAAATTATTTACACAATTCCCTAACATTTGATGGCCCGTAGCAAGTCTCTGTCCAAAATTTATATCCCAGTAAACTCCCACGCCGAACTACTTTCCGTAACCGTGAGGCGCAGTTAAAATAATTCTTAAGAAAACGGAAAATAAACATATTTTCTTGATGAATGTATTTCAAATGCTGGAATTATAAGGAATGAATGGCCTTTTTGTGAAATTTATAGGGGATATAAACTTGGAAAAGTCGCGGGAATACTGGACGAGGCCTTCCGGCCTTCGTCCAGTATTCCCGCGACTTTTCCAAGTTTATACCCCGATAAATTCTACAAAAGGCCATTCATTACTATAATAACTTTGCTCATTCCCCGTTGACATATCCAACTTACACTCCTGCTTGATACCAGCGATGTTGATGGGTGTGAATGGAGATCGGGCGGCGTGCTGGGGCCGGAGAATGTCCTTGCATATATCGCGCGAGATTCGAGTGAGGGGCGTCGTCACCAGACAGAAGGCCGCCCGCGTCTTCATCACCGGGCGCGGGCTGCCTGCCCGAATCGTCAGCCCGTGAGCCGTCGCTAGATGCCGCGCAAGGTGGGCCTTCAACTTAAACTCCTGTAAGACATGGTGATCTTGGTTAGTACTCGTGCTTAATAATTTTGGCATCAAAACAATGGTTAACAGAAAGGTGTCAATTTTTGTTTATAAATTTAAAATGATTTAATATCCCAGCAACATCTAAAAGTCATATATAGACAGGTTCTCATCCAAACTCCAGTGAGATGGAAATACTATGAAAGTATTTGTTCATGTCCAGGATAGGGCTTGAAAGTGAAAGTGTTTAACGTTCCACCAACAGCTAAGGTCACATAGAGACAGGACAACAGTTTAAAGCCTCATCAGATAAGACCAGTGGAATGGAAATACTATGAAAGTATTTGTGATGCCCAAGGAGAGGATTGAACCTAAAACCTCCGGATTGGAGGTCAGATGTTCTAACCCCTAGGTCACAACCCATCCCTGGAAAGGGCCAGAACCCACAACTTCCGGTAATGAAGTTCAATGCTCTACAAATAGACGATAACACTCGAGCGAGGTGCAATAAACATTTCAGACAGATGATATCAGATGGCAGTGATGGCAGGTCAAAACTATTAATTGCATTGCTGGCTGACGATGTGGCTGAAGTAATTGAAGATGCTGATCCTGTAACAATTTTACACTAAAGGTTGTGTGAATAAACTGGCTAAATTTGACCCACACTGCTTTTAACATGATAATGCTTCTGTTCTTAGCAGGGAGCCCATTTGTAGTACAAATGATACAACAGGGGGTCGTTTCACTATAAAACTTTGTAAGATTAAAATGTGCGCAAGTGCAAAATTATGATCGTCTATAAATGTCACATTAAAAATGTTTTATTGTAAACAATTATATGCAGTCTATGCTCAATAAATGTAAATTCATCAATTGAAATTTCCACTTACAAACATTTTAGTCGTTCAAAGTTTAGTGAAACGCCCCCCAGATGACTACATTGTATTTTATTATTTTAAAACTAAAATATCAATATCTTGCAATTAATAAATTCACTCATTTACACTTTCAACACCACAAGCCTGTATAGTGGTATTGGCAAAAAGTGTAGATCCAGATGAGTCGGCTCGTGCCGTCTCATCAGGATCTGCACTTTTTGCAAGTAATTTTAATATTCTGAGAACAAAAACACCCCCTTTTCATAAATGGACTAGTGTGAAACTCCTTTTGTGAAGATTGGATTGGTTGCAAAATTAAAATATCGAAATCCATTCCAGTTACTTAGGGGTGAAAGGGTTAAACTTAATTTACAAGTCTCCATATCTAACCATCTTACCAGGGATTCCGCTGGGGGGGAATTAAAAAATTACAATTTTCAAAAAAAAATTGCAAAAAAAACTTTTTTGGGGATTTTTTCTCTCCGAAAATTGTAATTTTTTATCGCCAATTGTTTATTTTTATCGCCAATTGCGAAAGTGGCGATCGCCAGCGGAATCCCTGCATCTTACCTTTCCACAACCGGTGATCGTACAGCGGTGCAGTCGCACAGCATTGGCGTGAGCTATCCGCTCTGGAAAGCAATGGAAATATATTATTTAACACCCAAATAAATACACATGAAAAGCATAAAAGAAAGTGCTTGTAAATATATCCCCAACTCCGATGCAAGGTGCTATTAACTACAAGCAGAGCTCCAGATAAGTTTTGTATCTAAAGAGTATTATACTCCCATATTTTCAATGCGTATTTTACTTTTACAAATGTATTATTGATTTTCTTCCTTATTAAATAGGGAACAAATGATAAAAAACAAAACAAATTAAAAAATTCACTTATCTGAGCTAAGTAAATTTTCAACTAAATTGCAGTATTTTCACTACTTTGAAAAGCAATGCATATTTTCACATTGAGCGTATATTGTACTCCCAATTTTGATAATCAATGCGTATTCTGCTAAAATAAGTGTGTAAAATATGCCAATACGCAACTTATCTGGAGCTCTGAATAAAATCTCAGTTTTACAGGCAGGGAAGCATTCTGATTTATCTAGGAATGATGAATAGTCTTGGCTATTTCTTGCCGCAGCAACTTGTTACAACATAAATACATGAAATGCCATATGGCGTTACCCAACTAGGGTCTCAGAACAATGTACCCACCTTGCCTTTGTGTTGGTGGCGGTCTCTCACCATCTGAAAACCAATAAGATATCATATATGTATGAGCTTTTAAGCTTTATCGCATACATGTGTATGAGAATTAAACACAAAATTGAACTCCAAAATGTGTATTCAAACAGATTTTACAACGTACCTAGCCGCGTGGGCATCTTGAGTCCGCCGTATTTCTTCCAATAGATCCAACATGAGGAGCACAGTCGACACTGCATGTGTGTCGGCCCCCACGAATACCACTGGGTCGAATGGGCAGCTGCCGAACATACACAAATAACATACAATAGGAGCCACGATTTATGATGCGATACAAAAACAACATCCAGAGCTCCAGTTAAGGTGCGTCATTTGATCACCTTTGAGGGGAATTTTGTTATTTCTTCACCAAAAATGGCAAGTTGGGAGTGCTTTAGAATCGTCTCATTGAGACGATTCTAAAGAACTCCCAACTTGCCATTTTTGGTGAAGAACTAAGAAAAATACCTCGAATATTTGGTCAAATTTCGCATCTTAACTGGAGCTCTGAAGATCTATTGCATTTCTGGAATGTGCAGATCCTCGTCTACTGAATGGCAAACATGAAGATGTCTGTTATCTGTTTAGATTTTTTTTCTTAGTGAAAAAAGTGCCCTTTTTTTCAACGAGTGCCCTGCCCCTTTTTCAATCCGGGGGAAAGACTACAGGGTGGCGACAATAATCATGATGTCCCATTTGTAGACGGGCATACTGCGAACAATTGTCAGATCAACAGCAGTTTTGCCATCGACCCTTCATCAAGAACAAAACAAGCTGAAAGAACTATTATATTCTGGTTAGCAAAATAAAAATGTTGAATTATACTGCAAAACTCAAATGTTGTGTGTGATAAACGTGTGTGGCTTATCTTTAGTATTGCCACAAAGGCTATAAGCCCCATTTTCCCAGCCAGTGCCAAAAATGGACGAATGAGTTTGCAAACCGTGTAATCCAGATTGTATCCTTTCAATAAGCCCATTATTGTAGTGGCACGTCACATATGTACAGCAAAGACTCGTTGAAGGTTCTCAACCGAAACAAATGAAAACAAAGTGAAAACAATCCTTTTGTATAACGCTACACAGACCTCCAGATAAGGTGTATATTTGCGTATTTTATGCAATTATTTTAGCTGAATACGCATTGATTATCAAAGATGGGAGTACAAAATATGCACAGCAATGTGAAAATATGCATTGAAGTGAAACTACTGTCATAAAGTTGAAAATTCACTTAGTTCAGCTGCAAGTGTTTGCTTTTTGCAGCTCAAATAAGTGAATGCTTAAATTTGTTATATTTTTTTATCATTTGTTCCCTATTTAGTAATGAATAAAATAAATAATTAATTTGTAAAAGTAAAATACACAATGATTTTGTAATCGGGGTATAATACGCTTTTAGACACAAAGCTTATCTGGAGCTCTGACTACATGTATGCATAGAAACAAATATTGTTTGGGTATTTTTTGTATAAACCAAAAACGATATTTTCATTCAAATAACTGGCTCCCAGCTATCTAAATGTCTGTGGTACATATCATGTCATCTACACATAGTTATCGATGAATTTTTTATTTTTTTTGTTGGTTTAAATGCGACACAACACGTTTAAACCGTTTTCTAATTTAAAAAATGAAAACGATAGGTAATAATTTGTTTGTGGAAAAAAGAACAAATCCAGGCTCTAGCTGTGACTAAAGGAATGTGGCCTATAGTATTGGCAACCAGCGCAGTTCCAGATCATCCACACAGTCTGATCACCGACTCCACTGTTCATCATTGAGAGAGTGAAACACCTGCTTGTAACAAACAGTATAGCTCCATATGAGGCTGTAGACGCATATTTTTGCGTGAGGAGTTATAATGGCCACAGGCACCATAAACCCCATGTCTCCAGTTACACCCAGACGAAGGACAAATAAATGAACGTACCGTAACAGCTCTCACAGGCCCTGCCGGAGATCTGGCCGTCTACACCATTCAGTTTGCCATTGATTGCGGCCGGATTCGGCTTGTTGCTGCAACACGTAACAAGACATATGATCCCAGCTCTGGAATTATCTCCCTTATCGCAGGTTTTCAAGCATTTCAAATAAATGATATATTTTTTTAGTAAATGATGTTGAAAGTTGATACAAAAATCAGATTCCATGGGAAATATTATTCATTATTTTATCTTTGAAATCAATATCTGCGAAATATAGCCCATATACAAGTTGTTGTACATTACGAAACTGGACACTTGGACAATGAATACAGGGTGTTCAATAGCTTACGAAAGTGAAGGGTCAAAATAGCCAATCATGAGTTCATGACTAAATTTCAGGCGCAATACATAGCAAAATAGGCTCTTGTGCTGCAAATTCCAAGCATCAAAATGTCGCAACCATTTCCTTTCTAAATACTTAAGTCTGTTACACAGTAACACTTACTAGTTAGGAATGTACACTTGTTTCAATTTGCTTTCTGCCTCTGCAGCCTTTATTCGTTTCTGCAATGAAAAAAATCAATATGTTTTACATCCCTGCAACATCAAGGTCATATGCGAGAATGTTTGTTTGTTTGTTTATTGGTGTTTAACGGCCTATCAACAGCTACGGTCATGTAAGGCCGGGCAAACGAGTTCGATCCCATTTTAACCAGCTGCATTGGGGGGAAAATCCCAAAATCAGAACGGAATATTTACATCGAGAACAAATATATTCAGCCCTGAAATTAGAATAACCTGACCTGGTGCCAGGTCCATACCACACCAGTCACTTGGCCCCTTGCCCTAAAATAGGATTACGAAAAATCGAAATACTCGCATAAGGGGTATAACCAGATTCAACTGTCACATACAAAATGCCAAAGATGTATGTGAGGGCCAAACCAGTAGCCTATTTCATCAACATTGCAAAGTATACTTTACTAGCAAAGTATACTTTGAGGGAGTAATCATTTATTTTTCCTGAAATGCATTATTTCATATATAACTAACAAATGCATGTATTTCATGATTAAAAGTATGCAGAATTATACTGAATTATACTGAATTTATTACATTATCACAGCCATAATGGCTGTGATAATGTAATAAATTCAGTATAATAAAAATTAATAAATTTATCATAAAATTGAAAATTTCTCCCTCAAAGTATACTTTGCTACTAAAGTATACTTTGCAAATGTTGATGAAATAGGCTACAGGTCTCCAGTCGGAATTCCGGTAAGGATGAACCCCGATTGTTAAATTACCCATCGCATGCTCCCACCTGTCACCCACTTATGGTTGCAGAGAAATAAAGTATTTGACCCTTAAAAAGGTACATGCCCACTCGTTAGACACACAATATTCTTTATACCAGACATCATCAGAGGCATTTTCTGGCAAAACAAACATACATTCATCATTACCAGGGATTCAGCTGGGTAAAAAAAATAAAATCGCAACTTGAAAAAGAAAAATCACAATTACACTGCTTGCAAGACGCAAATTCATCACCGCGCTTTGACAGGACCAAATGGGGCCATGTCCCGCTGTAATCAGTGATGAACATATGTGTTCTTCTTTTGATAAAAAAATACCCAAATTCGTTGGCTGCACGCTTTGGAGCAGACATTTTATGAATTTACGTGATGAATAAATCAATATCGCTGAGCGCTTGAAACTACTATTACTACAAAGAATTGAAATGGTAAGCGCCTAGGCGAGTATGATTACGGGTAAATAAAAAAATAGGATTCATTGGCAGAATTGTGAAACAAAATTATTATTTCCAGATATTCTCGCACTGATTTTTTTAAAAATCGTACTTTTTAATTGTTGTCCGTACTTCTGTATTTCTAACGTATTTTCCAGAACAAATACGGAAAAATCGTAACAGTTGGCAGCTCTGTAAAAATAAACAATTGGCGAAAATCAC
Organism: Conchocele bisecta; assembly: GCA_029237695.1. NCBI lineage: Eukaryota > Metazoa > Mollusca > Bivalvia > Lucinida > Thyasiridae > Conchocele > Conchocele bisecta. The sequence continues at coordinate 56,814,627 of CM055269.1, forward strand.
AATTTTCGGAAAAATAAATAAATATTTTTTTGGTGTTTTTTCTCTCGAAAATTGTAATTTTTTATCGCCAATTGTTCATTTTTATCGCCAATTGAGAAAGTGGCGATCGCCAGCGGAATCCCTGCATTACCCCACGTATTGATTGGCATTATTATACCCGACGTAATTTCCACACTGATATCAGGGGCGATAATCGTGTTTCCTTAAAATGTTACAGACATTACTATTTATTTTCTGTATTTATTTTTTAATGTGCAATGATCATACATGTACTTTATATATAATCTGTCGAAAATATTATTTCTAAAGTGCTGTGAAGGCATGTTTTTGACGATAAAAATGGAAAATAGAAAATAAACAGCAGACCACAAAAAAATTAAGATAGCGGTCTAAGGGTTAATAAATGCAAAACAAGTGGTTAAATAAAGATTTGACAAACATAGCGCACCTAGCCCAATCCATGTCACCTGGTATGACAAGCATGAATTACTCGACCTGTGATAAACTTGTGTTCTCAAATGCTGTACACAAAATCAGGCAGTTGGATTGGCCAAGACTGAGCACAGCTCAGCTTCGACCAATCATACTCCCTGAGTTTGAGGATAGGAACGGAGTATATACTCAGAATGTATTATAAAGAGAACACCGATCACCTGGCCACTTAGTGTCTCGATAGAGAAACATTAAAATGTTTGTTCACAATGCACTTACCTGTTGAACATATCTGTCTGTAGTTTTCCACATATAATAATACTCTACTATACTTTTTAGTGATTTCCACGGCAACTGAAATTGCAAAAGATTGATTGATTTATTGGTGTGTAACAGCCTAAGGTCATTTAAGGCCGGGCAAACGGATTCGATCCCGTATATAACCTGCTGCATTGGGGGAAAATCCCAAAATCAGAACGGAAAAAAATATATATTCAGCCCTGAAATTAGAATAACCGGACCTGGTGCCAGGTCCATACCACACCAAAGTCACTTGGCCCTTTCTCCTAAAATAGGATTACGAATAATCGTAATACTCACATAAGGGGCATAGCCAGATTCAATTGTCACATACAAGAATGCCAACGACATAAGTGAGAGCCAAACCAGTAGCCAATTTCATCAAAATTGCAAAGCATACTTATTAAGCAATGTATACTTTGAGGGAGTAATCATTTATTTCTCCCGAAATGCATTATTTCATATAGAACTAACGACTGCATATATTTGACGATTAAAAGTATGCAGAATTATTATACTGAATTTATTACATTATCACAGCCAAAATAATGTAATAAATTCAGCATAATAAAAATTAATAAACTTATCCTAAAATTGAAAATTTCTCCCTCAAAGTATACTTTGCTAGAAAAGTATACTTTGCAATGTTGGTGAAATAGGCTACTGGTCTCCGGTCGGGAATACAGCAAGGACGAATCCAGATAGTTAAATTACCCATCGCATGCTCCCATCTGCCACCCACGAAATTGCAAAAGAAAGAGTGTCACTTCACACAGAAAAGTGTCAACATAGGGTATTGTATGTTTTGCAAGTAAGCTACCAACTGAACCAATCTTCATCAAGGCACATGATTATAAAACTTCAGAAACTGACTTCCAAAGCTGGAGGATTTTATTTCGCAATAACATTCCAATTTTTTCATCTATTTTTATAAAATAATTCAGAAAAGTACAGTTACCATTCCCAGTAGTATTCTAATGTGTTTATTTCTATGTTAATGTTTAATATTTGCGATTTCCTGTTTCCGAATATTAAACCATATAACCAGACATACCAGTACCCGGATTTCCATTTTTTGTTTGTTTTTGTGTTAAGAGACCATTGTTCTAAGCGACCATTTTTGGTGTCTCCCTTGGGTGGTCGCTTAATGCAAGTCTGACTGCAGTATTACAGGAAATGTGAACTCAGAGAACTTTTGAGCTTCAGAATCAGTAAATCAAAATATCTCATCAAGTCCCGTAATATTGGGAGGATAAACACATCCGGTACTACTGCATTCATTCAAAACATTCATATACTACCGGACCGGTAGTATATGAATGTTTTGAATGAGTGCAGTAGTAGTGTCTAGAAGAGAGATAAGTGGTCAAATCAAAATTTAGATTAAAAATAAACCACACGTAATGTTTTTATCATGTTTTAGGAGCAGGAGTAGGAGTAAATCTCATCTCAATAAAATTTACTAACAATTTATACGGCAATTCCAGTGATTTCATTAATATTGATTTTCAGAAATTATTTTTGATTTTTATGAAAATTTCAACATTTTTTTCAGACAGAAAACTACCAGTATCAGATTTCTTTAGGTAATTTCGGGGAGTAACTCGAGTCCAATTTCATGTTCAGCATAGCAGTTCAATTTCCCTTCATTGATTAACTGTGTTCTAGCATACGTATAAAAAGTAACAAGAATTCCGCCACGGAAGAGGTATCGCGCCTGCCGAGGCATTTGACAATAACTTTAACGCATTTGCCTTACAAAAAATCGGACGACAACAGAAAAAGCGCCGACTATAGTCGCGCCTCTGATAAAGCAGGCGCAACAAAAATGAATGGGTTTAACATCCCAGCAACAGTTACGGTCATTCAGGGCCAGGACCTCGATATCAAGTCTCAGCCAAAAGACCAGTGGGGTGGAAATACATGAACATATTTGTTATGCCTACGGCGAGGTTTGAGCCTACAACCTCCAGATTGGAAGTCAAGATGTGTTCAAACCCCTAGGCCACAAGCCATCCCAAGCATACGTACAAAGTCCTGCCGTATGTCGATGAAGTCCTTGCCGTACTTGTCGAGGGCCTCCTCAAACAGGTTGGCCTCAGAGGCGGACCACTCCTCCATCTCATCACGGCACAGTACGGGCCCGCCCGCCGGTACCAGGCTCGTCACTGCCCGCGCCAGCTCGTACCCGCTCCCGTGCAGGGTGTGCATTGCGTTGAACTGGCAAACAAATACAACAGGAATATCAGGATAGTGTCCATTGAACTGGGAACCAACAAGAACTGGCATCGTTAAACGAAGCTAATCCCCTCGCTGGTTCATAAGTCATTGAAAAAAGAAAAAAACTTTACATTTTTGCCTTACAAACAAGGTGAACAGAAGTCCTCAGTGACCTTGACCTTGGGCGGTCGGACATCGGTCATATGCAGAACAAAGCAGCATTGTGGCCAAATATTATCAAAATCGTTGAAGCGGTTCACGAGTTATTGGAAAATAATTCCAGCACAAAAATATTTACACAATTCCCTAACATTTGATTGGCCCGTAGAGTCTCTGTCCAAAATTTATATCCCAGTAAACTCCCATGCCGAACTACTTTCCGTAACCGTCAGGCGCAGTTAAAATAATTCTTAAGAAAACGGAAAATAAACACATGTTCTTGATTAATTTATTTAAAATGCTGGAATTATAAGGAATGAATGGCCTTTTGTTGAATTTATCGGGGATATAAACTTGGAAAAGCCGCGGGAATACTGGACGAGGCCTTCAGGCCTTCGTCCAGTATTCCCGCGACTTTTCCAAGTTTATACCCCGATAAATTCCACAAAAAGGCCATTCATTCCTATAATGAAAGGTGTAGCAAACGTACGTACGTACATGGACTAACGATATATCCCCTCCTTTGCCTATTGGTGAGGAGATAAAAGTAACAGGTCAAGGGTTTGACGTCCCAGCAACAGCTAAGGTCATAGATGGGACCACAGTTTAAAGATTCATCCGACAGACCAATGGGATGGAAATACTAAAAGTATTTTTTATGTCCTAGGCAAGGTTTGAACCCACAACCTCAAGATTGGAAGTCAGGTGCTCTAACCCCTAGGACCCATCCCTGAAGTGGGAACAAATTATATAGGGAATACCAGGATAGTGTCCGACATCTAGCCAAGCCTGATGAACATGATGCCAAACAGGGCTCCAGATAAGGAATTAGTAATCGAGTATTGTCGCTCCATGATTTCTTAAACAATTGGGTATTTCAAAATTTTAATTGGGCAAAATAAAATCACACTGCTGTTTACACATCAGCAGACAGCAATTATTGAATATTTTGCTTCTAAATGAAAACATGTCTTGGCATTTCATTAGAATTGTCTCCTTGGAGACAATTCTAATGAAATAAGATGTGTTTTCATGGAAAAATGCTATATTTGTGGTCGGTTTATTGTTTTCTGCAGCATGATAAAGGTACTGCAATTTTTTAATGCTTTTTGATACTCACTACTTGGGTTTTTGGCAATTTTAATTGGGTATTTAAGTAAATACGCAGCTTATCTGGAGCTCTGCCAAAAGACACTAGTATATTTAACAGGTAATGTTTTATACTACATAATGATCAAATATAAAATTGGTTTTCGTAGCCGGTGCCATACAGCGTGTGCATCGCATTGAACTGGGAACAAACTATATGGGGAATATGATATTCAGAGGCCTTGATAAGCTGCGTATTAGCTACGCAAATACGCAATAAAAAAATCTGAAAACCCAATTAAAATTCAAAGCCATGCGTACCAAAACCCAATTAAAACATTGAGTAATCAATTGGCTTGAAAATATATGCCTACTGATAATTTTACAAGGACTGTTTTCAATAAAATTATTGAACTAGATGGCCGCGGCCTGCATGTCGCGCCTTGTGGCGAGGCATGGACACTAAAAAAAAGAGATATAGTATACCGAAAAACTTAACCAAAAAAAAAACAAAAAAACTTAACCAACAATTTTAACCGGACACACGTGCGTATGTACGCCAAAGTGCCGACTATATCGCACTTTCTGCAAGCGGGCGCGACAAAAACTTTAACAAAAAAACTTTAATCGGACACATATGCGTACGGACGGACGTACGCCAAAGTGCCGACTATATCGCGCTTTCCGCAAGCGGGCGCGACAAAAACTTTAACAAAAAAATTCAAAGTAATTAGACCTTGACAATGGGCACAGGGGCCGCACGGGAGGGGGGTAGAATGAAAATAAAATATAGATGATGATAAACACCCATGTGAAGTTTCAAGGTAATGGGCAAAGCAGTTGCAGAGATATAGTATAACAAAAAACTTTAACCAAAAACTTCAAAGTAATTTGACCTTGACATTGGGCACAGGGGCCGCACGGGTGGGGGTAGAATGAAAATATGGATGATGATAAACACCCATGTGAAGTTTCAAGGTAATGGGCAAAGCAGTTGCAGAGATACAGTATAACAAAAAACGTTAACCAAAAAACTTTACCCAAAAACTTCAAAGTAATTTGACCTTGACATTGGGCACAGGGGCCGCACGGGAGGGGGGTAGAATGAAAATATAGATGATGATAAACACCCATGTGAAGTTTCAAGGTAATGGGCGAAGCAGTTGCAGAGATATAGTATAACAAAAAACGTTAACCAAAAAACTTTAACCAAAAAACTTAACCAAAAACTTTAACCAAAGAACTTAACCAAAAACTTTAACCAAAAAACTGAACCAAACAACTTAACCAAAAAACTTAACCAAAAACTTTAACCAAAGAACTTAACCAAAAACTTTAACCAAAAACTTTAACCAAACAAGAGAGCTATGATGGCCCTAATTCGCTCACCTGACTCCATGAACACCAGAGGAGAATGTGACATTGAGTTCGAAAAAAAATTCACCAGAGTGATCGCCTCATTGATACCTTCGATTTAATATATAACATGACCATATTCTGTCACAAATAAAATTTGACCTCAATTTGACCCCACGTGCCACGCACATTTTTGACCCCGGGGTCACCATTTTAACAACTTTGAAAGAGCATTGTACATTGATCATTCCTACCAAGTTTCGTCGAAATCCGGCTGGCGGTTCATGAGAACAAGATTTGTTAAGAATTTATGCTATTTTTAGATGGCAGCCATCTTGGATTAGCGATGACCTCCATTTTAATAAATCTGAAAAGGCTTCACCCATGGACCATAACTTTTAAGTTTGGCTACCATGGGCCAAGCGGTTCATGTGAAGAAGAATTTTGAAATCTCCAATAAAAGAACGACCATTTGACCTTTCGGCGGCCATCTTGGATGACATAACCATCAGATGCCGACAAAAAATGCACCAGAGTGATCGCCTCTTTGATACCTTCAATTCGATGTATGACTTGACCATATTCGGTCAAAAATAAAATTTGACCCAAATTTGACCCCACGGACCACGCCCAGTTTTGACCCCAGGGTCACCATTTTAACAACTTTGAAAGAGCATTGTACATCGATCATTCCTACCAAGTTTTGTCGAAATCCGGTTGGCGGTTCTTGAGAAGAAGATTTTTGAAGAATTTGTGCTATTTTTAGACGGCGGCCATCTTGGATTACTCAATGACGTCATTTTAACAATTTTGTAATCCCCCTACCTAAGTACCATGATCATGAAGTTTGGTGACTATAGGCCCAATGGTTACTGAGGAGAAGACGTTTGAAAATGTTCACGGACGACGACGGACACATTGCGGTAACAATAGCTCACATGAGCTTCGCTCAGGTGAGCTAAAAACTTAACGAAACAACTTAACCAAAAACTTTAACCGGACACACACACACGTACGTACGTACGTAAAAACGTACGTACGTAAAAACGTACGTACGTACGTACGTACGCCAAACGGCCGACTATATTGCGCTTTCAGCAAGCGGGCGCGACAAAAATTAATGTTTAGTTTGCCAGAAAATGTCTCAGATTATGTCTCTGATATAAAGAACATTATGTGCCTACTGAGTGGGCGTGTACATGTACCTGTCCTTTAAGAAGGAGTTCCATTTATTTTGTGAAATTTGGTAAACAACATGCCATCAAAAGGACAAATTTGCCAAATATAATGTCAAGGATGCCACAGAAGTTGTTTCAAGTGAAGGTACATGTACTCATACCAGGGTCGCTAATGTGTTTATAAGACTGGTCAATAAACATATGTGTGTTTCCAACTACACCGCATGAAAGTAAATGTAGTTGGCATCATCGCAATACATGTTTATCCATTTTTTTAAAAATACCATGAGGAAGCCACATACCAAATATCAAGTAAACTTTCTGTTTTTTTCTAAGTTTCTAAGTCCGTGACCTTGACCCCTGGCATAAATGGGGGTCATAGATTTGTTGCAGAATGATGTATTCTCATGAACCGCCAGGCAGAATTTGAAGAAACTTGGTGGGAATGATAATATTACATGCCCCAGTGAAATATGAAGTTACTGCGTGTAGGTAAGCAGAAGTAAACTTTTTGTTTTTTTCTAAGTTTCTAAGTCCGTGACCTTGACCCCTGGCATAAATGGGCATCGTAGGTTTGTTGCAGAATGATGTATGAGTGTCAGAGAAGGGCCGGGTAAAATATCACTGCATTCCGCAAAGGGAAAGGGAAGTTATAAGGAAATTTACATTTGTTAAGTTTTAGTTTTTTTTCTAAGTTTATAAGTCCGTGACCTTGACCCCTGGCATAAATGGGGGTCGTAGATTTGTTTCAGAATGATGTATGAGTGTCAGAGAAGGGGTGGGTAAAATATGAAAGATTTCCGCAAAGGGAAAGAGAAGTTAAACGGAAATTTACAATTGTTAAGTTTTCGTTTTTTTCTAAGTTTCCAAGTCCGTGACCTTGACCCCTGGCATAAATGGGGGTGGGGGTCGTAGGTTTGTTGCAGAATGATGTATGAGTGTCAGAGAAGGGGCGGGTAAAATATGAAAGATTTCCGCAAAGGGAAAGAGAAGTTAAAAGGAAATTTACAATTGTTAAGTTTTGTGACGGACGGAAAGAAAGACGGACAAGCCGACTCCAGTATACCCCCCCCCCCACCCACAACTTCGTTGCGGGGGGGTATAATAAGGAGATGGACGACTCGACCCTGGTCCGAAACGTTCGTGATGCGAAACGTCCAAGTTTGTGCAAATAGACTAATTTTGTTTTCATTTGGTTATACTTCGGATGTTATTGTTTAAGATTTGACAGACCGCGGTAAATGTTTCTTCAACAAAACGTGGAGAAAAAAAGACCCAGCAATGGCCCCAATTAAACATAATTTCTAATTAGTTTTAACTAACACTTAAAAGATGTCACATGTACGTGTTCAATGTTTTGTGTAGCCATGTTTGTTGCACATTTTGATAGCAGAATTGGAAAATACCCTATTCAATTTTACACAATTTTACACATTGATAATTGAAAATACCCAATTGAAAAAAATATCATGGAGTAAAAATACTCAATCAATAAATCCTTATCTAGAGCCCTGGATATTGATATCAAGTTAATCAGGCTGAGCCATGGTGTAAAGTGGTTTTCGTACCCACTCGCATGTAGCGTGTTTATCACGTTGAGCTGCCAACCAAATACATTGGTAATACAAGGCTAGTGTCTTTTGAGTTCAGAGCCAACTTTATGTCAAAATACACTAGCATAGTTTGTATTCTTACTATTACAGTGTTTGTATTTATGGCAAGTGTGCTTGAATGGTTTGACACCATATCATGGCCGCGGCCCGCATGTCGAGCCCGCCGAGGCTTTTGATTGTATTTTTAAAAACTTTAATGCAGATTTCGGACGGACAGACGGACGCACAGACGTCATTGTCATCACTATGTCTCGCGTTCCGCAAGCGAGCTCAACAAAAATCTGAGAGTACAGAGCTCCAGTTAAGGTGCGTAATTTGGAGGTAAATTTCTTATTTCTCCGTCAAAAATGGCAAGTTGGGAGTTCTTTAGAATCGTCTCAATGAGACGATTCTAAAGGACTCACAACTTGCCATTTTTGATGAAGAAATAACAAAAATTTCACCCCAAGCCGGTCAAATTACGCACCTTAACTGGAGCTCTGAGAGTAGATAGTTACCAGAGTGATATCTCGACTGGCCGCGGCTGAACTCATGTGAAGACTAGGTTGCCGCACGGTACTGGTACAATCCAGCGCCCGCGCGAATGTTCCCACAGACCTGCAATTCATCAATGTACTTGTATATGGTCTGCTGAGTGAGATACGACACATTACGACATTTACAACATGTGCAGGTATTGGTCCTCTTGCACATTTACTATTTAGGATTAGAAGACTACACCAATTTGTTGATGGCAGGCAGAATGGTCGAGTGACTGAATAGTGAATAGCAAAGAACCCTGATCAGTTCGGATGCACAGGCTGGTCGCATAGAATATAATTCCACAGCTGCTATGAAAAGTTTGTCAACTTTACATATCAGTTTCTACAAATATTTCTTCATGAAAAATTACACATATTCCCAGATACAAAATACATTGCTCATCTCAAAGTAGGTATTAGAATGATAATTTGAGCAGCTACATGTACCACTGACCGTGCGAGAATGAGAAATTGGTCTATCTGTCGGTTGGTTATAATATCGTTGTCTGGCTTCCATATCAAGTCTTCAAGTTCCTCCATCTTCCGGCCATCTTCTTCACCTGGTGTGAAACGTAAATGGGTTTAGCCAATTATATTCTGAAGATACACCATTTTACAGACAGAAAATACAAAATATATTTTCTTTATCTCTCATCAAAAGTATATACTGTGACCACCATTCGAACAGTGTAGGAGATGATTTAACTGTGCAAGCTGATCCGAGGTTACACTGATCGCAAAGGCTATAAACCCTAATTCTCTGGTCACAGCCACATACGGTCAAGCAGGTGTGGACCGAGTGATTTGTTTGTTTTTGTTTCACGGCCTATCAAAAGTTATGGTCATTTAAGGCCGGGCCAACGGATCCCATATTCAACCTGCTGCATTGGGGGAAATCATAAAATCAGAACAGAATTTTTACATAAAAATATATATATACAGCCCTGAAATTAGAATAACCCGACCTGGTGCCAGGTCCACACCACACCAAAGCCACCTGGTCCCTTCCCATAAAAGTAATAGGATTATGAATAATCATATTACTTATATAAGGGGTATAACAAGATTCAAGTCTCGCATACAAGAGAGACGTACATGAAGGTCAAACATAACCAGGTCTCCGGTCGGGATACCGATAAGGATGAATCCTGATCGTTAAATTACCCATCGCATTCTCCCACCTGCCACCCACCCGAGTGATTTGAAGCTTGGTATTAACACTGTATATCTGTCATCTGTTATATACTGTTTATTTAACCAGGTGAACTGATTATCGTGAAATAATGCACAACACTCACTCGTTTGTTTGGTGGTAGGACCCAATCACGAGGGCATTATTTCAAGATAATCCGTTCACCTGGTTCAATAAACATTTCCTTACATTTCACATATGATCTGTAATGAAAACAAAGCGAATCAAGCTTAAAATATGGTGAGACGGTTCAAATGGTTGTCGCAACATATACTTCTAAGCATATTTAAAGAAAATATTAATGATTTTCCCCAATCAAAATGGCATATCCTCAGCATGAGATGGGCTAAGACACGAGTACCTCCCAACTGGTGAAATTGAAGGTAAAGTCTTGTGTACAATATATTGTGCTACCTTCCTTGAGAAGAGACTGTAGGTCTGTCTGGTATCGATTGCCCACCCGGATTTCCCCCTTGTCCGCTAACAACGTCTTTTGTTGAGGATCGTAAACAAGTGAATAAAAGAATGTATCCTGAAAAAGAAACAAAACAAACAGGTGTTAATTGTTAAGTTGTAAGTTCAAACTCAACTCCATCCCCGACATTGTTACTCGAGAGTAGAATATTTAAACTCAAAATCAAAAGTTTTAATTGATCGAATCTGAGCATAGCCCAGTCTTGACCAGCCAATATACCTGATTTTGGACACGAGATTAGCACAGTGCTCAGGATATTTTTGTATTCATCGACATGATCCATGGTCAATTTACTGTAATATGTTAGATGTCGCTGCGACTGGAGAAATGGGATTTGTGACCCGTGTAGATCCTGGTCAGATAATACACTCACGTAGCCTGATAACAATCTATATTGCTTGTTTGAAGTATGACGGGTGTTTCATTGATGGAATGGTAAACAGTATGGATCACGATCCCACTGCGTCTGCACATCTGCAACATCCATAAGTCCCATTTCTCCAGTCACAGCCAGTTGCCACATATGTGCTTATACTCCAAGATAATATTTGTCAAAATCAGTATGTTGTTTACGAGCATTAATGACTACGTAGTGTGGCATTTGTACTGTGAGCGCAATTGGCTTAATTCACACCAACGCAGATCGGATTCGATCCTCGAGCGGGGCAGTATCAGAGCTGCCAACCCCATGTCGGTCACATGAGGAACATGGAGAGAAAAGGGGGCTATTTTCCGGAACACCACATATGTTTTCCGGAACACAAATCAGTACTCACTTATATGCATAAATTAACTTTTTTAGAGCCTTGGCCCTCGTTTCGGCCACCATGACCAACCGAAAAATCACAATTACACTGCTTACAAGACGCAAGTTCATCACCGCACTTTGACAGGACCAAATTGGGCCATGTCTCGCTGTAATTATTGATGAACAGATGTGTTCTCCTAACCTCTTTCGATAAAAAATACCCAAATTCGTTGGAGCAGACATTTTATGCATTTACGTGATGAATAAATCAATATCGCTGAGCGCTTGAAACTACTATTACTGCACAACAAGAATCGAAATGGTAAGCGCCTCGGCGAGTATGATTACGGGTAAATAAAAAAATAAGATTTATTGGCAGAATTGTGAAACAAAATTATTATTTCCAGATATTCCCACGCTGATTTTTTAAAAAATTATACTTTTTAATTGTTATCCGTACTTCCGTATTTCTAACGTATTTTCCGGAACAAATACGGAAAAATCGTAACATTTGGCAGCTCTGCAGTATGCGAGATGGTATGGTGGTCACCAGATTAGACAAATAGAGGTTTTCCACTTACGCTGGGTTAATCCATATTAGTGATTGTAACTTTTGTAAAAGAACTAAGGTCTTGTTAGTGTGGCAGAACTTACATCTTTATTTAAATATGACTGTAATGACTCTGTCTCGTTGAGTAAGGTGACGACACATTTGCCCCGTATATGTGTGGCGGGCAGCGTTTCCACCTGCCGCGACAGGAACAGCTCTCGATGTTTCAGCTGATGGCGACCTTTCTCTGAGAGGTCGTCCACCTGATCCTCCTTTTCCTCGTCATCATCGATACTCCCATCTGTAAACAAAATCGGGGCTAGAACCAACAACAATTAGCCCTCGCACCAGTGGGATGCATCATGAAAATAGCTTTTATGCTGACAATGGGGATTTTTTTAACTAACAACCGAGCACTACAACAAGGTTATCAACCCATTCCACATACAGGACAGTTTCAGGTGAACAAGATTCAGCATTCACAATATACGAGTTTGCTGGATTCAAATAGCTTTTTCCTCATGGCTTAGGCTGTCCAACGGTCAGCTTCCCCATTCAGGTAATCATTCTGAAAGTTTGGTTGGCTTCGGACCACTGAAGAATATATTTTCAGACCTTGTATCGTATTGACAAGCGAATTGTTTATAAGGATGAATGATAATTTGAAGGGACAACGACATTAACGTCATCATATGAAGAATTTGTCAAGGATATCTATCTCTGCATCCTCAGTATTGTAATGCTGATTGTCGTAAATAAGTAGAGTTGATTTTCAGTTGTAAATTGGTTGTATCCGTAATGATAATATTTCCATATTAATGAAATGCATGCATTAAATAAAAAAGAAAAGGTATGCACCAGAATAGAACAAAAATATTCATAGGTTCACAGCACACCCAATAAAAATCCATACAACTGCTTGTAGTAAAAGTTGTAGTAAGTTATTGTGAATGGAAACACCTCCACCAATCAGCTTTGAGTATTGGGACTATTTTCAGCTAAAGTGGGCTGTACAAACTCTATTTCTGGCCATACACATGGTTTATACCAATATCTACATGTTAACAACATTTTATGAGCCAGAACCAGTGTCCTGATGGTGCGGTTAACTTAGAAATGCTTGCAAATCCATAATGCGTTGACAAGATTTTCCTTATTCGTTCTTCTTTCACTCCTTCCTACTTACTCTGGTGTTTATCTGCCAGCAGTGTAAGGGAGCTGGAAATGTCCCTCCGTCTGTAGAAACACATAACTTTTGCTTCAACATTTCCGTTAGGAGTCTGAAAAGATACCAGAAAGTGGCAGCTTATTTCATAACGGTACCAAATGTTTACTAAACAATCAATCACACATTTACCTCTTCCACTGTTTGAAAATTCCCCATGGGGAACCCCATTTCCAGGAAAGTATAAAAATCCTTCTAAATTAATACAAAACCGAGAAAAATAAATATGTATGTATGTTCTTACCTTATTGAGCTCTTCAATTCGCCTGATTTGGTACGGGGTCGTTGACGCAGTTTCAAAGAAAACATAATCTGAAAGAACACATGACAAAAAGTCTTTGTGTATACATATGCAGGAAATATACACGGTCACACAAGAAATAGTCCCTCCGTGTCGCTTTCAAATATATTTCAAGAGTTTACGGACCAGATACACATGCCAAAGTATGCTGTTTGACATACATAAAACGGTGAAACTAAAAAACAATAACGTCGCACAAGTACTTTTTGAGATAATTGTATCTGAAATTTGGTGCTTATTTTGACCGCATCACACACACGTTGGGGGCCCCGTAAACAAAACATGCCGATTCAATAAAAGATCACATAAAAGTAAACTTCTGAATCGGCAAAAATATTTTAATTTAATAGTAATTGAAACTGAGAGTGATATCATACTGAGTTGTGTTGCCCAATATCCACAATCTGCAATTATCGTAATATATTCATACGCGCGATTATAAAATGGGGTCCGCTCGGACTCACGCTAGAAAATCGACTCTAAAAACTGTAACTTACCTCCAACTCGATACATATTAGCCGCCATTTTCGGTTAATTTCTACAGTAAATCACTTATATCTCACTGTCATCAAGGAAACTTGTATCCAATAAATTAAACTTTAGCAACTGCGGGGTCAGTTCACAAGAGTCACCCCCACACGACACTTCTTGGAGTCGCCATTTCTCTGGGCCAACTGTCTTCCTCCTCTTTTCACACGTGACGTCACTCGTCCTTCGGCTTGGTTCGGTTTTTGATTTCAATACACAAATTGATGATGCCTGATTAGCAATATAGGCATGTGGGGTGTCTAATTAAAGCTTGTCAAATTCCTCATACCTTAAAAGTGAAACAAATTCACAGAAATGTTCACACACGAAATAATTCATAAAATAAGCAAAAAAATGTACTTTTACCTTAAAACGTTCCGTGTCATAAGAAAATGGACCTTATACAATTTAACCAGTTAGCGTCCATAAATATTGGTTGGCATTCCCAATAATACAGATTTACATCACAATAACTTACCGCAATTTGTAAAATAAACACCGTACTAATGATCGATAATGATATAAGAAATTTGATCATATTCGGAACAAGGTACAGTTTCACATGAGCTTCATTCGCGGTAGGAAATTGACCCACATTTGTAGCCTGCTATTGTTATGGCGTGAACTGTGTACTGGAATAGGTTAGAATATGCACGTGATCTGCAATGTATAAACTGGCGTTTTATTATGTCAGGAGGGAAATGTAGACACTGATCAGATCGCGCAGATGCGATAATTTATAACAAAGGTCTAAATAACTAGGGACTGTTAATTATTGAATGCATTTTCTTTTCAGGACGGTCATAGGCATATATTTTTTAATCAGACAGACCCACTTTTTTGGTTTCCTGAATTTTACGTTTTTGTATTTTATATGTCCTTGAGAAAAGAAATTATACAATACCAAATACATTTCCAGGCGCGAGGGTCCAGGGGGTCCGGTCCGGACCCCCCCCCCCCCACCCCTGCTCCCGGCAAAACAAAAAAAAAAGACGAAAATCTACAATACTCGAATAGTTGGATGACTTTTTTCGTGGCCTAGGTGTCAGGAAATCGCGATCTGGCATCTAAAAATGTCATGGGGGAGGACCCCCAGACCCCCTTACTTTAACATTTGGCACTCGCGGAGGTCGGCTATGCCGACTTGTAATTACAGACTCCCCCTCCCCCCCCCTTGCAATTATTTCTGTATCCGCGCCTGATTTCTGTTATTGTTTGTTATTACTCGCCAAAGTTTTTTCTGAAATATGGCTCCTGGCTTTGCAACCTGTTTTGATCCAGATCAGCATGTGCATCCCCACAGTCTGATCAGGATCTGCAGCGTTCGCCATTAAATCAATGAAACACCCGGCATGCTCCCAACAAGCAATATAGATCGTTATCAGGCTACTGGAGTGTGCTATTTGATCAGGATCTACTCAGGTCACAAATCGCACACGCCCCATTTCTCCAGTCACAGTCAATATGGCAGCCTAACAAAAATGCCCATTTTAATCTATTCCCACAGCCCAACTCCCATAAGAACGCGTGTCTCTTTTGGTGAGATATATAGAGAATAGTAGGTTAGTGCCTTGAATGGGAAAACATATCTGGCAAGGCTCAGGAAACGGGATGGGCGAGGCTCTGCCGAGCACATCCCGTTTCCGTGCCGCCAGATATTTTTTCCCATTCACGGCACGAACCTACTATTCTATTTATCCCGTCAACACCTACAAATGGCTGTAAAATGCAAACATTGTATTGACTGGATATCAAAAATGTTTCACGGCACCGTGTTTCACGGCACATACGCACTGTGTTAACGGGATAAGATGTAAAACTCTTCGCAGTGTTACTGACTGTAAATTTCGTGACCAACTGGGAATTAGACACTGAAAGTGAATGTATAACTTTCCGCCCCCGGAATCATGCCCGTGGTTGGAACAGTGTTTTCCCAGAAATGAGCCAATTTCTGTACGACAACTAAACATCCTCTGCCTATGTATCGTGTGTCTGTCGAATTCTCATGATATCTGTATTACAGTGGAACCTCTCTAATCCGGACACAGAGACATCTTAGTTGTACTTAGTTTCTATATGTTTCATTGCCCTTTACCTCCAATGATAATGTATGTTCATGATCGTAAATCATATGCACGTGTCTTTAAGTAGTCATCTATCTGTTTTACAATGGAACCCTCTCTAAACCGGACACACTGGGGACCTCCCAGGGTGTCCGGTTTAGAAAGGTCCCATTGTATTTTGTTTGCAGTGGTAATGATCCACTCTTCACGCCACCCTCCATGGACATTGAACGTAGCTGAGATGATTTCAGGATACAGACACTATACAATACAATTGAAGTAGTAAAAGAGATCAGTATTAGCCTCCATTACATCTGCTACGGAGATTGTTCGTTTACAACGAAGTGATAGAAATACCCAGACAGATGATGGTTTATGTTATAAAACATACAAATATGCTATAGAACAATTACAAAAGAAAAACGTATGATAATAAAACAATATTTATATAGTTCACTCGACAAACCGGCGCAAAATAAACACAATTAAATTGAAAAAAGTAGCACATAATATGTAAATGCTATGTATGCGGCCATCGCAGATCGAGGTGAGACTGCACATCCGCGGTGTCTGTTTCTTTTGGACGCCCATGTCTGGTCTAGCCCTTCGCACCGTCCCGTCCACTGTCTTCAGGTCTACCGGCTATATCGATCGCAAATTGTCATCCTATGGAAGCCATGAAGGGACTTATGACTTCAATAATTCTAGCTTCCTTACTTCCTAACTTCTTAGAAGTAATGAAGTTATAAGTAAGGAAGTTAGAAGTAAGAAGTAATGAAGTTTTAAGTAATGAAGTTAAAAGTAAGGAAGTTAGAAGTAAGAAGTGATGAAGTTGGAAGTTAGAAGTAATGAAGTTAAAAGTAAAACTAATGAAGTTGGAAGTTAGAAGTAAGGAACTTAGAAGTAATGAAGTTGGAAGTTAGAAATAAGGATGTAGGAAGTTACAAATAAGGAAGTTACAAGTAATGAAGTTAGAAGTATTGAAGTCAGAAGTCCTTCCAGGGCTTCCATATCATCCAGATGACACCTTTCACCGTATATATATTTCATCATCAACATCTCGTCTTGATTTATGCTTCCGATATGTTTTCATAGACATAGCGGAGTCGTTACACTATGTCATATCCGGTCATGATATCACATTTGGAAACGTCAGAACTTTTCATTGTGCCTTCTTTCAAAAAATTGCATACACAATTACGTTACCTGGTCCGCGTTCCAAAACATGACGTTACCATAGCAACTGCAACTCTAGTCATACACATTATTTTCAAACTTTGTTTTGGGTTAGTGGGAAACAATTGACTTGGCTACGAGATATCCACATTTGGTTGAAATGCGATAAAAGATAAAAAAAAAAACGGTGGTACTTGTCCCGGTATTTTATGAAACCCCTCGTATTTAGGGATGGAAGTGTGAAATAGCCTTATTGCCGTCAACAAACCGTTTAGATCATAAACCGTGTTGTCTTATGTGTAAGACGAGCATAAGCTACGATTGTTTCGAAAGTTGCAAGCATAAATACCATTTTGTCAGTAGGCGCCTTTTTCTATTATTCTTATTGGAGAATGGTGATCCCTATACTTCGGGGGTTAGACACATATTTAATATCTATGTTTGGAAATTAAACAGTCGATTTTAGATCGTGTCAAGTTCCATTGGTTCTGCTTGCCGCTCCTGGGGAGGGTAAGACATTGATAACTGCGTTACCATCACCACTGAACAGTCAGAACAAACTGGTGAGAGGACAGTAAACAACACCGTTAATAACGCGTTTGTGCCTTTAGTTTTCGAACCTAAATTTGCAAAGTCAAGTGTCAATGACGTAGTGAACGTCGTGTGTCGTCGTGACGGGTTTCTAGGATACTAAAGTACGTCACGGTTACATAAAAATCACGTCGAAATTTATTGTAGCAAGTCCTATGACAGACATGACTTTTACGTGTACACTGTAGTTTCCTTAATCCGGCAAATATAATGTACTCGCCACAAGACCGAATATACACGACGCCTGATGTCAGCGTTTCATCAGTGAATGCAATAATGCAACACCTCAAACTAGAACGTCTCCTACGGAAGGTAAGCAACACTTTACGTTCTATATGCATTATATTAATATTCATGGTAAAGCTGATACTTTTTTTTATTAACTTTTATTTTGACAAACTGTTTACTGTTAATTCATATTGATCAATTTGCTAACTGTTGTTGATAGTTTATGTTTGTTTTATTAACTGTTATTTGCCCACCTCGAACACTTTATATTTGAAACGAAGGACTTACTGTGATTGGAATAGTACTCTCGCCAAAACAACACTTATTGTCAATGTTAAACTTTAGGGCCTATCAATCTTACATATTCAAATCAGAAATATACAGTTAGAACAAGGGTATCGTTATCACGAAGCTAATCCCCTCGCTAGCAGCATTGATAATACAACAAGTCATTGAATAAACAAACACAACTTTATCGCATTTGCCTTAAACACTAGGTGAACACAAGTCCTCGGTGACATTGACCTTGGGCGGTCTCAGGACAAGTTGAGGATAACAAAGCACCACACATAGACACACATTGTGGCAAAATATTATCAAAGTCGGTGAAGTTATTGAAATATGAAAGGTGTTATGCACGCACGTATGCACGTACGTACGCATGTACATGTACTAGCGCTGTATCCCCTCTTGCCTATCAGCAAGGGGATAATGGCACTAGTACATATTTCGTGGTTCCTTATACGGACATCATATGCTTCAAAATTTCAGGTTGGTCACCTTCACCAGACAGATTACTTACCACCGAGATACAATGCCCAACCACAGCTGCCAGCTCTGCCCGCCATGCAGCCGGAAAACAAGCAGCAGACCATCAGACCGTTCGATCTGTTTAACGGAAGCAGCAGACCGGACAACAGCAGCAAAAGCTGCACCAAACCATCCAAAAATGCCGAGCGGATGCCGATATTCATTCCGTTACAGACGATTAGGGCATTAGGCAAAGCGCGGTCGGGAACACACGGTGTCCCTATATTAGACCTGATACATAGGAAACGGGTCCATAGGCAGGCAAATGTCCACGGGCCCAGGCCATGTGCACGACACGAGTACAATCCACCAGAGATATATAGGCCATTTCCAGCAACCAAATCACCACGACGGTTACCAGCCATTAAACAAGAACAACCAAAAGACATTAAACCAATTACATGTATGCACTTAGGACGTGACCAGAAAATGACATATATCAACATTGCGCACCAAGATCTCGTAGCAAATGCGAATATTGCGACAAAGCGCAATAACGCAAAGTTATCATACGCGACAAAGAAGAAGAAAATACGTATTCATCGGGAGCTGGAGTTCAGGGAATGGCAAGACACACAGAACAACCGCAAAAAGCTCCAAAATTTCGAGCGAAAATTCGACCAAGAAATCCTATCTTCCCAAGAAAGGTTCCATGAAATTGCTGACCACGCGAACGAGCAGATATACAGAAAAAAGATTTCCACGGATATTCAACAGGGTCTTCAGAAAAAGTTTGACTCGTTCCGTAAGGGAAACGTCCGTGAAGGAGGCGCCATTCGCAACCACGTCACTAACTTGTCCTTTGTGGAGGAAACGAAACCCACAGTGAAGAAGAAGAGTGCTAACGACAACGCCCGACTCGGAAAACATAAATGTAAAATGAAACCCGGTGGTTAGCTAATTAAATCATTCAATACATCATATATCATGTAGCCAATTGTACTTGTTGTTTTTGTATGCCATTCCTTCCAAAGTACATTTATACGCTCGATGGCACAACATGAGACTGTTGCTTTTTATGCTGTCATATACACGTTGCTAAGAAGTATTGCTTAAAGTTATGCTTACTGCTACGTAGTATCATGCGTTCTATAGGCACACACACAGAATAATTATGTCATGTACACATTTATGTATAAGTGACGATACATATGCCTAAAGCTGTCTAAAGATGTCCTTTACATGACTTATACTTTTATAAATAGTGTTTAAGCAAAAGCTGTGCACATATCAGTAGCCTATTTCACCAACATTGCAAAGTACATGTATACTTATCTAGCAAAGTATACTTTGAGGGAGACATTTTCAATTTAAGGATAAATTTATTAATTTTTGTTAGACTGAATTTATTACATTATCACAGCCATTTTGGCTGTGATAATGTAATACATTCAGTATAATAATTCTGCATACTTTTAATCATCAAATATATGCAGTTGTTAGTTCTATATGAAAGTAATGTATTTCGGGAAAAATAAATGATTACTCCCTCAAAGTATACTTTGCTAGATAAGTATACTTTGCCATGTTGGTGAAATCGGCTACAGATACATGCACTTTTGATGCCGATTTAGAAGTGACACTAGTATTCAGAAATGACTTGATACACCGCTCAACTTTCTTCAGCATATCACATTCACGAAATTCTACGTGAAACCAAACGGTTTTATCGACCGACCATCGACCAATCAAACTGCTTTATTTCGATCATGAGAGAACGAAGTATATGGTCGGAAAACGTTAAATAATACTCACGAACACTGGAATTTGAAATGGTGGACTTGCTAATTCAATGTAGTAGAGTCGAAACAAAACATGGTGACACAATATAATCCTTCTGAAATAGTTTCCTCCCGTCATCAAGGTGTATGATCACGTGGTACTAACAACAACAACAAGTGCTGAAACTTATTAAGCTGCATTTGGTGTGTCTCTGTATGTTCGCCCAAACTTTTGGGGTTGTGTGTCGTTTTTGCGAAGAATCGATTTCCGTGTCTCCGACACGGAGGAAATCGATTCTTTGCAAAAACGACATAAGTCTGTGCCAAACTCCCTGGACCACCAAATGTATCTCATGAAGACGCGTTTGCTGCGCCATATTTCATCAAAATCCGTTGCATATTAAGAAAAATATCAAATAATACTTACTTTGGAGTGGGCGACGTTGTTGTTGTTGTAACCACGTGATCATGCACCTTGGTCATATTCTTTCTGTGATTTTACGGCCCATTTTTAGAAGTGACATCCAAAACGCCGTTTTACGTCCAACATTCAGATTCAGTCTTTAAAAGAAATCGTATTTGCCTTCTACTAATGTTGTTATTATGTTCACATATACAATGTCATTATGTTAATATGTCATATTCACTCTTCTGTTACTAATCGTAAATTAGAAAACGATGTTTTTGTTGGTTTAAACATGTCACACTTAAACCAACGAAAACATCGTTTTCTAATAAAAAACAACAAACGAAAACGATTTCAAATGTACGGTGTGTAAAAAATACGACATGCGTTGAATAAAACGATATGCGGTTAAATAAAAGGGAGTTGTGTACTCAAACAAAAACATATCGTTTTCACGTACACAAATGTTTCCCAAACGATATTCGTTTCTATATACCGTTGTACAACAAAATCGTTTTCGCTACATAGTTTTCGTTTGTTTCGTTTGAGAACTTTCAACAAATCATCGCTGTAATATGACAGAATGATGCATTCAGTAGCGGACAACCAGTTCCTGGATATGATTTGTATTTTCTCCAGTGTGTAGACGACACATTGGACATACAGCGCATTGTATTGTATTACAACACAGACGGTTTCGCTATATTTGTATTCGCGAGATGATGTTCTGTGTGAAATATTCTAGTATATTTAGTTTCTCTTCATATTTGTATTCGTTAGATGATTGTTCTGTGTGAAATATTCCAGTATATTTAGTACTGAAACCATGCGTCCGTTATATTAGATGCTGTATGTGTTTGGCTACTGTTTGGTTTGTCTGCTTTACCGTGTGCATTGAGTGTACAGCAATAATTCAATGAAAACAATATATCCATTTTTACTGAATACACTAGACATGCTTTTAACTTACGGAGCCCCGCAGGGGACATGTTTTTTTATTATTAATTCGTTCCCTCGAATTAACAATTCGTTCCCACGATATAACAATTAGTTCCCTCGAATTACCAATTCGTTTCCACGAAATGAAAATTCGTTCCCTCAATTTAACAATTCGATCCCTCGAATTAACGAATTGTTATTTCGTGGGAACGAATTGTTAAATTGAGGGAACGAATTGTTAATTCGTTGGAACAAATTACTAAATTGAGGGAACGAATTGTTATTTCGTGGGAACGAATTAATAAAAAAAAGAATTCTACGTCCCCTGTGGGGCTCCGTACAACTTTGTTTTCCTAATCCTCATATATAATAGAATATAGGCTGACAGCTATTAATGCGACGACTGGTTTCCTTACAGCAATTTGGGAAGTTGGCATCCTGCATCTAATTGTTATGAACTGGTATTTCGTCCGCCCGCATGCAATAGCGAACAGTGTAGGCCATGCTGAGACTGCGGATGTGCAGGCTAATCTGGGTATGCACAGGTCGCAAAACGATTGTGTCATTTAAAAGACAGTTATTTAACAAAATGTCAAATCTATATTTATTGCTCGATTTCGGTCATTATTCATATCAGAATATTTGCTATTTTACATGGATTCTAAATATTGCAGAGCTCCAGATAAGCTGCGTATTTGCGTAAATACCCAATTAAAATTGTCAAAAAACCCAATTGAAATCAGAAGTAGCCAGTATCAAAAAGCAATAACAAATTTGTCGTACCTTTATCATGCTACAGAAAACAATAACCAGACCACAAATAGTATAGCATATTTTTTCTTATTTTCCATGAAAACACATCTTGGTATTTCATTAGAATTGTCTCAAAGAGACAATTCTAGTGAAATGCCAAGATATGTTTTCATTTCGAAACAAGCTATTCAATAATGGATGTCTGTTTATGTGTAAACAGTAGTGTGATTTTATTTTACCCAATTCAACCTTTGAAATACCCAATTGCTTCAGAAATGATGGAGTAACACTACTCAATTACTAATTCCCTATATGGAGCCCTGTATTGTATTTATTTCAATGTCAGGAATACCCAACACCATTATTCTATTCGGCTCATATTTAAGGGTGGGAATTGGCTCGAACACCTTCCATACCCGGTTCAAAATGTATTCGGCTCATTCCAACCAACACCATTATATATTTGTCAGCTATTTAACAAGGTATATGATCACGTGGTTACAATAACAACAACAGGTATTGAAACTTCCAGAAGCCCTCCGATTCAATGTATGTATTCTTTTATTTTGTCCTTATTATGTAACGGATTTTGATTAAGTTTGGCGCATCAAACTCGCCTTGTCAAGCTGCATTTGGTGGTCTCGGTACTTTGGTCCAAACTTCTGTCGTATTTCTGTCTACTCACACGGAAATCGATTCTTCGCAAAAACGACATAAGTATGTGCCGAACTCTCGGGATCACCAAATGCAGCTCATGAAGACGCGTTTGCTGCGCCATATTTCATCAAAATATGTTGCCTATTAAGACAAATAATACTTACTTTGGAGTAGGCGCGCTTTCAACACTTTCAGCCATTGTTGATGTTGTTGTAACCACGTGATCATGCACCTTGTTTAAGGTGTATGCAGATTCCTCAAAACACTCGATAATGAATGTCATAAGTCAGATTCCTGATACAGATGGTCTGGACATGTAAAATCGCCAATAATAGTACTATATGATATTCAAAACAAGATTAATCT
Source organism: Conchocele bisecta (assembly GCA_029237695.1). Classification (NCBI taxonomy): domain Eukaryota; kingdom Metazoa; phylum Mollusca; class Bivalvia; order Lucinida; family Thyasiridae; genus Conchocele; species Conchocele bisecta. Next base: position 56,838,224 of record CM055269.1, read on the forward strand.
TCCAGATGCTCGGTCAGGACAAACCAGACACAGTCTGTAAGACCCATATGCTGTTAACTGAACTGCGGTAACATTTCATTAATGAAAATGTTTTTAGAGTCGAAACAGGGGTATACGTCTGGATGAATAGGAGGTGGAGTGAAGCACATTACGAAATGAACGGCTGCATGTGATTGCAGCGGATCGGGATCTACACTTGCTTACATATCTTAATCCCGTCATGCAACATGGCTATACCCAAAACCTCGAAACTCCGAACTACACATGTAGTATTCACTGGTGGAAGACTCGGGTCTGTGACCAAACAAATGCCCATTAAAAATCCCATTACCCCACCAACCTGGTCTCGTACAGTACAGTATGAGACCAGGTGGGTGGGGTAATGCATAGTAAACGTAATGTACAGTACGTGGTAGTATGTTGATTATGCACGGCACACAAGGAAGACAGGCACGCGCAGTTTGGCGTCGTCGCGACTTCACAGCATGATAGAGCTTATAAAACATCGGCAGCATGTACTCGGTGCTTATGTTCGCAACCTCAGTACATCATTGGACACTGAAAATGCCTGATTTCGAGTTGGTTTGGATCACTTGTTCAGAAAGGTTATAAGCACAGACTGTGGTCTTACATAGTGATATAATTACCATTATAATCATTAGAATAAAGGGTGGTGTTAACATGGCAGGGATTTTTCAGGCGCGAGACGGAAAAGGCACGAATTTTGAGATAAATACTTAGCCCTATTCGCAATGTATTCCCCTGTATTCAAGTACAATGTGTTATGAACTTTGCTGATATTGTGTCAGTAAAATGATCAGGGGTGGGCATTTTCAGGATTTGATGTTCCCGATAATTGCAGAAAAAAATACAAATGTTTCAATATGGGAAGCAAACGTATTTGTGGGTACAAAAGTATGTTTCAGTAGCCTGTTTCACCAACATTGCAAAGTATACTTTTCTAGCCAAGTATACTTTGAGGGAGAAATTTTCAATTTTAGGATAAATTTATTAATTTTATTATACTGAATTTATTACATTATCACAGCCAATTTGGCTGTACTAATGTAATAACTTCGGTATGATAATTCTGCATACTTTTAATCTTCAAATATATGCATTTGTTAGTTCTATATGAAATAATGCATTTCAGGAAAAATAAATGATTACTCCCTCAAAGTATACTTTACTAGAAAAGTATACTTTGCAATGTTGGTGAAATCGGCTACAGGACTTGGCATTTAGAACCATTCTCATCCCTGATGGTTACAAAACAAAACTATAAACCGTGCACAGAAAACGTCAGTATGTTTAAATGTGATGTTGTTCAGTTTCATCTGACCAGATATATAATACTAATGTCTGTTCATGATTGCAAAAACATAAAATGTCTGGTATTCGGCATATCGAGTTATCTCGGGACCGGCAGTATATTCGTTAGAATAAATATTAAAATTAAATATTCGTTTTATGAAACATAGGCATAAGTTTCTCTCCCCAGTGGAGTAAGGCAAAATGTGCGTAAATGTTTGTGATTTTCATCTAAAAATGGATCAACCCACAATATCATGGGAGAAATGGGGGCTCTTATCAATTTCACACTCACGTTTATGAAATACGTTTTCTACTTCAAACCATTTCCGACCTTTTTTTTTAACAGCTGCCAAAACGCATGTAAAATAAATTCCCAATTGAATAGTAAAAAAAGTGTCATCACAAATATAATGTTCATAAACTTGATTTATCCCGTCAACACAGTGCGTATGTGCCGTGAAACACAGTGTCGTGAAACATGTTTGATATCCTGTCAATACGACCTAATCACTGCGTATGAATATGTGTGGTTGTCATACTAGTCGATTCTCCGATTTTGAGGTTACAGCTGGGGTTATGTTTTGCATTTTAAAGCTATTTGTAGTGTTGACGGGATAAATAGAATAGTAGGTTAGTGCCGTGAATTGGGAAAAAAATATCTGGCGCGGCACGGAAACGGGATGGGCGAGGCAGAGAGCCTTGCCCATCCCGTTTCCTAAGCCTTGCCAGATATTTTTTTCCCATTCACCGCACTAACCTACTATTCTCTATAACCTACTGAATACATGAAATAGAAATAATCTCAATGCAGTTACAACTCACTTGGAAGTGTTTGAAGTGCCTGAGAGCAACCTACTATTTTATTTTGCAAGCCCAATTTGCAAGGACGTCACATTTCCCAATTTACCAGATTCGCGCTTTATTTTTTCACAAATTCTATATCAAGGGCCCCTTCCCAAATGTTGTGGTTTAATCCCTGGTGGGGCTGAAAATACCACCTATTAACCATCAGGCCATAAATGCAAGATCTGCACAAACACTATCTGAGACACGCCATGTGATTTTGTACCTTCGGACATCTGCGCTATTTCATGAAATACGTATACAAAATTCAAAATATTTTCCGTAAATGTCGTCAAATTTTGACAAAATCTTCAGAGTACGAGTATATTACGTATGTACTCGGAAAATTTTGTCAACTTTTGACTTTATTTATGAAAAATATTGGAAATTTTGTAAACGTATTTAATGAAATTACGCAGATGTCCCAATGTACAAAATCACATGGCTTGTCTCAATTACATACGACTCAATGATGATCTGCAGTGTTTGTCATTATTTATAACATTTTGCAAGGATTTTATATAGTACTTTTTTGTTAATCGAATAACTAATGGAATATACTATGATAATTCCAGCACAAAAATATTTACACAATTCTCTAACATTTGATTGGTCCATAGCAAGTCTCTGTCCAAAATTTATATCCCAGTAAACTCCCACGCCGAACTACTTTCCGTAACCGTCAGGCGCAGTTAAAATAATTCTTAAGAAAACGGAAAATAAACACATTTTCTTGATGAATTTATTTCAAATGCTGGAATTATAAGGAATAAATGGCCTTTTTGTGAAATTTATCGGGGGTATAAACTTGGAAAAGTCGCGGGAAAACTGGACGAAGGCCGTTTATCGGGGCATAAACTTGGAAAAGTCGCGGGAATACTGGACGTACTGGACGTACTGGACGAAGGCCGGAAGGCCTTCGTCCAGTATTCCCGCGACTTTTCCAAGTTTATACCCCGATAAATTCCACAAAAAGGCCATTCATTCCTATGATATACATTTAGGATAGAAACAAAATTGCTACCCTGCTCCATATACCTCTCGCGTAGATAACATATCGGAGGTGAATTATTGTAGCTAAATTTAGGGGCGAAAAGGTGAATGAATGTTACATAATGGCTACTTTCTATACAGACATCCGTTGTCCCTGATCAGCAAGCTATCTGCGGGGGCATCCGCAATGCCACACGATACCACAATGCCATTGACATGTTATACTTGACGGTTCACCTTATACTTGACATGACATCACGTTCTAACTATATCACAAGCATATATATATATATATATATATATATATATATATAATAATATATAATCCACAAGATCGAATGATTAAAATATATCTGTCCGCAATAATGGCCACCTCATCGACCGAACTACTTTGATTGTCAAGCGACGGAATTTCCCTGCATGAGCCTCTAGTATGTTAGTAGAAAAACAAATTGAGACACTGCCTAATGAAACCAGTCGTGACCAGCCAACCCAGACCAGCCTAGACCAGTCATAGTCCCCGCGGCGTGACCACGGTAAATACCACTCATTGACGGTAATCACCAATAGTACACTGTGCTTGGACATATTTACTCGGTTTTGGTGACATACGAAAGGGAAATATTGATAAGGGTGGTTTTTCGGTGAAGGTTTCCAATTAGTCCTTTCTTTCATGTTTAGTACAGACGGTGCATGATATATACAGTAACATATTACACATGAAGAATTTGCACAATGTTAGCCACCAACCCCCAACTAAAGGGCGGTAATCTGTCATAGGTGGAAAAATACATACTTGGGATGGATGAAAATCAAGATTTAGGGGAATTTTAGAAAAATCAATCGCGTGAAGTCGATAATTCACTGAAAGTTGCTCGGCAGAGTTTGACCCGCAGCAGACGAGACTCCAAGCTGCGGGAGTAGAGGCTATACAAGAACGTGGTTACAGCAGATAAAGCGGGAAAAGGTGAATTTGCCTTTTGAGTTATAGGGATGTTTGTTGGAACGCAGTTAGTTATAAGGCTAAAGCAGACGACAGTTGTTGCAAGAGGGAGTAGGTATTGATTAGACGTATATCGATGGTGTCGATTTAGACTAAATCGGCCGCAGCAGAACCGACATCATTTAGGTGACATTTGCGACCAATAGCAGACTGGACATGATAAGTCGGGGTTTGTACAGCGGAAACCCTCTATACCTGGCAGGCGCGTAACCAGGATCTTGCTGAGGGGGGTGCGCATTGAGCGACGATAGCCGCGAATTGTCTAAAGGGGGGGAGGGGTGGGGGGGGGGGGGGGGCTGCATTATTTTTGTTGGATAAAGTACGCAAATCCTGGCTTCTAGAGCCCTTCAGGCATCGATATATTATGCGAAATTCTATTTATTTTAGCAGAGAAATTTTCATTTTACGAAAAGTAGTTGTTATTTTATCTACGTGTACACACCTGGCCACACCGCACCCCCCCCCCCCCCCCCCCCCCCCTGATTCACGCCTAGTCTGTATATTTGATGGGTGTCCCTATCATTCATCTTTGGTTGCATCCTCTGTTCACGATTGTTTTGGAACGATACTATGTAATACGTTTGCAGCTCCCTCCCCAGCCAACACACCGATTTCAACAAAACAAAGAGATTTACCAACATAACACAGAGGAATATGGTGTAAGGGGCTGCAAAACATGTTTTATCATTACCTCTTAGCAACAAAATGCTGCTGGATTTCGAACACTGGACTTGAATACATGTTTAGAAAATAATAATTCACTATATATATGTATGACGTTACTGCAGCTCTACTGAGGTTTGTAACGTACGAGGGGTGTTCACAAGTTTCCCATACGGAGGCTGTATCTTTTACATTCATTTTAAGTGAATGACCTTAACGTCCCAGAAACAGATAAGGTCTCCCAGCAACAGCTAAGGTCAGATAGTGACGGGACCACAGTTTAACGTATCATCCGCCAGACCAGTGGACCAGACCAGACCTATGAAAGTAGTGCTGATACCCAATGCGAGGTTTGAACCCACAACCTACGGCTTGGAAGTCAGGTGTTCTAACCCATATGCCCCAACCCATCCCTGCATTTATTGAGAAAATCACTTGCTTTATTGCTATAATTTTAATACAAATATATAAGACATTCGATAAGTTTCTATGAAAATATATTAACAAATTCACCATTGTGTGGGATTGATGGTATATATGAACACTATTTCGTGGAGACGTTGGGAACATCTGCAAGCAGACGACATGAAAACCTCACCATATTAATATGATTGATAACAAAAATAATCAACGGTATATTAGCTGTTTCAACATTGTTTGTGTGTTGTCTTTGTATTTAATAAACTAATCATTTGTATTTAGGTATTTATACCTCTGTTGGTGGAAATGCCTTCCAAAGTGTGTACAACTCCACAATAAGCGTCTTCCCATCATTCCTCGTAACTGTTCGCCCACTCTTCTTCAGACACCTCTGGTGTTCGTGGTCCATGGTTCATTCATCACTTTATTTACCGTATATTATATTTAAATGACGTTATAGACAAGTAGCTCTGCAAAAACTCTGCTACGGACGATATGAGAGTTTTTGCAGATCTACATGTCTGTCCCCACGGATGGAGACTCGGACATAGGACACAGTAAATGGCTTATTTGAAAAACGTTACTCCATCCACCCGTACACTATAGCCTGGAGGCTCTATAGTATAAGAGAAATTGGCGGGTAATGGTAACATTTTCAAATGGGCCATGACTCCTAGGTCCGAGCATTCCACGTGTGTCTGTCACTACATTGAAAGACTGCTACGGACGATATGAAAGTTTTTGCAGAGCTACTTGTCTGTAACGACATTAAAATATGATATACTGACTAAGGAAGATATTAGTTTTTTTTTGCAGTTACAAATTCTCAACTACCTGCAATGGTGCATATTCTCCCGGTATACTATTACCTCCAGCAAAATGTCTGAAATCATCTGGGAAAAAAACTGATGCCCCTTACCCCCTTGTACATGTAAATTTATAATATTTGAGCAGCTCAGACAAAATGTGAAACATTTTGAAATTCACATAAAGAAAAAAATGTCTGAAATCAGCATAACGGAGGAAAATGTTCATGCCTGAAGCAAGATCTACTAGATATAGTGTTAGATGTTTCACCTCCACCAAGGATGAATGGAAGAAATACTGGAAGAACTCACAGGAGCTAGAACTGCCGCAAATATATGCACAAAACGAACATATACAGCGTATATTTTGTACAGCATATACTGATAAAACTAGTATCTCGTGCAGTGATTATTATATTGTGAAGGTTTACTGAAAAGAAATGTAAATCCTGGGATTGTCTAACTTCAGTTATGCTAAACTGTTCACGTTTACAATCACATGTATTTCAATAGCAGTCAGCTTACCTTACTAAGCGCGACCTGGTATCATGAGGCGGTAAAATGCAACATGTTTACTAGCATATATTTTGCCAACAAATATTTCTAAAGTATAATATGTAGAGCCAGTAATGGATTGAAAGAAAGATGGATGAATTATGAATATATTACTGCACATGACTGAGTACTAAAGTGTTGTGAATACAAATAATGAGTGTGTGATAGGGGGAGGAAATTGTCATACTTGACCCATAGCTGACATCGGATTGGCCGGAGTCCATCTGGACATACGTTGTCTCGCCTTTCACCAGGGGCCGAACTACTTTCTGTATGTGCCCTAATTACGAATTGGCAGCCATTGTACTGGTCTGTCTGATAAGGTCGGTTCTCACCAGTGCTTGTTCATTATCTATATTTAGCGAACCACCTTCAGTCTTTGTGTAGTTACCAAGGGCAATCTAGTGAGAACCACCCATGGACAACCATGTTTGTGCCCACAGTAACGCGATATCCCACGGGAAACCCACCAACCGTCTCAGAATCGACATTGTTTAAATGACCCAACGCACAATCGGTTATCAATATATACAAATAATCTTCGACAGGATGCGAATCGCCACGTCGGAAGCTACACTCTTCGTGTTGGCCATAGGAACGGTTTTACAATGTACCACACATTTTATGAAACACGCCGGATCATGTGAGAATATGCGGTAATTACGGGAAACCGGCCTTAACATTATCGAGCTTAACGCGCCTAGCCTGGTGTTTACTACATTACCAGACTTAGCCCGTTAAGCTAAAGTGCAGTGCATTTTCATGTACAATTTATTTTTCCATACGTATATTGACCATTTCACTCAGATGTAATATATGTCGATCATTCCTTATACATCTACCAGAAAATGGATAGTGATAGAATGCCCACATACAGTGTAGAACCTGATCACAGAGCACATCTGGATATATACTGTTTGTGAACAGACGCAATGTAAATTCATGTTTTTGTTGAAATGGTTAACGCAATACAGTAGAACTACCCATAATTGTCATGTAAACCGACCGATATCTCACCGAGACGGTTCAAATAAGTGGTACCAACAACAACAACAAAGTATAACTAGATATTGTTCTTATTTATCCATAAACTCAAATATTATGAATGAATAAGAAAACTATAAGTTTTGTTCATCATACAACAACGGTGTATCGTCAGAACGTAATCGGTTAACCTATGCCGATAACGTTTCTCACTACCAGCGCCCAATATCCCGTCTGCCAGCCGAAGCAGACGATATAATTACGTACAGTGGTGGTTGTGTGTTGGCGGTTGTCGGACAGGACCGTTTCCGTGTGAGCCATGAACTGCATAAGGAGCGTTTTCTCTTGATGTGCTGCAAATCCACAATATGCCTCATCGATTTGTTGTTAGTTTTCAAGTATAAGACGCCGCCATTTTGTCACATACATGTAGCAGGACAGGGCGGGGACACGAGCTTCGAGCGAGCTAAATGTCACAAATGACATATCTCAGACAGGAGATTTAGCACAGCAACGGTTAAATCAAGACAGTATTACATCAGTACGAATGTATATGGTGTAACACCTCTTTTGAATCGTCACACCATGTCCAGTTAACAAAAACCGCAACAAAGAGAACACACACATAGTTGCCTCAATAGTTTGTCAATAAACCTGCAGAAAGTCACGGAAAACAAAAGACACCCGTGGGCCCATTCACTGGGCCTGGGTCCGAGTCTTCAATTCGTGACCAACGTCTGTGCGTCCGGATAGGATAACTATGTTCGATCATGTGCCCGTATAATGGTGTCAGTGTGAGACGGTTCAAATGGTGGTCACAGCATATACTTTCATTGAGAAATAAAACAAATCGGAAAGGAAATATTTCCAAATGTCCATGCACCAAAAGCGTTTTCCGAATGTTATGGGTTAATTCTGGAAGGCATTTCACCATTGAATTGCAAAACTTTGTGTTTAAAACCTGCTGCCAAAATATGTTGTTAAAGAAGTCTACAATTAACAAAAGGAAATGCATGAAGAACTAGATTTGTCAGTAAGCTACGCTTACGGAATACCCCCGCGTGGGCCCAGGTACCCCTAAATATGTAGATTGTTTTCCGAGTCTGTGGCCTGTGACGTTGACCTTGTGATCAGCGGGGGTCGGACGGTCATGGATTTGTCACAGCATGATAGTAGACATAGAGGAATACATTCGTGAAATATTAATAATCTGTGATGAAGGTGATGAAGGAGTGAAAACATATTTCTCCGATGTTATTTTTATTAAGAGACCAAGTGTGTGACCTTGACTAAGTATGTGATCTTGACCTTGGGATCAGCGGGGATCGGACGGTCATGGATTTGTCAAAGCATGATAGTAGACCCTTAGAGGAATGCATGAGAGAAATATTAAGACATTTTGATGAAGGAAATAGAAGTTATAACATATTTCGCTGATGTAACGTTTAGTGACGGACGGACGGACAACCTGACTCGAGTATACCCAGTCCCCAACAACTCGTTGCGCGGGGAGTGGGAGAGGGGGGGGGGGGTATAAAACACACCGACTACGCCATGCACCTATATCAGGTATTTTCCGTGCCCGGGGTAGAGGCAGGTAAACCCTCGGGTATTAGACACATTATACGATGGAGTCTAATCCCCGTCTGTAGGAAACACATATGTAGGGCGTGGGAAACGGTAGTACGGACCACAGGTGGACGACTCGGACATAGGACCCAGTAAATGGCTCATTTGAAAAACGTTACCCCACCCACCCATTTCTGTTAGACTATCATATCGTGTTAATACTACTGGATAGTGTAACATGAGAAATGGGAGGGTTTTTAGAATGGGACATTTACTGGCTCCTACTGTCTGTTTCACGAAAGCTGCCCAAATTTTACAGCCATATAAACAATGCAAAAACAATATTGTTTCGATAATATTAAATTTTATAAAAAATTAAGAATTTAATTTCGCGAAATTTTGTCAAATATTGATTTTATCACGGAAAATTGATTTGTCTATGGACATTTAACATGGAGGAAAAAATAGGTAGAGGAGCTGTGGGAGGAGTCAAAAAACGAGAAAAAAATGGAAATTGACTCCGAAACCTGGCTAGGTAGTTTGGAAATGATCTAACTAAGAAAACAAAAGTTTAATTTTGAAAATCGGTGGAGTATTTCTGAAAATCTAAAAATTTCCCCCATGTTAAATTCCCATAGACATCTTTACTCATTCTTAAATTTTGCTTTCATTTAATATTATCGAAAAAAATATTGTTTTTACATTGTTTACATAGTCGTAACATTTGGGCAGGTTTCGTGACACAGACAGTAGGTACCTGTGGTACGGACAATCTTTTGGACATCTGGGTGCAGAAGACATTTATATTTGTTTCAGTATTGTGTTAGCAGTAGCTGAACTGAAACATCTACACGTATATTAAACATACTGGTAATACACGTTAAAACTGCCAAAGGCTACTAAAATGATAACATGATTTGCGCGAGACCACGATATTTTGTGCCCTACCACATGAATAGGGATCGCCGGTTGAGAAAAGTAGCTTACGTTATTTTTACAACAATTCGAGTCGTTTTGCTGATGGCAGTTAGCCTACATGTGTCCTACATGTGTTGTATGACCGTTTGGCACAGGCCCTGATCGGACAGGTTGATCATGTGCTAATATGCCCTGTTCAGGCCCGTACGCAGAGGGGGTGCGACGGGTGCGTACGCATCCCTCTTATTAAGTTAACCCCTTCAAATCCACAGGCCTGTATAGTGGTATTGGCAAAAAATGTAGATCCAAATGAGCCGGCTCGTGACGAGCCGTCTCATCAGGATCTGCACTTTTGGAAAGTAATTTTCATAATTTTGAGAACAAAAACACCTCATGTTCATAATCGACTGGTCTGAAAATAATTTTGTGATAATTGGAATGGGTTGCAAAATTAACATATCAAAATCCATTCCACTTATTTAGGGGTGAAATGGTTAATCTACCGAGGTCTGTCCGTGTATGTGCAAAAAAAAACAATGTTTAGCACTTCGCCGCGTCGATAACGCACCCCCCTAAATTAATTCCTGCGTACGGGCCTGTATATACTATCTATCTTTGCTGTGCACATTGAACCCCGCTCACCTCTGATTCTTTGCAGAATTTCGGTGTCATTTAGGGAAAATATGGCTCATTTTCTGTACGGAGATCAGGAATATTTTCACATGCAGTAATGTATAAAAGATCATTCACTGACCCATTTGTTGCTGCGACTGAATAAATGGTTCTTACGACATTTACGGCCAGTCTAGCTTCATAGGGGAAAGCATAAAGATGTCGTCTGATAAGTAATTATGCTGTTTGTTAGAAGCCTCACTTGTATTTCCCTGATTGAAAATCTGGCCGTGAAGACCTTTACATCCGCGCAGTTTGATCAGGGTGTACAATTCAGGCCCGTACGCAGAGGGGGTGCGACGGGTGCGTACGCACCCCCTTAACCCCTTCACTCTTAACCCGCAGGTATGTATAGTGGTATTGGCAAACAGTGTAGATCCAGATGAGCCGGCTCGTAACGAGCAGTATCATCAGGATCTGCATTTTTTGCAATTAATTTTCATAATTTTGAGAACAAAAACACTCCATGTTCATAAATGGACTGGTCTGAAAATCATTTTGTGATGATTTAGATTGGTTGTAAAATTAACAAATCAAAATCCATTCCAGTTACTTAGGGGTGAAAGGGTTAATCTACCGAGGTCTGTCCGTGGATATGCAAAAACAATGTTTAGCCCTTCGCACCGGCGATAACACACCCCCCTAAAATAATTCCTGCGTACGGGCATGCAATTGTCGCAAAAACCATAATGTCAATTTCTCCAGTCACATCCACATTTATGAATAAATATACATGTATAATGTATGTGCACTTCGTATTGATGTAACGTGAGTATCGTCACATTCATGAGAAATGTACTTGTTGGCACTATATATCACTGGTGCTGCACTGCGCGCCGACGTGAAACATTTTACATAAACGCACTTTTCGTCTAGTAACCGACGCGAACTGATGTTTTGCTGTTAATGCAATATCGTCTACATGAAGCTGTATGAGAATTAGTAATGAATCCGGCGCCTATTTCGACGTGAAACATTTTGAACTCACGAGACGTCAACATGCAAAAATAGTGAAGGCTTGCGTTACATTGAGTTTCAATGTGAAACGAAAGTACATACGGTACTAGCTACAATAATTCGCCTCCGATTGTTATCTACGGCTACAATTTGACCCATTCAAAAATGTGAGCAACCGAAGTGCATACCCAAACATGTTGCATATATTTCAAAATGTAACAAACTGTATATTTTATACCGTTAAACAAATAATCTTTGATGTACTAGTAAATTGCCAAATATAATAGAACAGGGAAATCATTTTCCCATGTAAGCCATTTTTACATAGGGTAGCCTAAATATTGGAATCGCGTCGGACAGTTAGCCACGCCCCAGACCCCCCTCGATGGGCACATCCGTAGTGATATCGTGGAATAATCATAACAACAAAATGCATTGTGTTACTCAACGTTTAACTGTCATACGCAACCGCTAATTGAAAAAAATATTATGAAAAAGTACTTGCACTGCACAATATCAACAACGGATGTTCTACGTACAAAAATACATCGGATTATTTTGTTGCGCGTGATTTGCCCCCATTTGCGGTCATCGCTAAATTTAATAACAGAGTTAACTCCCCTCCGAATACTCTCCGAAACAAGCGACGCGTTTAACACACAAACTACATCAAGTTTGACCTTCCGACAGCCTATTTTTAAACTCACCCGACACCTGTGCGAAACAAAACTCGCACGTGTAGGTCTAACTGATGTTTAATCCTCATTCTCTCTCTCTATTGATGGAGTTACAGCGGATTTTAGTGACATTCCCGAATTCGGCCTGATTGACATTTGTCTATGGTGGCCAATACACGCCAACATGAGTGTCAATTCTACGTTCAGGGAAGGGAGTCAATAAGTCAGTATTTAAGGTGATAACTTACAGTCAGGGAACAAATTAATGACAGTATAACACATCCAGCGTATATTAATACCCATATTAATGCAAGTACTGAAATACGACAACAACAAATTTAACAAGTTTGGGCTTCCATACATTGAAAATTTTGTCAGCGGTTTCCCCAATGACGTCATTTGTATGTTTTAATATACTCGATCCGGGGCCAACTATTTCATTCACAAAACAGAAGTAAACTTGGCGATGTACCGTTAAGGCATTTTCAGGCGCGACACAGCTTCCGTGGCGGAATTATTGTAACTATTGCTCTTCAATCACTTTTCAATATATCTATAATGATCATAGATATCTGGAATCTGTATACTTGAATTGATGATGTCTTGTATATGTGTTACCGTATCTTTCTGATATTGCTATGCATAATCTGTAATGTTGTTGAATGTTTTGGTACATACTGTAGCAGTGCATACTGTACTTCAAGTTGTGCCATATCAATAGTTTACCCCTTAACCATTAAAACGCTGAAAAATAAAATTGCCGTCTGCTCATTTTGTATATTTTAATCTCTTTAAAAACCTGTTTTGGCAGCGAAGTAGAATCGTCTCAGTATGTTTTTGAGGAGAAAATATAAAAATATTTAAAACAGCAGACGACAATTGTCGTTTACAGCGCTTTAAAGGTACATGCCCACTCAGTAAGCCCAAAATGTCATTTATAGGAATTAAATAAATGTACAACTGATAGTGACGCGCGGTGGTATCAGGCTATTTTCATATGCAAATGAGGCATGATATTTTTTAATTATTTATACTAAAGAAATGCGTCACCTGAAAAAATAATATTTTCGACAGATTTTAAAGTATGATCATTGCACATCATAAAATAAATACAGAGATTAAATAGTGATGTCCGTTAACATTTTAAGCAAACACGGTTATCGCCCATGATATCAGTGTGTAAATTTACGTCTGATATAAAATGTATAATAATGCCAATCAGTACGTGGGATAATGGCGCGTGAATGTTTATTTTGCCAGGAAATGTCTCAGATGATGTCTCTGATGTAAATAACATGTTGTACCTACTGAGTGGGCATGTACCTTTAAGTGTTAATGAAACTGCAACACCAACAATCAATCAATCAATCAATCAATCAATCTAGTTTAATCTTGTAGTACCCTATGTTCAGTACTTTCAGTACTTTGATTTCTCTTGTTGTTGTTCAACATTCAACATAACGAAATGAAGTTTTTCAAATTTACAAGATATATACATGTAAATGTCAGATAAACACCTTGAAACGGTAAAATAACCAATTTCTGCATGTGTATGTTGAGACAGCTTTGACAGTTTTATATCGCTAACATATCAAACACGCCGGATAACCGGTTGCAAAAAACACTCTTCCATGTGTTACATTAAAGAGATGGGGTTAAATTTCTTCCCTCGCGAGAGGTATGGAGCGGGATAGCACTTTTGTTTCTAGTACGGTACATGTATATAATAAGGAATCTGACAATCGTCACAGTGGTCGAATATGACGGGCAATGTGACAAAATGTAGTAGTTATAGTTCACATATTGACTTTTTAATAAATTAGTTTCGAACGATTTATTTCATTAGTTTCTTTTCTCCATGACCATACGCTGCCAACACATGTATTTTGTATATGAAATGAGACCAGACGACAATATTCTTTTCTCACATTCAGATGGGTGATATAGGCGCCCCGTTGTCAATGTGTTTCTGGTGTCACATGCTGTGGAGTAACCAGAATGTTCTGTCTGTAACACAGGGCGACACAAGTCACCCTGCGTTACAGACAGAACATTCGGGTTAGTTGTGTTGGTCTGATGCCAATTTGAGACAGCCAGCCCCAGGTTGTCTGAATTTCCTATCATTGACAAACTAATACAGAATTTCACAAATTGACCCTACGTAGTGTACTACATATTTTGAGTTGACATTTTGTCGAATGCAAACACACGTGTTTTTTTTTCTTCGAAGGTATTAATCGTGGCTCGGTCTACTAGAGCTCCGGAGAAATGGCATATTTTCTTAGCTATTAACCCTTTCACCCATAAGTGAAAATGGATTTTGATATGTTAATTTTGAAACCAATCTAACGGATGGTTTTCAGACTAGTCCATTTATGAAAAGTGGGCATTTTTCGTTCTAAAAAAATATGAAAATTACTTTCAAAAAGTGCAGATCTTGATGAGACGGCTCGTTACGAGCCGGCGCATCTGGATCTGCACTGTCTGCATAAACCCGCTATAGCGGGCTTTCGGTTTCAAAGCGTTAAACTAAAATGCAAAAACATCCATTTAAAATCAGAAACAGTGATTACCAGTATCTTCTGCAAAAAAAAAAATTGCGAGTACTGATAAATACTAATCAGAAGGTTTATCAAGCCAATCTTGAAAGTGTCTGAGTTGTGAATTGTTGGCACGCAGTACAAAATGGGCTAACTATTTTGTATGTTTGTGGTATAGTTTTATACGGACATTCTGAAAATAACCAAACCGACATGGCAACCGATGGAGTTTTTAATTTATTCAATAGTACATGTATTTTGAAAGCCCAGTAAAGATGGAGTAACAACACACAGTGCAGTGTCCATTTATTTACCAAGTAGAGCTCTGGCTGCCTCATTTGATTCGTCAAGACCACATTTGAACCGCATTTTTTTCTCATCGAGTCTAAAGAATACGGTATATGAAACACGCCATGTGATTTTGCACCGATGTGCGATTTTTCATGAAATATGTTTATTTCTGTAAATGACGCCGAAAGATGATGAAAGTTTCATAGCAAATGTGGAATTGTAAATAGAAAATGTTGTCATTGGCTATGGAAATGTTGTCATCTTTCGATGTCATTTACGGAAAATAACGTAAATTTTGTCTGGGACCATACATACATATCTTCGTGCCAGATTTTGTAAATAATTTTTCATGAAATATCGCACATGTTCTTAGATACAAAATCGCATGGCGTGTCTCATATATATACGAATAATCATGAAGAGGACAATCATTTTGTTAAAACACAAAAAAAAGTGCGGTTTCCTCTAGGGACTTGTTTGTCTCCCCCTGCATGCTACCTGTTCGGGAGCAAAGTTTATGACTGGGGCGAAATGTAACTGGGTCAAATGACGAACAAAGACAACTTAAAATGGCCACCTTTTTCACGATTGTTAAGCACAGAAAGCGTACAACTTGGTTTTGAATACATTGTAACCAGCATAGAGAAATGCACAGCTGTCTACCAGGGACAAACAGTCGTTGTGAGAAGAACATGCCACCGGGGTGATAAAACGCTCTTATGGCATGATTATCCAGTGTAGATGCTGATCATCATTATGATACCAGACTGAGCAAATATTATATATTTGGTTTTCAGTTCCATGAATATCGCACGAGTATCTGCATGCCGACCAGTGTAGACCCTGATCAGACTGCGCGGATGCGCAGGCTGATCTGGGGCTACACTGGCCGCACACGTCATTAATGTCTTTTTTCACAATCGAGTGCCCCACATATAGCAAACGATATGGACATAGGATATAGGAGTGTCCCTACGATATGGACATAGGATATAGGAGTGTCCCTATAGATTTTGGACTATGTTGGGACAAAACAGTACGTAGAGTACGTTTTCCACTAGGCGACTCGATTATCTCCGCGTTGGATTAAAATATGAAAGAAACGTTGGATTGAATCCACATGACTGTCAGTCTAATAAAACCTTTGCCCAGCGATTTTATATGCAACACAATTCCTGGAACATATCACAATGATATACAGTGCATATTTTCTCCGACCACCCTACACTGTCAATTATGTTGATTGACATGTTGAAATGTACGTGATTTAGCATGCCATAGTGTCTACGTTCACGGTTGATAGGCTGTTTCCACCTATACCGTGAGTCAGGACACGTTATGAGGCTCCCATGGGTGCTCCATAAACCCCGTGGGCGCCTCACACATATAGTGTCGTGTTCAGTCTGAATGATTAGTTCACGAATGCACGCATATTGGCGATCTACAAAACACACATGATTATCCGCGCACAGCAGCTATGGTCAAGGTATGCGCTGGTCTGCAGGTGTATTTTTTTTTATGGAAACTATGTTAATTCGGTATTCCATGAACCGTAGACCCAGATCAGACTGCAGAATTCTGCAGTCTGATCAGGGTCTACGGTGCATGCAAACGTCAATATGTATGTTTCCATATACACCGAGTCTTGTACAATGTATATGAAACTGGGGTTTGCCGACTTCGTATACCAGCCGATTTCGCTGGATAATTGCATCGCGACTCGTGGAATTGGCGCTTATTTAGTGTCTGTGATCAGGTCAATTCACCTCCTTCGCGTTTGATTAGGGACTACACTGTTTGCAATTTTGTCAGAGAGAACAATATTCACGGTCTTAAATGTTCTACATGTACCAAATAACAGACTGCAGAACCCGTCGCCGTACACCGCCTCCCACATCACCCACCCCAAACAAAAGGAGTAATGCCTCGGCCGAGGCCTGTAGCCTATTTCACCAACATTGGAAAGTATACTTTTCTAGCAAAGTATACTTTGAGGGAGAAATTTTCAATTTTAGGATAAATTTATTAATTTTTATTATACTTAATTTATTACATTATCACAGCCATTTTGGCTGTGATAATGTAATAAATTCAGTATAATAATTCTGCATACTTTTAATCATCAAATACATCCAGTCGTTAGTTCTATATGAAATAATGTATTTCAGGGAAAATAAATGATTACTCCCTCAAAGTATACTTTGCTAGGAAAGTATACTGTGCAATGTTGGTGAAATAGGCTACAGTTGTCAAAAACGCGTCAGGACGCACAGTGGCTACATTTGTTTTGTAGAAAATATGTGTTCACCTATTTCCAGGGCCTGTTTAGAGGATTACAAACAGTACGTGCCGTTACCAGTTTGCTCTTCTGGACATAACCCGAATTCTCTGTCTGTAACGCAGGCAGAGAATTCGGGTTATTCTGGACTCAAGGTCTACATATGCTGACAGAAACACTTAAACACTCCACGAAAACCAATAAATCCTCGCCAGCCATGGGACTAATATTTTCAAAAAACGCAAGCAATTCTAAAATTGTTTAGCAACGATCATTAAATGTCCGGGTTAATAGGAAAATTGAAGGTGTTAGCGGAATAAGGGAGGGAGGGGGTATTGTCCCTTTCTTGCTCTAACACCTTTAACTGTGTCTGTAGTGTATGTGAAGTATTCCTGTCGAATCTGAACATTTCAGGGATGATGGCAACACGCATTGACACGTGCATGTGTGGGAGGGTACGGTATCAGCCAAGAAATCTAACCCGGGAAATAAATATTGTCGTCTGCTACTTTTTCATATTTTGTCTTAGTTAAATCAGAGATATAAATAGCCGTACATATATCTCTGGTTAAATGTTGTATACCATTAGACGTTATTGTGTGCACACTCTATATTCACATTTGCAAACATATGGACACACGGACGGACACTGTCATACCACATTACGTCCCGTTTCCTTTGTGAAACAGGTAATGAACATATATCCAGAGTAACGGTAGACTTATAATTATGCAACAGAAAACTGTCGTTACTGCTGCTGTTTCATATTTTGTGTGTACGTAGTTCTCAATAAAAAAACATGGTTTGACAGCACCTTAAAATCATTTTCACTGAAAATGATTCTAAAGCATTTTCAACCCATTAATAGTCTTGGAAAAAAGAAGAAATAAACAAGAGGGCCATGATGGCTCTAATTCGCTCACCTGACTCCATGAACACCAGAGGAGAATGTGACATTGAGTTCATGTGTTTTAAAATAATTGTGCTATTTTTAGATGGCGGTCATCTTGGATTGACCCCAATTTGACCCCACGGGCCACGCCCATTTTTGACCCCGGGGTCACCATTTTAACAACTTTGAAAGAGCATTGTACATCGATCATTCCTACCAAGTTTTGTCGAAATCCGGCTGGCGGTTCATGAGAAGATTTTTTTAAGAATTTGTGCTATTTTAAGACGGCGGCCATCTTGGATTTGCGACGACCTCCGTTTTAACAAATCTGAAAAGGCTTCACCCATGGACCATAACTGTGAAGTTTGGCCACCATGGGCCAAGCGGTTCGTGTGAAGAAGAATTTTGAAATATCTAATAAAAGAACGACCTTTTGACCTTTCGGTGGCCATCTTGGATGACATCCAATCTCGACAAAAAATGCACCAGAGTGATCGCCTCGTTGATACCTTCGATTTGATATATGACATGACCATATTCGGTCAAAGATAATTTGACCCCACGGGCCACGCCCATTTTTGACCCCGGGGTCACAATTTTAACAACTTTGAAAGAGCATTGTACATCGATCATTCCTACCAAGTTTTGTCGAAATTCGGTTGGCGGTTCTTGAGAAGAAGATTTTTGAAGAATTTGTGCTATTTTTAGACGGCGGCCGTCTTGGATTTCGTGATGACGTCATTTTAACAATTTTGTAATCGCCCTACCTAAGGACTATGACCATGAAGTTTGATGACTATAGGCCCAATGGTTACCGAGGAGAAGACGTTTTAAAATGTTCACGGACGACGACGGACGAGGACGACGACGGACACATTGCGGTAACAATAGCTCGCATGAGCTTCGCTCAGGTGAGTTAAAAACAACAACAACAAACAGCAGGAGAAAAGTCAAATTCAGCAGTGCATGAATTAATCCTGTGACGACGTAAATGTATAGCGGAAGGGAAACAACCGGCGTGTAGCCTCCAGTGGTTTCCCTTATATTGCAGTGCAAGACTAACTTAGTCGTCTGCTCGATTTTATATTTGTCTCATTTCTTAATTTCACATGTTTTGAGAGCAAGAAACACATTTCCCCTTGAACAAAGGATTTTTTTTATATGGCCATGTCACTGAACAAATGAAAATAAAATGCAGACGGCAAAATAAAATGGAAATTATTCAGTAAATATCTCCGTAAATATTTCTATGAAAGATTTCCGAGGACTCGGATGTCACACCATGTGCCAGACATGCGCATATAACGTGCTGCAATAAAAATGTGTAAACAATCATTTAGTAGTACACCCTGTCACCATTGTGCCATACCTACAGTGGGGTCAGCGTGTAAGTGCACACACGAACGAACATGACACCTGTCGTGTTCGTTCGTGTGTGCACGTATACGCTGACCCCACTGTATGCCATACAAGTACACATCAATATGTCCTCATCATTATGCGATCTGAGATTTGGAAAATAAAGTTATTTTCTATTGGGCATCTGTTTGTTTATCTGAATCCATATACATCAATGAGCAACCTGAAAAAATGCCGGATTCGTAAAAAAATCTAAAAAATAGATCAAACTAGATCTAACGTTGCGAACGCTATTTTTGTGATTGTTAAAGGTACTTGCCCACTCAGTAGGCACAAACTGTTCTTTATATAAATTAAATAAGTGTATAATTGTGTCACTATTCCACCAGTTCTACAAATTATGAGTGCCCGATTTATATATACTCATTTAGTAATATTTATTTTACTAATAGTGAGTCGCGGTGGTATCGGGCTATTTTCATATGCAAATGAGGCATGATATTTTTTAATTATTAATACTCATTAAATTCGTCACCTGAAAACATTACATTTTCTACAGATTATAAAGTATGATCATTGCACATCAAAAAATAAATACAGAGTATAAATAGTAATGTCCGTTAACATTTTAAGGACAAGAATTCCGCCACGGAAGTGGTATCGCGCCTGCCGAGGCATTTGACCGTGAACATTACAAGTAAATAAATGACCTTGATCTTAAGAATTTGGATGTGGGTGTGTGCGTAATGAAGCATCATCCCTAGACAAACATTGATGTGAAATATTATCAAAGCATGGCAAGGGGTTAAAGAGATATTGTGAAGAAAAAAACAATAACTTTAACGCATTTCTGTTACAAAACCGGTGAACATTACAAGTAAATAAATTACATTGACCTTGAGAATTTGTATGTGGGGGTGTGCGTAATGAAACATCATCCGTAGACAAACATTGATATGAACTATTATCAAAGTCTGGCAAGGGGTTAAAGAGATATTGTGAAAAAACAATAACTTTAACGCATTTCTGTTACAAAACCGGTGAACATTAAAAGTAAATAAATGACCTTGACCTTGAGAATTTGTATGTGGGGGTGTGCGTAATGAAGCATCATCCGTAGACAAACATTGATGTGAAATATTATGAAAGTCTGGCAAGGGGTTAAAGAGATATTGTGAAAAAAACAATAACTTTAACGCATTTGCCTTACAAAGAACCGGACGACGCAGACGACGACGACGCGGACACGACGCGGACGACGCGGACTTCGGAAAAAGCGCCGACTATAGTCGCACCTCTGCTAAAGCAGGCGCGCCTCTGATATCAGTGTGGAAATTTACGTCTGATATAAAATGTATAATAATGCCAATCAATACGTGGAGTAATGGTGAATGAATGTTTATTTTGCCAGAAAATGTCTCCGATGATGTCTCTGATATAAAGAACAGTTTGTGTCTACTGAGTGGGCATGTACCTTTAACGTCACTGGATTAACTTGTGTCGAAAAAAACAAACCCGGATACATTTATATTGAATATCCGAGACTTCAGCCCTTACAGTGCTCCATTTTCGATAACAAATTCAAAGAATCTTAAAAAAAAAGTGCAGTAGTTTTGAAATCTGGGGCCCGTTTCACTAAACTTCGTACGACTAAAATGTTCGTAAGTGCAACATTATGATAGTCTGTGAATTTGACATTACCACCGTTTTCTTGTAAACAATTATAGCATCTACATTTATAGGCTGCATAGGCTCAATAAATGTAAATCCATCAATTTAAATTTCCAGACGATCCTAAATTTGCACTTACGAACATTTTAGTCATACGAAGTTTAGTGAAACGGACCCCTGATTTGCTGGTTTAGAATACAACACTTTGTTAAATCTCACGCCAGACTTATAGCAATATAGGCCACCCGGTTCACGACAGAAAGCGACTTGTTTCCGATACAACGCATCTGATCTAGGTATACAATGTTCGCCACTTAGCCAGAATTTCAGTTCCGATGCTTCAAATGAACACGCATTAAGCTTACCAGGCTGCTCCAACTGATCTGGAGCTATACTGGTCAACTGATCATAAACTCCATTTTGTCATGGCCGAGCAAATATGATATGTATACTACATATTTAGTGTTACTTCAAACTGGTGTGCGGTTTAAAATTTTATGAATGCGTGGTTTCGCTCAGATATCTACGGAGCCCCGCAGGGGACGTATATATATATATTTTTTTTATTAATTCGTTCCATCAACTTAGCAATTCGTTCCCACGAAATTAACAATTTGTTCCCACGAATTAGTAATTCTTTCCCTCAATTTAACAATTTGTTCCCACGAAATAACAATTCGTTCCCTCGAATTAACAATTCGTTCCCACGAAATTAACAATTTGCTCCCACGAATTAACAATTCGTTCCCTCAATTTAACAATTCGTTCCAACGAAATAACATCCCACGGGAACGAATTGTTAATTCGAGGGAACGAATTGTTAAATTGTGGGAACGAATTGTTAATTCGTGGGAACGAATTGTTAAATTGAGGGAACGAATTGTTATTTCGTGGGAACGAATTAATAACAAAAAGTTATACGTCCCCTGCAGGGCTCCGTATATATCCACCTATCGCGTGTGTGTTTAGTCCAGGAGCTAGTCTTTGCTGGGACACTCAGCTAGGCTGGGATTGTACAAACAGCGACGTACAACCGCGCCAAGAACCGACGTCAGGAGAAAACGTGCTTTCTCTAATTATGTATGCATGTCGGTATATACATTCCATGTTTATTATTAGGCTAATGGGTAATTCAAAAGGCGTGTTTTAATTACTGCGGTATGGTGCTGTTTTCATTTGCCAGCCAGGGCAAATTGTCTTCGCTGACCTTTCACAATGTTACAAGTCCGCTTTTCCTGTGTCTGTCGACTACAGTAAATACGCTATAGCTGACACGGCTTGGTCAAATGGGGAAATATATGCGAATTTCATCGGCAGCCATATTGGATTTTGCTTCAGACAAGAGATTAAAATCGTAATCAATCTAAAACGTTAATTAGCCACGCGGTGCACTAATTAATGCCAATCTCCACGTACATAATTGTTTCTAAGCACAAGACACAATACACGTGGAACTGTAGCAACAATATAAGAACGTGTAGCAGATGCGGCACGGATGCCCCTGCTGTACCACAAACCCAACAATGGTTAACCTAGAATGTTGGAAACGTAAATTGGCGTCTGCTGCTGCTTTATATCTTGTCTTATTTCTCAATAAATAACATGTGATTGCAACACAACACCTTTGCTGCCAAACCATGTTTTTGATAAGAAAAAATGGAAATTAAAAAATAAACATCAGACGACTAAATTTAATTCGGCCGACATATTGAAATTGCCACCCGAGTTCTTTCACTGCATACTGCTACTGTAACGCCATGTTTCGGCGAGTATATCACCATATAGCACTATATAGCGCCAGCGTAAACTGTTTCACGCCGAATTCATGTAGTCTATTTCACCAACATTGCAAAGTATACTTATCTAGCAAAGTATACTTTGAGGGAGTAATCATTTATTTTTCCCAAAATGCATTATTTGATATAGAACTAACCACTACATATATTTGATGCTTAAAAGTATGCATAATTATTATACTGAATTATTTACATTATCACAGCCAAAATGGCTGTGATAATGTAATACATTCAGTATAATAAAAAATCATAAATTTATCCTTACATTGAACATTTCTCCCTCAAAGTATACTTTGCTAGATAAGTATACTTTGCAATGTTGGTGAAATAGGCTACTGGCGAATTCCTATTCGGCTGCATGCAGAAGATATTGCGTAAACGCAATTCGTCGTAAATTTGATCCGGTTACTAGACGAAAATGCGTTCATGCAATCTACAAGTACCTGGTGACCGTTTCACTAAACTTCGTATGACTAAAATGTTCGTCGTAAGTGCAAATTTAGGATCGTCTGGATATTTCAATTGATGGATTTACATTTATTGAGCATAGACTGCATATGCAGCCTATGCTTAATAAATGTAAATCCAATAATAGTTTACAAGAAAACAATGTTAATGTGAAATTTACAGACTATCACAATTTTGCACTTGGGAACATTTTTGTCGTACGGAGTTAAGTAAGTGCACAGTATCGATAGATAGATAGATAGATAGATAAGTGAAACGACCCCCTTAATTAGATTTCGACAGGAATCCGGCGCCAGGAATCCGGCGCCTATTTCGACGTTCCAGTGGATATTCAACTTCGTCTCGGTTGTGTGGCGAGGTGACTGTGAGGGAGGGAGGTCAATGTCAAGCTCACCAGAATGCCATTGGGTGGACAGCCATCAATGTAAGGAGCTATTGATGACGTTTGGTAATGATCCAGCGACTCGGGAGAATATAAAAATGGGACGTAATTATGGACTCATTAAACTATATATACGCCCATTTGTTTGCTTGTTCTGAAACACTGACAATACAACGTATACCGGATTACGTCGACGTACGATCATTCTCACTCCATAAACGTATTACACGTCAACGTCGTATTGCATTGCCGGCGAATGAAATTCTAGAGTATGTATACTTAGTTTCTCTCGGATTCGTTTATATCTACAAAACGAGGTCCATTTCCTATTTATTGTAAATTCGCATTCTATAAATAATAAAGAAATGTATGCAACACAACGTAAACACATTTTCTGGGGCTTGTTTCACAAAACTTCTATGACTAAAATGTTCGTAAGTGCAAATTTAGGATCGTCTGGAAATTTCAATTAATGGATTTACATTTATTGATCATATGCAGCCTATGCTCAATACATGTAAATCCAATAAATGTTTACAAGAAAACGTTACTAATTTGAAATTTACAGACTATCATAATTTTGCACTTGCGAATATTTTAGTTGTACTAAGTTTAGTGAAACGGCCCCCCCCCCCACGATGTTTTGTCCTAGGGATATTTCTAAAAGTAAGCCACCAAATTCGCTCAACTTGCCTCAGTCTCATCCGAAAGACCAGTGGAATGGGAATACTATGGTGTATTTGAATGACATCATATTAGTTAGCAAACGATGTTATTTTCGATTCCCGTGCAATATCTTAGTTTCCTACAACAGCCATCTGTTGCATCACGTTTTTGAACTTTACCTATTTTTTTCCTTATATTTAAGGATGGGAATTGGCTCGAAGACCTGCCATACCCGGTTTTAACTTTACCTTATGGTATTAACTATTATACTATATGTACAACAGTTAATAATAACATGGGCATCGTTATCGCTAAGCTAATCCCCTCGCTGGCAGCCTTGACAATAATAATAATCATAATAAAAACATGTTAAGTCCTCAGTGACTTTGACCTTGGGCGGTCGGATGCAAAACAAAGCAGCATCCCTAGACACACATTGTGGCCAAATATTATCATAATCGGTGAAGAGGTTCTTAGGATATTGAATAAACAAAACAATATGTTAACACATTTGCCTTATAAACAAGGTGTACACAAGTCCTCAGTCACCTTGACCTTGGGTGGTCAGACGTGGGTTGTAGGCTAAACAAAGCACCATCACTAGCCACACATTGTGGACAAATATTATCAAAATCGGTGCAGTGGTTGATTAGTTATTGAACAAACAAGAAGGCCATTGTGACCCTATATCGCTCACCTGGTTATTATATATATGCAAGTAAATCTGAGACAGCTTTATACATTTATTATTCCCACAATTTTTTTTTTGTCGAAACCTGTCTGGTGATTATAATATTGTTTAAAGATTTTGTCTAAATTTGTATGGCGGCCATCTTGGATTATGTGATGATCTCGAATTTGGAAAATCTGTAAATGTTTCACCGAAAGACAATAGCTATAAAGTTTAGCCGGCATCGACCAAGCAAGCGGTTAGTTAGAAAAGGCTGTTTGAAAGCTAATAAAAAGATAACGGTTTGACCTTTTGGCGGCCATCTTGGATGAAGTAATCATCCGATTTCGATAAAAATAACCTCAGAGCGATCGTCTCCTCAATACCTTCGATTTGATATATAACATGACCATATTTGGTAAAATGTGAAATTTGACCTCTGGAGATCGACTGCCCATTTTTGATTCCGGGCTCATGATTTTAACAAATCTTAAACAGCACTGACTATTGATCATTGCTGCCAAATTTCGTTGAAATCTGTCTGGCAGTTTGTGAGATTTTTTAAGAAGTTGATTTATCTTGGATTATGTGACAACCTCCAAATGTACAAATCTAACATGCCCACACCCATATATCAACCCTTTGAAGTTTGACCAACATTGGCCAAGCGGTTTGAACTCTCTATTTAACTGATGACCTTTCGATGGACATCTTGGATGACACAATCATCTGATTTTGACAAAATATGACACAGAGTGATCAGCCCATTTTTGACCACTGCGTCACCATTTTTTACAAATCGGAAAGAGCATTGAATGTCGATCATTTCTGTCAAGTTTCGTTGAAATCTGTCTAGCGGTTTGTGAGATTTTTTAAGAATTTGACCTTTTCCACGACAGTATCTTGGATTAGGTGACGACTTCCAAATTTACAAATCTGACATAGATCATCCCTGTGAAGTTTGACCAACATCGGCCAAGTGGTTTCCGAGAAGAAGACGCTAGAAATCTCATAAACGGATGACCTTCTGGCGACCATCTTGGATGACGCAATAATACAATTTCGACAAAAAAATACTCAGTGATCGCCTTGTCGATACTTTCGATTTGATAAATGACAGGACCATATTCGGTCAAATGTGAACTTTGACCCCTACTTGACCCAACCGGCCACACCCATTTTTGATCTGGTCCACCATTTTAACAAATCTGAAACAGCATTGACTATCGATCATTCCAGTTAAGTTTTGTGAGAATACTTTTTTAAGAATTTTACATACTTTTCTACGGTGGCCATTTTGGATTATGCGACGACCTCCAATTTTACAAATCTGACGTGCACCCACCAAAATATCATCACTGTGAACATTGGCACAGTGGTTCTGGAGAAGACGTTTGAAATTGTGGACGGACGAAAAGCGTTAACAATAGCTCACTTGAGACTTTGGCTAACAAATTTGCCCTACAAACACGGTGGACATAAGTCCTCAGTGACCTTGGGCGGCCGTACGTGGGTCACATGCAAAACAAACACCATCCCTAGACAAACATTGTGGCCAAATATTATCAAAACTGGTGAAGTGTTAACAGTTTGCTAAAATAGTTTTTAGAACAAGTATATTCTCAGTTACTAAATGAAGCACTATTACTGGTCGAGTCTTCGTTGTTGTTCCAACCTTCAATGTTCTAGTAGAGTACTGGTTCTACCTAGATGGTCTATCCAAACTGGCATAGTATCACTCCCAATTATGTTTTCATGATGAATTTATTTTTTTCTCACACTATTTTACCATTCCTGCCAAGCTTTATCCACCTGTCATCTTGATAGGTGGTTATTCTTCAACCCCGGTTTGATGGTTTGAGGAGCTCGAACCCAGGCTTGGACCACTTGACCGATGTTGACCGAACTTCATAGTGATGCTCTGTCGCAGCATTTTCATATTGGGTCACAATGGAGACTCACTTAATCCAAGATGGATGCGAAAACTGGCTAGATAGATTGGAAATGATGTAACTCAGAAAACAAGTTAGATTTTGAAAAGTTATTTTTCACCATGTTAATATTCCATAGAACTAGACGGCCAAGGTCCGCATGTCGCGCCCACCGAGGCTTTGATAGTACACCGAAAAACATTAACCCAAAAAAAACTTTAACCAAAAATTTAACCCGGACGCACGTATGTACGCCAATGTGCCGACTATATTGTGCTGTCTGCAAGCGGGCGCGACAAAATTTGTATTTTCCCTATAAAATAAACACTTGGATTTAATGTCAGTGGCAGATTCAGTGGGGTGGCCCGGGCCCCTTTTCAGGATTCCATATTTATTTTTGCAATTGAGAAGCTGTATGATTCTGTAAAAAATTAGCAAGTACTGTCAAATAAGGGTGATTTTATCAGATCAATGTCCAGATATTATAACGAGCTCTTTGAAAAGATATTACCACGATGTGTCTTATATCGCATGATCAGTATGTACTGAAAACTTTGACTGGGGCCCACCACCCACACCTCACCCCTTCGGCGAAATCCTGGATCCGCCATTGAATGTGTTTTAATGCAGGGAATCGTGGAACAGACAATGGTACATATTGAGGTGTGAAGTGTTGAAGGCATTCACACAATTGGTCCATGGGAGATAACTCATTTTTATAAATTCCTATTGAAGACCGTTGTACAAGTTTGAATGCAGTTGTGCAAGACAGACAACTCTTCAAATTAAATACTGATAAAAAGAATGCCGTTATTTCCCTTTGCCCACAGTAGCTGAAAGTTTGATGTGAACAATGAATTACCAGAATGGCTGGCATCATGTAACGACAAGATATCCATAAACAAGAGGGCCATGATGGCCCTATATCGCTCACCTGTGCAATGTCACAAAAATCAAGCAAATACTGGTATGTAAAGTTGTCACTACCTATACATCAAAATAAGCCCATGACAGGCACAAAATGTCAATGCCACAAACTTGAGAAGTCGCCAGGGTATGAGTTGTCTCGCGATATGTACAGATATATCTTAATACACAACTTTGAGAGGTTCGGCGACCACAACAGGATGCTTCCAGCCTACTTTTTATTGCAATCCTTAGATTTTATGTATTATATAACCATATTCCGTAAAAAAGTTGCCCCTATTTGACCCCCCGGGCCATGCCCATTTTTGACCCAGAGGTCACCATTTTAACAGCTTTGAAAAAGCATTGTACATCCATCATTCCTGTCAAGTTTCGTCGAAATCGGTCTGGTGGTTCGTGAGAAGATTTTTTAAGAATTTATGCTATTTTTAGACGGCGGCCAAGACGGCGGATTAACGACGACCGCCATTTTAACAAAACTGAAAAGGCTTTACCAATGAATCATAACTGCGAAGTTTGGCCACCAATGGCCAAGCGGTTTGTATGAAGAAGACATTTGAAATCTCTAATAAAAGAACGACCTTTTGACCTTTTGGCGGCCATCTTGGATGATGTAATCATCCGATTCAATGAAAACAGCACCACAGCGATCGCCTCATCAATACCTTTGATTTCATATATTACAAGACCATATTCCGTCAAAAATGAAATTTGACCCCTATTTGACCCCATTTTTGACCCAGGGGTCACCATTTTAACAAATTTGAAAAAGCATTGTACATCGATCATTTCTGCCAAGTTTCGTAGAAATCGGTCTGGTGGTTCGTGAGAAGAAGATTTGTTAAAATTTTGTGCTATTTTTAGATGGCCGCCATCTTGGATTAACGATGACCGCCATTTTAACAAAACTGAAAAGGCTTTACCAATGGACCATAACTGCGAAGTTTGCTACCAATGGCTAAGCGGTTTGTGTGAAGAAGACGCTTGAAATCTCTAATAAAAGAACGACCTTTTGACCTTTCGGCGGCCATCTTGGATGACCATCCGATTTCGACAAAAAATGCACCAGAGTGATCGCCTCGTTGATACCTTCGATTTGATATATAACATGACCATATTCGGTCAAAAATAAAATTTGACCCCACAGGCCACGCTCATTTTTGACCCCAGGGTCACCATTTTAACAACATTGAAAGAGCATTGTACATCGATCATTCCTACCAAGTTTTGTCGAAATCCGGTTGGCGGTTCTTGAGTAGAAGATTTTTGAAGAATTTGTGCTATTTTTAGACGGCAGCTATCTTGGATTATGTAATGACGTCATTTTAACAATTTTGTAATACCCCTATTTAAGGACCATGACCATGAAGTTTGGTGACTATAGGCCCAATGGTTACCGAGAAGACGTTTGAAAATGTTCACGGACGACAGACACATTGCAGTAACAATAGCTCACAGGAGCTTCGCTCAGGTGAGCTAAAAAGCACAGATATGTCCCATTAAATGGGCCTGTAGAAATGTGACTGATGGATTAGGTACATCAGCATTGAAAGACAGTGTCCTAATATGATGCCAGGCACTGTTACTACTCTGGATCACTTGGCGCCAGATGTGAATCCAACCAATAAGACTCACCAGAGATATGAATCCTTCAGGTAGATTCATAGCTATATCATCCCAACCTCTGAAGAGAAAATGTGAATTTGTAGTGTCAAAATGTCATTAACCCTTTCACCCCTAAGTAACTGGAATGGAATTTGATATGTTAATTTTGCAACCAATCCAATAATCGTCACAAAATGATTTTCAGATTACCCATTTATGAAAAGGGAGTGTTTTGTTCTCAAAAATATGAAAATTACTTGCAAAACAGTGCAGATCCTGAGACGGCTCTTTATGAGCCGGCTCATCTGGATCTACACTGTTTGCCAATACCACTATTCAGGCCTGTGGTGTGTAAAGGGTTAATCACACGACCAGACTTTCATACACCAATAACTTGGCTAACTAGATTGGTCAGTAAGCGAGGCTTACGGAATACCCCCCGCGTGGACCCAGGTACCCCTAAAATATGTACAAATTTCCAAGTGTGTGGGCTTGTGACCTTGACTCTGGGATTAGCGCGAGCGGCATGAACGTGAATTTGTCACAGGGTGGTAGAGGTCCATTGGAGCAATGAGTGTGTGAAATGTGAAGCAGATCCGAGCAAGGAAATAGAAGTTATAACCGATTTCTCTGATGTTAAGTTTTGTAAAGAGACTACCGTATAACCTCGAATTAACGCCCCCGGAGGCGTTACATTTTACAAAAGGGGGGGGGGGGGGGGGGGGGGGCGTTTATTAGCCATTAAAAAAAAAAAAAATAATTACCAAGGACCGCCAATTTCAAACACATAAGGAGGATTATTTGTGTTTGAAATTGTTGGCGGTCATTGGTAAAATTATTTATTACCGCCAATTTCAAACACAAATAAGGAGGATTATTTGTGTTTGAAATTGGCGGTCATTGGTAAAATATTATTTTATGGGGGGTGGGGGGGGGGGGGGGGGGGGGGGGGGGGCGTTTTTTTTTTAATTGGGGGGGGGGGTGGGGGGGGGGGGGGGAGGGGGGGGGCGTTTATTAGCCAGTAGAAAAGAAAAAAAAAAAAAAGAAAAAAAAAAAAAATTACCAAGGACCACCAATTTCAAACAGAAATAAGGATTTAAAAGATTATTTGTGTTTGAAATTGGCGTCATTGGTAAAAAAAATAATATTTTTTTTATTTTGGGTGGGGGGGGGGGGGGGGGGGGGGGCGGGGGGGGGGGGGAGCCAGAAAAAAAGAGAAAATATTTTATTTTTTTTTTTTTTTACCAAGGACCGTCAATTTGAAACACAAATATGGATTTAAGGATTATTTGTGTTTGAAAATTGGCGGTCATTGGTAAAAAAAAATTTTTTTTTTATTTGGGGGGGGGGGGGGGGGGGGGGGGGGCGTTTATTAGGAGGGGGGGCGTTAAGTCGAGGTTATACGGTATGTATGTGACGTTGACCTTGAGATCAGCAGGGATTTGTCACAGCATATGAAATATTAAGTATTTTCAATGAAAGAAATAGAAGTTATAACATATTTCTCTGATGTTAAGTTTTGTAAATAGACTAAGTATGTGACCTTGACCTTGGGACCAGAGGGGGTTGGACAGTCGTAGATTTGTCACAGCATGATAGTACAACCTTAGAGGAATGCACAAGTGAAATAATAAGAATTTTCAATGAAGGAAATAGAAGTTAAAACTTATTTCTCTGATGTTAAGTTTTGTAAAGAGTATTTGACCTTGACATTGGGATCAGCGGGGGTTGGACGGTCATGGATTTGGCACAGCATGGTAGTAGAGCCTTACAGGAATGTATGTGTGAAATATTAAGCATTTTAGATGAAGGAAATAGAAGTTATAACAATATTTCTCTGATGTTAAGTTTTGTAAAGAGACTAAGTATTTGACCTTGACCATGGTATCAGCGGGGGTTGGATGGTCGTGGATTTGGCACAGAATGTTAGTAGAGCCTTACAGGAATGCATGTGTGAAATATCAAGCATTTTAGATGAAGGAAATAGAAGTTATAACAATATTTCTCTGATGTTAAGTTTACCCGGACGGACGGACGGACAACCTGACTCCAGTATACCCCCCCACAACTCGTTGCGGGGGGTATAAAAACAGTTATGTCTTTTTTCCCCAGAGAGAACATAAATTCACAGTGCCATAAGAACTAGAGAAAGTGAGCAGGGGCTGCCAGGTATACCCCCAGCCGCCGCCTGGACAGACAAATAAAAACTTTAACGCAAATTTCTAAGTAATTTGACCTTGGATATGAAGGCTGCATGGAATGAAAATGTGGATGATGATAAGGAAGTAAACGAAGTTTGAGGTCAATCCGACCTACCGTTATAGAGATAATGGGTACCCAAAAACATTAATGTGGACGGACGGACAGACTAAAGGATAGACGGAATTACGAAAACTATATACCTCTCGACATACTTTGTATGCCGGGGGGCATAATTAATTGGTCACAGGGCAGACAACTCTTGATACATCAATACCACTGGAAGGTGGTTATGTACCTTTGCCCCAGAGTAACTGTGAATTCACAGTGCCCTAAGAATTAATTGATCACATGACAGACAATTCTTCATTTATCAAGACCTCTGGTAGAAGTTCCTGTATGAACAGTGCTGTAGCCGATTTCACCAAAGTCACTAAGAGCACTGATCTAGCTAAGTAGTATATTTATTTGTACTGATATGTATTATTTCACTGTAATAACCCTAAATATTTGGACACAATTGCTTTGTGAAACCCCTATTAATCCCAAAACAAATTGTATCCAAATACATTGGTATTGTGATGAAACCTGTACCGCCATAACAACACTAAATATTGGCATGCTCAGTCATAGGGAATTATGCATTTCCCCAAATAAATGGTCTCCGAATATTTAGGGTTATTACGGTATATATTTTGATGATTATTTGTTTGTTTGTTTGTTTATTGGTGCTTAATGGCCTATCAACAGCTAAGGTAACGCAAGGTCGGGCAAACAGGTTAGATCCCGTTTTAACCTGCTGCATTGGGGGGAAAATCCCCAAATCAGAATGGAATATTTACATCGAGAAAAAATATATTCAGCCCTGAAATTAGAATAACCTGACCAGATGCCAGGTCCATACCACATCAAAGTCATTTGGCCCCTTCCCCTAAAATAGGATTACAATTAATCATAATACTCACATAAGGGGTATAACCAGATTCAACTGTCGCATACAAAATGCCAGACGTATGTGAGGGCCAAACCAGGTATCCAGTCGGAATTCCGGAAAGGATGAACCCCGATCATTAAATTACTCATCACATTCTCCCACCTGCCACCCACTATTTTGATGATTAAAATTATATATCAGCAAGGTAGTGTATTTATTACATTATCATATAGCTAGCTTTCATTTATATAAAATATTAATTAGTTTATGCCCAAGTTGAAAAAGACTTCCTCGAAGTGTAATTGGTCACAAGGCAGACAACTCTTCATACAACAAGACTTCTGGAAGGCAGTTATATCCGTTGTTCCAGTGCAACTGTGAATTCACAGTGTATGAGTAGATGACAGACAACTCTTCATACAACAAGACTTCTGGAAGGCAGTTATATCCGTTGTTCCAGTGCAACTGTGAATTCACAGTGTACGAGTAGATGACAGATAACTCTTCATTCATCAAGGCCTATAGAAAAAGGCAGTTATGTCCCTTTGCAACAAAGCAAACATGAATTCGCTATACAGGAGTATACGACATACAACTCCTCACTCATCAAGGCCTCAGGAAGAAGGTAGTTATGTCTCTTTGCAATAGGAATTCACAGTACTCTCCGAATTAATCTTCACTGATCAAGACCTCTGGAAGAAGGTAGTTATGTCCCCCTGGCCGACAGCGGAGCCGAGTTTGCGCACGGTGGCCCGTTTACTGGCCTGGCGGGCCGTGACCTTGTGGTGGCAGGGGATACACAGGGTACGCAGGTTGTCAATGTCACACTGGCCCCCACCCTCCCACACCGGCGTGATGTGGTCTGCGTGCCAGAACTACAACAGATAACATAGAAACCATAGGCGATCGGCATGTTGATAGGAGACAACAAGAAATGTGGCCTGTCGGCACACGAATGGCAGAGTTTCTCCAATCTGCCACCGGGGGCATTGAATGCCCCCGGTGGCAGATTGGAGAAACTCTGGCAAAGTTAATTAACCAAAGGGATAAGTATTCACAAGCACATTTATGAAGGTCAAATGGTCAAGGTCATATTAAGGGCAGTGTTGATGCATTTGTCCACAAGTATGATGTATTGAAATATTAAAGTACGTAATCCATCAATGGATATCGGAAGTTATGGCAGAAATGAGAAGCACCGGCGAACTTATTAATGTGTGAAAAAGTTCAAAGTTGCCAAGGTCAAAAAGTCATGGCCGTATTAAGGGCATCATGGATGTGTGGCATTTGTCCACAAGTATGCTGTGTTGAAATATTTAAGTAATCCTTTAAGGCATATAGAAGTAATGACAGAATTGAGAAAC
Source organism: Conchocele bisecta (assembly GCA_029237695.1). NCBI lineage: Eukaryota > Metazoa > Mollusca > Bivalvia > Lucinida > Thyasiridae > Conchocele > Conchocele bisecta. The sequence goes on from CM055269.1 coordinate 56,872,571, forward strand.
TCTGGCAAACTTCTTAATTTGGGAAAAAGTTCAAATTGTCAATGTCAAAAGGTCAAGGTCATATTAAGGGCAACATGGATGTGTGGCATTTGTCCACAGGATTACTGTGTTGAATTATTTAAGTAATCCTTCAATGGATATAAAAGTTATAACAGAATTTCGAAACTCCGGCGAACTTCTTAATGTGCCGGACACATGGACGGACGGACACGGACACACAGTCCAAACACTATATGCCTCTGGCTCTACCGCGAGCATTGACATAACAATTTTTGCAGTCAATTTTTACATTGACTATACAATGGCTACAAATGTTTTTGTTTTCTACATGGCTTTTAGTCATTGTGTAGTCAATGTTTGTTTGTTTGTTTGTTGGGGTTTAACGACCTATCAGGTCATTTAAGGCCGGGTCAATGGGTTTAGTGGGTTGTCCCATAAATAAGTCCCATATATTACCTGTACAACTACTTGTACATGTTCAAGTACATATACAAATGGGGGAGAAATTCCAAAATCAGAACTGAAAACTGAATATTTACAAAAAAAAATAAATATATTCAGCCCTGAAAGCAGAATAATCCTGATCTGATGCCAGGTCCTCGCCACACCAGAATCACTTAGCCCCCTCCCAAAAGCAGTAGGATCAGTAATAATCTTACAACTTTTATAATGGGCAATAACCCAATTCAACTCCCAGGTAACAAAAGAGCCAAAGCTAACTAGATTGGTCAGTAAGCGAGGCTTATGGAATACCCCCCGCGTGGGCCCAGGTACCCCTAAAATATGTAAAAATGTCCAAGTGTGTGGGCTTGTGACCTTGACTATGGGCATAGTGCGAGCGGCATGAACGTGAATTTGTCACAGGGTGGTAGAGGTCCATTGGAGCAATGTGTGTTTAAAATGTGAAGCAGATCCAAGCAAGGAAATAGAAGTTATAACAGATTTCTCTGATGTTAAGTTTTGTAAAGAGACTAAGTATGTGATCTTGACCTCGAGATCAGCGGGCATTTGTCACAGCATGATAGTAGAGCCTTAGAGGATTTGCATGTATGAAATATTAAGAATTTTCGATGAAAGAAATAGAAGTAACATAATTTCTTTGATGTTAAGTTTTGTATAGAGACTAAGTATGTGACCTTGACCTTGGGATCAGCGGGGTGGACGGTCGTAGATTTGTCACAGCATGATAGTACAACCTTAGAGGAATGCACAAGTGAAATATTAAGAATTTACAAAGAAGGAAATAGAAGTTATAACTTATTTCTCTGATGTTAAGTTTTGTAAAGAGTCTAAGTATTTGACCTTGACCATGGGATCAGCGGGGGTTGGACGGTCGTGGATTTGGTACAGCATGGTAGTAGAGCCTTACAGGAATGCATGTGTGAAATATTAAGCATTTTGGATGAAGGAAATAGAAGTTATAACAATATTACTCTGATGTTAAGTTTACGGACGGACGGACGGACGGACAACCTGTCTCCAGTATACCCCCCCACAACACATTGTATATTGCACCATCCTATCAACATGCCAACCACCTGTGATAGACACAGGTCAATATCCACTTTAATTTCTGATCAATCTAGGTACGGAATAGTTGTCACACTTTGTCCATATATATGTGGCTGTGACTGGAGAAATGGGGCTTATGGGATTTGTGACCAGCGTAACTCCTGATGAAATAGCGCACTCCTGCAGCCTGATAACGATCTATATTGCTTGTTTGAAGCATGATGTGTGTTTCATTGATGGAATGGCGAACAGTGCAGATCTGAATCAGACTGCGGATGCACAGTCTGATCTGGATCTACACTGGTTGCAAAATCTATAAGCCCCATTTCTCCAGTCACAGACACATTTCATGCATGATACTGAAACATCTTTCACAAATGGCACACTGGTTTTGTAGCAATGACAACTATTGCACCCGGTATTGAAAAATGCATGTTTCTTTTGTATAGCATTTTAATAGGTGTATGCCTATAAATCTTAAAGAATGGGCAATGGTGACCCAACAATACAAACTGTAGTACGAGTAGAACCTGGGATTGGATCCATGACCACCTGGATTGGTTGTCCAGGTGGTCATTCCTTGACCGCCGCATTGTCAGTAAACACAGGCCTTCTCAGTTTGAGTGACCATTCCGTTACTTGTCATCGACATTCCTTGACCACTGCATTGTCAGTAAACACAGGCCTTCTCAGTTTGAGTGACCATTCCGTTACTGGTCATCGACATGGATAGTTGTGAGTTTATGACTCACCTTCTTGATAGACACTCATGGTGGCATTCTCTTTGTTAAGTGACATTTTTTTGTGATATCACAGGTAAATGATGACAACATATATTTACTGTTTTTTTTTGTATTTTCTTTATATCTCAATGAAAGTATGTGTTGTTAGCACTCAAATAAATTTTCTTAATCAAACTCAAACGACAATATTTGTTTCCCACATTTTAGGATTTTTTCTTAACAATAACATATTTTTTTCTGTACACGATAGCCATCTCCAATGTAGAAAATTCTCATGTGTGGTCGAACATGTTTTTGTATAATTAAAATATAAAACACAAATTCAAAATAGAAGACAGCAATGTTCGCTTTCCGATTTATAAGGGTTTCTTAACAAAAACATGTACATGTATATGATAATCCTCTTTAACACATTCAACACCACATGCCTGTATAGTGATATTGGCAAATAGTGTAGATCCAGATGAGCCGGCTCGTGACGAGCCGTCTCATCAGGATCTGCACTTTTTGCAAGTAATTTTCATATTTTTGAGAACAGAAATTCCCCCTTTTCATAAATGCACTAGTCTGAAAATCATTTTGCGACAGGTGGATTGGCTGGAAAATTAATATATTGAAATCCTTTCCAGTTATTTAGGGGTGAAAGGGTTAATTGAGACAATTCTCATGCGCAGCTAAAAAAAACTAGTGCAAGGGCTCATGGATATCAAAATATTAAGTTTTCGTGTTATGAACGTGGCTGGACGGACGGAAAGGGAAAACTATATACCCCTTGGCATATTTCGTAAGCCGGGTATATAAACAGCAGACGACAAAGTTTGTTAACAGCTACGCGCGTGTTATATAATTACCAGTCCAGCGGTGGGTTTTTTCACCATGAGTTGCTTGGTGCGCGAGTTTAGGCTGCTGAGCTTGCTCTTCGCTATCAGCTCCGCCCGTCTCTGTAGGTCCTGGGTGTCCCTGCATAGGTGAAATATGGTTGGATGCAGAAAATGAAAATCGTCGTCTGCTGTCGTTTCAAATTTTGTTGTATTTCTCAATACAATGCGATTGCCGGAGAGTGCCTCTGTGACCCACTAAACAAGGCAATCACCATGAAGGTCAAGGTCACCAAGGTCAAGGTCACAATATGAGGAAGTCCACAATTATTGATACAAAGGTCACAGTCACCAAGGTCAAGGTCAAATGACACTGGGTGGACAGCCATCAAAGTGAGGAAGCTATTGGTGACGTTTGATAATGATCCGACTAACGGATTAGGATATTCAACATTTTGACGTACATTCAAAATTATTGACACAAGTCAAGGTCACCAAGGTGATGGTCAAAGTCACCAGAATGACACTGGATGAATAGATTTGTCCAAATTGTTGACACCAAGGTGAAACTGTAGAATTGGTAGATATTCATCGATGTGAAGAAGCTATTGGTGAAGTTTGGAGATGATCCAACTAACGAATCAGGAGATATTCAACATTTGGATGTACATCCAAAATTATTGACATGAAGGTCAAGGTCATCATGGTCACCCAAATGAGACACTGGGTGGATAGCCATCAATGTGAGGAAGCTATTGATGAAGTTTGGTAAAGGATCCGACTCATGGATCAGGAGGTATTTAAAATTTGGACATACATGTATGTACAAAATTATTGACACAAAGGTTAAGGTGACCCGAATGACAGTGGGTGGATAGCCATCAATGTGAGAAAGCTGTTGATGAAAAATTTACGTCAGATGAAGGTTAAGGTCAAGGTGACCCGAATGACACTATATAGATAGCTATCAATGTGAGGAAGCTATTGATGAAGTTTGGTAATGATTCGACTATTAAACGGATCAAGAGATATGGGAAATATGGCTACGTCCGAAATTTACGTCCGAAATTACTGACGACACCGACAGCACTGGAATTGTGACGGCGATGACTTCCACTATCATGGTCGAGACAATAAATCTACCGTAAAATCATATTTTACCAACTAATATGCTAAATTTTACTTAGCACGATAAACACGATCACTAATGTGTTATTCCTTATCCGTTTCAACACCACAGGCCTGTATAATGGTATTGGCAAAATGTGTAGATCCAGATAATCCGGCTCGTGACGAGCCGTCTCATCAGGATCTGCACTTTTTGCAAGTAAATTTCATATTTTTGAGAACAAACACTACCCCTTTTCACAAATGGACTAGTCTGAAAATCATTTTGTGATGATTGGGTTGGTCCGGAAATTAACATATAACCAGATGGCCGCGGCCCGCATGTCGAGCCCGCCGAGGCATTTGACCTTGACCTTCGGCACAGGGGCCACATGCGTGGGACAAAGCATGAATATATGGATGATGACTAATAAGCATATGAAGTTTCAAGTCAATGTGACTTAGTACTGCAGAGATACAAGGTATTTAAAAACTTTGACACAGATTTCGGACGGACGGACGGACACCCGGACGTCATTGTGATCACTATGTCTCGCTTTCCGCAAGCGGGCTCAACAAAAATCTGTTCTAGTTACTTAGGGGTGAAAGGGTTAAATGGTAGATGTACCTGGTCTGCTTGTAGAGAGCGTGTGCATCAAAGCCACAGATCTGACAGACGCCGTGTTCAGCCTCGTACACCCGATCTCGGCAGTAGTCGTTGTTCGTCTTCATCTGGAGATAATAACAAGTTGTCATGGCAACACAGCAATCATTGTCAAGTAGGTCAAAGGCATGGACGGGTGTATGAGTTGTGAGTGTGATAATTACATATTACAGTGAAACCTGGTTAATCCGACCGACATGCTTTGGGACGAGACAGATGTGTCGGTTTAACCAGTGTGTCAGATTGGCTAGGGTCTGTGGTTGCAAATATAACACAATCCATATTCTCTGGGTGTGGCAGTTGTTGTTTAATTTAATTGAGCTTTGTAACTTACAAAGCTCAATTACATTAAACAACAACTCAGAGCTCCAGTTAAGGTGCGTAATTTGGAGGTAAATTTCTTATTTCTCCATCAAAAATTGCAAGTTGGGAGTGCTTTAGAATCGTCTCAATGAGACGATTCTAAAGGACTCCCAACTTGCTATTTTTGATGAAGAAATGACAAAATTTCACCACAAGTTGGTCAAATTACGCACCTTACCTGGAGCTCTGCAACTGGTTGTAAGGGATACTGCATTCCCTGAATCAATGTATCGTCAATGCTGTCGACAATATTATAAACATAAAGCAACTCTGTAGATGGATCAGAATGTCCCACGTGCTTGCTGACTATGTCCATACTGATCTGGGTCTACACTGAACGCAAATGTAGCAAGGTGGTTTTCCCATGCAAATATCACCCCGTCACAATGAGTACTAGTAACATTACATACGACCTTGCTTCAGTTCGACAACATTTGTAAAATTCCGTAATTATAAATTTGGTTTGTTCACAACAGGAAATTACAGTAACAGTGTCAATTACATGTACTGTCCAGAGTAATTATCGACTTCTCACAAGTAGCTGTCAGGCAGATGTGATGATAGGTGTCGGATTACACAGACAAGTTTAAGCACTAATTTGGTTGCTGGGTCAGCAAAGCATGTCGGATTACGGAAGTAGCAGGTGTTGGAATACGTTAACTATTTTACATGGAAACAAATGGGTGTTTGCGGAGACTTTTTGACTGTGTCGGAATAAGCTGTGTGTTGGTATACCCAGGTGTCGGATTAATCAGTTTTCACTGTACATAATATAATGGTTTTAATTTTTCTCGAAATATATCTTAAATGGCTGAAATGAAGAAAGGAAAAGGATATTGTACATTTTCTGATGTTTATCGCTTCAAGAATTTTCAAGTAGATAATTAGAATACTGCAGGTGGACATGTGCCTCTGTGAACATGTGAACGTTACCCTCTGTGAGAAACTGAGTTCCAGTTAAGGTGCGTAATTTGACCAACTTGGGGTGAAATTTTGTTATTTCTTCATCAACAAGAGCTGTAGGAGAACAGCATAGCTCGACTACGAGGGTTGTCGATGTACACATAGCTTGACAAACAAGGTGGCTGCGGCCTGCATAAAAACCTTAAGCAAGGTTGACTAAAAAACTTAACCAAGGGAAATTAAGTAAGTAATTCAAGGTTAAATGTAGGTCAATGACATATATAGGTCAGGGGTTATTGATGTACATCACTAGGAGATGAAGTTTTCCAAGTATGGTTGCTGTAGGCCCAGTAGTATTCCATATACAAGCTTGACTAAAAACCTTAACCAAGGGGAATTAACTAAGTAATTCAAGAGGAAATGTAGGTCAAGGTCAAATATAGATCAGGGGTTATTGATGTACATCGCTATGAGAAAAGGTTGTCCAAGTATGGTGTCTGTATGCACAATAGTATTCCATGTAGAAAGCTTGACTAAAAACCTTAACCAAGGTTGACTAAAAACCTTAACCAAGGGGAATTAACTAAGTAATTCAAGGTTAAATGTAGGTCAAAGTCAAATATAGGTCAGAGGTTGTTGATGTACATCACTAGGAGATAAAGTTGTCCAAGTATGGTTGGTGTAGGGCCAGGAGTATTCCATCTACAAGCTTGACTAAAAATCTTAACCAAAGAGAATTAACTAAGTAATTCAAGAGGAAATGTAGGTCCAGGTCAAATATAGATCAAGGGTTATTGATGTACATCCCTAGGAGATGAAGTTGTCCAAGTATGGTGGGTGTAGGGTCAGGAGTATTCCATATACAAGCTTGAATAAAAACCTTAACCAAGGGGAATTGACTAAGTAATTCAAGAGGAAATGTAGGTCAAGGTCAAATATAGAGCAGGGGTTATTGACGTACATCGCTATGAGAAAAGTTTGTCCAAGTATGGTGTCTGTATGCACAATAGTATTCCATGTAGAAAGCTTGACTAAAAACCTTAACCAAGGTTGACTAAAAACCTTAACCAAGGGGAATTAACTAAGTAATTCAAGGTTAAATGTAGGTCAAAGTCAAATATAGGTCAGAGGTTGTTGATGTACATCACTAGGAGATGAAGTTGTCCAAGTATGGTTGGTGTAGGGCCAGGAATATTCCATCTACAAGCTTGACTAAAAACCTTAACCAAAGAGAATTAACTAAGTAATTCAAGAGGAAATGTAGGTCCAGGTCAAATGTAGGTCAAGGTCAAATATAGATCAAGGGTTATTGATGTACATCCCTAGGAGATGAAGTTGTTCAAGTATGGTGGGTGTAGGGCCAGGAGTATTCCATATACAAGCTTGACTAAAAACCTTAACCAAGGAGAATTAACTAAGTAATTCAAGAGGAAATGTAGGTCAAGGTCAAAAATAGATCAGGGGTTATTGATGTACATCCCTATGAGAAAAGGTTGTTCAAGTATGGTGTCTGTATGCACAACAGTATTCCATGTACAAGCTTGACTACAAACCTTAACCAAGGGGAATTAACTAAGTAATTCAAGAGGAAATGTAGGTCAAGGTCAAATATAGATCAGGGGTTATTGATGTACACTAGGAGATGAAGTTGTCCAAGTATGGTGGGTGTAGGGCCAGTAGTATTCCATATACAAGGTTGACTAAAAACCTTAACCAAGGCGTGACGGTGACGCCGACACGCCGACGCCGGGGTGACAACATAAGCTCTACTTATTCTTCGAATAGTCGAGCTAAAAATGGCAAGTTGGGAGTCCTTTAGAATCAGCTCATTGATACGATTCTGAAGCACTCCCAACTTGCCATTTTTAATGGAGAAATAAGAAATTTACTTCCAAATTACGCACCTTAACTGGAGCTCTGAGAAAGTAAAGACCAACTCACCCAGTATTCGTGTGAACACTTCTGGGAGCAGAATCGTGTTTTCCAGGCGTTCTCCTCACTGACAATGGCCGACTTCTGGAGCAGATGGTTCTCGTAGGGCGTGAAACACTGCAGGCACAGTGGTGTACCATCCGCAGCCAGCGCCTTGAGGTACGGAATATTTGTGACTGGAGAAATGGGGCTTATGGGATTTGTGTAGCTCCTGATCAAATAGCACACTCCTGTAGCCTGATAATAGCCTGTATTTCTTATTGGAAGCATGCTGGGTGTTTTATTGATGGAATGGCGAACAGTGTAGATCCTGCAGGCTGATCTGGAACTACACTGGTTGCAACAGTTCTCCAGTCTGAAATCAGACCTAATATCTACTTTGGGTAACTATGAGCAATAGCATGTTGTAGACAATTATCTTTGGAACATATTACACCAAATATTATTAGCTGGTCTGGGTGAAACGATACAGGAAATGCAACGGACAGATAGCTTGTACATACTAAGATGGCTCAGCTGGCAACTCATTGCACGGTACAGTATACACTATGAAGAACAGTGTCAGATATATACTATAGATTTATACATATATTTACATGTACAATCACCTTTCAAACAAGTTTACTTTTCTTCTATGACGTATATCCGTAAACACAAAGCCTTCACTGACCTGTGTAACCCCTACATCTACATCATTCTTGGTTTCAGATTGGTCTTTATGTTGACCTTTGATCCCCGACCCTCTGGAGATGACCCTGAGAGTTCCATTGACCTCTGTGGCCTTTTTCCTCGCAGCTGTAGCTGTGTCCTCCTGAAACATTTAATTAAACCTTTCACCCCTAAATATCTGTTATGGACAGTTCTGTCCTAATTCTTGGAATATTCCATTCATCTGAGAAGGGGTGTGTAGAAACAAATCGTAAAATACAGGCAAATACTGCATATCCAGATGAGCAGGCTCATTACAGCCAGTTCATCTGGTGCTACAGTATTTTGAAATAATGGAAGTAAGGCCTGTGGGGTTGAAAGGATCAATTAGTGAAGGGAATCTTTATTTCTTGGAACAAGCTTCCCCATCTGCTGTGCTATTGATATCAAAACCAGTTTGGGATATTGTCAGATTAAATGTACATATAATTACAATACAGTCGCGGTTGCCAGTCTTTAGCCGATACTCATTTACAACTGGGTGAAGAGAAATAGTGTAGATAAAGTCTCTTGCCCAAGGACACAATGCACACTTTGGGTGAGGCTCAAGACCACGACTGCTGGATCAGCAGTAACGTGCTTGACACTTGGTGAAATTGTGGTTCCCTATTTAGTATGTCTCTTCACATTCATAATTTCCCAAAAAAGAACAAAATAATGTAAACAAAACAAACCGGCTATGAGTTAGCAATATTCACCTTTGTTTTATGCCGCTGTGTGTTCACTGTTTTGCAGCTTTTCAATTCGTCATATTCCCGAATTGGACTGATAAAAGTTTGGCCAGTCTTGATGATCAGACGTCGCTTCGTCTCTGTCAAACTGAAAGTCAGAAGGATATTAAGTTCATAGTCAAAAGCTAAGCTAAGGTCATTCATACGATAGAGACCTGACCACAATGATGTAAATACTATGTAAGTATATTTCACGCCTAGGGTGAGGATTGAACCATATCACCTAGGCCACAGCCCATTCCTCAATCAGTTAAAGAATACATATCGACACTGAATCCTTTACAGCAATCCAACTGCACAGAATGGCTTCTCTGTAATATTACATCTGCTACGAGTCTACAGCTGAGTTGCCATCTGACTTAATAGACAGGCTGACACAGAGCTCCAGATAATGTGCGTAATTTGACCAAATATTCGAGGTATTTTTCTTAGTTCTTCACCAAAATGGCAAATTGGGAGTTCTTTAGAATCGTCTCAATGAGACGATTCTAAAGCACTCCCAACTTGCCATTTTTGGTGAAGACATAACAAAATTCCCCCTAAAATTGATCAAATTACGCACCTTAACTTGAGCTCTGCTGACAGCATCTCTTTCCATTGACCATTTCCACTCCGTTGGCCCAAATTGCCCAGTGGGGACAAAAAGTCCCTTTTGGTTCTTTTGGCCCAAACTGCCCTGGTGACGCATTGTCTATTTCTCACCTCTGCCACTCGCGAACAAACTTCTGTACGAGCCTCAGGTTGGCTGGGTGGAGGAGGGCGTCTGGTAGCTCGTCCATATTACCCACTTGTACGTCCATCGGCACGAAGTTCACATTCAACGGCTCATCCTCCTACAATAGGCAAATGAGTCAAATTGAATTATTTCCCTTATCACATCACTGTTTCTCAGTTTTGAATCAATACTGATTAACCCTTACAATGCTGAATTAAATTGTGTTGCCTGCTTTTTGTTTTGTCAATAAAAACATGTTTTGACACCACTTTAAAATCACTTCCATTCCATAAGGTAAATATCCTTCACAGTGCTGAATTCAATTCTGTCGTCTGCTGTTTAATTTACATTTTACCCATTAAAACATATTTCAACAACAAATTAGAAACATTTTCAAAGTGCTGTCAAAGCATGTTTTTTTATTGAGAAAGAAGACAACATAGAAAATAACAGCATACAACAATTTTTGTTTCCTGCGTTCTAATGGTTAAAGAAAATCAGTCATTAATCTGGATGTTTACAAAAAAATTCAGAGCAAACAATGAATGTGTTTTTTGTAAACATTTAACATTATTTATGGAACAACTTTAAAATCAATATTGGTGAACCACACCTCCAGATAAGAAATTAGTAATTGAGTATTGTTACTCCATCATTTCTGAAGCAATTGGGTATTTCAAAATTTTAATTGGGTAAAATAAAATCACACTACTGTTTACACATCAACAGATAGCAATTATTGAATAGTTTGTTTTTCAAAATGAAAACATGTCTTGGCATTTCATTAGAATTGTCTCCTTTAAGACAATTCTAATGAAATACCAAGATGTGTTTTAATGGAAAAATAAGAAAAATATGCTATATTGGAGGTCTGTTTATTGTTTTCTGCAGCATGATAAAGGTACCACAATTGTTCTCATTGCTTTTTGATACTCGCTACTTCTGATTTCAATTGGGTTTTTGGCAATTTTAATTGGGTATTTACGTAAATAAGCAGCTTATCTGGGGCCCTGTGAACATTAGTGATAGGACAGCAATTCCAACATAGGAGTGTCATTGATACCCACCTGTGCCTTAATGTTTGGTATTCAATCAACCAATGTTCCTTTTGTATTCAGAATATTTTTTCTTTGGATTATTTTAACGAAGCAATCACTACATAGGTTGATCTGAAGTCAGACTGATATACCAGGCGATGAATGGGGAGTGTCTCACCTATGAAGGTCAAGGATAGTCATCAATGTGAGGAAGATATAGATAAGTTTGGTAGTGATCCGCCTAATGGATCCGTAGCCGATTTCACCAATATTGCAAAGTATACTTTGAGGGAGAAATTTTTAATTTTATGATAAATTTATAAATGTTTATTATACTGAATTTATTACATTATCACAGCCAAAATGGCTGTGATAATGTAATAAATTCAGTATAATAATTCTGCATACTTTTTATCATCAAATATATGCAGTCGTTAGTTCTGTATGAAATAATGCATTTCAGGAAAAATAAATGATTACTCCCTCAAAAAAGTATACTTTGCAATGTTGGTGAACGCTACTGGATATATTCAACATTTCGACGTATGTCGTGAATTGCTGATGCCAACAATGTTGTCGTCGTCGCCTAAGCCGGAATTAAGACCGCTAAGTGTCACTTTCCACTATAAATGAGGGCGAGACAGAAATTGAATGAGACTCATTGTACAAGTGATATGTTACCTGGCTGAGAACGAAGACCCGTCCAGTGTATTTACTGCATTGGAACCAGAGCTTGGTGTAGGCTGGGATATCATCGATGTTCACAATACGCTTTTCCGGACTTTGCTTTACAACACTATTGGTATTGTCTGTTGAATTTTCTGGTAACATTTCCCCATGTTTCTCGTTTTTGGAACTTTCATGTTTGCTGGCTTTTGCATTTTGAATATCAGAAGGAGCGTCACCCATACTGTCACTGAAATACTCTTCAATTTCAGGTGAACTGAATGAATAATCATCATAAATAATAGTTCTTTTTCTGTTTGGAGTAACATCACTGCAATCCACAATCTTAGCATCAACCAGACTTTTATGGGTTTTTTTAGTTTCATTTTTATTTTCACTGTCAATCTCATTACTCCCATTTCTCACAGGGGTAGTTTGCTGGTGTCCCAGGGCTACACCGGTATGGTTTGCATGACGAGATGGTGTTTGAAATGGTGATAAGTTACATTGTTTTGAAACAGACCTGAATCTGTATTGTTTTGGAGTGGATTTTGTTTGTGGCGTGTCACAGTCTGAACTAATGCTCACTTGAGAAAGTGTGGTTCCTGGACTCACAAGGCTCTGTCCATCAGTCACATGTTGAGATGCAGCAACAGCATTATCTGTTGCTCTCTCAGCAGTAGAATTAGAACCAAATTCACTACTCTGTCTGCCTGTTTCCATACTAACATCAGTTTCTCCCTTTCCCGACACATCAACAGGACTGGCATATGCCTCAATATCCAGATTATCATTGTCACTGCCGACACATGAATTGTCCTCTCTGTGTTTGGAATCAACAAGATGGCCAGCAACTATTGATGTATCTCCTGATGGACAGCTCATATCTAAATCTAATGCTATACCACCTTTAATTGGTTCATCTTTCAAGCTGCTAGGATTAGCTTCTTTTTGTGTTGTGGGTGTGTTTAATTCATTAGTAACAGCTACATGTTCATCAACTGGCTCATCAACAGTGTCAATATCAGGATTTACTATCTTCTTTGTTGTTGTGTCACTCCTACCTGGCTTCGTCTTTGTGCAGCCAATGAAGGACTCTGAGAGTTTTCGTAATTTTTCAAACTCATCCATTTCTGTCAGAGCAATAGAAACATCTTTATCGTTATCAATATTTTGTCTATTGATCACCTGGTTGGTTGGTTCAGCTACACATGCACTATTACTAATCATTACATCTTTGGCACAGTTTGGTGATAACGTATGACATTTGTCTATCACAGACTTAGCTGACTTTGATGATCTGTTTTCTCGTTTTACAGAATTTTGTTTCTTTGGAGTTTCACACATTTCACAAAAGCCCAAATGAGAATGATTGGAGAATGTACAAGCATAACAGCTCCACTGCGTTCCATTGTCTGCCAGAGTTGTTCTGCAATGATCATTGGGCTTGTGTTTAGTGTCGTCCGATTTCTTAATATTTTTACACAAGGAACGTTTATTATCCAATACTTCTGTACCAGACATCTGTAAATCAGCCATCTCACAACTGTTCTGGTCAGGTGTTTCTGACAGACAAATGTCCCTGTTCAGTTGTTTGTCACTTTCATCCACATCACTATCTGACAAGATCACACTCTCTGTAGTTTTATTACAGGTATTTACTTTCGACTTGGCAAACATTGTAGTTAAGTTGTGTTTTGGAGTAGGCTGTTGCTTTCTGTGTTTTTCTTTTCTTTTCCGTTTAGATGAAATCTTTCCAGTTGACTGACTAGATATACAATGTCCCGACTTTGGCCGTTTAGTCGCTGATGAAACAAAATCCTCTTCATCGCTCCCACTGTCTATTAAAATAATACTCTTGTTTGGTGTTATTCCCTTTTGTTTTGATGGCTCACCAACACCTGCTTTGCTTTCATTTTCTGACACCTTTGTGTTTTCAGATTCACTATCACGGTTTATATCAGCGAATGCGGAATCGAGTCTTGGTTTTTTGGCGCGGGGGCGTGGCGTGTCTTCACCGGGTGACTGTCTCTGTGGTGTGACACGATCAGCGGTTCTGGCAGGCTTGGATAATTGACCAAGTTTTTTCTGTCCCACACGCGATGAGGTGAAGAAGTCCAAGATGGATTTCTGGTCGGTTTCCTACAAAGTTAGCAAGAAAAAGTTCAATTACCCCAAATATTCAACACAATTTATTCTTCGAAACACATATAAATACATGGTTTCCCACAATAAAGAGTTTCCTAATATTTCAGCTTAATATGTTTTACTGGTTTATCATAATAACAATGTATTTGGATACCATATCTTTGGTGAAATTATTATAGCTGGACTCATATAGCCCTCAATATACTTTATGTCGGTATATTATTCTCGACTTTCAACTCCTACAAAGTAACCTCCTTTTAAAATCCACCTCTTTACAGAAGCCTGTTTCATATCTTTCCACGTGTGGTTATTGTAAAGGTTGTTGTGTGTACATATACCAGTCTTATAACTAGGTTAATAAAAGTGAAAAATCAAAAGTACCGGTAACCTCCTTTAGAACTACTTTCAAGGCATTATTAACATTAGACATGGCGGAGATCGTCAGTAGGATGTCATGCTACTTACTCTAAACGTGACGTTAAACCGACAACTACCACCAATTGTAATGTCAATGATGCACCGGAAGTAGTTTTAAAGGCCCTATATCTCAGTAGCCGATTTGAGGGAGAAATTTTCAATTTTATGATAAATTTATTAATTTTTATTATACTGAATTTATTACATTATCACAGCCATTTTGGCTGTGATAATGTAAGAAATTCAGTATAATAATTCTGCATACTTTTAATCATGAAATATATGCATTTGTTAGTTCTATATGAAATAATGCATTTCAGGAAAAATAAATGATTACTCCCTCAAAGTATACTTTGCTAGTAAAGTATACTTTGCAATGTTGATGAAATAGGCTACAGATGTTGATGAAATGCGAGCAAAACAGTTGGTAAAAGAGCATTTCACAGTAATTTGTATTGGTTTTCTGAACAAATATGACCCTATGGGCGACATGAAAAAAGAAGTAAAAAATAAGTAAATGATGTAAAGTGATGCGCTCACACTTAGTAACAACGTGCCTTGCTTTGACTAGATACTATGTCATCGACTACGTAACCGATAACATTCAGTTCTCGCATCGTAAAATTTGGATATCTTTTAATGATCATCCACGTATATCGTATGTTATGGTATTACAGCGTTTATTTATGGTGATTGCATATAAGTGTGCAGTGCTGACCATAGCTCATAATAAAGCTTTTAAAGAATTTCAAACAAGTTTGTCTTTGTGTCTTATCAGTGGTAACAGGAATTGCTGAAAGAAATTACTACTCGCATGGTTTTCCGATAGATCTAGGACGCAATAAGCCTATAGCCAAATTCAATTTAGCATGATATTTACGGTATCGGAAACTGATTATCTGACAAATGCATGTTTATGACCGGTGACAAGTTGCAACAACATTCATTGACATATCTCAACAGTTTTTCTGAAATGCATTTTCGGAGGTACCATCTGAGACACTGTCGATTTAAGGTAACTCTTGATTTTCCAAGTTCTGTAACCTGTATATGTGACTGGCCTATAACATACCTGCTGAGATTCGAAGAAGCCAGTGAGATCGACACCCTCGTTATCGGCGGGCACCCAGACGTCGGCGTTGGACAGAACGTCCACCTGATACTGGTCCCCTGCAGCGGCCTCCATCGGCTGCTTCCTTCCTGTGAGGGCCGTTGACGTTACCACCGTCTGCAACACAAGTTATGAGAAAAAGTCATGACGGCTGAATTTTATAAAGTCAGTGGACCACCAATTGAGAATGGGGACCTTACAGAATTTGCAGCAATTGTAATTCCTATAGACGATTTCATCAAAATTTGTTAAATGCACAAAGAGTACCTTTTGCAAACTGGGCATAATTGTGATTTTGCGACCATATTCATTGACCTGTAGCCTATTTCATCAACATTGCAAAGTATACTTTACTACCAAAGTATACTTTGAGGGAGTAATCATTTATTTTTCCTGAAATACATAATTTCACATAGAACTAACAAATGCATATATTTCATGATTAAAAGTATGCAGAATTATTATACTGAATTTATTACATTATCACAGCCATTAAATGGCTGTGATAATGTAATAAATTCCGTATAATAAAAATTAATAAATTTAAAAAAAAAAAAAAAAATTCTCCCTCAAAGTATACTTTGCTACTAAAGTATACTTTGCAATGTTGATGAAATAGGCTACAGAAATAATTTGAAAGCAAGCTATATTATCATAAAGTAAAGTCAGATACCAGATTCGTCAAGTTTGATTAATGAAAACTTTTTTATTTCATATGGACTGTACCTTTTTACAGACTGCGGACCAGACCCACTCGTCCATGGTATCCTTGGCAACGAGGTAGTGGACAGCGACACAGCCGGTCTGGCCGATGCGGTGGGCACGATCCTCACACTGCACCATCATGCCGGGCGTCCAGTACATCTCGGCAAACACGACTACCGACGCCGCCGTGAATGTCAGCCCCTGTAGCCGATTTTATCAAAATTGCAAAGTATACTTATCTAGCAAAGTATACTTTGAGGGAGTAATCTTTTATTTGTCCCAAAATGCATTATTTCATATAGAACTAACCACTGCATATATTTGATGATTAAAATATGCAGAATTATTATACTGAAAATGGCTGTGATAATGTAATAAATTCAGTATAATATAAATGAATTATACTGAATTATCACAGCCATTTTGGTTCAACAGGTTCGTTCATTGATGGAATGGCAAACAGTGTAGATCCTAATCAGACTGTCACAGTGTGCGGATGCACAGGCTGATCTGGATCTACACTGATCGCAAAAACACATGCCACATTTATCCAGTCACAGCCACAAATGAGGCTTTTGGCCATCACAACCAATGTAAACTTGGCTCACCTAGTGCAGTCTCATCAGGGTCTATACTCTATGTTTTTCAGGGAGTGCACCACTCAATATTGCTTCTAACCAACAGTACAGAATGATATAATACCTATCCAGTAACAGACATGTGCTAACAGGAGCAATACCGGTCAGTCATAAGCCACATGACTCCGGTGACATATGTGGCTGATACATCAGTCTAGCTTCTGATCTGCAAGTGCTCTCCTGTATGTATACGGTTTGATAGAAGAATGTGATTCAGGATTTGATTTAAACTTGTTTTTATGACTCGCAGGCAAATGCACAGGCCGATCCATGCTACACTGGTCGCAAATTCCAGAAGCCCCATTTTTCAGCCACATTCACATATAGACAAGAATTGGTGGGATGTGTTCATATCACATTGCTTGTTTTTCAGTGAAAAGCTAATTATAACATCAATGATGCACTGTAACCTCTTCTAAGGTGTGTTGGGAATACTTGTGATGTTCCAAGTTTGTTAACCTATAATATGTACTATCCAATTGAATCCCACCGTGTCATGCCGTGCCAGTTACGTACCACACCAGCAGCTATATGTACTATCCAACTATCCAACTGAATCTTCCCGTGTCATGCCGTGCCCGATACGTACCACACCAGCAGCTATATGTACTATCCAACTGAATCCCCCGTGTCATACCATGCCCGATACGTACCACACCAGCAGCTATATGTACTATCCAACTGAATCCCCCCGTGTCATGCCGTGCCCAATACGTACCACACCAGCAGCTATATGTACTATCCAACTGAATCCCCCCGTGTCATGCCCTGCCCGATACGTACCACACCAGCAGCTATATGTACTATCCAACTGAATCCCACCGTGTCATGCCGTGCCCGATACGTACCACACCAGCAGCTATATGTACTATCCAACTGAATCCCCCGTGTCATACCATGCCCGATACGTACCACACCAGCAGCTATATGTACTATCCAACTGAATCCCCCCGTGTCATGCCGTGCCCGATACGTACCACACCAGCAGCTATATGTACTATCCAACTGAATCCCCCCCGTGTCATGCCATGCCCTTTACCGATACGTACCACACCAGCGCAGCTATTATGTACTATTCCAACTGAATCCCCCCGTGTCATGCCGTGCCCGATACGTACCACACCAGCAGCTATATGTACTATCCAATGAATCCCCCCCGTGTCATTGCCGTAACGTGCTTAGTTAGTGACGATACCGGTACCACTCAGCAAGCTATATGTACTATCAACTGAATCCCCCCCCGTGTCATGCCGTGACCAATACGTACCACACCAGCAGCTATATGTACTATCCAATCTGAATCCCACCGTGTCATGCCGTGCCGTATTACGTACCACACCAGCAGCTATATGTACTATCCAACTGAATACCCTGTGTACATACCTATGCCCCCCCCCGATACGTACCACACACCGCAGCTATATGTTACTATCCAACTGAATCCCACCGTGTCATGCCTTGTGCCCGGATACGTACCTCACCAGCAGCTATATGTTACTATCCAATCTGAATCCCGTGTCATTACCATGCCCGATACGTACCACACCAGCAGCTATATGTACTATCCAACTGAATCCCACCGTGTCATGCCGTGCCCGATACGTACCACACCAGCAGCTATATGTACTATCCAACTGAATCCCCCGTGTCATACCATGCCCGATACGTACCACACCAGCAGCTATATGTACTATCCAACTGAATCCCACCGAATGTGCATGCCGTGCCCGATACGTACCACACCAGCAGCTATATGTACTATCCAACTGAATCCCACCGTGTCATGCCGTGCCCGATACGTACCACACCAGCAGCTATATGTACTATCCAACTGAATCCCACCGTGTCATGCCGTGACCAATACGTACCACACCAGCAGCTATATGTACTATCCAACTGAATCCCACGTGTCATGCCAGTAGACCTATGTCAATTTACGTACCACACCAGCAGCTATATGTACTATCCAACTGAATCCCGCCGTGTCATGCCGTGACCAATACGTACCACACCAGCAGCTATATGTACTATCCAACTGAATCCCCCTTGTGTCATGCCGTGCCCGATACGTACCACACCAGCAGCTATATGTACTATCCAACTGAATCCTCCCGTGTCAGGCCGTGACCAATACGTACCACACCAGCAGCTATATGTACTATCCAACTGAATCCCCCGTGTCAGGCCGTGACCAATACGATACCACCACCAGCTAGCTATATGTACTATCCAACTGAATCCCCCCGTGTCAGGCCGTGACCAATACGTACCACACCAGCAGCTATATGTACTATCCAACTGAATCCCCCCGTGTCAGGCCGTGACCAATACGTACCACACCAGCAACTATATGTCCTATCCAACTCTGAATCCCCCGCTGTCAGGCCGTGACCAATACGTACCACACCAGCAGCTATATGTACTATCCAACTGAATCCCCCCGTGTCATGCCGTGACCAATACGTACCACACCAGCAACTATATGTACTATCCAACTGAATCCCCCCGTGTCATGCCCTGACCAATACGTACCACACCAGCCAGCTATAAGTACTATCCAAGTAACTATCCAACTGAATCCCGCCATGTCATGCCGTGCCGATACGTACCACACCAGCAGCTATATGTACTATCCAACTGAATCCCCCCGGTTGTCAGCGTGCACCCAATAACCCCCCGTACCCACCAACCTGAATCCCCCCGTGTCCCATGGGCCGTGGAACAACATTACGTACCCACCACCAAGCCAGTTTATGGTACTATCCAAACTGAATCCCCACCCAGTGGGGTTAGGCCTACCGTGGGACAAATACGTTACCACCCACCTAGCAGTATATGTTATCCAACTGAATCCCCCCCGTGTCATGCCGTGACCAATTACGTAACAACCACACAGCGGTTTAAGTTACTATCAACCTGAATCCCCCCGTGTAGGCCCGGTGACCTATACGTACCACCACCAAGCCAGCTATTGTACTTTCCAAACCCCTGGAATCCCCCCGTGTCATGCCCCGTGCACCAATACGTACCACACCAGCAGCTATATGTTACTATCCACTGAATCCCGCCTTTGTGCCCGAATACGTACCACCACCCAGCAGCTATTTATGTTCCCCCTTATCCAACCTGAATTTCCCGTGTCATAACCATGCCCGATACCGTTTAACCTAACCCAGCTGCTATATGTACTATCCAACTGAATCCCGTGCAGTGTCATGCCTGCCCGTACCGTACCACACCAGCTAGCTATATGTCATATCCACTGATACGTGTCATGCCGTGCCCCATATAGTTACCACACAGCAGATATATGTACTATCCAACTGATCGTGTCATGCGTGACATGACGTACCACCACATCCAGCGTGATGTATCTATCCAACTGAATCACGTGTCATGCCTGCCAATACGTACCACACAGCAGCTATATGTACTATCCAACTGAATCCACCGTGTCATGCCCTGCCCAATACGTACCACACCAGCAGCTATATGTACTATCCAACTGAATCCCGCCGTGTCATGCCCTGCCCAATACGTACCACACCAGCAGCCAGGATACTGAGAATGGCGACTCGCGTGTCTGGATCCGACTGGAACTGACGTACCAGGTGCTGCAACGAAATACACAGTGAAACCCCTCTACACTGGACACACAGCACATTTCAGTGAAATATATGGTGCTTAACTGAATACAAATTTGACGTTTGCTGTTTATTTTTTATGTTCCATTTTTCACATCAAAAACATGGTTTGACAGCAATTTAGAATCATTTCTAATGGAAATGATTCTAAAATGCTGACAAACCATGTTTTTACAGAGAGAATTGATAAAATATGACACAGCAGCAGACGACTATTTTCGGTTCCCGCATTCTAAGGGTTAACCCTTTCAATACTACCATACCATAATGCCACCATAACTAAACACTGCAGATCCAGATCATATCGAGCCGTCTCATCACGATCGACAGTATTTTTCTTATTTTTAAATAAACATTCCGTCTATTATTAATGAACAAGTCAAACAATGGATGCATTCCTCAACTTAACACAAATTTGACTTGACCTTTAGCACAGTGGCCGCAGTGGGCAATATAATGAAAATATGGATGATGACAAATAAGCATATGAAGTTTCAAGTCAATCCAACTTACAGATACAGAGTTAGGTAGCCGAAAACTTTAATGCAAATCTTTAGAGAGACAGGCGAACAGATGGACAGTACAGGACATAATTTATAAGTACCGTTAAATTATTTTTTGGCGTACATAACAATAAGCATGAACAAGTCTATGTTAGTTATTTATGGGTAACATCATTAAATATTGGATCGATCGCAAAGCATGTTACAGCCCTTAAATGTGGCTGTGACTGGAAAAATGGGGGTTATGCGACCAGTGTACATCCGGATCAGCCTGTGCATCCGCAGTTTGATCAGGATCTGCACCGTTCGCCATTCCATCAATGAAACACCTGTCATGCTGCTAACAAAAATATAGATCATTATCAGGCTACAGGAGTGCTATTTGATCATGAGCTACAACAGTAAAAAAATCCAATAAGCCCCATGTCTACAGTCACAGACACAAATATGCCTTCACGCAACAAGAGATATTGTGACACGACAGATCAGCATACACAAGACTGAGCTTGAGCTCGGCCAATCAAACTTTCGAGAATGAGAACAGAGAACATGCTCAGAAAAGTCATAAGCACAGGCCCAGGTTAAACCCCAATTCACAAGGCATTCCAATGAGGGATCCTAGTCAGTTATTTCCCTTTGGAAATCTATTTATAGAGATCCGTCCTATGTTTTGTTTTAGCATTTATTTCTTACTGAATTGTACTATAATTGAGATTGCGAACATAGTAGACCCATATCAGACTCCACTGTGCAGTCTGATCCGAGTCTACACTGTCTGCAATGGAATTAATTGCAAGTGTGAAAATATGAATGTCACAAATATTACAGTCCTTGATCAGTAGCCGATTTCACCAACATTGCAATGTATACTTTAATAGCAAAGTATACTTTGAGGGAGTAATCATTTATTTTTCCTGAAATGCATTATTTCACATAGAACTAACAAATGCATATATTTCATGATTAAAAGTATGCAGAATTATTATACTGAATTTATTACATTATCACAGCCATTAAATGGCTGTGATAATGTAATAAATTCAGTATAATAAAAATTAATAAATTTTTAAAAATTTGAAAATTTCTCCCTCAAAGTATACTTTGCTAGTAAAGTATACTTTGCAATGTTGATGAAATAGGCTACTGATTACGCAGATAATGTATGATGTATGATGGCCTGGATCAAACCTAGTTGAAAACTCAACAATGGCTCCTTTTCACGACAAATCTAGCAAGATTCGCCCTTTTTACAAACATTAATGCCATAAAATATACCAAATATACCAGATTTCTATAAGTTTCATTCAAGTAAACCGAATGTGGTCCTTAGTGTTCCAGTCGAAAGTTGTACATAATGAAGAAATAGTGCAAAACATTTTGCTTGTTTTGAGCTAACCGTTTGTGGTTACTGGTGAATTTCGGATTGGAATTATTAGAGGTACATATATATTTACAACAAAAATATTGAGAGAATTTTCATTTTACTGTCTGTCATGTATTCATACGTCACATGACCCTATCGTTCGTTGATCCATTCTCGAGTCTGCTTTTTTAATCAAGCATGCCTTCCGAGTCATGGGAATTTCTTACAGGATTGTCAACACCTTCTTTTCTTCTCATATTTTACTATCCACAAGCTAATTCATTATGAAAATGCTTGTCTGACAGAAAGTATTCCATTCTATATGTATTTGAAATAAATCCAGGTGACACAGGTTTCTGTTAAATTATATAGTGGCAATCAATGGTGGAATGTAACCTATAAATAAATTCAAAGGGAGATAATTAGCTACGATCCCTCACTGCTTCATTTGTTACTGACATAAAATACTGACAATGTATGTTTACTTTATGTACAGAGATCAGTCTGAACCAATCAAACTTCCTGATTTTGAGCATAAACATAGAGTACAGTATTAACCTTATTATTCGGACACAATTTGTTTTGGGAAACCCCCATTTTATTGCATCCACATTGTTTTGGGAAACAATATACGTACATGGGTTTTCTCGAATATATGGTGCCTGAATAATTATGGTTATTACGGTACACACTCAGAAAATGTTTAAACGCAGGGTCTGCATGAACCAGCAAAAACCAACTGACCGGGCGTTCTGACTGTGGAGTCTCGCCATCGATGCGTATAAACTTGATGTTCTTGTCGTACATCGACTGAGTGAGGCCGTTCATCATCGAGTGGTGGTAGGCAAACACGAGGAACTTCAGTTTCGGGTTGTCACACAACATCTCTATGTACTCCTTCGCTGGTCCTATCTATGTGGATGGATACAAATGGGTAGTTCTGTTAATTGTATCCATGTAAAATGTGGCTGTGACTGGAGAAATGGGGCTTATGGGATTTGTGACCAGTGTAGCTCCATATCAAATAGCACACTCCTGTAGCCTGATAACGATCTATACTCCATGTTAGAAGTATAACGAATGTTTTATTATTGATGGACTGGTTAACAGTGCAGATCCTGATCAGACTGTGCGGATGCACAGGCTGATCTGGATTTTCACTGCTTGGAAAACCCATAAGCACCATTTCTCCAGTCACGGCCACATATTTTGTATCCATGTACAACGAGATCATGAACAGAGAAGTGATTAGACAAAAACAATCTTCTGCTCAATTTGGGGGAAATTAAATTTTTATCAGTCACTGGAGATGATCTTGATCCAGTGCCAGGTGTCCTTGATAGGCTTGGAAGAAATGGACACACACGTGAAAGAATCAGTTGTATGAATCCAAATATACGATACATGGAAAGGCCATCAAATTATAATTTGTTGCAGTAATTGTTTCTCTGGCATAATTGGTGTATACCCACTTGTTTGATAAAAACCAGAAAAGTATATACATGTATAGGTAGCAACATTATATCCATTTACCATTGCAATATAATACATGTATATCATAGCATGTTGTTTTTTTTCTATTAACTTTTAAATATTGCCAGTCATTATTCAAACTAAATATTATGTTTGTAAAACATGGATATGGCCCCTTGGCATACTTGGCTGTAAAAATATTTCAGTGATCTTGTGAAGGTAAAAAAAAGGTCACGGTCAAGTTAATGGTGGCGTGAGTGTGTGACAAATGTTCAGGTGATTCAAGTGTCCAAACATCGAAGCAATCCTTCGCATATTATTGAAGTTATTACATGGTGGAGAAACTCTTACAAAAGTTTTGACGTAACAAAATGGCTATGTGTTTCAGCGACATTTTGAAGATGACATAGGTCAAGGTTGTGTTAATGGTGCTGCGAGTGTGTGACAAATGTTCACGTGATTCAAGTGTCCAAGTATCGAAGCAATCCTTGAAAATATTACATGTTGGAGAAACTTTTATAAAACTTTTGACATAAATGTACACGGACGAACGTACGGGACCTCAAGAGCAACCCAATATGCCCCCCTTGCTATCGTATAGGGGGCATAATGAATCAACTACCTTGGCCTCGCCGCTGAGCTGGTAAAGCTTCTGTATGAGTGAGAGTGAGTTTGTGTCCTTGGCGTCGTGGTCGGCCGCCCCCGACAACACCTCAAACCTGTCGGTGCGGTTCGTCTTCAACAATGGGGTCAGCTCCTCAAATGTCCGCCGTATCTCCTACAATCATAGTCAATACGGTCATATAGATAGTGGGACAATAAGATATTAATTTGGCAGTTAATTTTAGGGGTGTGCAAGGATGAGAATCTGCAAATTAATCTTCTCTGGCCAAAAAAAAAGGTGAAAGTGTTTAACGTCCCAGAAACAAGTAAGGTCATATAGAGATGGGACCTCAATGTAAAGTATTGTTCACTCCTATGGTGAGGATTTGCCTCGCTTTCTCTGAACAAATGAATATTTCACCAGAAATAGAGGTTCGTGTAACAGCACTGTACCTTCTTCTGTTCCGAATCCTTGAGTTCGAAGAGGACCCGCTGTCTCTGTTTGGGCGGCAGCTGTGATAGGACCTGGCTCTTCTCGCGACGGATCATCACAGAGGCCGACAGTCGCTGCTGCAGCTCCACCAGGTTACTCGCACCACTGGAACATATAGGAAATGTGGCTGTGACTGGAAAAATGGGGCTTATCCGATATGTGACCAGTGTAGCTCCTGATCAGATTGCACTCCTGTAGCCTGATAATGATCTATATTGCTTGTTACAAGCATGACTGGTGCTTCATTGATGAAATGGCGAGCAGTGCAGATCCTGATCAAACTGTGCAGATGCACAGGCTGATCTGGATCTACATTGGTTGCAAAACCCATAAGCCCCATTTCTCCAGTCACATATATAGGTGGATTGGTATGTGTTATAAGCATTGTATAATCACTGTATTTATTTTAACCCTTTCACCCCTCAGTAACTGGAATGGATTTTGATATATGTTAGTTTAGCAACCAATCCAATGGTCACAAAATGATTTTCAGATTAGTCCATGTATGAAAAGGGGGTATTTTTTGTTACTTCCAAAAAGTGCAGATCCTTATGAGACGGCTCGTTAAGAGCCGGCTCATCTGGAACGGCACTATTTGCATAAACCGCTCTAGCAGGCTTTCGGTTTAAAGAAATACAGTGACTAAACAATGACTCCAAATAATTTTTGTTTCTACATGTCTAAAACAGTAGATTACATCATCCCATCAACATGTCGACGGCCTGTGAACTATACCGCATGGTCGGCTGATTGATTGGCAGGGTTATTGTCCATTTAACAAGGTCATATGAGACAAGCCATGCACCTTTTATACCTAAGATGTGCACATTTTCCAGAACTATGTTTAAAGAAACCGGTAAAATGGTTAAAAGAAATCCTAATTATTTTTATGAACCAACAGAAAATCGGTCTGGTGGTTAGTGAGAAGACAATCTTTTAAGAATTTTACCTACTAATCTATGGTGGCCATCTTGGATAAGCGGCCACGTCCATTTTAACATATCTGAAAAGGAATAACGCATAGACCATCCCCGTGAAGTATGGTCAACATTGGCCAGGCGGTTCAGAAGAAAATGTCGGAAAAGTGTTGACGGACAGATGACGGACGGACGAAAAGCGGCAACAATAGCTCAGCCCAGGTGAGCTAAACATTGCCCTTGAAGGAATATTACGAGAGGAAACCTACTTGACACTTCTCTTCTTGATTTTGCCGATCCACTCGAGCTTGGCGTCACAATAGCGTGCTGTGTACGACCACCAGGACCCGAAGGCATTGGGACAGATCGCATCTATCTGTGTGTATAACTGCAATACAAGGTGAGCATGGAGGTGGATAGTTTTGCTATTCATTGTGTGACGAGTCACATGACAAATGCATTGCTTTTCATTGTCTGATGAACATAGTCACATGATGAACACACCTGGTCACATGATACATAATTAATTGCTTTTCATTGGGTGATGAACATACATGGTCACATGACAAATTCACTGTTTTTTATTGGGTGATGAACATACATGAGTCCCATGACAAATGCATTGCTTTTCATCGTGTGATGAACAAACACAGCCACATGACAAATACCATATCTTTCATTGGGTGATGAACATACATGTTCACATGGCAAATTCATTGGGTGACAAACACATGCTGTCACATGACAATTCATTTCTTTTCATTGGCTGATGAACACACATGGCAAATGCCACATTTGCCCATGACAATTTGTCATGTGACTGTGTTCATCATGTCAATCTGATATCAATGTGCACCCGGACAGTACAATTTACTTCAACGTGGAGGGTGTGCATACCAGGGGCTCCGTTTCATTAAACTTCGTACGACAAAAATGTTCGTAAGTGCCAAATTATGATAGTCTGTAAATTTCACATTAACAAAGTTTTCTTGTAAACAATTATTGGATTTACATTTATTGAGCATAGGCTGCATATGCAGCCTATGCTCAATAAATGTACATCCAACAATTGAAAAAAATTCCAGATGATCCTAAATTTGCATTGATGAACATTTTAGTCATACAAAGTTTATTGAAACGGCCCCCAGTACACGAATGACGACTCCATCCTAAAGGATTCTTATTTTAATGAAGAACCTTATTGGGATTCACGTCATGGACCAATTGATTAGTTTAAACAATATTTATTGGCAAATGTACAATATACATGTTACATAACAAAATACAAGGATTTGAAAACAAGCTAGAAGCTTATATGAATTCATCTCCCTACAAGATATAAGACAGTGTAACATACAAATCATATGTAGTGCGCATTGCAATATACAAATTTGACTGATTATATTGTTTATAAACGTAGTGTTAGAGAAGGAACAAAGATAATATAATGAAATAAAAAAGAGGGGAAAGGAGTGGTGATTTTGATGGTGAGAGCTGATCGGATAACCTCTGTTGACTGACTGTACCATGCGTCTTACTACTCGGGGCTGCCGGCGCGACTTATGATGAAGACGATGCGTAGTATTCCACCCCTCCCAGCAATAGATTTTGGTCTGACATATAATGATGAATATAGTTAATACGATTAGAACCGCATATTGCTGTAATATATTTGTGAACTTGTAGGAACACGTGTTTGTTTTTCTCTAATGAAAGGTGCTCATTTCCGTTTAAAAGATTATCGGCAATGACTGGACAATCCAGCCCAGCTAAATATTGTTGACGCTGTAGTTCGTAGTTTGTGCATGCTGTTAGGTAGTGGTCTACAGTCTCTTGTGATCCACAAGAACATAAAGGGGAATCTACTATTGATTTTCGGTATAGGTCGTAGTTGAGCGAGCTACAAGCTAGTTGTAGGCGAGCGTGCAATATTTGGTCTCTCCTGTTGCCTATGTTAAAAAGTTGTGTTGATTTAGATGTATTTTTGTTCATTCGATACTTAAAGATGGATAGGCTAGGTGAGTTTCTAATTTCTGCAGGTAATGTGTTCCATTCGCGTATAGCAGAAGGTAGAAATGAGTTATTGTACATTTGAGTGCGGCAAGGAATATGTGGAATATCATCCGCGTTGCGAAGGGCGTAGCGATTTTGTACTTGAGTCGGTATAAGAGTATGTAGATAATTAGGTGTAAGATTATTTTTCATTTTAAAGAGTTGTATTAGTTTATGTTTTCTTCTTCTGGTACTTAGCGTTTCCCATTTTAAGTCGCGATATAAATTTTCTATACTGCATAGTTTTGTGGCTCCTGTTACTATTCGCGCGGCTTCATTTTGAATTGCGTCCAAATCATTTTTCAGTTCACAAGTGCAATTGTCCCAAATGACATCGCCGTATTCTATGAGAGGTCGAATGGATGAGAAGTATAAACGTTCAAGACCCGATCTATTTAGGAGGAATTTCAATGAACGTAGGATGCCAATTCGTTGCCATGCTTTATTTATGCAGCGGGAAATATGTGTTTTCCATTTACCATCTTCTGATAATGTTAAACCTAGGTGTGTATGTTCACTAATGGGGTTTAGTGTTACATTGTTCATGATAAGATCTGGGTGTTGCGGTTTGTTTTGTTTTCGAGAAAATATCATTGTTTCCGTTTTTAATGGATTAAACGTGACCAACCAGTCTCGCGACCACTGATCAATTGTTTTGAGGTCATCGTTAAGAGAAATGGCGGAGGTGTTCGGGTCGTCGACTATGATGTATAAGCTCGTGTCATCGGCAAAAAGTCTAATATTCGATTTGATTTCCGTGACTATATCATTTATATAAAGTAAAAAGAGGAGTGGGCCTAGGATAGACCCTTGAGGAACGCCGGCATTAATAGTGGACCAGTGGGATGAAGAGTTTGCGTAAACTACTCTCTGTTGCCTGGAAGATAGATAAGATGTAAACCATCGGTGCAAATTGCCAGTAATGCCTGCTGAAGACAGCTTATAAAGAAGGCCTCGGTGCCAGACCCTATCAAAAGCTTTCGATATATCACAAAAAACTGCACGAACTTCTTTGCCGTCATCCAAAGCCTTACATATATCATTGTATACATATAGTAACTGGTTTACTGTTGAGTCTCCTTTGACGAACCCCGATTGGAATGGTGTGAGAATATTATTATTAACTATATAATTATATAGATACTTATGGATACAGCGTTCCATGAGCTTCCCGATACAGCTTAAGAGTGATATAGGCCGATAATTTTGTGGATTTGAAGGATCATTCTTTTTGAATATTGGGATGACGTTAGCTAGTTTCCATGAACATGGAAATTGCGAGGAGTTGATTGATATATTGAATATTAAAGAAAGAGGTGATGAAAGCTCGTTTGCACCTTCTCTCAATAGGCGAGGACTTATAAGGTCTGGACCACATGCTTTGGACGGGTCGATACGGGATATAGCGTCACATATATCTCTTTGTGATATGTGAATAGAAGATATGTTGTGTTGGGGTAGCGTAAGAGGTGGTAAAACTTGGTTACTGTCATCAATAGAAGATTGTTTACAGAAGTAGGCGTTAAGCATCTCTGTTTTTTCGAGGTCAGAATTGGCTTCAGTTCCATTTTCTATAAGTATTGGTATTTGTGGGGATGAGCCGGCTTTGTCTGTTAGTTGCTTGGCTATTTTAAACCATGTTTTTGCTAGAATGTCACTCGTATTGATTGTTTCTATCAATTTATTTTTATGTTCTAATTTGCACTTTCGTAGGAGGCTTGTCACTTCGTTTCTTATTTTTCTGAAGTTGGCCCAGGCGCTTTCGGTTTTACACGATTTTGCCTTTTTGTGGAGTCTATGTCGTTTTTTTATTAGTCGGCGTAAGCTATTATTAAACCATGGGATATCATTAGGTCTAATAGTTACAAGTTTATTTGGTATAGATTTGGATGCAGCATCAGTAATTATATCGGTTAATGACTTTATCGTTGTTTCAATATCGTCAGGTTGAATTAAGTTAGCCCAGTTATGATTTTTTAGTATATCTCTATAAGCGTTAAAATCTCCTCGGTCATAAAGCCAAATTCGTCTCTTATAGATTGATATTTTGGGCTTATTAAATTTCATTACACAAACGATTGGGCAATGAAATCGGACAAGATCTGGTATAAATGGATCCGCGACAAAGCTGGTGAGAATCTGGTCTGTGTGTTTTATGAACATTAGGTCGATGAGGGATGATGAGTGCTCCGTGTAGTGTGTTGGTGAAGTAATTAACTGCTCGGCATTATACGAAGATATAAGCCTGTTAATTTTGTTAGATGTTGAGTTAAGTGTGTTAATATTAAAATCGCCTGCTATCAGGATATTGTCACACGTTTCGTTAAATGCACGATCAATGTTTTCTTCATTAACGTCCAGTGAGCATTATTCGAGTCTGGTGGCCTGTATATGCCACCAATTAATAGTTTACGTTGGTGAGTGTTTACTTCGATCCAAACTGATTCAATGCCGTTTAAGTTTAGATCGCTGCGTTGTTTAGATAAAAGTGAATTCCGAACGTATATAGCTACTCCGCCACCAATTCTGCCTATTCTGTCACACCGAAAAGGAGGATTAAAGTTAGGTATGCACAGATCTATATTTAATGTGTCTGGTGTAAGCCAAGTTTCGGTGAATATTAAGATATCATAAGGTTGAGCCTCTACTTCTAATATGTTGATTTTGTGCTTTATGCTTTGTATATTAAGGTGCATTATGCTCAGTCCACTATTTATGAGTTTGGAATATGAAGATGCTGAGTCGTTTAGGGAGGAGTCATTATCTGGAGCTGGTCCCGGGTTTGGATGTATATCACCTGCTAAAATGAGGAGTAGTTTAGTAAGTGATGTTAATGTTGTCCGCTGCAAGATGAATGCGAGTATAGATAGGGCAGTAACCGATATAAATATGGCTAATGTTTGACGTGTAAGTGTTTTGCTGCGTTCGTGTTTTATCTGGTTTGGTGTACACCTATGGTTTGTTAATTGTGTCAAGCGACACAGGTTTGTGGTAGATTCAAGTGCGTGTTTTATGCTAAGTACATTTACGGTTGATTGTGCTATTCCGCGAAGAAGTATGGTGGTCAATATGAGCCAGATAAGTGGTTTCGGATAAAGCCGTCTATATTGCCATCGCGCGCCTGTCGCACCACTATCGCCGCGAGCCCAGGGCAATCTCGGGGAGGTCAGCTTAGGTTTAAATGTGGTCAGTATACTTACTATCCCGAGTCCAATTGATTAGGTGTAGTAAGTGGGGTTGGGGGCGGACATTACAAACCTCGACGGGCCGAGCCAGAGCAGGGGTACCAGACAGGAGGATGCGGCGGTTAGCGTTCTTGATGAGAGGCACCACCACTTTACTGGAGACCGTCTTGATGTTGCGGATGTAGTGCGACTCATCCACTATCATCACCTGTGGATTTACAGCCCTCACTGGAGAATGCATATGGCATTTACGACCAGTTTAAACTCAGATCAGTAGCCTATTTCACCAACATTGCAAAGTATACTTTTCTAGCAAAGTATACTTTGAGGGAGTAATCATTTATTTTTCCTGAAATGCATTATTTCATAATTATAGAACTAACAACTGCATATATTTGATGATTAAAAGTATGCAGAATTATTATACGGAATTTATTACATTATCACAGCCAAAATGGCTGTGATAAATGTTATAAATTCAGGAAATAACAAGAAACGAGGCAAAGCCACGAAGGCCAGGTTTTTTCCAAGCAGAGACACTTGGATAACATAATTATACCCACTTTTTGTATACTAGATGGCCGTGGCCTGCATGTCGCGCCTTGGGGCGAGGCATGGACACTAAAAAAATAGATATAGTAGATGGAAAAACTTTAACGAAAAAAAAACTTTAACCGAACACACGGACGTACGGACGGACATATGCCAAAATGCAGACGATATCGCGCTTTCCGCAAGCAGGTGCGACAATGATGATAAACACCCATGTGAAGTATCAAGGTAATGGGTGAAGAAGTTGCAGAGATATAGTACACGAAAAAACTTTTAACAAAAAAATGCAAAGTAATTTGACCTTGACATTGGGCACAGGGGCTGCACGGTTGGGGGTTAGAATGAAAATATGGATGGTGATAAACACCCATGTGAAGTTTCAAGGTAATGGGCGAAGCAGTTGCAGAGATATAGTATAACAAAAAAGTTTTAACCAAAAAACTTTAACCAGACGTACGTTAAAAAGTTAACGTTGAAAATGGCTAAGTCAATTACGTAGAAATAATAGGTGAAGGTAAACAAAATGGTCACATGTTGGATAGTTGTATGTGGTAGACACCCCTTGGTTATGAAGCTGTGAAAGTTTGGTGGTCCTAGGTGGTACAGTACCAAAGAAATGGACTTAAACACGAAAACTTAACATTGTAAACGCGAAAACTTAACATTGAAAATGGCTAAGTCGACTGCGCGGAAAAAATGGGTCAAGTTAAAAAAAAAGTAACATGTTGGATATTGATATGTGGTGGGCACCCCTTGATTATGAAGCTGTGAAAGTTTGGTGGTCCTAGGTGGTACAGTACCAAAGAAATGGACTTAAACACGAAAACTTAACTTTGTAACCGCGAAAACTTAACATTGAAAATGGCTAAGTTGACTGCGCGGAAAAAATGGGTCAAGTTAAAAAAAAAGTAACATGTTGGATATTGATATGTGGTGGGCACCCCTTGATTATGAAGCTGTGAAAGTTTGGTGGTCCTAGGTGGTACAGTAACAAAGAAATGGACTCAAACACGAAAACTTAACATTGATTGTGGACGCCGCCCGCCGGCCCGGCTTTCGCCAATCCAATAGCCTGGATTTTTTTTCAAAAAACCTGCCTAAAAACTTAACATTGATTGTGGCCGCCGCCCGCCGCCCGCCGCCCGCCGCCCGGCTTTCGCCAATCCAATAGCCTGGATTTTTTTCTCCAAAAAACCTGGCTAAAAATTAATAAATTTATCCTAAAATTGAAAATTTCTCCCTCAAAGTATACTTTGCTAGAAAAGTATACTTTGCAATGTTGGTGAAATAGGCTACAGGATTTGCACCATCCGTATTCAGACACTTTCCTACTTCTAGTTGTAGAGATCAATATCTGATAAGCTAATCCCCTCGCTGGCAGCCTTGATGAAAAAAATAAAATAAAAAATGTTTGCCTCAGTGAACTTGACCTTGGGCGGTCGGACGTGGGTCGTATGCAAACAAAGCACCATCCCTAAACACACATTGTCAAAAGCGGTTCATAAGTTATTCAAAATGTACGTACGCACGCACATATATGGACTAATGCTATATCCCCTCTTGCCTATCGACGAGGGATAATTAGTGAGATGAACAGAAAAAACAGGCTTATTTATGACCAGTCTAGAGACTGATAACCAATGTAATGTGGTTCATGTGAACTCAATTTAAAACATCTATAATATTTCATATTATAGTTGACCAAGCTTTGTTCAAAGTCAAATTTCAATAAATATACTGTTTACATTGTATTGTCAGACAAGTTACACCATTTTATATATTCCAGTTCTGAACTCGACATAAATTGTAGAAAAATACCTTTAATTTAAAAGCTCCAACATGAATGAAGGGTGTGGAGACTGACATTCATTCGGGATCATTTGATTTATATACTCGAACATACATATATGGACATAGATGATATTTGTTGTTTTTCATTGGGTGAACACCAAACGTAGTATTTTCAAGAGTGGCGGCCACGAGTGAAAATACAACGATTGATGTTCAAGACGTGTTGCCATGCCATAAATTTTCACCGATTTTAAAAAAGTAGTTTGGCTTGTAATGATATTTTTCACAGTTCAAAACCGTATTTTTCAGTTTCAAACAGTGTAATATCGAGTGATATTTCACCAATAAATCGCGGTAATTGACCGTTAGTAATAGAATAAATCTCTGTATCATCTCTGCTATCACTGATACACAACCACCTGCATTAATCTGGCCCAGATTAATAACGTTTCTCAACATTTATTGGCAACACCAACTCGCAATCAAGCATCTATATGCAACACCAACTCGCAATCAAGCATCTATTGGCAACACCAACTCGCAATCAAGCATCTATTGGCAACACCAACTTGCAATCAAGCATCTATTGGTAACACCAACTCGCAATCAAGCATCTATTGGCAAACACCAACATGCGCAATCAAGCATCATTGGCAACACCAACTCGCAATTCAAACACCATTGGTAACACCCTCGCAATCAAGCATTAAAATTTGGCAATACCAAGGGCGCAATCAAGTAACATGCAATACCAACTCGATCAAGCATCTATTTGCAACACCAACTGCAATCAAGCAACTATGGCAACACCAACTCGCAACAAGATCTATTGGTAACACCAACTCGCAATCAAGATCATTGGCAATACCAACTCGAATCAAGCATCTATTGGTAACACCAACTCGCAATCAAGCATCTATTGGCAATACCAACTCGCAATCAAGCATCTATTGGCAATACCAACTCGCAATCAAGCATCTATTGGTAACACCAACTCGCAATCAAGCATCTATTGGCAATACCAACTCGCAATCAAGCATCTATTGGCAATACCAACTCGCAATCAAGCATCTATTGGCAATACCAACTCGCAATCAAGATCTATTTGCAACACAACTGCAATAAGCATCGATTGGCAACACCAACTCGGCAATCAAGCATCTATTGGTAACACCACTCGCAATCAAGCATCTATTGCAATACAACTCGCAATTAAGTATATTGGTAACACCAACGAATCAATCAACAATCTAATGCAATAATCAACGCATCTATTGGTAACAACCAACTCGCAATCAAGCTCTATTGGCATACCAACTCGCAATCAAGCACACAAACGCAATCTATTGGCAATACCAATCGCAATCAAGCAATCAGCAATAATGCAACACCAATCGCAATATCAAGCAATCGCAATCAAGCATATTGGCAATACCAACTCGCAATCCAAGCAATCTATGGCAATCCAATCGCAATAAGCATCTATTTTGCAACACCAACTCGCAATCAAGATCTATTGGCAACACCAACTCGCAATCAAGCATCTATTGCAATACCAACTCCGTAAGCATTTAGTGTACAACACCAAACTCGCAATCAGCATCATTGGCATACCAACTCGCAATCAAGCATCTATTGGCATAACAACTCGGCAACAAGCAATCTATGGTAACACCAATCGCAATCAAGCAATCTATTGGCAATTACCAACTCGCAATCAAGCATCTATTGGCAAATCCAAGCATCTATTGGCAATACCATCTCGCAATCAAGCATCTATTGCATCGAATGCATCATTGGCAATCAACTCGCAATCAAGCATCTGGAATGCAACATCACTCGCAATCAAGCATCTATTGGCATAACCAACTCGCAATAATCAAGCATCTATTGGCAACACCTCGCAACAACATCTATTGGCAATCCAACTCGCAATCAAGCAATCTATTGGCACCAATCGAACAACATCAACAATCAATGCATCTAATGCATACAATCCAACTCGCAATCAAGCATCTATTGGCAATACAACAATCGAATCATTCAAGCAATCAAGCATCTATTGGCAATACCAACTCGCAATCAAGCATCTATTGGCAAATCAAGCATCTATTGGCAATACCAACTCGCAATCAAGCATCTATTGGCAACACCAACTCGCAATCAAGCATCTATTGGCAACACCAACTCGCAATCAAGCTCTTATTGGCAACAACCTCGCAATCAAGCATCTATTGGCAACATCAACTCGCAATCAAGCATCTATTGGCAATACCAACTCGCAATCAAGTATCTATTGGCAATACCAACTCGCAATCAAGCATCTATTTGCAACACCAACTCGCAATCAAGCATCTATTGGCAACACCAACTCGCAATCAAGCATCTATTGGCAATACCAACTCGCAATCAAGCATCTATTGGTAACACCTCTGCAATCAAGCATCTAGGCAATACAAACTCGCAATCAAGCATCTATTGGCAATACAACTCGCAATCAAGATATTGGTAACACCAACTCGCAATCAGCATCTATTGCAACAACAACTCAGCACAAATCAAGCATCTATTGGCATACCAACTCGCAATTCAAGCATCATTGGCAACACCAAACTCGCAATCAAGCATCTATTGGCAATCACCAACTCGCAATCAAGCATCTGGCACACCACTCGCAATCAAGCATCTATTGGCAACATCAACTCGCAATCAAGCATCTATTGGCAATACCAACTCGCAATCAAGTATCTATTGGCAATACCAACTCGCAATCAAGCATCTATTTGCAACACCAACTCGCAATCAAGCATCTATTGGCAACACCAACTCGCAATCAAGCATCCATTGGCAATACCAACTCGCAATCAAGCATCTATTGGCAATACCAACTCGCAATCAAGCATCTATTTGCAACACCAACTCGCAATCAAGCATCTATTGGCCATTGCAACAAGCATATTGGCAATACCAACTCGCAATCAAGATATTGGCAATACCAACTCGCAATCAAGCATCTGCAACACCAACTAAGCATCAGCAATCAAGAATCTATTGGCAATACCAACGCAATAAGTATCTATTGCAATACCAATCGCAATCAAGCATATTTGCAACACCAACTCGCAATCAGCACTATTGGAACACCAACTCGCTAATCATTGCAATCTAATTGCAATACAATCCAACTCGCAATCAAGCATCTATTGCAACACCAACTCGCAATCAAGCTCATTGGCAATCAACTCGAATCAAGCATATTGGCAATACCAACTGCAATCAAGTATCTATTGGCAACCAACTCGCAATCAAGCATCTATTGGCAACACCAACTCGCAATCAAGCATCTATTGGCAACAACCTCGAATCAAGGCATCATTGGAATACCAACTCGCATCAAGCATCTATTGGCAACACCAACTCGCAATCAAGCATCTATTGGCAACACCAACTCGCAATCAAGCATCTATTGGCAACACCAACTCGCAATCAAGCATCTATTGGTAACACCAAATCGCAATCAAGCATCTATTGGCAACACCAACTAGCAATCAAGCATCTATTGGCAATACCAACTCGCAATCAAGCATCTATTGGCAATACCAACTCGCAATCAAGCATATATTGGCAACACCAACTCGCAATCAAGCATCTATTGGCAATACCAACTCGCAATCAAGCACCTATTGGTAACACCAACTCGCAATCAAGCATCTATTGGCAATACCAACTCGCAATCATGCAACTTGATTGACTGAGTCTGAGCTGTATCACAGCTCAGGCTCAGTCAATCAAGCTGCTTGATATTCCAGCACAATATTCAATATTTTGAAATAAAGAAATTAACAAATATTGGCAAGTTTAGCCCAGGCGGTTATAACAAATCAAGGTTAGAGGTTACAAACATAAAACCCCTCGCTGATGATACAGAAATTAACAAGTAGTCGCAAAATTAGCACAGGCGGTAATGTGGCGGGTTATAACAAAACAAGGTTATATGTTACAAACCTGAAAGCCCTGGCTGATGAGAGCTTCCCGCACAATGTTACTGGTCGACTTGCTCAACAAACCAAACGTTGTGATGGTAACCAGGGCCGTGCTGATGCCGCTGTAAGAGAAAACTCTTGTTACTGGTACATGTTCAGATGGTTCAGACGAGTGATAACAAAAAAATGTACAGTCGAACCTCCCCGAACGGCCACCTCTCTACAATAACACCCGCTCTGTAACTGCCGCTATTTTACATATATCCCAAATGGATGATTTCCACTATATCTAACCCTTAGACTGCTTAGCATGAAAATTGTCGTCTGATGTTGCTTTAGCATTCTTTCTCAATAAAAACATGTTTTGACAGCACTTTAGAATCATTTCCACTGGAAATGATTCTAAAATGCTGTCAAAGCATGTATTTGATGAGAATTATCGAAGACGCTAAATAAACATCAGAAGACATAATTTAATTCAGCATTAACCTCCCTACAACAGCCACCTCTCTACAACAGCCAGTTGTGTGTCTTCCCATGGGTGGCTGTTGTAGAGAGGTTGCATTGTATACATTTAAAAAAAGTACTATACATTCAGCACTGAATTACAGTAAATATTTCAGCATTAAAAGATGTGCGTGTCCTGATCCGGGGCCAGGCACCCTCACTACACTTGCTCACTGAGCACCAGATGTGAAACCTACTAAGATTCAGTTAAATCATGACTCCTTAATCGGGGAGATAATCCATGACCCGGGGGTCGAATCAAAAATCAAATTATCTTTGCACATCTACTTATCATAAGGCAGCTACATGTACATACCAAGTTTCAGGTATGTAGCTAGTAAGGTTTAAAAGTGTTACGAGTTATAAGGTTGGTGATGGACATACAAGGGTAACACTAAATGCCCCCTCCACTATTGCGGTGGGGCATTCATCAGAATAGGGTTAATGAAATATTCATCATTAAGGGCTCGCTATATAGCATATGAACTTTTGATTCTAATGTAGTGGAATCATACATGTGACTACATAGGCGGCGGAAGCCGAACATTATAGGGGGGCCCAATGTTGAGGGCCTGAAGGGCCTGATAGCGCTGGGGGAGGGGGAGTCCGGGGGCATGCCCTCCCCCCCCCGGAAATTTTTGAAATCCAAGTGATGTGAAACGCCATTTCCTGCATTCTCAGCAAATTTCCCAGTACTCATGATTACACAAATATATTAGAATAAAAAATCCAAAATTTACAGAATTATTGTGTGGGGGGGGGGGGGGGGGGGGGTTCTAAGCCCCCCCCCCCCCCAACCCCCCCCCCCCAACCCCCCCCCCCCAATAAAATTATTGGGGGAGGGGCCCCCCCACCCCGGACTAAATATCTATAGAAAGTATATCTGACCCTGTTCTTCTTAGAGTATATTATACAGAGCATTGAGTTGCCATCTCCACCATTTTAGTTTGTACATGTTATCGGACAGTTTCACCACTTGGAGTGTTTGACACGTACAGCCAATAATATGGCAGCAAATCTAATAAAATTTGGTGCAATACGTCCCAGATATACAGGTCTTGAAACTAATGCTCACCCACTCGCTCGTGGCTAGAAGATTTTACTAAGGGCTGGTTATTTTTACGTCTGACCAGCCCGCGTGGCAAGTAAAAAAAAATCCAGCTGATATGCCTTTAGAGCATGTCGTGAAAGTCATCGTAATATATTTGTTTACAAATATTTGTCAGTGAAAATGGTTGTAAGCTGCTTCGCTATTGGTGAGTTGCAATCCTAAAGTCAAATATAATTGGTCCTCATGCCAATAGCCAATCAAATATCGCGTTTTATAAACTGCACGCATCCTTTCGACGCCACTCAATATAATGACGTGTAGCAGTTTTCCCATGCTAGCGACATTGGATTTTCATTGGATATTCAAACATGTATAATTAATTTATTCACAAATGTTACAACATTTTCCTAATAAGGAAATCAAGTAATTTTGATTCTAGGGATAGAACCAACGCTTGATTTCGCGGGAACGAAAACCAAAAGTACGTCTAAACAATCATGCCTTCCAACTTTCTTGAAAGCAATGATGATGCGAGCGATTTTTAAGATTTTAATCCTTCAGAAGAGGGTTCAGATATTCATGTTAGTGAAATATCATCCGCAAGTGACGAATCGTCCGACAATGACATCTCCGGCGATGAAAACATTGACGATTATGATGATGGATGAACACATTTTCCGACATTGTGGTGCCTATTTATTTTTTTGAAAACTTCCAAGATATATAGTTTTGCATAGTTAGCGTCAAATATATTCAATTCAGAATGTGTTTCAACAAAAAATTGACATTGATTTACGATCAAAAGTGAGTTTTAAGCTGAATGAAAAATGGTCTTATCGATTGACACCCGAGAAGGTCGCCCCCACACAGTTTCGGACCTTGTAATGAATGTGTGAGAAATGATAAATTTCACTGTTTTTACATCATTTTAAATATATTAATTGGTAATATAAATTAATTATAATAGGTGATAGTGTCTGTTGATCAACATTTTAATGAATTTATATTATATAGTGTATTAATTCCATTTGCTGAATGTCACAGAAACTTATGTGAATAAAAATAAATTAGTGCTTACTGTAAAGATATTAAAATAAAAATTATGACATAATTGTTATTTATATTTGCAGATAGAAGACTTCACAGAAAACTTCCAATCTTCCAGACGGATTTGATGTAACAACAGCAACCAACACCACTGGATTATTTTTGGCTTTTGTACAAGCCAGAGATGTTCACTGCCATGGCGAGACATATAAACAACTATGCTAGGAGTTCTTTTCATCTACAGCAAGCAATGTAAATCGGTCCATAGACATTATTAACCCTTAGACTGCTACTCACAACAATATATCTTGCCTTATTTATCAATAAAAAAATGTTTTGACAGCACTTCAGAATCATTTCCAATGGAAATGATTCTGAAGTGCTGTCAAAGCATGTTGTAAATTATTCTAAAGTGCTGTCAAAGCATGTTTTTGATGATAAAAATGGAAAATAGAAAATAACAGCAGACGACAAAAAAAAATAAGATAGCGGTCTAAGGGTTAATACTACAATTAGGTCAACGACTATCTACAGAAGATAACGCCAATGGTTTGAGATGCATGCCTGGGATCTTAACTGCTTTCTTATTCAATAATTAATCAAACTTGCCTATGTATACACTGTATGTATTCCTGCCACATTACTATTTACTGATGTCTGACGTAACGAGAAGAATTCACATAAGCTCACATTGAACTTGTTTTCTAATCCTTATTCACAAGTTCTGCCCATGCATGTTGACATCTACGTGGATTTAATCTGAAATAAATATTGTTTGAACTAATACTACAATTAAATATGTATTATTTGCACAACTCTGATTGGTAGTTATGGTTCATCATTGAAGTAAAACTTTTTACCAGATTGACAGTGATCCTGCTATGTTTTTCAGACGAAAACAGCGCGACATAAGGGCTGGTAGAAACTTATAAGGGCTGGTAAATTTCAAATCTTACTAGCCCGGCTGGCTA
Organism: Conchocele bisecta; assembly: GCA_029237695.1. NCBI lineage: Eukaryota > Metazoa > Mollusca > Bivalvia > Lucinida > Thyasiridae > Conchocele > Conchocele bisecta. The sequence goes on from CM055269.1 coordinate 56,913,624, forward strand.
GTACATATTTTTGCTTAGTTTCAAGCCCATGATATATAAGACGACAACGTCCTATAAATATTATTTCAGCATACTACACAAAACGCTAGATATCTGAGCTTTCTACCATCACTCACAAAATATACAATGGACACTTTTTGAATGTGTAAAATGTCAAACTGATGCGCTGTCTATTATTAGAAGTACATCTGACACAGGTAAAAGTCATATTTACTCGCATAGCAAGTATGTAGATAGTACCGACAATAAACTCCGATAACTGCTTACAAGTCACTGGAATCAATACAGTATGTATGGTAATACAGGTATATATCTACAGCACTGTGTATTGTTCTTACTGTTACACAGTCTTTACTGAATTCTCAAACATTTCAACAAAGGGTCAACAAACCCTTCATATATCAAACTTTGTATATAAATTTGATGATAACAATGCATAGCACGCTGTTGTATCCCCATCATATTGCACCAAATTTTATTCATGTGTTTGTCATTATTAGTGGTATGTGTCAAACGCAATAAGAGGTAAAACTGGCCGATGGTTTGTACACACTAAGACCACACCATGCACCGTGTGAGATATAGTAAGAAGAAAATGTTCACATGTATGTTATGCATATATCCCTCACATCTACAAAGCAATTATGCATGAATCATTGGATGATCAGGCACCCCACGGGTCCTTAAGATACATACACCCCTCATCCTCCAAACAAACATGTGTCATCATGTGTACGATTGTTTGTGGCTGTCACTAAAGCAATGGGACTTATGGCATTTGTGGCCAGTCCAGCTCTCAATCTGCTATCACGATCCTACAATGTGATGAATATCTATACTGTTGATAGGGACATGATGGGTGTTTCATTGACTAACTATCGGACAGTGCAGACCCTGATCAGACTGTGCGGATGCACAGGCTGATCTGGGTCTACACTGGTCGCGAATGCTGTAAGAGAGTTTCTCCAGTAACAGCCACATTTCAGTCCACGTTTGTCTGGTCAGGTTGAATCAACCTGAAAAACAATCAGTTGGCCAACATTGTAATTAATCAGTCACTGTGAATACCCAGGAATAAAATAAATTCCACACACAATGCACGTTTATTTACTGAAGTTACTCAACAGGCCGCTCCCAAGAAATAACTTCTGTATATGTAGCTGTGCCTGGAGAATTGGGGCTTACGGGTTTTGTGACCAGTGTAGATCCAGGTCAGCATCCGCAGTCTGATCAGGAACTGCACTGTTCGTCTTTTCATAAATCAAACACCTGCCATGCTTCTAACAAGCAATTATGATCCGACATGTTCTAAGAATACACAAATTAATTGATGCATTGGAATGTTATGTCTGTTCAATATTTAAGAAACCATTATCAGTTAGCACCTAAATTAAACAGATTGTTCACAAAGTAGACTAGAGCATACCATATTTATTCTGATAGTAGGCCCCTATCTTATAGTAGACCCCCTCCCATGTTTGCATTCTCAATATGTTATTTTCACATACAAATGCCATTTAAAACATTGATTTTATCAAGTTTATCAGGCTCGGCTTGGAAACGGTAGGAATTCCTCGGCAAGCCTCGAAATTCCTTCGTAGCCTTGCCTGATAAACTTGATATCAAAATACACTAGCCTGGTATTCTCTATAAATACGGTACCTGGCATCGTTGCCCGATTGTATGAGGTTTATCTCGCCGGGGTTGACGTCGGGCAGCCATTTCTCAAACTCCTCGATCCACGCGTACCTCAGTGACGAGGGCACAACGATCAGCAGCGGCCACTCACTGCGGTAGTAGTACGCGATCGAGATGGCCTGCAGAGTCTTCCCCAGGCCCATCTGGGAACCAATGGGACCATTAACCCTTACATTGCTCAATTAAATTTTGTCGTCTGCTGTTTCTTTTTTATTTTCAATTTTTCTGATGAAATACATGACGTCAGTTTTTTTTCACGAGATATCACACACCTTAGGTACAAACTCACATGCCTAGTTTCAAATACATCATACTTTAAAAGTTCAGCTAGGTGTCTTCACAGCTTGTTACTGACTTGCTAATTACTGAATTTGATCAAGCAGCACTAAATGCCAGGGGATTCTGCAGCTTTATTAACTCTTTGCATGCTGGGAAATTTGTGGGCTATAAATAGTTCAAAAATAGCAGATGACAATTCATTATATTTTATTTCTCCTTATAAATGTCATGAATATGTCTTGGAATTTCATTAGAATTGTGTCCTCTGGACACAATTCTAATGAAATTCCAAAATAAAACATATACTCCTAATTCGTTTGGCGGATATTTTCGCCGCTAGCATGCAAAGAGTTAAAAGTTTGAGGTCAATACACTTAACCGCTGACCACAGGGGACCACTACATACATGACAATTATACAGTTATTAGTATTATTCGTTTATTCAACCAGGTCACATAGTCATGACAACATGAGGTAAATACAATACAACATCATAGAACCCCTCTAAACCAGACACAAATAAAAGTTAGTTCTACTTAATGTAATCAGGTTCATTGCCATTTATCTCTGCTGAGTATGTGTGTTCGTGATTGCAAAGCACTCACATGTGTCTTGGAGTAGTTGTCTGTCTGTTTTACAGTGGAACCTCTCTAAACCGGACAACCTGGGCACTTCCCAGGGTGTCCGGTTTAGAGAGGTTCCACTGTACATGGCAATACATCAGGAGGTCCTGTACAACTCCATGACAGAGCTCCAGATAAGAGGTATTGTAAGGAAATGATCCTTACTTTAGCTGTCAAATGGAGCGTTCCATTTCCCAGCTGTCATAAAAACCTTAACTACTTTATTTAATGAATGATTTGCCAGATCAGATGAATATTGTAAGGTGGTGTGCTACGTAACTGATATATAAGCCATACTATTCACATTCTGCTGTGTGAATCACAGCAGAATGCTGTGGAATGGCCATTGTCGACTGTCGACATTGATTTGACACTTCGCTGGAGGTCACGTGACCACCTTTATTAGGCCAGTTTGGGCTGGATATTCATTACCATGGTGTCATACCAATATATTTTGGTAGCTCAACACAGAATGGCTGTCGTTGAAAACATCTGAAAAGCCACTGAAACCCCCTCACCCCACTTGTAAAAGTATTAAATTTTAGCATACCGGATCGATTCTGAATCATTTTGAAAATGCAAATTGTGACAAAATCCACTAAAATCAGCTGATCAGCTGAAGATTCTCATGCCTGTAGTGTAATGACTTTGGGGCACAGGGGCCGCATGAGTGGGACACAGAATGAATATATGAATGATACTCAATAAGCATACAAAGTTTCAAGCAAATTTGACATACGGTTACAGAAATAGTAGGTATGTGAAAACTTTAACGCAAATTTTGACAGAAAATTTAACACAAACTTCTAAGTCATCTGACCTTGATCTTGGGGCACAGGGACTGCATGAGTGGGACACGGAATAGCATTGTGAAAATACTCATTCACTTAAAAAATGGAGAATGGAGATTTTAGACTTACAAAAACTTTCAAAAAAATAAACAGACAGACGGACAGACGTACGACCAGTAGCGAGGGTAATTGTATTAATGTGGAAGGATGTATCGTTACTAAGTAATGTATGTGTGCAATATGAAAATATTAGCTGAAGGCAGACAGAAATTATAGGTAATTTGAGAAACTGTTACAAAAACTTTCAAAAAATAGAGACAGACATACGGACGGACGGATGTTTTGTGTTAGGCCACGCCCCTAACCTCTTAAATCCCCGGACGTTGGCCCGGACAGACGATCAGTAGCAAGGGTAATTGTATTAATGTGGAAGTATGTATCGTTACTAAGTAAAGCATGTGTGCAATATGGAGATATTAGCTGAAGGAAAAAAGAAATTCCAAAAATAAACGGACGGACAGACAGGGCGAAACCTATAGGGAAAGCCGCTAATAATATAATACATTAAGTTTGCAATCAGGGAGAACGTGGAGTCTGATACCAGACAGGTGGAATGGGGAGATGGTGGGGAATCAGGGTTCCAGATAATGTGCGTATTGGTGTATTTGACACACTTATTTTAGCTGAATACACATTAATTTTCAAAAGTCTGAGTACAAAATGCTCACAGCAATTTGAAATTACTTATTTATTTTCAATTTGAAGAGTGAAACTGATCTAATAACGTTGAAAATTCACTTAGTTGAGCTTCAAAAAAACCAAACAACAGCTCAAATAAGGGAAAGTTTAACTGTCGTTCATGATTTGATCATTTAAATAAGTAACCCATTTGTAAAAGTAAAATACGCATCACATTTGAAATCAGGGGGTATAATACTTTATAGACACAAAGCTTATCTGGAGCTCTGGGAATGAATGGTAACAACTCACCTCATCAGCAATCAAACATCTGAAATGGAGGATAACAAATGAAGTTCAAAGTTGGCAAACATTTCAGAATATTCTAAAACAAGTTCAATAGAGGATCTTATATGACTGATGAGTTAACCCTTTCAACACCACAGACCTGTATAGTGGTATTGGCAAACAGTGTAGATCCAGATGAGCCGGCTCGTGATGAGCCGTCTCATCAGGACTGCACTTTTTGCAAGTAATTTTCATATTTTTGAGAACAAAAACACCCTTTTCATAAATGGACCAGTCTGAAAATCTTTTTGTGACAATTGGATTGGTTGCAAAATTAACATATCAAAATTCACTCCCCGTTACTTAGGGGTGAAAGGGTTAAGAACCTGTTCTACCCATGATCATCATTTGATTCAAATATAATTGTTTTGTAAATGTGATTGGATAATTATAACAGTATATTTGAACTTTCTCTTGTTAGTTGATTCTATTTTATTTAATTGTGTTCAACGGCTTGTCAACAGCTAAGGTCATTGTAGGCCGGTACTATATTCTAATATACTGCGCATGGAGTCGCATTTCATCCTGACAAAATAAATACATGTACTAGTCACAATACACAAAGATCTTGTATAGATACAGGATACAAAATAAATGGTTTATAATTCTTTGAGTAAGTTATTAACTCTTTGCATGCTAGCGGTGAAGATACCCACCAAACAAATCAGGAGTATATTTTTTATTTCTCTCTGTAAATATGTCTTGGAATTTCATTAGAATTGAGTCCTCAGGAAATTCTAATGAAATTCCAAGACATATCCATCATATTGACAAGGAGAAATAAAAGAAAATATGATGATATTTTGTCCGCTATTTTTTAACTATTTATAGCCGCGATGACGGAGTGTTTGATCCGGGCGAGCACGTCGGCACGACCCCAGTAAACTTCGCCGTCACGAAAACTCTCGGGGTGCACCTGGATCGGGTGAACACATCGTACAACACGGTAGACGGCACTCCCAGCACATTACTGAAAACCGTGCCCACCAGCGACTGTTTCTTTGGTGAGACCCTGACCTTAGACTTCCCACACCCCGAGATGAAAGTTTTGGAATCGGGACACATCCACGAGTTGAAGATTTCTATTCTTGATGATAAAGGGCGAGAGTTGAAGAACGATTACCCGATTTCGGTCGTCCTAGAAATTTCAAATTAATTAATTTTAAGAAAATTATTTAGAATTAAACGCATGTTCGTAATTTATATATATATATATATATATATATATATATTATCAACATTATTGAAATGAGTATATACAGACCAGGTAGTTCTTCCAATTTCAATCGGGATTGGGTGACAAATTCAAAGAATTTGGAACCGGCAGAAGGGGGATTCATCCCGACAGAGGGCGACTTTTTAACTACCCAAAAAACAAAGGCCTTGATCAATAGAACTATATCGGTGGCCACGGACGAGATTCACAAGAGTCTACTATCACAACTTAGAGAATATGCCCTGGCTGTGAATACACAAAGTCGTGAAGAAACGCATACGGAACTAAACGAACTAGATGAAAAAATAACCAAATTTCGAAAAGAGGCCCGGTTGGGGATTGATAAAGTCCGAGAAGACCACCAGGCGGACCTTACGGAGGCTTATGATGCGTTGCGCTTAGAGGACTCTCTCATCAGAGAAGCGGCACTTACTGAACTAGACAAAAAAATAACCAAATTTCGAAAAGAGACCCGGTCGGGTATTGATAAAGTCCGAGAAGACCACCAGGTGAACCTTGCCGAGGCCATTGCGGAGGCTTATGATGCGTTGCGCTTAGAGGACTCTCTCAGCAAAGAAGCGACACTTACTGAACTAGACGGGAAAATAGCCAAATTTCTGAAAGAGACCCGGTTGGGGGTTGAGGGGGTCCGAGAAGACCACAAGGAGGCCATTGCGGAGGCTTATGGGGCGTTACGCTCAGAGGACTCTCTCAACAGAGAAGCGGCACTTACTGACCTATACGAAAAAATAACCGAATTTCGAAAGGAGGCTCGGTTGGGGGTTGAGGGGGTCCGAACGGGTATTGATAAAGTCCGAGAAGACCACAAGGCGGCCCTTGCGGAGGTTTATGGGGTGTTGCGCTCAGAGGACTCTCTCATCAGGGAGGCTGCGGTTGCCGAACTAGACGGAAAAATAACTGAATTTCGGAAAGAGACCCGGTTGGGGGTTGAGGGGGTCCGAACGGGTATTGAGAAAGCCCGAGAAGACCACCAGGCGGCCCTTGCGAAGGCTTATGAGGTGTTGCGCTCAGAGGACTCTCTCATCAGAGAAGCGGCGGTTGCCGAACTAGACGGGAAAATAACCGAATTTCAAAAAGATGCTCGGTTGGGTGTTGAAAAAGCCCTAGAAGGCCACCAGGCGACCATTACGGAGGCTTATGATGCGTTGCGCTTAGAGGACTCTCTCAGCAGAGAAGCGGCACTTACCGAACTAGACGGAAAAGTAACCGAAGTTTCCGATAAACTGAAAAACGTGTGATAACAGTTTGGGCTGAGAAGCGGGGCTCATTGGTTGAGGGGCTCCCTGAACATTCGTTCGGTGCCAAAGCGAGTAATAAATATGGGGGATACACCATGACAGCTCCAGGTACACTTCTCCGAATGGCGGTCTGCTCGGTTAATGGTAATGGTACACCTGTGGGCGCGGTCACGATAAGTCTTGGAGTAGATGGGGAAGAACGGGGGGTTGGAGTCAATAAACTCGCTGGAGATAGTTCGTCGGTGGTTTTGTTCGCCGGTGATGATCTAATTAGACTTTCCGAAGGTAGTGTTATTAACTTTGTTACGAAAATCGCTGACCCAGCGAGTTCTTCCACTATTGTCTCATTGTTAATTGAACTTAATTTGTAAATACTAATATATTGAAAATCATGAACGAATCACCGCTTCCAATTGTCAATACCACTCCATCAACACTGTGTCCAATTAACGAAAGAAGTTCAGATTTTAGGTTAAATAATATCGTCGCTATGCAGGATATTTTAGTTAAAGAATATAGAAATAGAAAAAGACACGCTAAAAAATATAAGCGCGCGGCGAATATAGCTGAAGCATCTAGTACGGATCTGGCAAGTTTATCTGTAATGAGTGGTGCGGGGACTGCTGCAACACTATCTACAATTGTAACGGTTCCACTTGCAGGGGTTTTGAGTGGAATTACCGTTTTATCTGGAATACTTTGTATGGTAATTAGGGCGTCGGGTGGAAAACTCGAGAAAAAATGTAGAAAACATGATAGAATATCCGTTCTCGCCAGGTCTAAGAAAAATAGCATCGACGTTATAGTGTCCAAAGCGTTGGCCGATAAGAAAATATCAAATTTAGAGTTTGAATCTGTAGTGGAAGAAATGGGGAGATATGAAAAATTAAAAAATGATATTAGAATCAAAGCACACGCCACCATGCCCAAGCTTGAGTGTACTGATTGGGATAAATTTAGGGTAAAACTTGGAGATAAAGTCGGAGGAAATTAATATTTTTATTAAATAATTAATTTTATAATTTTCTTTAAATTAATTATAAAATTAATTATATTGGTGCAGTAAACAATTTATTAATTAATTTTAGGAAAATATTAACAATTTAAAAAGAAAAAAAGTTTTAGGTCCCACCGAGGCTCGAACCCGCGCCAACAAAACCCTTCTGGGTCCACCTCGCTAAGCCACTCTCATTCATTCATTCATTATGTTTCTGTTTGGCTTAGCGAGGTGTATGTAGCTACCCGTATTGCACACCCCCATCTCTCGGCTGATCTAGGAACCAGTGTCGAAAGTCTAGGCAACCTTGGAAGTGTCAGCACGGGTGCACTGAGCGCTCATTTTTTATCAAGGGGCGTCCCCCAAGACAAATTATTGTTGTTAATTTTACATATATTAAGCTAAAACCGTGTTGTGCAATGCCCAAATATTTACTCTTTTTTTTTTTTTATATAACAAGTTCGTTTTTTATTTAATAATATAGATTATAACGTTCTAAATTATTAAAAGTAAAATTAGAAAAATAAAAACATGCCAACCAATCAGAATGTAAGAAATACTTCCGGAATATCGATAGCGGTTTTTCGCTGTAATACACACCCTAGTGTGTGTAGTATATATTACAGTGTGTTTAGTTTCCATCCCGGAAGACGTAATCGTGTAAACCTCTATAAAATGGACACTTAATATACGTGTAAGGTGGGACACCTAATTTACATTTTCATAACGCGTGTAATTGGAACATTGTCGTCTGCTTGGTGTTGTGATTACAACATAAATTAATTAGTTCTGTTCAATAATATACATATCTTTATAAGTGATATCGTAGAAATGTACATTCGTAAACGAATCGTTGGGTTTTAACAATTTTATATAATACACCTTAGTTTCATATCCGATACGCATTATCCGTCTTAATGTTTGTATTTGCCTCTTGTATAGTTGACATAATTGCCGGTATAATATTGTAAATGCAACGTTTTTATCGGAGCGTAATAAATTACGCTGCTATTTCATGTATTCGATATCGCCTAGTGTTCTCATTTTATAGAATTTATATATAGGACTATAACCCCCGTATTCTTCGTAAACTTCTTCAACACAGGCATTAAAAACTTTCAATTCCAATTGTATTGTATTATCCATTTTCTCTAATAATATTTTATAACCTATGAAATGTATCTGTTCAATTGGACGTGAAAAAAACATGATGTATTTATGACACCAATATATTTTTTCAAAAGTCAATTACCAATATAATTGGGACTCATTTTGACTCCCTCTTTTCAAAATTATTTTCTCCAAAAATTCATAAATTTGCTGTCGGGAGACAATTTCCTCGTTAACCAATATTTAGATTTTTCGGGGGTGGTGGGGGTATTATAAAGGGTTATAAATTATATCACGGTAAGTGGTATCATTTTGACTCCCTTACTACTACTGAACATTCTCTTGTTAGTTGATATGACATTCTATTTTATTTAATTGTGTTTAACGGCTTGTCAACAGCTAAGGTCATTGTAGGCCGGTACTATATTCTAATATACTGCGCATGGAGTCACATTTCAGCCTGACAAAATAAATACATGTAGTCACTATACACAAAGATCTTGTATAGATACAGGATACAAAATAAATGGTTTATAATTCTTTGAGTAAGTTATTAACTCTTTGCATGCTAGCGGTGAAGATATCCGCCAAACAAATTAGGAGTATATTTTTTATTTCTCTCTGTAAATATGTCTTGGAATTTCATTAGAATTGAGTCCTCAAGACATATCCGTCATATTGACAAGAAGAAATAAAAGAAAAAATTGTGTCCGCTATTTTTTAACTATTTATAGCCGCAAGTTTCCCAGCATGCAGAGTTAAGCTTTACAATAAAACATGGGTGACTAAAAACATGTTATCATTTTTAGTGTGCCGTATACAGGGCGAAAGTAAATAGCCGCAAGTTTCCCAGCATGCAGAGTTAAGCTTTACAATAAAACATGGGTGACTAAAAACATGTTATCATTTTTAGTGTGCCGTATACAGGGCGAAAGTAAATAGCCGCAAGTTTCCCAGCATGCAGAGTTAAGCTTTACAATAAAACATGGGTGACTAAAAACATGTTATCATTTTTAGTGTGCCGTATACAGGGCGAAAGTAAATAGCCGCAAGTTTCCCAGCATGCAGAGTTAAGCTTTACAATAAAACATGGGTGACTAAAAAAACATGTTATCATTTTTAGTGTGCCGTATACAGGGCGAAAGTAAATAGCCGCAAGTTTCCCAGCATGCAGAGTTAAGCTTTACAATAAAACATGGGTGACTAAAAACATGTTATCATTTTTAGTGTGCCGTATACAGGGCGAAAGTAAATAGCCGCAAGTTTCCCAGCATGCAGAGTTAAGCTTTAAAATAAAACATGGGTGACTAAAAACATGTTATCATTTTTAGTGTGCCGTACACAGGGCGAAAGTAAATAGCCGCAAGTTTCCCAGCATGCAGAGATTAAGCTTTACAATAAAACATAAAAGGGTGATAACAAAAAATCATGTTATCATTTTTAGTGTGCCGTATACAGGGCGAAAGTAAATATCCGCAAGTTTCCCACATGCAGAGTTAAGCTTACACTAAAACATGGGTGACTAAAAACATGTTATCTTTTATTTGTAGTGTCCGTATACAGGGCGAAAGTAAATAGCCGCAAGTTTCCCCCCCAGCATGCAGAGTTAAGCTTTACAATAAAACATGGGTGACTACAAACAATGTTATCAATTTTTAGTGTGCCGTAATACAGGGCGAAAGTAATAGCCGCAAGTTTTCCCAGCAATGCAGAGTTAAGCTTTACAATAAAACATGGGTGACTAAAAACATGTTATCATTTTTAGTGTGCCGTATACAGGGCGAAAGTAAATAGCCGCAAGTTTCCCAGCATGCAGAAGTTAAGCTTTATAAAACACATGGGTGACTAAAAACATGTTATCATTTTTAGTGTGCCGTATACAGGACGAAAGTAAAATAGCCGCAAGTTTCCCCAGCATGCAGAGTTAAGCTTTAACAATAAAATAAAACATGGGTGACTAAAAAACATGTTATCATTTTTAGTGTGCCGTATACGAGGGCTGAAAGTAAAAACTAGACTAGTTCAAGTTTTCCCAGCATGCCGCGACATAAGCTAAGCTTTACAATAAAACATGGGTGACTAAAAACATGTTATCATTTTTTAGTGTGCCGTATACAGGGCGAAAGTAAATAGCCGCAAGTTTCCCAGCATGCAAGAGTTAAGCATTACTAATAAAACATGGGTGACTAAAAACATGTTATCATTTTTAGTGTGCCGTATACAGGGCGAAAGTAAATAGCCGCAAGTTTCCCAGCATGCAGAGTTAAGCTTTACAATAAAACATGGGTGACTAAAAACATGTTATCATTTTTAGTGTGCCGTATACAGGGCGAAAGTAAATAGCCGCAAGTTTCCCAGCATGCAGAGTTAAGCTTTACAATTAAAACATGGGTGACTAAACAGTAAATCATTTTAGTGTGCCGTAATACAATGCCCGCAAGTTCCACAGGGCAGAGTAAGCTAGCCAGCATGTTTCACATGCATTAGCTTTACAATAAAACATGGGTGAGACAATCAATAGTGTCCGTATACAGGGTAAATACCGCAATCCACATCATTAAGCTTTACAATAAAACATGGGTGACTAAAAACATGTTATCATTTTTACTGTACCATATACATGTTCGTGTATCACCCAAATACATCACTTCGTTATGAAAGCATGTACTCCCAAACCCTGAAAGTGCTTGATCACTTTCTCTCCGAGACACAGGACATTTGTGGCTATGACTAGAGAAATAGGGCTTATGTGACTTGTGACCCGTGTAGCTCCTGGTCAGATAGCAGACTCCTGTAGCCTGATAATGATCTACATTGCATGACAGGTGATTCTGATGTGTGTATGCACAAGAGTTTCTGGATCTACACTGGTCACAAAGCATGAAAGCTTCATTTCTCCAGTCAAAGTCACATTTCATCACATCGCAAAAAGTCATCTAAGTGTATCACATCACAAGATATAAGGAAGGTAAAAACTTTAACGCAGATTTTATAATAACACAAACTTCTAAGTCATTTGACCTTGACCCAGACATGAGAATGGCTGTCACTGAAAACATCTGAAAAGCCACTGAAACCCCCTCACCCCACTTGTAAAAGTATTAAATTTTAGCATACCAGATCGATTCTGAATCATTTTGAAAATGCAAATTATGACAAAATCCACTAAAATCAGCTGATCAGCTGAAGATTCTCATGCCTGTAGTGTAATGACCTTGGGGTACAGGGGCCGCATGAGTGGGACACAGAGTGAATATATGGATGATACTCAATAAGCATACAAAGTTTCAAGCAAATCTGACATACGGTTACAGAAATAGTAGGTATGTGAAAACTTTTAACGCAAATTTTGACAGAAACTTTAACACAAACTTCTAAGTCATCTGACCTTGATCTTGGGGCACAGGGACTGCATGAGTGGGACACGGAATGAATATATGGATGATGACCAATAAGCATACAAAGTTTCAAGCAAATCCAACTTGCGGTTACAGAGATAGTAGGTATCTGAAAACTTTAAACGCAAATTTTGACCAACAAATTTAATGCAAACTTCCAAGTCATTTTACCTTGACCTTGTGCACAGGGGCCGCATGAGTGGGACACAGCATGAATATATGGATGATGACCAATACGCATATGAAGTTTCAAGTCAATGTGACTTAGTACTGCAGAGATATAAGGTATTTTAAAAACTTTAAAATCTGATTTCGGACAGACGCACATTCCAACGATATTCTGGAAGTCGGCGTGACGTATCACTAGTCACGTGACCCGATATGTTTGGGGGTAAGTCGATACATTTTGCTCTAAAATACATAATTTTTATGCCACAATATTTCACATTTAGAACTACGAAAATACTAAATGGTGATAAGAATATTTTTTAATGACCATTTAACATTATAAATCTGCATTTAACTTTGATTTAGCGATTGCAATGTAGTTGTTTGAAGCGTTCAAAAATGATTACATTATATAGGAAACGGGTCAGATTTCCCCCTGCGCTCCTCGACAGGGGAGATAATTATAGCCTGCAGGTGCGCGAAATGGACGAAGTCCGACTTCCAGAATGGAGGAAGGGGCCATTTCCATTGTTCTAGAACAATAGAAATCAATAGCCACTTGTTATGATGAATAGAATAAGGGACCAAACGGAATAAATCAAAGGATTCTTCCCACACTTGTGGCTTGAAAAATAGTGACATATTGAAAGGACATATCGTCGGTCACTGGTTGTTGGCGGTAACAGGTGAGGTACTATTGAATACTTTCGCTCTTTACAACTGTGATTCAATGTATGGAAAACTAGAAACACACCTTCCATTCTTATTAATGGCAAATTCAACACCTTCTTTCTGAAAGTGCATTAACTTGTCTACCAGTTTTGAAGGTAATCTTGACAAAAAGTCATTTGTCTCTTTACACTTCATGTTGAAAACTCCCGCATTTTTTTCTTAGAGAGCTGCCAAGGGAACAAACTCAACTCTAAAAAGTTTGTAGTTGGACTATTTCTACTTCGGCGACCAACTAATTTTATTCACCATTTACACGGCAGAGCGAAGTTGGTACCGTGTATTTATGTACTAACTAGTCTTTTATTTCTCCCTGCGAGGGAACTGTTAGCTTGTTAAAACTATTATGTTAAAGACCATTCCAGATATTCACCAATCCATTGTCAAACACACTCATTCTGATGACTGTGTTAGTCGTAACAATATGTATTTTATTTTAATAATATAAGTGGTATACAGACATGTAATTTATACAGTTTGAAACAGGATTAGAAAACAAGCGTGTGTAAATACTTCAACTGGACATTGTCAAGTAAACTGGCAAAGGTAGGAACATAATAGGTGAAACAAGGTATGATTGTTTACATTTTGACCAACACAAACCAGGGGCGGATCCAGCATTTGTGAAACGGGGGGGGGGTGGGGGTGGGGGTTGTCTAGTTGCGAAGGTAACTCTTGCAATTTTAATATACTCTCGTATAGTCCGTAGCTAGCTAGCTACGGACTGCACAGGAGTAATTGCAAGAGATACCGTTCGCAACTAGGGGGTTGTCCTATTTTCGAGCTCTTCGAGCGGTACACCATGCGAAGAACGGCTATGTTGAGCTATCTTGTTCGCTCGTTTATATACTTATTCAAAATTTGCCAAACAGGATACTACGGAGCCCCGCAGGGGACATGGAGTTTTTTTTATTAATTCGTTCCCATGAAATAATAATTCGTTTCCTCAATTTAACAATTCGTTCACACGGATTAACAATTCGTTCCCTCAATGTAGCAATTCGTTCCCACGAAATTCGTTGGAACGAATTGTTATACCATGGGAACGAATTGTTAATTCGAGGGAACGCCGGAATTGTTAAATTGAGGGAACGAATTGTTATTTCGTGGGAACGAATTAATAAAAAAAAATAATCTGTGTCCCCTGCGGGGCTCCGTAGGATACAGACTGGTTTAACTATTTTATTTGCAGGTCTGGGGATCCGCCGTGTTTAGAGCTTATGGGCCGTTTGTTTCATCATGAGTGCACGACATAATATATGTAAATTGAGGATCATGGCAAGTCTCACACAGTTGGTATTGTTGATGAATTTTGGGTTCTCTGTCTTTATCTAAGTACAGTACTCTTGAATAGAAAACACGCACTGTTCAAAGTTGTAAACAAAATATTGCTGAAACTTGCATGGATGAGACTCACCAAGGTCCAAAGTTAATATTTGCGTTGATTTTTATACTTGTTTTACATTACGGTTAATCTATTACTTTTGTCTGTCTGTCTGTCTGTCTGCCTGTCTGTCTATATGTACTGTGCACGCTCCATTAATCTTTAGGTTATTCGGTCACGTGCTATTTTGTGAAAGACAACGCATATGCACCGTGCTCGACCAACGTAAGATGGAAGGTGAACTATGTATATATATATAGGGACAAGTCGCAGATTAGAAGGACAAGCCAGGGGTTACCCTACCAGTAGCCAATTTCACCAACATTGCAAAGTATACTTTTCTAGCAAAGTGTACTTTGAGTGAGAAATTTTCAATTTTAGGATAAATTTATTATTTTTTTATTATACTTAATTTATTACATTATCACAGCCATTTTGGCTGTGATAATGTAATAAATTCTGTATAATAATTATGTATACTTTTAATCATCAAATATATGCAGTCGTTAGTTCTATATGAAATAATGCATTTCGGGAAAAATAAATGATTACTCCATCAAAGTATACTTTGCTAGAAAAGTATACTTTGCAATGTTGGTGAAATAGGCTACAGGACAGAATAAGCAACACTATTACAAACCAAAACATACAGTAGTGAGGATTAACATAGGGTTAGTATAAAGTCTGTTTGCAGGTGGAAATATCTAGAAGTTCTGTTGCGATGTTGTACATATGCTGGCTTTGGAACGGTCATCAAACCATGAACAGTTTTATCAAACAAAAACAGGCGAACATCTGACCTATACGGCAGTTTAAAAGGGACATGTGCATTTTTTCTATCTCGTTCCCACGACATAGCATCTCGTTACCACGACATAGCATCTAGTTCCCACGAGATAGAAGCTCGTTACCACGACATAGCATCTCGTTACCACGACATCATCACGTTACCACGACATAGCATCTAGTTCCCACGAGATAGAAGCTCGTTACCACGAGTTAGCTATGTCGTTCCCTACGAGTTACACGCACGGGTATATAACTATATATATATACATGTTCATATCTCACCTATTGTGTGTTATGTTTATCACCGGTTAGCTGTAGCTGACACTAGGTGCGTTACTCGCGTGATCACTCAGCAATGTATCAGGAGGAATACGTGTGTGATTCTCGAGGCATATTACATGTATCAATTGAACAACATATATGCTTAATGGTGTTTATTAGTACTGTACGTGTATATATTTTCTCGTCCTTTTGTATAATGTATGTCCATACAGTTGTGTCACATGTTCCATGATCGCCGAATACGGATGAAATAAAAAACGAATGATAATAAAGTAGCAATTCATCGTCTGTGGAATGTTCAGTGGTTACAGTGGAACCCCTCTAAGCGGGACACCCGGTGAAATATAGATGTTTACCTTAGATATGTTTCGCTTTTAGGTATCTCTGATTGCAAGGACATTTCATGATTGTAAAACACTAGAATGTGTCAGAAAGTGCTTACATGTCTGATTTACAGTGGAACATCTCCAAACCGGACACCCTGGGAGGACCTCCCAGGGTGTCCGGTTTGGAGATGTTCCACTGTATAATATCACTCACAAAATATGAAAAATAGCTGACAGAGAAGTAAAGGCAATGGATGTGAGGTGTACAAGAAATATTTGTTTCGTTCATAGTACATGTACTATAATAGTACATAGCCGCACATTATTTCTACTTTTGTCAAGCTACTACAGGCTGCAACACATACTTTCGTCGTTAGCATGGTATACTACGGAGCCCCGCAGGGGACGTAGAAATATTTTTTTTATTAATTCGTTCCCACGAAATAACAACTCGTTCCCTCAATTTAATAATTCGTTCCCACGAGTTAACAATTCGTTGCTACCAATTAATAATTCGCTCCCTCAATTTAACAATTCGTTCCCGCGAAATTGTTATATCGTGGGAACGAATTGTTAATTTGAGGGAACGAATTGTTAAATTGAGGGAACGAATTGTCATTTCGTGGGAACGAATTAATACAAAAAATCCATGTCCCCTGCGGGGCTCCGTAGTATACACTCTCTATTAATTCTTTTCACTTGACTATATTAGATCACAAGCTCGATTTGACGTAATGGGACGGGACTCAATTAACGAGACAAATGCGTTGGTTGTCATACTATAACTTTTATTACTAAACATTGCGACAGCTATTCCGAATTTCCATCATGGTTACACACATTCTCGGGGTGGGAGGAATGCATTGGGATCGGTAATTCCGATGTGGAAGTCGTAAAATCTGAAACACACAAGAATACAAAATTAATTCATTCGCCCCAACGTATCTGGATCTGGAATGGAGTATTCAGTGTCACAAGTGAAAGGTTCGGACCTATGTCCCAGAACGATCTCCCAGAAAATGGCCAACTCCCAAAACTTACACCACGCACCAATTTCCATAGGCTATACATCAAATAGACATACGATGTATAATTATATATGAGACACGCCATGCGATTTTATACCTTCGGACATCTGCGTAATTTCATTAAATACGTTTACAAAATTTAAAATATTTGAATTATATTCCATATGTACTCTGAAAACTTGTTCAACTTTTGACGCCATTTACGGAAAATATCGTATTTCATGAAATTACGCAGATGTCCGAAGGTACAAAATCACATGGCGTGTCTCATATATTCTACATAAGTGGGTGGGTATGGTAACTATTTTGAACGACCATTGTCAGAGTCATAGGTCTGAGTTTTTCACAATTATTCAGTGTCAATGGGGATATGTGGCTGTGACTGGAGAAATGTGGCTTATGAGTTTTGCAACCAGTGTAGATCCAGATCAGCATGTGCATCCGCACAGTCTGATCATGATATGCACTGTCCACAGTTCCATCAATGAAACACGTACCATGCTTCTAACGAGCAATATAGATCATTATCAGATTACAAGAGTGTGCTATTTGATCAGGAGCTATGCTGGTCACAAATTCCATAAGCCCCATTTCTCCATTCACAGCCACATATAAGTAATACGGAGAGCACGGTTTGTCCGAGTGTACGAGGAGATAATCCACGAGCTTCAGCGAGCGGATTATCAACAGTACATGCGGACTACTGGGGCCCGTTTCACTAAACTTCTTGCAACTAAAATGTTCGTAAGTGCAAAATTATGATAGTCTGTAAATTTCACATTAACATTGTTTTTGTGTAAACAATTGTTGGATTTACATTTATTGAGCATAGGCTGCATATGCAGCCTATGTTCAATAAATGTAAATCCATCAATTGAAATTTCCAGACGATCCTAAATTTGCACTTACGAACATTTTAGTCTTACGAAGTTTAGTGAAACGGGCCCCAGTACTCTAAGCAAATTACCCCATCACCATACCCGTACCATGTCTGGGTTTCCTAACACATGTAACTCGGGGACAAACCTCGGGAATACGGGTGAAGTTGAATAAATGTGCAGTATCAGGATGTTTAACGTTTGTCAGTATGTTTTAGATATTAGAAAACAACATTATTTGAGTAACGGAAGAGTCCAAAAATAAGCATGGAACTACGTTGTATATATATAAAATTGAATGTCAGTTGTTTGTAATCGTTATAAAATAAATAAAAATTAAACTTTATGCACAGAAAGCTGTTAATTATAGCTTCCAAATGCTATATCATATGTTTTAGTTATACGACGTATATTATAATACAGTAGATGTAGACGAAATTAGGCGAGCTTAAAACATATACAAATTATCATAAACAAATATCACACACACATCGAGAAATGATTAAACTTGAACATTGTATTAGTTTTTATATCACCCAAAACATTTTAACCCTTTCACCCCTAAGTAACTGAATGGGCTGCGATATGTTCGTTTTGCAACCAATCCAATCATCGCAAACTGATTTTCAGACTATTCCATTTATAAAAAAGGGGTATTTGTTTTTCTCAAAAATATGAAAATTACTTTCAAACAGTGCATATCCTGATGAGACGGCTCGCTACGAGCCGGCTCATCTGGATCTGCACTGTTTGCATAAACCGATATAGCAGGCTTTCGGGTTCAAATGGTTAAGTCGCATTCGATCTTAATGAGAAAAGCTGTACACATGAAACATGCATCAGTCTATGGGTTCTTGAAGAAAAAAACTCACACACTTTTGGCACGGTGCTGTACTCTATATTAACCCTTTCAACACCACAGGCCCGTATAGTGGTATTGGCAAAACGTGTAGAAGTCTCATCAGGATCTGCACTTTTTGCAAGTAATTTTCATATTTTTGAGAGTGAAAACACACATATTTCATAAATGGACTAGTCTGAACATGATTTTGTGACGATTGGATTGGTTGAAAAATTAACATATCAAAATCCATTCCAGTTACATAGGGGTGAAAGGGTTAAGCAGCTGTTCTTACCTGGAAGCAAAATGTTCCGACGTGCTGTTGCTTTGTACATCAAACGACAAGGGCACACAGTCGGGCAAGGTAACTGATAGCATGTACATGGCTGAAATGAAGAAGAATGACATTTCAGTCGAATAATGCACAGGTTCATATTTCAATACGTTATGGGTTATTTCTGTATCTCTGGTGGTTTGAGTGCATTGTTACCAACATACAATTTACGTCAGCTCCACGAGTTACACGTATAAGTATTTTGACAGAAAGAAAGGGGCCCGAAAGTTCGGAACGGTATAGCGGTTTATGCAAACAGTGCAGATCCAGATGATCCGGCTCGTAACCAGCCGTCTCATCCGGATCTACACTTTCTGAAAGTAATTTTTTGAGAACAAAAAATACCCCCTTTTCATAAATGAACTAGTCTGAAAATCAATTTGTGATGATTGTATTGGTTGCAAAATGAACATATGAAAACCCATTCCAGTTACTTAGGGGCAACATAAAGGGTTAAGGAAATAAACCATGGGTTGTTGCGTTTATAGTAGTATAAACAAACATTTGGTCTGTGTAAAGTGTTTGGAGTCTGAGTCTAACCTATACTCAGTGCAGTTTTGGAGGGAAACTGTCGGGGCAACTATGACAAGTGACATCGCGTCTATAGGTGACACACTGAGGGATCGTAGCTAGTTATCTCCCTTTGCAAATCTATTTATAGAAATCCGGTCCTCTACTGTATTTCAGCGCATGTTTCTTACCGAATAGCACGAAATATTGAGTTTTGCAAAAAGAGTAGACCCAGGTCAGACTGCACATATTGTATTGCAATATAATTAATAAGCGTGAAAATATGAATCTGGCAAATAATGCAGTTCTGGATCAAACTGTGCAGGTATGTAGATTAACCTGGATAAACACTAGTGGAAAACACTATAATGGCTCCCTGTCATACCAAATCATGAGACATTCACCTTTTTCACAAGCAATAAGGCCATAAAATATACAAGTTGGACCGGATTTCTATAAATATATTCAAAGGGAAATAACTACTGTCTGTTCCGCGTTTAGCTATCGACGAACTTTTGGCTATTAAACACATTAAATTTAAAAAATATTTAAATGTAAGTACGTTTTCATCAATAACAAAAAGTCACCCTCCCCAATTTTTATTTCATAAAATTCCATCAAATGTTGATTTTATTGCAAAAAAAAAACGATTTTACTATGGGAATTTAACATAGGTAAATGTTTTAAAAAGAGGGATAGCGGCCAGTTTGTGATGAAAGGAAAATTGCGATTGTGGTGCTATTTCTTTTGACAAAAATATGATATGACCACTGCTCACATACAAAAATGCAGAGTGGGAATGAAAATCGCTGGCCGCTGGTCGTAGTTCGGGGGTGGCCGTTATTCCAAGGTCTCAAGTATAAAGAACAAAATTGGACGGGGGAATTTTAACTGGTTGTTGTGCACAGGTGGCCGCTATTGCCAGGTGACCGTTAGCACAGGTTCGACTGTAATTATAATGCACTTTTAAATATATTTTTTTTTGTACAAATACAATTTCCGGAGCAGGCATTCATTCAGATGATAGATAGACCTATGATTATTATTTTTCATTACCGATATAATTTTCCACCATGTACACCCTATTTACATCTTTAACCCTTATAATGCGAGAATCGTAAATTTTCGCCTGCTGTTATTTTATTTTTGCCTTTGTTCTCTATAAAAAAGATGGTTTGAGAGCACTTGAGAATCATTTCCAATGTTGATGATGAGAAAAATGGAAAATAAAAAATAAACAGCGGATGATAAAATTTAATTCAGCATGTAAGGGTTAATTACACGTGGGTACTGGTTGTATTACGTTTCCTTAGAGTATATATAATATACATATACAATAGAACCTGTATAAACCGGACACCCTTGTGATCCCATTGTGTTTAATTTAGAGGTGTTACACTGTCATTTAGTTTCAATGTCGTGTCGTTTCATGATTGAAAATGACAAAAACTATTCATGGAGTGCTTAATTACAGTGGAACCTCTCTAAACCGGACACCCTAGGAGGTCCCAAGGGTGTCAGGTTTAGAGAGGTTAAACTGTAAAATAAACGTGTACCTCCATCGTCGAATTTTCCATTCCACACGGCAGCTGTCAAATGTTCATTTGGGAGATTGGCCGCGCCAATGACACTCTCGAACATGAACTGGGAACCAGGAATTACGCCCACGGGCCGGAAGGGGCGTGTCAGTGCTGTCACGTTGCACTTTTTCGTCCTCAGGTTAACTCTGTATTCCTTGCCCTGCAAAGAAAGTATGGGTGTTCAAACGCATTATAATTCCAGCACAAAATATTTACACAATTCCCTAACATTTGATTGGCCCGTAGCAAGTCTCTGTCAAAAATTTATATCCCAGTAAACTCCCACGCCGAACTACTTTCCGTAACAGTGAGGCGCAGTTAAAATAATTCTTAAGAAAACGGAAAATTAACACATTGTCTTGATGAATTTATTTCAAATGCTGGAATTATAAGGAATGAATGGCCTTTTTTGTGGAATTTGTCCGGGATATAAACTTGGAAAAGTCGCGGGAATACTGGATGAGGCCTTCCGGCCTTCGTCCAGTATTCCCGCGACTTTTCCAAGTTTATACCCCAATAAATTCCACAATAAGGCCATTCATTCCTATATTGTATATGCTACATCCTTGCGATCGTGCCTTTTGTAATTAGGCCATACAAAGTAATTTGGTTTTCAGACAAGGGGTTTTCGGAAAGTGATCAGGGAGGGCGGATTTTTAAAATATATTTTGATGCAATGTGCATATTAATTTAACATGTTGTTCACATATGGTATATGTTTTATAAAGGTACTGTAACCTCTTTAAATATGAAAACTTTTCGTCAAACAATATAGTTCGCGGTTTTATTATTTATTCAGTATTGGTTGATATCAATAATTCCATATGGGCCGTACTAAATTCAGAATTTGTTAATATAAATAATTCTAGGTGCGCCGTGTTGCTATTTATTCAGTATTAGTTGATATCAGTACTTCCAGGTGAGCCGTGTTACTATTTATTCAGCAATAGTTGATATCAATAATTCCAGGTGAGCCGTGTTGCTATTTAGTCAGTATTAGTTGATATCAATACTTCCAGGTGAGCCGTGTTACTATTTATTCAGCATTAGTTGATATCAATAATTCCAGGTGAGCCGTGTTGTTTGCTATTTAGTCAGTATTAGTTGATATCAATAATTCCAGGTGAGCCGTGTTACTATTTATTCAGCATTAGTTGATATCAATAATTCCAGGTGAGCCGTGTTACTATTTATTCAGTATTAGTTGATATCAATATTCAGAGCCGTGTTATATTTCAGTATTTGTTGATATCAATAATTCCAGGTGAGCCGTGTTACTATTTATTCAGTATTAGTTGATATCAATAATTCCAGGTGAGTCCGTGTTACTATTTATTCAGTATTAGTTGATATCAATAATTCCAGTGAGTCGTGTTACTATTTTTCATCATTAGTTGATTTCAATAATCCAGTGAGCCGTATATTTACAGTAATTAGTAGTAAATTTTACCTCAGGTGAGTCTGTTACTATTTATTCAGTATTAGTTGATATCAATTAATTCCAGTGAGCCTGTTTAACCTATTTATTCATATTGTTGATTATCAAACTTCCAGGTGAGTCGTGGTTACATTTATTCATTATTAGTTGAAATATCAATAAATTCCAGGTGAGTCCGTGTTACTATTTATTCAGCATTAGTTGATATCAATAATCCAGGGGCCGTGTTTACTATTTTTCAGCATTAGTTGAAATCATAATTCCAGGTGAGCCGTGTTAACTATTTATTCAGTATTAGTTGATCATCAATAATTACCAGGTGAGACCGTGTTAATATTTATTCAGTATTAGTTGATTTCAATAATTTCCAGGTGAGCCGTGTTATATTTATTCAGTATTAGTTGATATCAATAATTCCAGGTGAGCCGTGTTACTATTTATTCAGTATTAGTTGATATCAATAATTCTAGGTGAGCCGTGTTACTATTTATTCGGTTTTTATTGATATCAATAATTCCAGGTGAGCCGTGTTACTATTTATTCAGTATTAGTTGATATCAATACTTCCAGGTGAGCCGTGTTAATATTTATTCAGTATTTGTTGATATCAATAATTCCAGGTGAGCCGTGTTAATATTTATTCAGTATTTGTTGATATCAATAATTCCAGGTGAGCCGTGTTAATATTTATTCAGTATTAGTTGATATCAATAATTCCAGGTGAGCCGTGTTAATATTTATTCAGTATTAGTTGATATCAATAATTCCAGGTGAGCCGTGTTAATATTTATTCAGTATTAGTTGATATCAATAATTCCACGTGAGCTGTGTTACTATTTATTCAGTATTTGTTGATATCAATAATTCCAGGTGAGCCGTGTTACTATTTATTCAGTATTAGTTGATATCAATAATTCTAGGAGAGCCGTGTTACTATTTATTCGGTTTTTATTGATATCAATAATTCCAGGTGAGCCGTGTTACTATTTATTCAGTATTAGTTGATATCAATAATTCCAGGTGAGCCGTGTTACTATTTATTCAGTATTAGTTGATATCAATAATTCCAGGTGAGCCGTGTTACTATTTATTCAGTATTTGTTGATATCAATAATTCCAGGTGAGCCGTGTTACTATTTATTCAGTATTTGTTGATATCAATAATTCTAGGTGAGCCGTGTTACTATTTATTCAGCATTAGTTGATATCAATAATTCTAGGTGAGCCGTGTTACTATTTATTCAGTATTAGTTGATATCAATAATTCTAGGTGAGCCGTGTTACTATTTATTCAGTATTAGTTGATATAATAATTCTAGTGCCGTGTTACTATTTATTCAGTATTAGTTGATATCAATAATTCCAGGTGAGCCGTGTTACTATTTATTCGGTTTTTATTGATATCAATAATTCCAGGTGGGCGTGTTACTATTTATTCGTTTTTTATTCATAACAATAATTCCAGGTGGGCCGTGTTATTATTTATTCAATGATTAGTTGATATCAATAATTCCAGATGTGTTATTATTTATTCGGTTTGTATTGATATCAATAATTCCAGGTGGGCCGTGTTACTATTTATTCAGTATTTGTTGATATCAATAATTCCAGGTGCGCCGTGTTACTATTTATTCGGTTTTTGTTGACATCAGTAATTCGATTTATTGACATCAATAATTCTATTCGAAGTATTGATATCAATACATCAAACTATTGATATTAATAAATCGAATTACATGTACTGTTATCAACAAATCTAATTTCTGATGTCCAGAAATCGAATTATTGATATAACAAACATGAAACAAATACGAACACGGTACACCGGGAATTATGGATATCACGTAAAGAAGTCAAATTAATGCAAACTATATACAGTGGAACCCCTCTACACCAGACACCATGGCGACGCCATTGTGATTAACTTAGGCGAGTTTCACTGTAATTTAATACATTGTCGTGTGACTGAAAACGATACGAATTGTTCCTGGAATGCTGAACTACAGTTGAACCTCTCTAAACCGGACACCCGGGACCTCCGGGTGTCCGGTTTAGAGAGGTTCCACTGTATACAAAATATACCACCCACCTCATTGTGAAGATGCATGACGTCATAATAGTCCTTCTCCGTTCCAGTCTGGATCTCCTCAATGCTCCTGGTCCTCTTATTGGTTTCGTCATATATATGGAAGGCGAATTCCCGGAAATTCCTCACCCGGTCCACCTACAATACACACGTAGTCATTCATGGCGGGTCTGGTTGGGTTAACCCGTTCCACACCACATGCCTGTAGAGTGGTATTGGCAAAAAGTGTAGATCCCGATGAGCTGGCTCGTGACGAGCCATCTCATCAGGATCTGCACTTTTTGGAAGTACTTTTCATATTTTTCAGAGCAAAAGACACACCCTTTTCATAAATTGACTAGTCTGAAAAGCATTTTGTGACAATTGAATAAACTTAACATTTCAAAGTCCATTCCAGTTACTTAGGGGTGACAGGGTTAAAGGTACATGCCCACTCAGTAGGCACAAACTGTTCTTTATATCAGAGACATCATCCGAGACGTTTTCTGGCAAATTAACATTCATTCACCATTACCCCACGTATTGATTGGCATTATTATACATTTTATATCAGACGTAAATTTCCATATCCGTGTTTCCTTAAAATGTTAACGGACATTACTATTTCTTCTCTGTATTTATTTTTTGATGTGCAAAATATTATTTTTTCAGGTGACGCATTTAATTAGGATAAATAATTAAACATATCATGCCTCATTTGCATATGAAAATAGCATGATACCACCGCGCGTCACTATCAGTAAAATAAACATTACTAAATGATTATATCTGTCTAGCGGGCACTCATAATTTTTAGAACTGGTGTAATAGTGACGCAATTATACTTATTTAATTCCTGTAAAGGACATTTCATTTCGTGCCTACTGAGTGGGCATGTACCTTTAATAAATACGTTACAATTCATTATAGTTGTTATTGTTATTACAAAAACGATATGTACTATGTTATAGACCGTGAGCCAGATACCGAAACCCTCCCCCCCCTGTGGGATTTTTGCAGACATATTTTTCCTAAAACTACATTCAATTGCGAGTGTTATGCCGTATGTCTGCGCTCTGTAACCCGCTGGATGAACATATGGCGCCATTTTGAAGTAGGTCACCCTCGGACTTTTTCCCATCTTCATAAATCACATTTTTAACTAAAAATTGACCAAATTATATCATTTTAATTACATAAAGTAGTATTTTTGCACTTTTTCAGAGATGTTGGACAATATGGAATCTAATAAGGTACACTTAAACAAAATCTGATAATCCAGAAGTCAAATTTTACGTGTTTGATTACCCCACCCACCCAATTTCAATGGTAAAATATACATGTTAATAACTTTATGCAAACGTGGTATTTTTTCATATTATCAATGTTAATGTAAGCTAGGAGTGTCTATTAAACATATCCAATGCAAATACGCCCAATTTTTTTGTGTCTACTGCAAAATATACAAAGTGAAAAACAACACATTTTTACCATTCCCCACCCACTAATTTTACAATGGTTATTTCACCGGTATTCAATATTATGCAACGTCAGATCCTTAAAACCGGTTGCTATGGACAGACAACTAGTTACATATTTATTAGTATTGTCTATGCAGACTGCAGATACTATTTGTCGAATGTTCGTCCGTCTGTACGCACGCTTCTTAGCTTCTTAAATATTAATTGACTGCATCGATTGGGAATAGTGTACACATATTAATATAGTTCGAGGCATGTGATCATTATCGTCAACAGGAGTTAATATACGATAATAGTTATCCATTTGTACATAGATTTCTTCTCCTTTTTTTACAATATTCAGTAATGGTGTTAATATCGTGCATCAAATATGCCTGACGGAGGAAGAAAATCCTGAAAGCTAAAAACAATTTTTGAAGATAAAATAATAAAACCATGTTTTGTTTTCACTTCGCTATCCGACATAAGATGAAACCATACATATAATGGATGAAGTTGGATCAATTTGTTAATTATGCAATTTCAAAATGGCCGCCACATTGATAATTTATATATATGTATACAGCAATATATCGCTCGATATGATTGTGGAGATGGACATAATGGTCTATATCATTTGTAACTTCCTTATTATTATATTGAGGTGGCGGAGCAGCCTTATAATCTGGTGGAACATCCTTATGTCGTGCTGATACATCCTTATACATGTAGTGTGATGCAACTGCCTTATATTGTGATGGAACATCATTATAGTGTGGTGGAACCACATTATGTTGTGGTGAAACTGCCGTATAATGTGATGAAAATGCATTATAGTGTGACGAAACTGCCTTATATTGTGGTGGAACTGCCTTATTTTGTGAGGAAACATATGTATAATGTGATGGAGCATCATTATATCGTGGTGGAACATCCTTTGAGAGTGGTGGAACATTCTTATATTGTAATGGAACTGCCGTATACTGCGTGATAACTCCTGTAGTGTGGCTGAACATCCCTATATTATGGTGAAACTGCCTTATAATGTGGTAGAACGGTCTTATATTGTAATTAATTTGCCTTATATTGTCACTAAACATCATTATACTGTGGTGGAACGTCCTTATAGTGTGGTGGAACATCATTATATGGTGGTGAAGCCGCCTTATAATGTGGTGGCACTGCCATATAGCGTGACGACACTGTCTTATATTGTGGTGAACTGCCTTATGTGACAAAATATCTTTATATGGTGTGATGTATCCTTATATCGTGATGCAACATCATTATATAGTGGTGGAACTGTCTTATATTGTAATTAATTTGCCTTATAGTGTGGTGGAAGTGCCTTATATTGTTATGAAACACCATTATAATGTGGTGAAACATCCTTATAGTGTGGTGGAACATCATTATCTTGTGGTGAAACCGCCTTATAATGTGGTGGCACTGCCGTATATTGTGACGAAAATGTATTATAGTGTGGTGAAACTGTCTTATAGTGTGAGGAAACATAATATTCTGTGGTGGAGCATCCTTATATTGTGATGGAACAGCCTTATATTGTGACGGAACATCCTTATAGTGTGACGGAACATCCTTATATTGCGATGGAACTGTATTATAATGTGTTGGAACTGCATTATAGTGTGGTGGTACATCCTTATATTGTGGTGAACTGTCTTACAGTGCAAGTAATGTTCCTGATATTGTGATGGAACATCTTTATAATGTGGTGAAACTGCCTTATAATGTGTTTTATCTGCCTTATATTGTGATGAAACTGCATTTATATTGTGGTGGCACTGCCTTATAGTTTGAATAAACATATTTATATCGTGGTAGAACTGCACTATAGTGTGATTAAACAGTATTATGTTGTGATGGAGCATCCGTATATTGTGGTGGAACACCCTCATATCGTGATGGAACAAGCTTATGTTGTGATGGAAAAGGCTTGTAGTGTGATGTAACATCCGTATAGTGTAATGGAACATCCTTATATTGTACCGGAACTGTCTTATAATGTGGTGGAACATCACTACACTGTGGTGGAACGTTACATTGTGGCAGAACATCTTTATATCTGATTGATATAAAAGTGTGATGCTCCATGCAAGTCTTAATTTAGTTAGATCAAACATGACGCAAGAGACCCTAACATTTTATCACATGTTTGTACTGCTACACGTCGATACTCTATGGAGATACATCTAT
Organism: Conchocele bisecta; assembly: GCA_029237695.1. NCBI lineage: Eukaryota > Metazoa > Mollusca > Bivalvia > Lucinida > Thyasiridae > Conchocele > Conchocele bisecta. The sequence continues at coordinate 56,942,050 of CM055269.1, forward strand.
CTTAACTTAACCATCATGATATCAATATAGCCCTCTCTTCAAATAGTAGTAGCTGCATCATTTATTTGGCCAGTGTGAATTATTTTATTGCATACATCCAAATAATGTAGCACGAGTGTAACATCAAATTAAATGAAGTACAATATATGCCTCCTCACTTCATATACTGTACATTTAATTTAATATAACAATGGTGTTACTATTTATACACATAGCTGTGGTTTTGTTAACTAATCAATGTTGAATGATACAAATGCTAATAATCAACATAATTAACTGATAATAGACAGATGTCCCGGATTACGTAAATACCTTGATTTCATTTGCAACCATGAATCATCAATCTGTTCACTTACAAGTAACAGGGTCGTACTATTACCATATATTTCAGAGTATTAATAAGATTAAAAATGGTTCTGTAAGTATTAATTAGACAACTGGTGCAGACAGTGAAAATTCCTACTACTATGCGAACCTAATTTGATTTGCAATTGTCACTACACATGCCTGATGATCATATACATGATTCACATGTATACTGTATTTAAATGTTATTAATACTACCTAATGGTGACTATTGTGATTGTCACTGATTGTGTCAATCAATCAACCAATATAATAGATTCTTTCAATCATCACAACCAGTCAGCAAATGTTTTAAACATGTTTTTGTGCATTTTTATACAATTTGAATTGCTGAGAAAAACATGATTTTTTATTGTGATTTATGAAAATAAACATATTAGGCGGCCATTTTGAATGTATAACAACATTATTGTATCATGGAACATGACTGTGAATGCTAAGCAAACTATATTTAGGTCAATTTGTATTATAATATATGACCATTGCGTGTTTTATAGCATCTTCGAAATTCCAGACAGTAGTAAATATGTAGTTTATGGCGGCCATTTTGAAATATTTTGAGAGTTATGATATTTAAAGGGATTACATGTTCCTTTCACAGGTATATATAAGTAATGCAATGAAAAATAAGTGCATTTTAACATCATTACAGTTTTGTAATAGTTCTCAATAATAGTTATATTGAAAATAATGTTGAAAAATGCAAATTTTGGCGGCCATTTTGGAAATTATTGGTATAGTATGATGTAATGATGTATAATGTCCATTGTATACCATTCAGTAACCAATTTGGCAAAACATCGTAGCTATTTACAGGGTTTGTACTTGCCTAAATATCAATTAACAGTCATAATATAAACGGCTCAAAATGGCATGGCGGCCATCTTGGAAAATGGCCGCCATTTGTTCATCCAGCGGCTTTTTGAGCGCAGACATTCAGGATTAATAGACAATAGGCTACTGAATCTGAAAATCATAGTCACCAAAAATCCCACAGGGGGGGAGGGGGGTTATTGGTGGCTCAAGGTCTATTAGTGTTGAACACACGGCGCCATGCGTATCATGCCATCGTATTGAATTACGCCACTGACAACCATCCATCGCCCATAGCAGTCACTGACATTACCGTGCAATACGAGTCCGGGCACGTTTCACTAAAATTCAGTGCACATTTAGAATAGTCTGTAAATTTCAATTGATGGATTTACATTTATTGAGCATAAGCTGCATATGCAGCCTATGCTCAATAAATGTAAATCCAATAATTGTTTACCAAAAAACATTGTTAATATGAAATTTACAGACTATCATAAGTTTGCACTTACGAACATTTTAGTCGTACGAAGTTTAGTGAAACGCCCGCCCCCCCCCCCCCCCCCCCCCCCCCCACCCCCCCCCCCCCCCCCCCCCCCCCCCCCCCCCCCCCGATGTCTGCCGTGATGTATGTTTCACATTTACGTATGATATATGAAATGTCTTGTATTTCCCATTCCCAATCGGTGCAGCAATAGGCAGGCAGGCAGGACAGACAGACGGACTGTCTGTGACAGACAGACAGGTAGATGGCAGATAGGCAGATGACATATACGGAGATATATTATATGCGGTGAAAATACAGCATAGTATAACAGAAAATGAAAACAATCATATATTATAATGGAATTAATTCTGCTCGTGTGGGAAACTAAGGCCTTAATTCCCACACGTGCTGTGAAACAGCTGGATAAAACGAGAAGACATTGCACCAAGTGCACGAATGCAGGAAACGTGAGATAGCCTGACACAGCGTATTGAGATATGTGGTTCTGACTGAATAAAGTGGGCTTATGGGATTTGTGACCAGTGTAACTCCTGATGAAATAACACACTCATGTAGCCTGATAGCGATCTATATTGCTTGTTAGAAGTATGATGGGTGTTTCATTGATGGATGGCGAACAATGCAGATCCTGAACAAACTGCGCGGATGAGCAGACTGATCTGGATCTACACAGTAACACTGGTTGCAAAAAGCATAAGCCCCGTTTCCCCGTTAAATATTAGTTCTTAAATATTCGGTAAGTGGCCACGTTATGTATAATACAAATGATTGTTTCACCGTTTTAACAACAATCACATGTGAAAACAGTACAGGCTGATCCAAATCTACACTGGTCACAGAACAAATACGCCCCACGTCATACGTCATCTATGGTTTATTTTACCACATTTTATTTATGTGTAGATTTATAGCAGCAGGCGGTGTGAAATGTTCCTTAACCCTTACAATGCTGAATTAATTTGTGTCGTCTGCTGAATATTTTTTATTTTTCCATTGTTCTCATCAAAAACTTGGTTTGGCAGCACTTTAGAACCATTTCCAATGAGAGAAAAGACAAAATATGAATTATCAGCAGACGACTATTTTCGGTTCCCGCATTCTAAGGGGGTTAAAATCGCCGCATAACATTTTTTTTTGTCTTATATTTAAGGGTGGGAATTGGCTCGATGACCTTCCATACCCGGACATATAAGTCCATAAAGGCCGAATTTTGAAGTGTTTTATGTGATATATGTAAGTGCAGGGCGGACGGATGTGTATAAATGTGTGCCGAAATGGGACACTGCTTAGGTCCAATACGGTCCAGTAATTCCGCGCAGTGTCCCGGTGCACGGGAGGCGGGAAGAAGAGAGGGGTAACTGGGTAGAACCTGGCACCGGTGATGCAGAGCAAAACGGGTCCCAGGTAGAACCAATCAACCCCTGGCGGCACTCGACACACAAGTTGGTGCCATATAGTCGGTAAAAACACGTGCTATTTTCATCCACAGATTTGCCACATCCAGACAGCTCCAAGGCAGGCCGGGGCCAGAAGCGGACAAGGGCAGGCAGAAAATTTGGCTGAGCTCGAGCTAACTTGCTGATATGGTTAAACTTGTTATAACTGGTTTACTTTCATACGAAAGTGTGATAACTGAGTTGTCTGGACATCCTGGCCTAACGTACCCCCATGTGTTAACACGTCGCCTATCCCACTGGCCGCAGTACGACTACGCACCAGATAATAATAGTAATACGTATATGGTATATATCTCACCCATGCGCATATTCAATCCAGAATGGCCGCGGGATACACCCAGATAGGTCAATCCACCCGGCTTAACCGCTATATCGGCAGCCAGGCAAAGCCACACGGGTGTCACCACAAACCAGTTCGAGTCCCAGAAGGGCTACACGCATGGGCTGTATTCTGTAAGTGGCAGACTGATGCACCAAGTAGTCAACTGCCCTACCAGTCCGCTTTAATCGGCGGCCAGGCAGAGCCACAAGGTGCCACAATCTATGGAACGCCAAATCTACATAAACTCAAATAATTAATGCTAGCTTTAAATAATTAGTGCTCTCTCTAATTCTATTAGTGCTCTCTCAATTTCAATTAGTGATCTCTCTAATTCAATTTGTGCTCTCTCTAATTCAATTTGAGCTCTCTCTAATTCAATTTCATTAATAGAGAGAGCATGAATTAAATTTGAGAGAGCACTAATTGAATTTGAGATATCACTAATTGAATTTGAGAGAGCACAAATTGAATTAGAGAGAGTACTAATTGAATTTGAGAGAGCACTAATTGAAATTGAGAGAGCACTAATAGAATTAGAGAGAGCACTAATTATTTGAAGCTAGCATTAATTATTTGAGTTTATGTAGATTTTGGCGTTCCATAACAATCAGCCACCGAAAAATCGCCCACCACAAGTCCACCCCAGCCCCGACATACCTTTTCGCAAATCCAGAAGCAACAATCCAGTGAATAAGAATAAACACAAAGGAAATATAAGTTAATTTCCAACAGTTAAAATGGCCGCCGTCGGTAACCTTGAAATAATTACCGGCCGATAAAAACACGACCTGCTCAGTCCAAGGTCGCCGTTAGAATCCTATCAGTATTATTATACGGTTACATGAAGGTAAATGACAAATCAACATCAATCGAATGGTCATTGGAAGAAGGGGGATAAGGGGTTAGCACCCTTCTTTCACTGATCAATTTCTCCAAAAATTGCATTCAACTATATAAGCTTTTGTGACGTCTCGGCCCCAGACACTTCGGCCCCTGACACTTCGGCCCTAAGACATGTCGGCCCCAATATTTTTTGCAAAAATACATACTTAATCGCCAATTAACTAATGAGCAACTTCGATTACTGCAATTACTGGTAACAACGTGTAAGGACTTTACCAAAAGGATAAACTGCTAAGTATATGTAAGTGTTTACTTTACTACACTTCAATGGGAGTATGAGCTGTATACAAACTGATGATTAACACCTTCATTAACATAAAAGAAAATTCGGAATGTCTTTGATGTACATACACGATCTAAACTTGTACACCGACTAAAGGATGAGAAAGGGGCCTTATATGTGACACCGCTTCCGTGGCGGAATTCTTGTAACTATTGCTCTTCAATCAGTTTTCAATATATCTATAATGATCATAGATATCTGGAATCTGTATTTATACTTGAATTGATGATGTCTCGTATATTTGTTACCGTATCTTTCTGATATTTCTATGCATAATCTGTAATAGTGTTGAATGTTTTGGTACATACTGTAGCAGTGCATACTGTACTTGTGCCATATCAATAGTTTACCCCTTAACCATTAAAGCGCTGAAAAAGAAAATTGCCGTCTGCTCATTTTGTATATTTTAATCTCTTTAAAAACCTGTTTTGGCAGCGCAGTAGAATCGTCTCAGTATGTTTTTGAGGAGAAAATATAAACATATTTAAAACAGCAGACGACAATTGTCGTTTCCAGCGCTTTAAGGGTTAATGAAACTGCAACACCAACAATCAATCAATCTAGTTTAATCTTGTAGTACCCTATGTTCAGAAATTAGGGCCGAAGTGTCGATGTCTTTTAGGGCCGATGTGTATTAGGGCCGACCTGTCGGGGGCCGAGGTGTCTGGGGCCGACGTGTCTTAGGACCGAGGTGTCGCTTTACCCTATAAAGTAGCCAAACCATGAAACAATATAAAAGGTAAACACATTTACACAGATCAACTAGCTAGGTTAAATTAACGTCCTCATTGCCACCTTTATTTAATGCACATATTTCGACTGTATGGCAGATATTAGTAAATTCGAAAAAAAACGGGCCAACAGTCATTGGCCTGCCATTTTTGGGCTCAAATTTCCGGGTTTGGAAGGTCCTCCTACCCTTAAATATAAGATAAACAAAACAAAACAAAAAAACACAGATCAAAGTCCATGACAGAATGTTTAGTTAAAGCCGTCACGTGCTTACTACGGGGCGCCATGCAGGACAGGTTAATTATGTGTACAAAATTGAGTTTTGTAACACTAAAAATCACAAAATTCAATTCTGTGTCACAAAATTCAATTCTGTGTGTCACAAAATTCAATTCTGTGTCACAAAATTCAATTCTGTCAATTCTGTGTCACAAAATTCAATTCTGTGTCACAAAATTCAATTTTGTGAAGACAGAATTCATTTTTGTCCACAAAAATTAGTTGCGTATGTCATCTCTACGTTGATTGGTTGAGATCGGTCTTAGTCCATTTTACTAGATGGTGGAGTACACTTGCAGGTTTAAATATTTCAATGCGAAATATAACCCAATATATCAATATTATACTTCTTTATGGACAGTTATTTTGGTTATATTATGATTACAAATGAGTGGTCACACCATATAAGCATATATACTTTGAAGGAGAAATAAGAAAAATATTCGGAATTTTCCCTCAATTATGTAAACAGGGTCAAACATAAAGTAGCCGGGATATAGCTAGACCTGAGAGCATGCCCATATATAGAGAATACCAGGCTAGTGTATTTTGATATCAAGTTTATCAGGCAAGGCTAGGAAACGCGTAGGAATTCCGAGGCTTGCCGAGGAATTCCTACCGTTTCCGAGCCGAGCCTGATAAACTTGATATTAAAAAATACACTAGCCTAGTATTCTATTTATCAGGTAACGTTTTATGCTCGAAAATGACATTAGATGACGTCGTATTCTAACAGTAGATCTAACCTTGTGAAGCAAATGGTATTGGATCTGTGTCTACTAGTTGCGAAGTTACGTGTTCGCAACTATGTGGTCTACATGCATTATTTACAGTATACACCATCTTAGTACATGTATCCATGGTATCTACACAAATACTACAAATGGTTTCCTCAAATGGCCCAATACACACATTCTGTTTATAAACACAGACAGCAGTCAGAACACAGGCCACAGCGCGTGTATTATTGATTTAACTGGGGCAAATGTACCTTGCGATACACACTAAATGACGTCAGTACTCGCGGGAGATCTACATGTACATGAATTATGTGTACAATTATAACGCAAATGAGTTTAAATACGAATGGGTTTGTCAACGTTTGACTGTTTGGAGATAGTTGAAGCAAAATGGCAGAATGAGAAATGAATCATCGGCAGAATGAGAAATAAATCATCGACATTGAATGTGTAGATCGGCGACCGTGACCCATTTCTCCAGTGCAGTTTCTGACCAATGGTAGTCCTTCTTACATGAATTGAATTTTGTGACACAGAATTGAATTCTGTGACACAAAAGTGAATTTTGTGACACAGAATTGAATTTTGTGGCACAAAAATGAATTTTGTAGACAAAATTGAGCCATGTCCCACTTGGCGCCCCGTACTTACGTAGAGTCGGCGACTTTCCCATTGCTTTGGTGAATCTGAAAGCGGAAACAAACCACATGGTGTCAGATGGGCGAAACAATATTTATTGAAGTGACTTTGGCTCATATGTGATGCCTTAGATATCAATACGTGTTTTTTTCGCGTCATGTACTACAAGCGACATACAGTCGAACCTGTGTAAACCGGACACAAATACAAGTTAGTTGTGCTTGATTTTGATATATTTCGTTGCCATTCATCTCCGATGATAATGTCTTTTCATGATCGCAAATCACATTAATGTTTCACAGGGGAACCACTCTAAACCGGACACCTTGGGGTGTCCCCAGGGTGTCCGGTTTATAGAGGTTCCACTGTATATTAATGAATCGTACCATTTTTTGATGACGTTACCAAAAACAAAACATACGTTATATTCAAGTACATACTACTAAGTATTAGAAACCTTGATAATCAGGGAAGATAATTTGGTTTGTCATGTTTGCTAGCCTTGTGCCCATAAGAAAACCTTAAGAAATGTCCTTACCTTTTGTAGTGAAATTCAAATGATCACATCACTATACCACATTTAGAAAGAGGTTTCCATTATGGACGCTCGTGTAATTAATTTAGTAGTAATGCAATTAGTAGCCATCGATTGCAAAACATGTTATATTATTAAAATATAAATTTATCCCGTCAACACAGTGCGTATGTGCCTTGAACATTTTTGATATCCTGTCAATACGACCTAATCACTGGGTATGAATATGTGCGGTTGACATAGTCGATTCTCCGATTTTGAGGGAGCGGCTGGGTTTATTTTTTTTGCATTTTAAAGCTATTTGTATGTGTTGACGGGATAAATAGAATAGTAGGTTAGTGCCGTGAATGGGAAAAATATCTGGCGCGGCACGGAAACGGGATGTGCTCGGCATAGCCTCGCCCATCCCGTTTCCTAAGCCTTGCCAGATATTTTTCCCATTCACGGCACTAACCTACTATTCTCTATATAAATATCTACATCAGCTGTTCCAATCCTCTTACCGTGCGTGTATAATATACAAAAACGTGTTGTAAATTAAAATTAAATAACATATGTTTATACTAAGAAACAATACGTACCACAGCGTATCGGGACCTGCGCATAGCACGTGACGGCCAAACTCGCTAAGACTAGAACCAACAGCATGGTGTGTCCTGTGGTGTGTGAGGGTGGAATAACACCTTATCTCGACCGTTGTCCACTTATATATGAACTAGTCTGGCCGGCACGTCACCATACCGCATGTCTGCTAACTCGGCTCATACGAGGGTTGTTCCAAAATTTCATCAAAATCACTACTGTCTGTTTCACGAAAGCTGCCCAAATTTTACAGCCATATAAATAATTCAAAAACCATATTTGTTTCGATAATATTAAATTAAAGGAAAAATTAAGAATGAGCCTTTTTATTTCGTGAAATTTGGTCAAATATTGATTTTATTGCGAAAACAAAATTTCCCCATGTTAAATCCCCATAGACATCTTCACGGAGTGAAGATGTCTATGGGGAATTAACATGGGGATTTAACATGGGGAAAATTTTTAGAATTTTAGAAATACTGGACCGATTTTTAAAATTTAACTTTTTTGTTTTCTTAGTTAGATCATTTCCAAGCCATCTAGGTTTCGGAGTCAATTTTCAAATGTTTTCGTTTTTTGACTCCTCCCACACTTCCTTACCACTTTTTCCCCCATGTTAAATTCCCATAGACAAATAAATTTTTCGTAATAAAACCAATATTTGACCGAATTTCACGAAATAAAAAGAAGGCTCATTCTTAAATTTTCCTTTAATTTAATATTATCGAAAAAAATATTGTTTTTGAATTGTTCATATGGCCGTAAAATTTGGGCAGCTTTCGTGAAACAGACAGTAGTGCTGCACGCCGCGTCCGGAGTAAAATGTTTCACGTCGAACTAGACGAATATGTGCTTATGTAGTATATTCTGCATCTACTGACTGGGAATTAGTTAGGAATCCGGCACGTATTTCGACATGAAACATTGTACGCCGGCGAGGAGCGCAGCACCAACGAAAACGAGGGCTGTATAGTATGCTGATAACGTAGCAGTCACATCTATTCTATATACAGTCGAACATCTGTATACCGGACACAGATACAAGTTAGTTGTGCTTGTTTTTGCCATTTATCTCCGATGATAATGTCTGTCCATGATCGCAAATCACCCACGCGTGTATTGAAGTAGTTATACGAATGTTTCACAGTGGAACCTCTCTAAATCGGACACCCTGGGATGTCCCCAGGGTGTCCGGTTTAGAGAGGTTTCACTGTATTCCGGCTTGTGGAATCATAATCAGTTATGGATGTCACCGTGCTGACATATTGCGAACGCCTATACTTATGTTTATTGAGGCAAGAGTTATCATTCGTGCGCGCGACACACCATTGGGCAGTTTTGTATTCAAGTGCGAAGTTCCACCAAAGGGTATTCGAGTAATGCTCCGGACAAGATGTGTCTGCGGCGGGCGCGGACATGGACGGGGACGACATAGGGTGTCAAATCCATAGTATCTTTCGTGTACACAATTATTAGTATTTTCGGGGACATTCGATTTCGACGACTTTTTGTCTGGACGACGGGGTGACAACACTAGCGCTGTATCTCAAGCACATGATACATGGTTGTATCCCGTTAAACGACATTGTGACACGGAATGATGTCACAAACATTTAACGTAAATACGTATAGTAAGGTACCAAGTTCTACCAGTTTAACCGATTTGCAGAAAGCAGGTGTTTTACTGCATGGTGACCTTTAATAATTTAATTCCAGACTCCAACTGGTGGTAAACTGTGATCTATGTAAACTCCGTGGCTGAACGGGGTGGGGGTAACGAATTTTAAATTGAGGGAACGAATTGTTAATTCGAGGGAACGAATTGTTAATTCGAGGGAACGAATTGTTAAATCAAGGGAACGAATTGTCATTTCGTGGGAACGAGTTGTTAATTCGTCGGAACGAATTGTTATATCGAGGGAACGAATTGTTAAATTGAGGAACGAATTGTTATTTCGTGGGAACGAATTAATATTAAAAAAAAATACATGTCCCCTGCGGGGCTCCGTTGTATATTGCGGACAGCGGAGACGTTTGATAACTTGCGGCGGAAGTTTTAGAATGATCCTCGTGTGTGCTTAACGGTAAGATGGAAACTCGGGAGATAGTGCATAATTTTACATATTTTACAAGCATATGCTATACACATGTACATGCGCACTAACATGAAGGGATAATTGAAAGAATGAACTAAGTCCCTTATTGACTTAGGCTCTTTTATCCACCGACTCCTTTATATTTTGATAGTTTTCAAAACGTTTCGTCAGCCTGTAAGCCACTCTGGTAGCAGCAATACTTAGATAAACACTTACATGCATAAACTTTGCACACAGGCGTCGTGAAAAATGAAATTTATCAAGAGGATACGGCCTGGTTTTACACTGATTACCCAGAAGCTAACAGCAGTTTAGAGCAACGAGGCCCAGTTTACCATTATTTCTACCGTCGTTTGGCTTAGGCAAATATACCACCACCTCCATTACCATACCATAAATACACACCAACTCAATACCGAAGAGCCAGGGGCGATATGGTGGAAACTATATTAATAAAGTTGACAAAGAATAATACGTCAGTATATCAACAGTTACCAGAGGACACAACTGCAAAGTAAACAAGTCAGGATAGGTTGTGCCAGGAAAAAGTTATTTTAGTCACAGAATCAACCTACCTGGAAATGTAGTAAGATCAGAAACTGTGAAACAGTTAAAAACACACTATATACTGCATGGAAACCCATGGACATTACGCTTGCACCAACCGAAAGCACGCAGTCCAGACACAACACAGTCAACAAATAAGATGCGGCTTAGATGAAGAGGTTTACGACGTATGGTAACGTAATAAGACCACTCCTGGCGTGGATGGCAACAGTAGGTGGATTATCAGTTATCAGACTGGGCCCGGTTGCTCAAAGCTTCTGTTAGCTTAACGGATTGTTAAATCCTTAGCATTGCTAAGGATTTAACAGTCTGTTAAGCTAACAGAGGTTTTGAGCAACCGGGCCCTGATGTACATGCAACGGCTATCAGCTTAATTAACAAATATACGCCAGCTTTAGAACAGTATATTGACGATTGCATCAGTAGAATAGGTTCATTTTGAAAATCAGGAGCAAAGGAAAATGTGACGCATACGTATTCCAAACTTCGTCCCAGTTTCGTAAGATTTCATGACATTTACTTATCTTCCATTTAAATTGGGACATTAGGACAAATGGGCCCGATTGACAAAACGGACCTTACAACGTCCGCGACCAACGTATCCCCAGATCAGACTGCTCAGATGAACAGTCTGATCTGGGGAGACTCTGATCGCCATGCGGTCATTGAACTAACTGTATTTGATCCTGATGTGACTGAGAATATGGCGGACAGCCAGGGTCTATAGTGTCGACAATTACATAACGAGCCTTTGCCCTGCCGTCGGCCCAAACTTACTATGCAATATTTTCAAGGACAAGACTCTCAGCAAGGACGATCCAGTACATGTACACGAAGGCGCACCCAATTGGTGAGCTTGGGTTACTTCAAAATCACATGAACGCATGTGTAAACAAATGAAAATGTAAACCCGTTTACGATACAATAACACAAGGGTACTGCATTGGATCGTTCAATGAATATTTAGCTATAAGTGGCTAGGCTGGCAACGCAAGCACCATGATTACGAGGCAACTATGTTCCAAAACCCACGATCACAATGTAAGACAAATTAGAAGTACATTCCTAAATGCATTCTACAGCTATTTAGAAGTTCATTCTACATACAGAATATACTATACATAGAGAATAGTAGGTTAGTGCCGTGAATGGGAAAATATCTGTCAAGGCTTAGGAAACGGGATGGGCGAGGCTCTGCCGAGCACATTCTGTATCCGTGCCGCGCCAGATATTTTTTTCCATTCACGGCACTAACCTACTATTCTATTTATTCCGTCAACAACGACAAATTGCTTTAAAATGCAAAAGAAATAACCCCAGCCACCGCACATATTCATACGCAGTGATTCGGTCGTATTGACAAGATATCAAAAATGTTTCACGGCACCGTGTTTCACGGCACATACGCACTATGTTGACGGGATGAAATGCAAACGTTTTGGAATTCGGTTCGGTCAAATGAAATTGTGTAATTGCTGTATGTATTACATATGACGTGCATGAAGCGAAAACAACCCATATTGAATATCTGAAACATCACCTGAGATACAGTCCTATTAAGAAGCATATGACAGACATATCTATGACAGCGTTCTATAGTGGTGTGACTTTCGAACATCGAATATAAATGATAAGAATGATCCTGCTCAAGCAGATAGCATTTGTCCTAAATTCGTATGGCATAAATAAACCGCGATTTGGCTTTTCAACCCAGCGTACCTCCCATTAAGATTAGGCCATACCATATCTGTTCTATGTTAAGCGTCCACACAGTTGACCAAAACCTACCTTCGTATCCTGTAAAAACAAACAAGGCCTTGAACAAATAAAGATACATTTATTGCAGGGTTGAGGAAGTTTTTAGCATAAATTTAAATTTCAGCCAGAAAACTTTAGAAAAAATAATAAAATACTCTTATTAAACTTATTAAGTGGACATTCATGAACGGATTTAATACTTGAACAAGTCCCCCAATCAGTTTGCATATTACTTCACCAGTAAATAGTCTAAAACAGCATACACACTGTGTTTGTTTTTTCACAGAACCACTTTCAAAACCTACCCGCACGCGGACGCTTAACAGAGAAAGAACTTAATATGGGCGTAGGACATTCATGCAGTCAGAGAATGGTCTTCACTTTAGAAAATTACAATCCGGAATAAACACCTTCCAAACATCAAATACGCTTGTCACACTAAGCCGATATGCGGTCTAAAAAACCTAAACTGCACTCCGGCTCCGTTTGACCATGTGTTTGGCTTCTGGTAGGTCTAGACTGGTCTAGAACGACAACGTGTACCGTTGTATGTGTGATACGTTATCCAATGTAGGTTGTATTTAAGACGGGTTACCGGCACGGAACCGCCATCTCCCTATCCTGACGTTCGTTGGTCACCATGAAGGCTATCACCCTGCTCTGTTTGGTTGTCTACTGTGCTGCACAGACGCCGAAACCATGCGGTGAGTACAGTAGAACCTTTCTATACCGGGCACCCAGAACGTATCATTTTGTTTAAAGCAATTGGTCTCAGACATAAGCGCAAAATGTGATGAAATGCGATGGTAAATTATACATTAATTTTATAATTAATTCAACTGGTGTCTACAGTGGAACCTCTCTAAACCGGACATCAATAAAACGCATGTGATCTTATTTTGATGAGTTTCTTGGTCATTTATCTCGGGTGATCGTATAGCACACAACTGCGGCTCAGAATGATCGAATGCCAGATTTACAGTGAAACCTCTCTAAGCGGGACACTCTGGGGACCTCCCAGTGTGTCCGGTTTAGAGAGGTTTAACTGTATAATGGAATGAACACTAACCATTTGGATGTTGATAATCATATGGTGCATCTGATTGATATAATTCATTTCAACCCATAAAACAAAGAAAATACATCATCTGAAACACGTTGTCTTTACTGTAATTTAATGGTAATTTCTGCACATTTCTGTATAAACATACAGAGAGGTTAAACAGTGGAATCTCTGCAAAAAGACACCAGCAAACTGTGATTTTGTGTTTATTTTTGCCATATTATTTCTGATGATAATGTCGTTCACAGTTGCAATACATGCACAAAAAATAACATGTATTGTTTACCCTAGTTTCTCGACCAATGAAAGAACAGCATTTCGTCTCAATAATCGCATATTGCGACATATCTATTAAATCAATCATTAAATGTTCAAACGCTATATTTAGAACTGATGTTACGCCTAGTGTCATCAGTTCACGAGACGGAAACCATATTACCGCCCACACACGCGCTCACTTCATGTCACACCGCCAATCACATGCTAGTATAGCGATTCGAAATCACGTTTATGGGCGGAACTTCGCGAGTGGGTGGGTAACCAATAAGTACGTTATAGTTCATATATTGAATTTGTAATACATTTATTAAAAATTCAATTCATTTATTCAATATGTGAACTATAACTTATACGAAATAAAATCTGGATCAGTTACATACTGGATAATACTGAAACATAATTCGCATTCCGTTGGCATCAGTCCATATTGGATATCATGTATGTACAGATGCACACAGGAAAGACTACAACTACTTTGACATAAACAATGTATATTGAATCAAATCACATTAACACACCCACAATCATCTAATTACCCCACCCACCTGTTTTCGTACTGTACGTTACGGTTATATACAGAAATGTATCGTACAGTATGACAACATGTCACATGTTGTCGTACTGTACGATACATATCTGTATATAACCGTAACGTACAGTAAGAAAACAGGTGGGTGGGGTAATTAGATGTTTTTAAAAAACACAAACGTAATGTGTACACAGTAGTGTATCACAACAGGTGGTGGGGTAATGATATTTTTAAAAGAAACGTACAGTACGACAACAGGTGGGTGGGGTAATCACATTTTTTTTCAATGTGCATGTTTAGTTCACAGGTCCGAGTAGTTTACCTGTGTGTAGCTTTGTGTATCATTACTTTGATATTCACACCACCTTGTTATATTTCAGTATCGCCAGCCCAATGGGAAGGTCGCATATTCCGGGTGAGTATTACAATGCCAAATCGACATTAACCGTTTCAACTCTAAATATGTTACATGGACTGGTCCATTCCATTCATCTGTAAAAAGAATCGCATAGCTTGTGATGTAAATGCAGTTGTATAACTTAATACATATTAAAGCTGGACTCCCACATGCCAGGTTGTAATATAAGGAGACATATTGTTCCGTCCATTTCGTGACATTTGTCAGCAAAATAAACATTGATTTACAATTGCCGGACATGTTAATTGACATTAATCAAACGTGAATTGCCAGTTTGATATCAGGGCGATAACCATGTTTCTTTAAAATGCTAACAGAAACAATTACTTATTCTCTCTATTTATTTTTGATGTGCAATGATCATACTTTATAATATGTCGCTAAAGATATTTATTCAGATGACGCATTTAGTTGAATAAATAATTATATAAAGTTCTGCCTCATTGTGCATATACGCATTGCCCAATACAACCGCGTGTCTCTGCCAGTAAATTGCAGATTACTAAATGATTATACATTGTATCTGTATAGCGGACACTGGTAAGTTGTAATACTGGTAGAATAGTTACATATTTATACACTTATTAACTTACATTTCCAAAAAGTGTCATTTGCAATAATTCCATGTATTATCTGCCAGCTACTGCAATCAGCAAATGCTAAGTGGAGCATGCGTCCCCCTACATGGTGAAAATGCTATGTATATTTTCAATTGAAGTAATTATGTAGATTATTTGAACACTTTGGCATAAAACACTCACTACCTTTCGTATTTTCGACTATATAACGTGAGGAACTCACAAGCAAGCACTTGCAATAATGGCAAGACACCGCATTCTCATTCTCCAGAGAGAGAGAGAGAGAGAGAGAGAGAAGAGAGAGAGAGAGAGTATATATGTGTATCATGTCAGACACAGTCTGTTCTGTGTATATACATACACATGTACAAACATGTACGTGTATATATATATACACGTATGTATAGACATAGGTATTTGTCTATAAGAATGCATACCAATCACAAGTACACATGTATAGTATGTAGCCGATGACGGATGATCCACTCTGGGACTATAAACCTAACAGTGACGTTATTGGGGCTCCGGCCGGGAAAATGCGACACTAAGTGGAAACAGCGTGGGCCCTGAACAGACTGTGCCAATTTAATTAGTATAAATAATTAAAAAATACCATGCCTCATTTGCATATGACAAGAACCTGATACTAACGCGTGTCATTATCAGTAAAATAAATATTACTAAATGATTATACCTGTATAGCGACCACTCGTAATCTTCAGAACTGGTGGAATAGTGACACAATTATACACTTATTTAATTCCTATAAAGAACATGTGTGCCTACTGAGTGGGCATGCACCTTATATGATATGTATTAAACTATTTGACTGAATTCATAAGAAACTGGCATGCATGTAGCCTCGTGGTTATGCAATTAATATAATCTACAATTCATGACGACTATATATGCTATTTATTAACGCCTTTGCCTGATTTAGTAAGAAACTCGACATAATCTCGTTTTCTACTGAAATCAGTAAACTCGTTTAATAAATACAGTAGAACCATGCTGAACTTGACACCACGGCTAATACATTGTGTTTTAATGTAGATTGTTTTCACTGTAATTTATTTCATTTGTCATTGTCGGTAAAAAATGACAACACAATGTTCATGGAGTGCATACTTACAGTGGAACCTCTCTAAACCGGACACCCTGTGGACCTCCCAGGGTGTCCAGTTTAGAGAGGTTCCACAGTATTATACAAAAATTATTATAAACTATCACACTGTATACGCGAGCTACAACTCAATCCGTTGTCGCTGTAGGTGGACCCGTCTAAACAGTTCGAGGAGTTTGGGAAGCTCTCCTATGATGAGACCAACCAGAGGGTGCGAATTGTAGAGGAGATCCGACTGGGATCGACGAGAGACTTCTACGACACCCTGTACCTACATAACATAGTAAGTTGATATGTATATGACATGCTGTACCTACATAACATAGTAAATTGATATGTATATGACACGCTGTACCTACATAACATAGTAAATTGATATGTATATGGCACGCTCTACCTACATAACATAGTAAATTGATATGTATATGGCACGCTGTACCTACATAACATAGTAAGTTGATAGTAAATTTATATGTATATGACACACTGTACCTACATAATATAGTAAATTGATATTATATTGCACGCTGTACCTACATAACATAATAAGTTGATATGTATTTGACATGCTGTACCTACACAATATAGTAAATTGATATTATATTGCACGCTGTACCTACATGACATAGTAAATTGATATGTATATGGCACACTGTACCTACATAACATAGTACGTTGATATGTATAGGCACATGTACCTACATAATGTACCTTGATGTATGGCACAGTACTACTAACTGTACGTTGTATGTATATGGCACTGACCTACATCATAGTAAATTATAATGGCACGCTGTACCTACATAACATAGTAAATTGATATTTATATTGCACGCTGTACCTACATAACGTAGTAAGTTGATATGTATATGACACACTGTACCTACATAACATAGTAAGTTGATATTTATATTGCACGCTGTACCTACATAACATAGTAAATTGATATTTATATTGCACGCTGTACCTACATAACATAGTAAATTGATATTTATATTGCACACTGTACCTACATAACATAGTAAGTTGATATTTATATTGCACACTGTACCTACATAATATAGTAAGTTGATATGTATATTGCACGCTGTACCTACATAACATAGTAAATTGATATGTATATTGCACACTGTACCTACATAACATAGTAAGTTGATATTAAATTGATATGTATATGACACGCTGTACCTACATAACATAGTAAATTGATATGTATATGGCACGCTCTACCTACATAACATAGTAAATTGATATGTATATGGCACGCTGTACCTACATAACATAGTAAATTGATATGTATATGGCACGCTGTACCTACATAACATAGTAAGTTGATAGTAAATTGATATGTATATGACACGCTGTACCTACATAACATAGTAAATTGATATGTATATGGCACGCTCTACCTACATAACATAGTAAATTGATATGTATATGGCACGCTGTAACTACATAACATAGTAAATTGATATGTATATGGCACGCTGTACCTACATAACATAGTAAGTTGATAGTAAATTGATATGTATATGACACACTGTACCTACATAATACAGTAAATTGATATTATATTGCACGCTGTACCTACATAACATAATAAGTTGATATGTATTTGACATGCTGTACCTACACTAATATAGTAAATTAGATAATTATATTGCACCGCTGTACCTACATGACATAGTAAATTGATATTTATATTGCACGCTGTACCTACATAACATAGTAAATTGATATTTATATTGCACGCTGTACCTACATAACATAGTAAATTGATTATTGTATATGGCACGCTGTACCTACATAACATAGTAAGTTGATAGTAAATTGATATGTATATGACACACTGTACCTACATAATATAGTAAATTGATATTATATTGCACGCTGTACCTACATAACATAATAAGTTGATATGTATTTGACATGCTGTACCTACACAATATAGTAAATTGATATTATATTGCACGCTGTACCTACATGACATAGTAAATTGATATGTATATGGCACGCTGTACCTACATAACATAGTAAATTGATATTTATATTGCACACTGTACATACATAACATAGTACGTTGATATGTATATGGCACGCTGTACCTACATAACGTAGTAAATTGATATGTATATTGCACACTGTACCTACATAACATAGTAAGTTGATATGTATATTGCACACTGTACCTACATAACATAGTAAGTTGATATGTATATGGCACGCTGTACCTACATAACGTAGTAAATTGATATGTATATGACACGCTGTACCTACATAACATAGTACGTTGATATTTATATTGCACGCTGTACCTACATAACATAGTAAATTGATATGTATATGGCACGCTGTACCTACATAACGTAGTAAATTGATATTTATATTGCACACTGTACCTACATAACATAGTAAGTTGATATTTATATTGCACGCTGTACCTACATAACATAGTAAATTGATATGTATATGGCACGCTGTACCTACATAACATAGTAAATTGATATTTATATTGCACACTGTACCTACATAACATAGTAAATTGATATTTATATTGCACACTGTACCTACATAACAATAGAAAAATTGAATATTTATATTGGCTCACTGTACCTACATAACATAGTAAGTTGATATTTATATTGCACGCTGTACCTACATAACATAGTAAATTGATATTTATATTGCACACTGTACCTACATAACATAGTAAATTGATATGTATATGGCACGCTGTACCTACATAACATAGTAAGTTGATATTTATATTGCACGCTGTACCTACATAACATATATGGCACGCTGTACATATATGACATAGTAAATTGATATGTATATGGCACGCTGTACCTACATAACATAGTAAATCGGATATGTATATGGCACGCTGTACATATATGACATAATAAATTGATATGTATATGGCACGCTGTACCTACATAACATAGTAAATTGATATTTATATTACACGCTGTACCTGCATAACATAGTAAGTTGATATGTATATTGCACGCTGTACCTACATAACATAGTAAGTTGATATTTATATTGCACGCTGTACCTACATGACATAGTAAGTTGATATGTATATGACACACTGTACCTACATAACATAGTAAATTGATATGTATATGGCACACTGTACCTACATAACATAGTAAGTTGATATGTATATTGGACGCTGTACCTACATGACATAGTAAATTGATATGTATATGGCACACTGTACCTACATAACATAGTAAATTGATATGTATATGGCAAGCTGAACCTACATGACATAGTAAGTTGATATCTATATTGCACACTGTACCTACATAACATAGTAAATTGATATGTATATGGCAAGCTGAACCTACATGACATAGTAAGTTGATATGTATATTGCACACTGTACCTACATGACATAGTAAATTGATATGTATACAGCACACTGTACCTACATAACATAGTAAATTGATATGTATATGGTAAGCTGAACCTACATGACATAGTAAGTTGATATGTATATATTATGTTCCCATTTCCTGGGGACCAACGGAAGAAGTACCTAAGCAAATACTACTATTAAGTTGATATGTATATGGCAAGCTGAACCTACATAATATAGCAAGTTGATATTTATATGGCAAGCTGTACCTACATAACATAGTACATTGATAAGTATATGGCACGCTATACCGACATAACATAGTAAATTGATACTTCTACGAAATCCTGTTTCTACATGTATATAACATAGTCCGTTGATATGTATAGGGTGGTTCAAAATATATCTCCCAACTTTAATTAGTCACAACTTGTATTATAAGCAAGATAATCTTTCAAAAGTTTATTACAAAGTAGTACATGTATGTAGTAACACTTTTTTGATTATCATGATTATATATTCAAACTAATGACCTCACCACTTTTAGCATATGACGTCATAACATGGAATGTATGATAGCAATGACTTTCAAAATGAAGTTTCTGACCATCACCAGGTTCCAAATTATAATATGAATGTCGAAATGTGTTCGATACCGTATAGAAATGATAATTGACATTCGATGAGTGAATATTTAAATCATTAGCAGAATGTCTACAATACAAAGCTTTTACAGAGAGAACTACGTGTACACGTGTAGCTAAGCAGTTACTTGTTACTTTGTGATGTTTCTTGAAAAATGGGTAAGATGAACACATTTAGTAACCCATCAGTTAGGGGTGTCATGATTATTATGATATATTATGAAGGTCACCTAACACCGGAGTAAAACAGATGATGAGATAAGAGATAGCTTAGTTATTGTTTCATCAGAACTAAACTGCATACATGTATGTCTATAGATATAAACAGCTGCAGATGCTCTTCACAATCAGATATTTTCGCTGAAACTGTCGTCTTATTGCGAACACTTATTGAATAACCCCCTTATTCACCAGATCTGAAGAATTTATTGTCTATGTATGTGTGTATAATTTAGAAAAAAAGAGAAACGGTAATTCCATCAGCAACTCAGAAACATTGGGGGCATCCACCAGTTCAGAAATAAAGAATGTGAAGTGCACACAGGTGTAGGTTTGAAAATCAGCGTTTCCAAATATCGACGATGGCGTGTAATGCAACGAACAGCTATAATACAGTTTGAACAGCCTGTACAAACTATACAATTGATGTGTTTCTCGAATATTATATACTGGAAACAAGAGTGCCGTAAGTCACAAAATACGCCTGTCGAAGACGGGCCGGACAGTGGAGATGCAGAAATGTGAAGCTGTCACCAAAGCAAGAAACATTAATACTTGTTAATATATAGCATGATTTCTTCTTCTTCTTCTTGTGATAAACAGATATACTAATTTAGTTAGAGATGTGTAAAATAGAAATTATATAGAATTGGATACAAAAATGTAGAACAAATGGCTAAGTTAAAAAAGGTGATAGTTTTGTTAACAAATATTTTACACCAATATGCACATCTTCAATATGTGTAGAAGACGTGTACATAGTTTCATATCGATCGACTGAACGGTTTCAAGGGAGTTGTGTACAGAAACCCTGTACCCTATATAGCAATGTTGAAAAATTGCTAAGTTAAAAAAAATATTGTTGTGTACATATAAAACTATGCAGTTTTTCTGTCCGCCGCCCGCCCGCCCCGCGGTAAAACATAATACGTACCATATACGCGCCCGATACATACATAACATAGTAAGTTGATATTTATATGACACCCTATACCTACATAACACAGTAAGTTGATATTTTATACCTAATACATAACACTAATTGATATTTATAGGCTACCTATAACACAGTAAGTTGATATTTATATGACACCCTATACCTACATAACACAGTAAGTTGATATTTATATGGCGCCCTATACCTACATAACACAGTAAGTTGATATTTATATGACACCCTATACCTACATAACACAGTAAGTTGATATTTATATGGCGCCCTATACCTACATAACACAGTAAGTTGATATTTATATGAAACTATCCCATACATAATTCACTGTATTGATATTTATATGGGCACCCTATACCTACAGAACACCCAGTAAGTGATATTTATATGACACCTATACTACATAACACAGTAAGTTGATATATGATAACCACTATACTACCACACAGTAAGTTGATATTTATATGACACCCTATACCTACATAACACAGTAAGTTGATATTTATATGGCGCCCTATACCTACATAAGATAGTAAGTTGATATTCACGCGACACGCTATACATGTATCTACATATCATAGCCAGTTGACACTTCTATGACACTATTCGTATACCACGCTCTACTTACATAATAATTAAGTTGATAGTTATATGAGAATGTCCTTTATATTTTATCCCGTCAACACAGTGCGTATGTGCCGTGAAACACGGTGCCGTGAAACGTTTTGGATATCCTGTCAATACGACCTAATCACTGCGTATGACTATGTGCAGTGGCTGGTGTTATTTGTATTGCATTTTAAAGCTATTTGTAGGTGTTGGCGGGATAAATAGAATAGTAGATTAGTGCCGTGAATGGGGAAAACTATCTGGAGCGGCACGGGAGCGGGGTGTGCTCAGCAGAGCCTCGCCCATCCCGTTTACTAAGCCTTGCCCGATATTTTTCCCCATTCACGGCACTAACCTACTATTCTTTATTTATGTAACCTTCAATGTAGGAATATAGAAAATGGTATTGTACAACATCTCGGCTTCTATTCCCTTCTACACTATCGCCTGCGCTAATCGAACCAATATTTGTCAATTTCCTTATTCAAAATACTTGAATATTGTGAAATCAAGCACTTTGATTGGCTGAGCCTGAGCTGTGCTACAGCTCAGGCTCAGGCGATCAAAGTGCTTGATTGCGAGTCGTCATTGCCAATAGATGTTCAGAAACGTTGATAATCTGGGCAAGATTAACACAGGCGGTTGTTTGTGTACGTATATGCACTTTCCGCTCAACCCACACATATAGCAAGTTGCTTTTCTGACTACATCCTGTGCCTAACTAACGTATGGAAGGTCCTGGTGTCAATGCTATACTATTTTTATCTCTTAATTATGAGATAAAACTATTATAGCATTGACACCAGGGGGCCGTTTCACTAAACTTCGTACCTACTAAAATGTTCGTAAGTGCAAAATTATGATAGTCTGTAAATTTCACATTAACATTTTTTTCTTGTAAATAATTATTGAATTTACATTTATTGAGCATAGGCTGCATATGCAGCATATGCTCAATAAATGTAAATTCATAAATTGAAGTTTACAGACGATCTTAAATTTGCACTTATATACGAACATTTTAGTCGTAAGAAGTTTAGTGAAACGGGCCCCTGGACGCTCCTATGCTAGAAACAATACGATTTGAATTAATTGCAGGGAAGAGAGTACAAAATAAATCTCCGGACGAGAATGTGTAACGTGACCACACTGGATCGCCCGTTCCGTCCGTTCGGGGTTCCGCCATTCGCCAAGTTCGTGTACGAAGTGGAGATTGGCGCCGCCGGGACGGGGGGCGAACACGTGACCATACAGATGTGGGATGGAGAGTTCAGTGACAAATGTAAATACAGTACAACCGGGCAGTCCAATCCGGGCATCAATAAAATATCAGTGTGTTCAATTTTGACAGGTGTCACTGTGATATGTACGAGGGCCGTTCAAAATGTTCCGTTGCGGAGGCTGTATCTATTGCATTTATTGGGCAATCATGTTGATATTTTCTCGATTCGAATACAGATACATCGATGACGTTCCATAAGTTTCCCGAAAAATAGTTAATACACGAGAGACATACCGCTCTTTGGATAATGTGGCTAAATTCCATATTCAATTATAATATATATATTATGTATATTAATTTCATAATAATTTAAATAGATATACGCCCATTTTCTCATGACTGGGCACGCATATGTTTATGATGAAACTATGTGAAATTGACATGGTAAAATGTCAATCTTGGATCAAATATCATTTTTCTTTCTAGCGAAATTTTTCATCGAGGCTACGTTTCCCAGCTGTATACCAATTGCCAACGTCTTCTTCTCCAACGCAACTGGAGCAGTATTTTCCGAGTAAGTATTGTCGATATACGGTTAATTAACCCTTAGACCGCTACTCACAACAATTTTCGTCTGCTCTTGCTTTTACATCTTGCCTTATTTCTCAATAAAACCATGCTTTGACAGCACTTCAGAATCATTTCCAATGATTCTGAAGTGCTGTCAAAGCATGTTGTAAATTATTGTAAAGTGCTGTCAAAGCATGTTTTGATGATACAAATGGAAAATAGAAAATAAACAGCAGACGACAACAAAAATAAGACAGCGGTGTAAGGGTTAACCCTTTCAACCGACAGACAGTGGCGTAGTCAGGTTCTTGCCGAGGGGGTGGGGTAATTGTGACTCGAGATTGAAAAAGGGTGCGGGAGTATCTTCACCTGAAACAATATCGATTTCTACATTCAATTTTCTCGATTATATATAAACATACACACCTCAGGCGGGGATGGGGATCCAGGATTTCGGGTTAGGGGGGGGGGGGGGGGGGTGGGGGGGCGTAACTATGCTATGCTCGTTCGATAATATAGTCAAGTATTGGAAAATAGTCGACCGACCGGAGATCGGGATAGCGCTTGGGGGGTCCGGGGGGCATTCCCCACCACTTGGCATGAAACGTGCCTTGTAACTTGTAAAAAAATCTTTACTCGGCGAATTTTAGGGGGGGCGCCGGGTCCGCCCCCCCCCCCTGAATCCGCCCATGTACCTGACCAAATGTCGCACCCCTTGCACCCCCAACCCAGTTATAGCTATTTGAATTAGGTCTCCGTGTTTTAGGCACACCCTGTAGATCCAGATGAGCTGGCTCTTAACGATCAGGGTCTGCAGTGTTGTCATTATTTTCAATAATTTGAAACAATACCCCCTTTTATTAATAGAGTAGTCTAAAATTAATGTGAATTGTATTTATTACATAAACACAACATAACACATTGATGTTTGTTTGTTGGGGTTTAACGGCCTATCAACAGCTAAGGTCATTTAAGGCCGGGTCAATGGGTTTAGTACTAAATCCCATATATTACCTGTACAAGTACATGTACATTTTCAAGTACATGTACAACTGGAGGGAAAATCCCAAAATCGGAACTGAATATTTACAATAACAAAACTATATATTCAGCCCTGAAATCAGAATAATCCTGATCTGATGCCAGGTCCTCGCCACACCAGAATCACATGGCCCCTCCCAAAAGCAGCAGGATCAGTAATAAACTTACTACTTTTATAATTGGCAATAACCAAATTCAACTCCCAGGTAACAAAAGAGCCAAAGATTAAAACGTACCGGAGGGCCAAACCAGGCAAATAGTGATTCATATAAGGAGGAACCAATCTGTCCTGAAAACCTAGCATGTTTTCTGTAGCGAGTCAATTTGCATATGTATTACACTAGTCTAATATGATGTTTAATACAATGGGTTTCTACACTGCAGAAGCCGCCTCTTCCACTGACCCCTCTGGCCATTCTTGTTCCTGTTAATAGCTTCTACGATATACAGTAGAACCACTCTAAACCGGACAGTTATAGATCGGATATATATTGGTTATCCATTGGTTTGTGAAAAAGTTTTGTAACCACCATTTTCTCCTATATTCGGTAATCTACAAACGCGAAATTTGTTGTATCACTTCCAAATTACATCATCCGGATAATTTTTCATTTTTGGCCATTATCTCTGTTGAAAACTTTAAATAACACAATTTGGCTATAAATAAACGTTTTCACTACAAGAGTTCGGTAAACTAAAGTTAGGCGGTTTGCAATTTGGCTATAAATAAACACAAAAGTTAGGCGGTTTGCCTTCTAGTCCAGGGGCACTTGTAGGTATATATATAAGATTCCGGCACCTCGTGCTAATTTATGGCACCCGGTGTTTTTATAAACTTGAATGTATAAGGTTTCCAAAAAATCCGGGTGCCAAGTTGAAGGTCATTTCAAGGTCATTGAACTGTATGCTTGACGGAAGTCGAAAATTGCCAATATATGAGCCAATAGGGCATGGTCCTTAACTTGGAAATTGGTGTAAGTTGTTAAAAAACATTTCTGATGGATATATTAAAGAATTTACGTAAACTACACTAATATTCAGTATATAATTATCATATGTTCAAGATGGCCGCCGAAAATTGGGTATTTATGAGATTTCGGTTGACTTGCTACATATTTGTGTAATGCTAAGCGCCTTCACCTATATTCAAAGGTTAATTCTTTCAACTGGAATACTATTGTTTAGATTTCACTACCATAAGTATTGCTATGATCAGATATTAATGATAGCTAAATATAACTGGGAGAATTTGGTTGGGGAGGAAATCAACACTTCTCTCACTTTTCCCTGAGATGCCGTAACTACTAAAATGTGGACATATATTGAACCCTGATTTGATCGGCTAATAACATCATGCTCTGCATGACTTTTCATTTAGATATGTTACTTTGCCATTTGCCTTGGATAATAATGTCTGCTCATGATCGCTAAGCAGCTACGCGTATCTTGAATTACTCATCTGTCTGTTTTACAGTGGAAACTCTCTAAACGGGACACCCTGGGGACATCCCAGGGTGCCCGGTTTAGAGGGGTTCCGCTGTAAGTATCGACATCACATATATACAACTGAAAGGGTCAGCGGATTAAGGGGGTTAACTCCCTTCTTACAATGATCCATTCAATGTTGTTCCCTTTATCAGCTTCCACGATACAAGTATTGGCATCACATATCAAACATTGAACGGTCTATGGAATGCGGGTGGCTAACTATGTTGTTTCTTGTCTTTCAGCTTCTACGACACCAGTATCGGCATCACAGATCCAATGGTGTTCATTCCACCAACGGAGTGTTCGTAGAACACCCGACTAGCTCATTGCGATCGAAATGTACATCTTATTGTGTTGCTTTCCTAATAAACTGTAGAAATCGGAAAGATGGTAATGTTGATACCTACTGTCTGTTTCACAAAACCTGCCCAAATGTTACGGCTATATAAACAATGCAAACACAATATTTTGTTCGGCAATATTTAATTTTAGCACAATTTAAGAATGAGCCTTCTTTTTATTTGGTGAAATTTGGTCAAATGTTGATTTTATTATGAGAAATTGATTGGTCTACGGGAATGTAACATGTGGGAAAAAGGAAGTGGAAGAGCTGGGTGAGGAGTCAAAAATCGAAAAGTTTTGGAAAATGACTTCGAAACATGGCTAGATAGCTTGGAAATGATCTACGAAAACAAAAGTTAAATTTTGAAAATCGGTTCATTATTTCTGAAATTAATAAAATGTCCCATGTTAAATCCCCATACAGTGTAGACATCTTCACACAGCTATGGGAATTTAACATGGGGAAATTGTTTTTTCATAATAAAATCAATATTGGAGCAAATTTCATGAAATAAATAGACGGCTCATTCTTAAATTTTGATAAAAAAAATTATTAGCGAAACTAATATTGTGTTTGCATCGTTTAAATGGCCGTAAAATATGGGCAGGTTTCGTGAAACAGACAGTTGCCAATACAAGATAGAAATTCAGAATTGAAAAACAGACTACAAGGTCAAGGATAACCCGAATGGCACTGGGTGGATAGCCATTAATGTGAGGAAGCTGTTGATGACATTTGGTAAGGATTCGACTCAGGAGGTATTCAACATTTGGACGTATGTACAAAATGATTGACACAAAGTTTAAGGTCACGAAGGTGAAGGTCAATGTCACCCGAATGACAGTGGATGGATAGCCATCAACGTGAGAAAGCTATTGATGAAATTTGGTAATGATCAGACTAATGGATCAAGAGATATGGGAAATTTAGATTTTCCAACATTTATGTCCTACAAAGTTTAAGGTCACCAAAGTAAAGGTCAAGTCACCCGAATGACACTGGATGGATAGCTATCAATGTGAAGACGCTATTGATGAAGTTTGGTAATGATCCGACCAAGAGATATGTGAAATTTACGTCCCAAATTGTTGACGACGCCGCCGGCGCCGGAATTGTGTAGAAGACGTGTGTATAGTTTCAGATCGATCGACTGAACAGTTTCAGAGGAGTTGTGTACACAAACTCTGTACCCTATATACAATTGTATAGAACAAGAGGGTCATGATGGCTCTAATTCGCTCACCTGACTCCATGAACACCAGAGGAGAATGTGACATTTGAGTTCATATGAGTTTTAAAACTAGATGGCCGCGGCCTGCATGTCGCGCCTTCTGGCGAGGTATGGACACTAACAAAAGAGATATAGTATAACGAAAAACGTTAACCAAAAAACTTAACCAAAAACTTTAACCGGACACATATACGTACGTACGTACGTACGTACGTACGCCAAAGTGCCGACTATATCGCGCTTTCCGCAAGCGGGCGCGACAAAAACTTTAACCAAAAACTTCAAAGTAATTTGACCTTGACATTGGGCATGTGGGCCGCACGGGAGGGGGGTAGAATGAAAATACAGATGATGATAAACACCCATGTGAAGTTTCAAGGTAATGGGCAAAGCAGTTGCAGAAATATAGTATAACGAAAAACTTTGAGATTTGAACGCCACAATAAGCATGTGCAGACGTTTTGCTGCTACCGGTGTAGTTTGCCCGTCACAGCTGAGATTTGGACTATTTGTAGTTGGTGTTATGGACAATATGTACCACAATCCGTCATCCACAACAGCCCACTCATCGTTCCATGGCACTGGCATCAGTATCATACAGTTTACAACAGAACATAATATTGGTAAACCCCAAGACCCATTTCCGTTATCCGACATATGGTCAGAGAAATTGCTTCTTCCATACTCATATTCAGTAGTTCCTACAGTAACAATTAATCCATCTAAGATAATAGTTCCTGCTGTTCATGCCAAGCAAATGAGAGGTGAATTAAACAGAGCAATGACACTTGAATATGTTACAGATTGCTGAACTTTTGACAAGAGACACACTAACTAATGAAGCAATTGCGTGGACTGCATTTCATGCTAAAAACGTATCTACCATGTCGGACCCAGCAGCTATTATGTCTGTACTGCCTATCTCCATGGAAAAGGCTGACACACCAGCAATGGTCAAACATGGCATGAATGTAATCAAATGGGCATGTGACTGCCCCATATTTGCAAACGCAAAATATATTCAATGGCCATGGCCAGACTCTCATGGGGAGGACAAATTTATAGTAATGTTTGGTGGTCTGCATCTAGAAATGGCTCTGTGGAATATGACGGAGGATTACCTGCTGGTTTGGGCTGGACAACAGCAGTTGTAGAGGCTGAAATTGCCACATCTGGAATCGCTGAAGGTTTCCTGAAAGCAGCACATCTGACACGGACTCGCCATGCACATCAAGTCTATGTTGTAGTGTTATCAGCCCTCCAACAACATGAATTTCAGCTTTCAAAGAGTTCAAATGAAACTGATGAAACATTTGAGGCATGGAGCAAATGCCTGCTTGTCACCAGTCCTATCTTCCAGTTTTGGGATACTGTTATAGCCATATAAAAAATGATCATTGTCCTTCTGAGAACACAGAGAGAAAACAAATTTGACTTGTATGTTGAAGCACTTGAGTCACTTGTCTGCTTGTTCTGTGCATTGGGTCACTACAGCTATGCACGCTGGATCTCAATTCACATTCGAGACATGAAATCCCTCTCTGCGGCTATTGAAGATGCATTCAAGAAGCACTGTGTTGTTTCCAAAACTTCAAACCACTTCTCTTATATTCCTATCGAGTACATGAACATGAACAGGAACATGCTAAGTTAAAGGGCAATGGAGGTGCCATCGGATTAACAGAAGACCATATTTCTCTTTGACGATGGCTGATATGTGGGCCACAGCTTGCTAATGTTATAAAATACTTTGATACCCAGTACAATAATGAAGATGATCCAGATATTAGCCTCCATCAAGCAGAAGGACCTTCCACTCAGAAACTGTTCCATCAGCAGTCACGCAAACTTGTAGATGGCATATCCGGCTTTGGAAACCGTTTCCAGGATGATTGTTCTGAGCTGTTGGTAGACGTGTTTGCGCAGATGAATCAATTGTAGAGACAATTCGGACAATTGTAGAACGCAGTATCTAAAGTATATGAAAGATTTGATCGAGATCAATTCAGAATCCAATCGAGAAAACTCAATTCCACTACTGAAATCCCCCAAATCAAAGACAAGTTCAAGGCTGTTAAAGTAAAACGGCGAAACAGCAACCTATTTGGTCGACTATACATTGCTAATCAACAACGTGATGGAGATCCAGCAACGTTTTTCTCCCATGAAAATCAATCTACTCCGCCTTCGCTGTCTGATTTTGGTAAGATACGACATGGACAAAAGTCTAACCTTCTTGGCTACATTGAATCTAGTGAACAACCTGATATGCCGCAATATTTCGATTGCAAACTATTATATGGATATTAGACAATCCGATCACCAGACGAATGGGGATTGGCAATTGACGGCTCTTAATGGACCCCTGTCTGGATGACAATTCCAGATGCTGCACGAGCCTGCAGCCAACTGATCAACTGTGGATGTAAGTCTGCCAGAGGATGCATCAGCTGCCAGTGCACACATGCTCGGCTTATATGTACTGACCTTTGCAGCTGCATATGTGCACAATGATGCTTTGAAGCGGTTAACCTTCCTGCCCCATGTGTTATGTCCCAGATACATGACAATTACCCACTCATTCTTAATTCAGATCGAGATGTCATGCACCCGCCACAGCTATGTAATATTACCAGCCTATTGATATTTGGTTGCCATATTGGATTTATTTAGCTAGTAGTCCAGTAACAACACTTCTTATTACATGCAAACATTTCCAATATGACATCCACAGTGCAAAATAGAATAAAATATTGATATTTGGCGGCCATCTTGGAGATATGGCAATTACAAAATGATCAAATTGTACATGATAGCCATCTGCATTAATTATTGTATGAATATGCGTCATTATAGCATACTAATTGTGCTAAATATAACACAGGTTTGCACTTACATAGAAATATATTGATATTTGGCGGCCATTTTGTATTTATTGATTTTTTAGGTGGCACAGTGGATAGATTTTTTGGAGCCACTTAATTTTGAATTGTGCATCATCATATCTTCATTCAGTGAAAAAATGGCACTTTTGGCTGGCGGGTATAGATAAATTTGTTAAGGGACTGTACGTACGTGCCAAAGTGCCGACTATATCGCGCTTTCCGCAAGCGGGCGCGACAAAAAGTAATTTGACCTTGACATTGGGTACATGGGCCGCACGGGTGGGGAATAGAATGAAAATATGGATGATGATAAACAGGCATGTGAAGGTTCAAGGTAATGGGAAAAGTAGGTGCATAGATATAGTACATGAACAAACTTTAACCAAAAACTTTAACCAAAAACTTCGAAGTAATTTGACCTTGACATTGGGCACAGGGGCCGCACGGGTGGGGGTAGAATGAAAATATGGATGATGATAAACACCCATGTGAAGTTTCAAGGTAATGGGCAAAGCAGTTGGAGAGATATAGTATAACGAAAAACTTTAACCAAAAAACTTTAACCAACAACTTTAACCAAAACCTTCAAAGTAATTTGACCTTGACATTGGGCACAGGGGCCGCACGGGAGGGGGTAGAATGAAAACATAGATGATGATAAACACCCATGTGAAGTTTCAAGGTAATGGGCAAAGCAGTTGCAGAGATATAGTATAACGAAAAATTTTAACCAAAAAACTTAACCAAAAAACTTAACCAACAACTTTAACCGGACACACGTACGTACGTATGTACGCCAAAGTGCCGACTATATCGCGCTTTCCGCAAGCGGGAGCGACAAAAACTTTAAAGTAATTTGACCTTGACATTGGGCACAGGGGCCGCACGGGTGGGGGTAGAATGAAAATATGTATGATGATAAACACCCATGTGAAGTTTCAAGGTAATGGGCAAAGCAGTTGCAGAGATATAGTATAACGAAAAACTTTAAGCAAAAAACTAAAAACTTTAAGCAAAAAACTTAAGCAAAAAACTTAACCAAAAACTTCAAAGTAATTTGACCTTGACATTGGGCACAGGGGCCGCACGGGAGGTGGGAGGTGGGTAGAATGAAAATATAGATGATGATAAACACCCATGTGAAGTTTCAAGGTAATGGGCAAAGCAGTTGCAGAGATATAGTATAACAAAAAACTTTAACCAAACCAAAAACTTCAAAGTAATTTGACCTTGACATTGGGCACAGGGGCCGCACGGGAGGGGGTCGAATGAAAATATAGATGATGATAAACACCCATGTGAAGTTTCAAGGTAATGGGCAAAGCAGTTGCAGAGATATAGTACAACGAAAAACTTTAACCAAAAATCTTAACCAAAACTTCAAAGTAATTTGACCTTGACATTGAGCACAGGGGCCGCACGGGAGGGGGTAGAATCAAAATATAGATGATGATAAACACCCATGTGAAGTTTCAAGGTAATGGTGGGCAAAGCAGTTGCAGAAATATAGTATAACGAAAAACTTTAATAAAAAAACTTAACCAAAAACTTTAACCAAAAAACTTAACCAAAAACAAAACTTAACCAAAAAACTTAACCAAAAAACTTAACCAAAAAACTTAACCAAAAAACTTAAACAAAAAACTTAACCAAAAACTTTAACCGGACACACGTACGTACGTACGTACGTACGCCAAAATGCCGACTATATCGCGCTTTCCGCAAGCGGGCGCAACAAAAATTGTGCTATTTTTAGATGGCGGTCATCTTGGGTTAAGCGATGACTCTCATTTCACCAAATCTGAAAATGCAAGGATCTTAACTTACTATGAAGTTTGGCCAGCATGGGTTCCTGAGAAAACGACGTTCAAAATCTCGAATAAATGGACCTTTTGGAGGCCATCATGGACGACATAATCATCTGATTCCGACAAATATTGCACCAGAGCAATCGGCTCATTGATACCTTCAATTTGATATATGACATGAGCATATTTGGTCAAAAGTAAAATTTGACCCTACGGGCCACGCCCATTTTTGACCCGGGGTCACCATTTTAACACCTTTGAAAGAGCATTCTACGTCGATCATTCCTACCAAGTTTCGTCGAAATCCGGCTGGCGGTTCATGAAAAGACTTTTTTTTAAGAATTTGTGCTATTTTTAAACGGCGGCCATCTTGGATTAGCGACGACCTCCGTTTTAACAAATCTGAAAAGGCTTCACCCATGGACCATAACTGCGAAGTTTGGCCACCATGGGCCAAGCGGTTCGTGTGAAGAAGAATATTGAAATCTCTAATAAAAGAACGACCTTTTGACCTTTCGGTGGCCATCTTAGATGACATGACCATCCGATTTCGACAACAAATGCACCACAGCGATCGCCTCATTGATACCTTCGATTTGATATAGACATGACCATATTCGGTCAAAAATAAAATTTGACCCCAATTTGACCCCACGGGCCACGCCCATTTTTGACCCCGGGGTCACCATTTTAACAACTTTGAAAGAGCATTCTACATCGATCATTCCTACCAAATTTTGTCGAAATCCGGTTGGCGGTTCTTGAGAAGAAGATTTTTGAAGAATTCAGGTGAGCTAAAAAGGAGCTAAGTTAAAAGTTGATATTTTTGTTAAAAAATATTTTTTCGGCATAAAAACACCAAGGTGCACATCTTCAATATGTGTAGAAGACGTGTGTATAGTTCCAGATCGATCGACTGAACGGTTTCAGAGGA
This sequence comes from Conchocele bisecta, assembly GCA_029237695.1. Lineage (NCBI taxonomy): Eukaryota > Metazoa > Mollusca > Bivalvia > Lucinida > Thyasiridae > Conchocele > Conchocele bisecta. Next base: position 56,975,936 of record CM055269.1, read on the forward strand.
GTTGTGTACACAAACTCTGTACCATATATATACAATTGTATACACAAATGTAGTTCAGTTAAAAAGGTGATATTTTTGTTAAAAAATATTTGTTCGGCATAAAAACACCAAGGTGCACATCTTCAATATGTGTAGAAGACGTGTGTATAGTTTCAGATCGATCGACTGAACGGTTTCAGAGGAGTTGTGTACACAAACTCTGTACCATATATATACAATTGTATACACAAATGTAGTTCAGTTAAAAAGGTGATATTTTTGTTAAAATATATTTGTTCGGCATTTAAACACCAAGGTGCACATCTTCAATATGTGTGTAGAAGACGTGTGTATAGTTTCAGATCGATCGATTGAACGGTTGCAGAGAAGTTGTGTACACAAACTCTGTATCCTATATAGAATTGTATAGGCAAATGTAGAAAAAATGGCTAAGTTAAAAAGGTGATACGTTTGTTAAAAAATACTTTTTCGGCATACAAACACCAAGGTGCACATCTTCAATATTTGTACAAGACGTGTGTATAGTTTCAGATCGATCGACTGAACGGTTTCAGAGGAGTTGTGTACACAAACTAGGCATTTTTTTCTGTCCGCCGAACGCACGCCCGCTCACGGTAAAACATAATACGTACCGTTTTTTTTAAAAACGGTCGTATAAAAACGTTAACGTAAAACTTTAACAAAAAGTTTAAAGTCATTTGACCTTGACGTTGGGCTCCTGTGCAGCATGGGTAGGGTACCCAATGAAAATATAGACGGTGATCAATGTGTATATGAAGTTTCAAGTTGGTATCGCAAGCGGTCACAGAGATATAGCAATTTGAAAAACTTTAATGTAAGCTTTAACAAACAAGATACGAAGTCATACGCCCGTCGAATATGGGCCAGACAGCGAAGATGCAGAAATGTGAAGCTGTCACCAAGGCAAGAAACATTAATGAGAATTTGAATCTCGAAAACGGGGTGCATAGTTTCAGATCGATCGACTGAACGGATGCAGAGGAGTTGTGTACACAAACTCAGTACCCTATATAGAATTGTATACACAAATGTAGAAAAAATGGCTAAGTTAAAAAGGTGATATTTTTGTTAAATTTTTTGTTTATCTATCGTCCAGTATTCCCGCGACTTTTCCAAGTTTATATACCCGATAAATTCCACAAAAATACCATTCATTCCTTATAATTCCAGCATTTGAAATAAATTCATCAAGAAAATGTGTTTATTTTCCGTTTTCTTAAGAATTATTTTAACTGCGCCTCACGGTTACGGAAATGTTAGGGAATTGTGTAAATATTGTTGTGCTGGAATTATAGTTAGATAGATAGTACACAAAAACTTAATGTAAATATCTGACACATATATGGATAAACGGACGGACGGATATACAATTGATGACTATATGAAGTCCTCATTGACCTTGACCTGGGGTGTTCAAACATGGGGTGTATGCAAAACATGGCACCATTCCTATACACATTGTTGTCAAATATTATCAAAATGCGAGTAGGGATACAAATTACAGAAACAAATATGAGAACGTGACCTTGGACATTTGGATGTGGGGGGCTTCACAAGGTGAACTTAAGTATTCAGTGACCTTAACCTTGGGTGTTTAGGCATAGTGTGTATGCAAAATAAAGCTCCATCCTTAGACACGCAGTGTGGCATATTATAACCAGATGGCCGCGGCCAGCATGTCGAGCCCGCCGAGGCATTTGATGGTCTCAGAGTATGTTTATTTCAAGTTTGAATTAAGGTATGCCAAAGCTTTATTTGAAAGTCATTTTACCTTGATCTTGGGCATGTGGGTCGCATGGGTGGGCTATAGAATGAAAGTATGGATGATAATAAAGAATTATTGGAAGTTTGAAGCAAATCTGAGTAAGTGTTGTGGATATATAAGGTATATAAACACTTTAAATTTCAAAGTCATTTGACCTTGGGGCATAGGGCCGCATAAGTGGGACACAGAATTAATATATAGATGACGACTAATAAGCATTTGAAGTTTCAAGTCAATGTGACCTAGAACTGCAGATATAAGGTATTTAAAAACATTAACGCTGATTTCGGACGGATGGACACCCGTACGTCATTGTGATCACTATGTCTCGCTTTCCACAAAAATCTGTTAAGGGATTAGAAGAAATATAGTGAAAGTGCTAATGTACTAACATACCAATGTACGGAAATAGGAACATACATGGACCATCGCTATATTCAAGAGATGAAATAATTAACAAGAGGGCCATGATGGCCCTATATTGCTCACCTGTGTAATGTCATAAAAAGCAGGCAAATACTGGTATGTCAAGTTGTCATTAAATAAACATAAAAATAAGCATATGACAGGCACATACTTAGTGTCAATGTGTCAAACCGTTTGAAATATGTAATAAAAGGATGATCATGTTAAAGTTTTCACTTACCTTATATCTCCACAACACTTACTCACATTGCTTCAAACTTCAAATGATTTTTTATTACCATCCATATTTTCATACTATAGCCCACCCATGCGACCCACCATTTTCACAACTTTGAAAGCGCATTGTACATAGATAATTTCTGGCAAGTTTCGTTGAAATCCGTCCAGCAGTTCGCGAGAAGATTTTTTAAGACTGTTATTTTTAGACGGTGGCCATCTTGGATTAGCTACGACCTCCATTTTAGAAAATTTGACAGCTTCACTAAAGGACCATAATTGTGAAGTTTGGCTACCATTGGCCAAGCGGTTCTTGTAAAGAAGACGTTCGAAATCTCAAATAAAAGGACGACCTTCTGACATTTCGACGGCCATCTTGGATGATGTAATCATCCGATTTTGCTGAAAACTGTACCTGAGCGATCACCTCGTCGATATCTTTGAGTTGATATATGATGCGACCATATTCGGTCAAAAATAATATTTGCCCCCCCCCCCCCCCCCCCCCCCCCCCCCCCCCCCCCCCCCACCCGGGCAACGCCCATTTTTGAAGCCGGGGTCACCATTTGAACAACTTTGAAAGAGCATTGAACATCGCTCATTCCTGCCAGGTGTGGTCTGGCTGTTTGTGAAAAGAAGATTTTTCAAGAAGTTGAGCTATTTTTAGACTGCGCCCATCTTAAGGATTAGCGACGACCTCCATTTCGACAAATCTGAAAAGGCTTCACCCAATGACCATTGGCCAACTGGTTCTTGTGAAGAATACGTTTGAAATCTCAAATAAAATGACGACCTTTTGACCCTTCGGCGGCCATCTGAGATGATGTAATCATCCAATGTCAATGAAAACTGCACCAGAGCAATCGTCTTGTCGATACCTTCGATTTGATGATTTGACCATATTCTCACGAACCGCCCATTTTTGACCCCGGTGTCATTGTACATCCTGCCAAATTTCGTCGAAAGGCGGTTCATGAGAATTTGCAATCCCACTACCTATGTACCATGTGTGTGAAGTTCGACCAACATCGGCCCAGCGGTTCTGGAGAAGACGTTTGAAATTGTGGACGGATGACGACGACGGATGAATAGCGGTAACAATAGCTCCGACACTTGACCCTTTGGCTCAGGTGAGCTAAAAGTACTATATTCACCACACCATTGACTAATTGGTTAAATGGTGAACATTTTCACCGACATAGCTGGTCAGGAACAACACTTGTCGCAATTGAATAACATATTTTTTTGCCGGTCACATATCAGTTGTTAGGGTTCTCGTGCTTACTTCAGTGCCAAAGTAGGACTACCCTTCAAGTACATGTAAAGTACTTTTTTCTAACTGCACATTCCAAAATGGAACATGCTGCTTGCACTTACGCAACTGCAGTTTATAAACTACCATCAGCATGGAGAGATATTACATCCTACCGTCTGTTTCACGAAAGCTGCCCAAATTTTACGGCTATATAAACAATTCAAAAACAAGATTTCTTTTGATAATATTAAATTAAAGGAAAAATTAAGAATGAGCCTTTTCATTTCGTGAAATTTGGTCAAATATTGATTTTATTGCGAAAAAACAATTTCCCCATGTTTAAATCCCCATAGACATCTTCACTCCGTGAAGATGTCTATGGGGATATAACATGGGGAAATATTTTTGAATTTTAGAAATACTGGACCGATTTTTAAACTTTAACTTTTGTTTTCTTAGTTAGATCATATCCAAGCTATCTAGCCAGGTTTCGGAGTCAATTTCCAAATTTTTTCGTTTTTTGACTCCTCCCACACTTATTCTTTTTTTCGCAATAAAATCAATATTTGACCAAATTTCACGAAATAAAAAGAAGGCTCATTCTTAATTTTTCCTTTTATTTAATATTATCAAAAGAAATCTTGTTTTTGAATCGTTTATATAGCCGTAAAATTTGGGCAGCTTTCGTGAAACAGACAGTAGATGGCCGCGGGCCGTCTGTCGCACCCGCCGAGGCTTTGATAGTATACCGAAAAACTTTAAAAAAAAACAAAAAAATTAACCAAACACTTTAACCCGGATGCACGTACATACGCCAATGTGCCGACTATATCGCACTGTCCGCGAGCGGGCGCGACAAGGGTTCCCCAAAACAACTTGAATCCAAATACAATATGGCAGTGACTCAGTACAACCATTACTCACCATAAGTAAAGTGATACCTTTTAAGAACTTTGCATGAACCATAGTAGATATTCAAGCAGATTCCAGTAGCCTATTTCACCAACATTGCAAAGTATACACATCTAGCAAAGTATACTTTGAGGGAGAAATCATTTATTTTTCATGAAATGCATTATTTCATATAGAACTAACTGCATACATTTGATGATTAAAAGTATGCAGAATTATTATACTGAATGTATTACATTGGCTGTGATAATGTAATAAATTCAGTATAATCAAAATTAATAAATTGATCCTAAAATTGAAAATTTCTCCTTCAAAGTATACTTTGCTAGAAAAGTATACTTTGCAATGTTGGTGAAATAGGCTACAGGGCTCGATACAAAATACATTTATTTTCATTTGAAGTACCGGTCAATGTACTTTCAAGGATTTCAAACATACAATGGAAACCCGATATGGCCAACAATAAAGAGATGTCAATTCCGTGTGATGCACTGCATAAGGCGGTGGCCCCGTGTTATCTCCAGCACAATACAGGACACCTTATCAGACCAGGGCATGTAGATCTACGGCTGGGAGAGTGGATCAGATTCACCATATGGTGGCCAAGGTCAAACGAGACGAGCCATGTGACTTTTAACCAAAGTGCGATTTTGCATGATTTTTATAACTGATATTTTCTGTACACGACGTCAATAGTGGACAAAATGTTCATAGCAAATGCGGAATTCTATTTGCTCTGAAAATTTTGACAACTGCTGACGTCATTTACGGATAATATTACGGTAAATTTTAAACCTTAGACCGCTATCTTATTTTTGTTGTCGTCTGCTGTTTATTTTCTTTTTTCCATTTGTATCATCAAAAATATGCTTTAACAGCACTTTAAAATAATTTACAACATGCTTTGACAGCACTTCAGAATCATTTCCATTGGAATTGATTCTGAAGTGCTGTCAAACCATGTTTTTATTGAGAAATAAGGCAAGATATAAAAGCAACAGCAGACGACAATTGTTGTGAGTAGCGGTCTAAGAGTTAATGCATTCACCAAGGGTTTTTCTCCATGATAATATGAAGCTGGGTGTTCGGATAGCAATCACAACTGGGCAACAAAATTTCACATTCTGAAACACAAATATTTAATGCACTTCTAAAATATCAATGCACATTTTAGAACATTCAACCTTAACCAAGGGTATGGGCATGAATATAGATGGAATGGTGTTTTATGCATGTTCAACAGAAACGACATACATTGTATGTAGACGAATGTGTAATATATCAGGTGTACAAGTCTACCAAAACTCATTTGTACCAACAGCTGCTCAGCCCTGATGTGATCTCAAACTTTGCAGTTGTGGTATTTCTCACAGGTGGAAGACTCGGACCCGTGATATTTAAAAATAATGCCCACTGAAAAAAATCCCATTACCCCACCCACATGTTGTCGGACTAGTTACGTGACCTGCATTACCACAACAGGTGGGTGGGGTAATGGGATTTTTTTTTCAGAGGACATTTTTTTTTATATCACCGGTCCCAGTCTTCCACCTATGGTATTTGAGTGGACGAGTGTCCTTTCGATCTCAACAGCAAAGCTGCATAGACCAGGCATAGGGATAGAACCAACGCAAGTTACAAGGGTTAATGCAAAACCAAAACAGATTTCATTATCTTTATATCATTTGACCAGCTGTTGCATTAATACAAACAGAAGACATGTTTTCTGTTAAAATATTGTGTGCCATTGTCAATATACATACATGTATATACACGGATGATGATGTACACTGTATATATGTGGCTGTGACTGGAGAAATGGGGCTTATGTGTTTTGCGACCAGTGAAGATCCAGATCAGACTGTGCATCTGCACAGTCTGATCTGTATCTGCACTGTTCGCCATTCCATCAATTGAAACACAGCCAAATTTCCCAATTTACAATCACAAATCATCCAAATTGTCAACACTAAACAGATACCAGTGAAGGTCTCACTTGTCCGATACGTGACACATTGGCTTATAGCAAGAAATTGCAACCTCCACTTGGTTGACTAACAATACAGAGTTGTATACATATGAGACACGCCATGCGATTTTGTACCTAAGAACATGTGAAATTTTTCATGAAATACATTTCAGACTAGAAAATGTGTTCATAGAACACGGATTGCCCCACATATCGCTTCGATAATAAACGAGGCAAAATTCCAAGTAAAAAATGGGAGACAATCCATGACCTGGGTGTCGAATCAACAATCAAAATAAACTTTGCGCATCTACTCATCATAAGGAAGCTACATACCAAGTTTCAGGTCTGTTTTACGAATCACACGGCAAAATTGCCAAATTCTAAGTCGAAAAGGGGGAGATAATCCCTGACCGGGGTCAAATCAAAAATTGAAAAAAAACTTTGCGCATCTACTCATCATAAAGAAGCTACATACCAAGTTTCAGGTCTAGCTATAACGGTTTAAAAGTTTTACGTGTCACAAGGTTGGTGACGGACGGGACGGAGGGACAGACGGGACGGACGGACAAGGGTAACACTAAATGCCCCCTCAACTATCGTGGTGGGACATAAAAATGTGATATGTTCTGTAAATGACGTCGAAAGATGACAAAAAAGTTTCATAGCAAATGTGGAATAATAGTATTCTGCATTTGCTATGAACATTTTGTCAACGTCATTTACAAAAATATCGTAAATTTTGTGAATATTTTTCATGAGATATCGCACATGTTCTTAGGTACAAAATCGCATGGCGTGTCCCATATGCAAGCAGTAACTTCATAGCAACTGGAAACTCATATTTGGGCTCCTGGGGGCCGTTTCACTAAAACTTTGTACGACTAAAATGTTCGTAAGTGCAAAATTATGATAGTCTGTAAATTTCACATTAACAATGTTTTCTTGTAAACAATTATTGGATTTACATTTATTGTGCATAAGCTGCATATGCAGCCTATGCTCAATAAATGTAAATCCATAAATTGAAATCTACAGACGATCTTAAATTTGTACTTACAAACATTTTAGTCGTAAGAAGTTTAGTGAAACGGCCCCTGGTATATGTGTGACCAATGTCAAGTCCAGTCCATCACCGAAAATTCTTTGTGCACCTAACAGTTTTAATCAATCTCTGATTGTATCAGCATATAAGATGGTCTACATTGGACACAAATATCCTTATGTCTCTTGTCTGCCAATGGCAGAGTTACGCCACATTCGGCTGGGCCTCCCGACCATGCATCTGCTCTCAACACTGGACGCTAGTGTGCGTGAGTCGACTGTCTTTCCTTATACTAGCATATCTCATGTTGGTGGTTTGACCATTGGATTTCTGAAAAATAATGACTCGTGTATAAGAGTATGCTGAATAAGGTCTTATTCAAACAGATAACAAGAGTGCCGCAAGTCACAAAATACGCCCGTCGAATATGGGCCAGACAGCGAAGATGCAGAAATGTGAAGCTGTCACCAAGGCAAGAAACATTAATGAGAATTTGAAAGTCTATAGCATTATTTCTTCATCTCGTTGTGCTAAACATGTATACTAATTTAGGCAGAGATAGAAAAGTAGAGTGTAAAATAGAAATGATAGGGAATTGGATACAATAATGTAGAAAAAATGGCTAAGTTAAAAAGGTGATATTTTTGTTAAAAAATATTTTTTCGGCATAAAAACACCAAGGTGCACATCTTCAATATGTGTAGAAGACGTGTGTATAGTTTCAAAACGATCGACTGAACGGTACACAAACTCTGTACCGTATATAGAATTGCATAGAAAAATGTAGAAAAAATGGCTAAGTTAAAAAGGTGATAATTTTGTTAAAAAATATTTTTTCGACATAAAAACACCAAGGTGCACATCTTCAATATGTGTAGAAGATGTGTGTATAATTTCAGAACGATCGACTGAACGGTTTCAGAGGAGTTGTGTACACAAACTCTGTACCGTATATAGAATTTTATAGAAAAATGTAGAAAAAATGGCCAAGTTAAAAAGGTGATATTTTGTTAAAAAATATTTTTTCGACATAAAAACACCAAGGTGCACATCTTCAATATGTGTAGAAGATGTGTGTATAATTTCAGAACGATCGACTGAACGGTTTCAGAGGAGTTGTGTACACAAACTCTGTACCGTATATAGAATTTTATAGAAAAATGTAGAAAAAATGGCCAAGTTAAAAAGGTGATAATTTTGTTTAAAAAATATTTTTTCGACATAAAAATACCAAGGTGCACATCTTCAATATGTGTAGAAGATGTGTGTATAATTTCAGAACGATCGACTGAACGGTTTCAGAGGAGTTGTGTACACAAACTCTGTACCGTATATATAATTTTATAGAAATATGTAGAAAAAATGGCTATTAAAGTTAAAAAGGTGATATTTTTGTTAAAAAATGTTTTTTCGGCATAAAAACACCAAGGTGCACATTTTCAATATGTGTAGAAGACGTGTGTATAGTTTTCAGAACGATCTACTGAACGGTTTCGGAGGAGTTGTGTACACAAACTCTGTACCGTATATAGAATTGTATAGAAAAATGTAGAAAAAATGGCTATTAAGTTAAAAAAATGATATTTTTGTTAAAAAATATTTTTTCGGCATAAAAACACCAAGGTGCACATCTTCAATATGTGTAGAAGACGTGTGTATAGTTTCAGATTGATCGACTGAACGGTTTCGGAGGAGTTGTGTACACGAACTATGAGCTTTTTCTTCAGCCGCCCGCCCGCCCGCCGTGCGGTAAAACATAATACGTACCGTTTTTTAAAAACGGTCGTATAAAAATAATATGTTAAACAGTAATATATGATGCATTGGATTTTCTATGAATATTTATTGAAATTTATGCTAAAAAGGCATTTGGGACTATCAGCTATTCCCACGGTTTTGACACTTGGAATCTACTTGACACTTGGAAATTTCTGCAGCATTCAGTTTTCTAAGTAAAACACATTCAAATTGTGTTTCCCATTTAACATTTCATCTTGATTGACCTTGTCGATTGTTGAATTTTTCAGCCTATTGAAAACATTAAATGTACAAGAGGGCTTGCCAAACATTTTAATAGAAAATTGCAATGTAAATGTACATACAATGATATGTGGGTTACAGTTCAACCAAATTTTAAACAAAATTTCAATGCAATTTTGAAATGTTACTGACAGGCGAGGATCAAACTGACGGATAGATGAACAGACGGAAAGGCGAAAACTATATACCCCTCAGCATATTGCGTCAGTATACTGCATCAGTCGGGGGTATTTTGTTTGTTTGTTTATTGGGGTTTAACGGCCTATCAACAGCTAAGGTAATTTAAGACCGGGTCAATGGGTTTAGTACTAAATCCCATAGATTACCTGTACAAGTACATGTACATATGGGGGGAAAATCCCAAAATCAGAACTGAATATTTACAATAAAAAATATACATTCAGCCCTGATATCAGAATAATACTGATCTGATGTCAGGTCCTCGCCACACCAGAATCACTTGACCCCCTCACAAAAGCAGTAGTGATAATCTTACTAATTTTATAATGGGCAATAACCCAATTCAACTCCCAGGTAACAAAAGGACAAAAGAAACAAGAAATGCATCTGTCGAACGCGGATGCCACCTGCAGCATATTTGAGAAACTGTGACAAAGTGGTTAACCGAAAAGTGTGACGGACGGACGGACGGACGGACGGACGGAGGACGGACGTTCTTACAGTACTATACTTATGTGGCTTATCACATGTTAAATATTAGCCACATAAAACGATTTTTAGCCACATAAAAGGATTTTTTAGGTGGCTAATTGTAACCAACCCTATCCTTTACCAAGTCCATAACCCTGTGGGGCTAGCCACATAAGTACCCTAATGTGTGCCCGGACGGACGGACAGACGGACAGACGGACGGTCCAAACACTATATGCCACCCGTTTCTTCCGAAACCCGGTGGCATAAAAAACGTACCGGAGGGCCAAACCAGGCAAATTGTGATTCCTATAAGGAGGAACCCCTGCCGTAAATTTACGCCTCCACGTTCGCCCGACCAACCACCCACCAGTCGGGGGGTATAATAAATTGGCAAAGACCATTAAACGCAGTACATGCCGAGGACACACGTTTTTGCATGAAAAACAGAAATAATTCTCTTAAATCTGCACATATGTATATGTTGTTACCACTCATTAGAACCGTCGAGACGGTTCTAATGAGTGGTAACAACATATACGTTGGAGAATCAAGAAAAACAGCGAAAATCATTTCAATTTGGACATATACCCCATACAGGTGTAGTCAGCATGAAATGGGTGAATGCAATAAGATACGTACGTGAATCCCTTGTTGCCACTGAGGACAATGTATGGCGTTTTCTCCTGCTGTTGTTTGTCCTTCAGCAGAGCCACCGTGTTCAGGGGCGTGTCCGTGATATTCATCTGGAGCATCAGCTGTCGACAGATATTTTATGGTGTTTAATGGCCGGTCAACATCCCATATTTCACATGTTGAGATGGGGTGGGCAGCGGTGGGGCGGAGGATCCCAAAATCAGAAAGCGAATGGGTTTAATGTCCGAGTAACAGCTAAGGTCATAAAGAGATGGGATCACAGTTTAATGGCTCATCCGACAGTCCAGTGGGATGGATATATATGTTATGTAAGGATGGAATTCACAACCTCTGATATTCAAGTCCAATGCCATATCTCAGAACTGAATATTCACAGAAACAATATACATTCAGCCCTGAAATTAGAATAACCTGACCAGGTGCCAGGTCCTCACCACACCAGTCACTTCGCCCCACTCCCTGAAAGTACTGTTCACTGATAACATGATGGGTCAACTGAAGGGGTCAATGGAAGAAGGGGGCTAAATCCTTTATGCTAAGTCAATATGAATGGATCCGTGGAAAAAAGGGGCTAAATCCATAAAGGACTTAGCCCCCTTTTTTCCACTGATCCCTTAAATTGCATAGTTGTAGGTAAGAATTGGGTTTGTAAATTACTTCGCTTATTAGATCGTAATTTATTTGGCAAATAGAGTTAACAAATTCAACATGTGCTGTGAAGTTTCTATCAACATGTGACAACATTAACAGAATATATTGTAGTTAATCAAAATGAATAACAGAAAAAAATGCAAAAGGGCAGTAATTCTAGAGCAGAACAAAATTGCCCCTCTATCAAGTACAGATTGTTACCAGGCAACAGGTGTGTTCTAGAGGATCAGGAGCTAAACAAATTTCGTAAGTGCAAATTTAGGATCGTCTGTAAATTTCAATTAATGGATTTACATTAATTGAGCATAGGCTGCATATGCAGCCTATGCTCAATAAATGTAAATCCAATAATTGTTTAATACAAGAAAACATTATTAATGTGAAATTTACAGACTATCATAATTTTGCACTTGCAAACATTTTAGTCGTACAGTGAGACGGGGCCCTGTAACAACCACAAATGAGACACGCAATGTGATTTTGTACATTCGGACATCTAAGTAATTTCATGAAATGTGTTTACAAAATTGACAATAGTTTCCATAAATAGCGTCAAAAGTTGACAAAATTTTCAGCGCGGAAAATATTGTAAATGTATTTAATGAAATTATGCAGGTGTCCGAAGGTACAAAGTCACATGGCGTGTCTCATTTGTTGTTTCAGCTAATCCAATGCCATTTACTTACAGTTTTCTCGTCCAATTTCTTTGCTCTTTTCTCTGTTTTCTTTTTCCCCGACCCCTTCCCATGAAATCGATGAGACAGCTGACGAAATGCTTCCTTCTGGTTAAGATCTCTACCTGTCTCATCAAAATATTCAAGCCGGACTTCGGGTTTGTAGCCGTCCTTGTCCTTAAACTCCTGTAAGAAGCCGCTGTATCTGTCTCGCTTCTTGTACTTGTCATCAAGGTCACTGCAAGGTCAGAGAAAACATTGTCAAGGTCACTACAAGGTCAGTGAAAACATTGTCAAGGTCACTACAAACTACAAGACACTACAAGATATGAATTATAATCAATGTTAAACTCCTGCATCATTAGTAATAATACCAATGTCACTGCACGATATTAATCACCAATGTCACTGCAATGTGAAAATCAATGTCACATTGATTTTCACATTGCAGTGCCATTGGTGATGATTTCTCAATGCTATAAATATGAAGTTCATGGAATGTTCATCTGAATCATTGGAAAGGTCAGGAAGTATTGATAAAGTGATTGCGAGGTGAGAATAATAATTGCCAAAGGTCGAAAACATTCTCAAGTTCACTGCATTGTCAAAGAAATGTCAGATCATATGCAGATTCAACTTCGATGTCATTTACGATTATTGCATAATGCATTAATAAGAAATACATATCAACAATACACAGAGATGCGACAGCCAGGAAATCCCAAACACTGGCCGATATCGTAGGCTATACTGACTCATATCTCTTGTCCTCAATGGAGTAGTTCTGTGCTTGCAGGTCGAGGATTTGTTTACTGATGCGGTGCGCAGCAATTTTTTCGTGTTCCAGGTAGCCCTTGTTCATCGCCACGGCCAACGCCCCCGCCACGCCCACTGTCGCCATTGCCTCCTCCTCCAATGCAAGCTTCTCCTCACCCTGGAGCAACATGAATATGATGAATGTCACAAAATGCTTGTTCTTTTTTACAAATGAAAGTGAATGAAGTATTTTTCATGCTTAGTGTGAGGATTGAACTCACAACCTCCGGTATTGAAGACCAATACCATACGCCCTAGTTAGGATGAACTCACAACCTCTAGAATTAAAGTCCAATGCCACATCCCCAAGTGAAGATTGAACCACAACCTCAGGATTTAACATGGGGAAATTTTTTTGAATTTCAGAAATACTGGACCGATTTTTAAAACTTAACTTTTGTTTTCTTAGTTAGATCATATCCAAGCTATCTATTCAGGTTTCGGAGTCAATTTCCAAATTTTTTCGTTTTTTGACTCCTCCCACACTCCCTTCTTACCTCTTTTTCTCCCATGTTAAATTCCCATAGAGAAATCAATTTTTCGTTATAAAATCAATATTTGACCAAATTTCACGAAATAAAAAGAAGGCTCATTCTTAAATTTTCCTTTAATTTAACATTATCGAAAAAATTATTGTTTTTGAATTGTCTATATAGCCGTAAAATTTGGGCAGCTTTCGTGAAACAGACAGTAAGCAACGCGAGATCAAACCCACAAACGTCGCCAAATTCTAATGCCGGTATTGCACAACTTGTTATAAGGGAAATTACTCGCTGTTCATGTTCAGTAACCTATTTATAGCACTGGTCTATTTCTATTCATTCTCAAAGTCCAAAATTTATACCGATTGATTGTATTGGGGTTTTACGTCACAAACTCAAGAAATCAGAGACCAGCTCAGCTAATTAAACTTCCAGATTTCAAACATGCATAGAAAGTTTTATAGGCACAGACCCAAGCTCCCTCACGATTGATAACTTGCACTGGGTGAGCCGGACCTGTATTAAGTTTTTTCATAAATAGAGGCTAGTGTCTTTTGATATCAAGTTTATCAGGCAAAGCTAGGAAACGCGTAGGAATTCTGAGGCTTGCCGAGGAATTCCTACTGTTTCCGAGCCAAGCCTGATAAAATGGATATCAAAAGACACTAGCCTGGTATATTTATTTATCAGGTAACGTTTTATGCTTGCAAATGACTACAGATGACGTCTTTATCGTCAGTTTTCACGTCGTTGTAACCCGGATGTCTGTATCAGTAGCCTATTTCATCAACATTGCAAAGTATACTTTAGTAGCAAAGTATACTTTGAGGGAGAAATTTTCAATTTTAGGATAAATTTATTAATTTTTATTATACTGAATTTATTACATTATCACAGCCAATTTGGCTGTGATAATGTAATAAATTCAGTATAATAATTCTGCATACTTTTAATCATCAAATATATGCATTTGTTAGTTCTATATGAAATAATGCATTTCAGGAAAAATAAACGATTACTCCCTCAAAGTATACTTTGCTAGTAAAGTATACTTTGCAATGTTGATGAAATAGGCTACAGGTCAATGGCCGATACAACAACATATTATCAGTCAGTATATAGTGGGTCAATACAGGGTAAGTTACCTGATAAAACTTTCTACAGGTCAGACATGGCCAGTCTAAGCTGACCAATTCTTGTTTGCAAACAACAAACCTCGAGGTTAACGGGCGTCTCGTCGATCTCTACTCGGTTCCAGCCGGTGGGCTCCTCCTCTAGCTGTTGTCTACGTCGCTCCTGTAGCTCCTGCTCAAACTCCTACAACAACAATGTCAACAACGTCAAACGGAGGAGGAAATAGTGGGTTATAGACAAGATGATATCTCATAGATGATGAAATAGTTGATTGGTGACCTAAAATGTACGGCGTTTCAGGGCTCCAGATAAGGAATTAGTAATTGAGTATTGTCACTCCATCATTTCTGAAGCAATTGGGTATTTCAATATTTTAATTGGGTAAAATAAAATCACACTACTGTTTACACATCAACAGACAGCAACTAGATTGGTCAGTAAGCGAGGCTTACGGATTACCCCCCGTGTGGGCCCAGGTACCCCTAAATATGTAAAATTTTCTAAGTGTGTGGGCTTGTGACCTTGACTCTGGGCTTAGCGGGGGCGGCACGAACGTGAATGTGAAGCAGATCCGAGCAAGGAAATAGAAGTTATAACCCGATTTCTCTTATGTTAAGTTTTGTAAAGAGACTAAGTATGTGATTTTGACCTTGGGATCAGCAGGGATATGTCACAGCACAATAGTAGAGCCTTAGAGGAATGCATGCATGAAATATTAAGAATTATAGATGAAGTTATAACATATTTCTCTGATGTTAAGTTTTGTAAAGAGACCATGTATTTGACCTTGACCATGGGATCAGCGGGGATTGGACGGTCGTGGATTTGGCACAGCATGGTAGTAGAGCCTTACAGGAATGCATGTGTGAAATATTAACCATTTTAGATGAAGGAAATAGAAGTTATAACAATATTTCTCTGATATTAAGTTTTGTAAAGAGACTAAGTATTTGACCTTGACCTTGGGATCACCGTTGCTTGGACGGTCGTGGATTTGGCACAGCATGGTAGTAGAGCCTTAGAATGCATGTGTGAAATATTAAGCATTTTCGATGAAGGAAATAGAAGTTATAACAATATTTCTCTAATGTTAAGTTTAAGGACGCACGGACAGACAACCTGACTCCAGTATACCCCCCCCCCCCACAACTCGTTGTGGGGGTATAATTATTGAATAGTTTGCTTTGAAATGAAAACATGTCTTGGTATTTCATTAGAATTGTCTCCTTGGAGACAATTCTAATGAAATACCAAGATGTGTTTTCATGGAAAATAAGAAAAATGTGCTATATTTGTCGTCTGTTTATTGTTTTCTGTAGCATGATAAAGGTACCACAAATTTGTTATTGCTTTTTGATACTCACTACTTCTGATTTCAATTGGGTTGTTGGAAATTTTAATTGGGTATTTACGCAAATACGCAGCTTATCTGGAGCTCTGGTGTTTAACAATTTCAACACAACATATTCTAGTCCAATAGTTACAGTGTTGATCCAGGTGTAATGAGCCATCTCATTAAGATCTATACAATTTGTGGATAGAATATCTCTTCTTTTACAAAGTTACCCCTTATATGGCTCGCGGAATAGTCTGAAAATTAACATGGAAGCATCCATACAAAATCCTAGTGTGAAAGATTTAAATGTCAACTGAAGCTATAAATAGTAACAAGGTGTATTTGGTGACCTTCATTCCCACATCATTTGCAGGTTATAGCAACTGAAAATATTCTTTGTAAATATGCAAAATTATAATTCAGGATTTACATCCGTCTAAAAAGGATCCGCAGCTGATAAGTGACCACAAGGCTGTAATATCCTAGCAGCAGCTAAGGTTGTATAGAGATGTGATCTCGGTTTCAAGTCTCTTTCGAAATACCAGCACGATGGAAATACTATGGAAGTAAAATGTTTCATTTCTAGGTTGGAGGCTGAACCCACCACCTTCAGTATTGTATTGACGTCTGATTGTCTCTCTAGAACATTATCAAGCAATCCACTAACAAGTGTAGATCATTGTCTTTAACCCTTTGAACCCGAAATCCGGCTATAGCGGTTTACGCAAAAAGTGCAGATCCAGTAACGAGCCGTCTCATCAGGATCTGCACTTTTTGCAAGTAATTTTCACATTTTTGAGAACATAAACACCCCCTTTTTCATAAATGGGCAAGTCTGAAAACCATTTTGTGACGATTGGATTGGTTGCAAAATTAACATGACAAAATCCATTCCAGTTACTTAATAGGGGTTAAAGGGTTAAGTGCAGACATATAATTGGATCCAATTGTTTTGACCCTTTTTGCAATTGTTTTGTCACAGTGACTGTGACTGAAGCAACCTACGGCAAAACAATTAGATCCAATTACATGTACATTGTATATGTATGCACTTACATACTATGATCTACACTTGTTTACCCATTACATGCGGAATACACATTGAAATTTGTCCAATATATTATTTTTGTTATTTCTCAATGAAAGTACATGTTGTGACCACTTATTTGAACCGTCTCGACGAGACGGTTCAAATGGTGGTCACGACATATACTACTGACCTCATATAAAGAAAATATTTAGGATTTTCCACAACAAAATGGCGTATCCTCAGCATGAATTGGATTAAGAGATTGCTTGATATATGACTAAGGCTATACGCTGTGACAAACATCATACGATCCATTATCACAGTCCAATGCCAATTACAGTTTCAGCAAACCAATTAGCTACTCATTTACACTGCTACTCTTCAGTGAAAATACTTACAGCCAACTCATCTTGTTCCAACTCATCACGATTCCCGGCCTGTCCGTAGGTGGGAATATCACCCAGGGCCCGGCAGAACTCCGACGTCGAGTTGAGAACGATATTCCCTGCTTCGGTATCATTGTCGGCATCGTCGGCAGTCTCTTGCTTAATTTGCTCCGCAATCTGTAGCCGATTTCATCAACATTGCAAAGTATACTTTTCTAGCAAAGTATACTTTCAGGGAGAAATTTTCAATTTTAGGATAAATTTATTAATTTTTATTATACTGAATTTATTACATTATCACAGCCACATTTTGGCTGTGATAATGTAATAAATTCAGTATAATAATTCTGCATACTTTTAATCATCAAATATATGCAGTAGTTAGTTCTATATGAAATAATGCATTTCAGGAAAAATAAATGATTGCTCCCTCAAAGTATACTTTGCTAGAAGAGTATACTTTGCAATGTTGGTGAAATCGGCTGCTGATCACAGGAGACAGAGAAAAAAATTATATATGTATGACTCAGATCAGGGGTCAGCCCCACAATGGGGGCCAAATCATAGAACGGGGGTCAATTGTTCCCAGAACGGGGCCAATTCTGCATGTTCCGTTTTGATTTCAAGCCTGAATGACGTCACAGTTAGTAACATAATGTCACGTCCTGGCCGTATACGTCCAGATAAAAAATGGCAGCAACTAGTGAAGACGTCGGGGTAGTCATCTAGACCAAACGTACATTACCTACCATGAAGTGTTTTGCACTGAAGAGAATTAAAAGTATGCCTTTCCTGTTTCCATGACGGTCGTATCTGTAAATGTCCCATGTGCGGAATTTTCAGGTTTTTTTCAGCCATTTTCAGATTGGCCCCCGTTCTGGGATTGACGTCACGTTTCGCACCCCGTTCTGGGATTAGCCCCTGTTCTGAGACTGACCCCGATCTGGGTCTTGCATATATAACAGCAAGATCATGGACAGATGCGAATGCACCTGTATGGGGGAGTACCGTACGTTCAGCACGGATTCATCCGTGCGTGGTTGTGACTTGAGAAATGGGGCTTATGAGATTTGTGACCAGTGTAGCTCCTGATCAAATAGCACACTCCTGACAACAATCTATACTGCTCGTTAGAAGCATGACGAGTGCCTCACTGACGGAATGGCGAACAGTGCAGATCCTGATTAGACTGTGCGGATCCACAGGCTGATCGGGATCTACACTGGTTGCAAAACCCACAAGTCCAGTCACAGAGACAAATTATGAATCTTCAGCACTGAAAGACCGTGTCCTGATATGATGCCACCCAGACACCCTTACAACACCAGACCACATGGATTATAGTATAATAACCACCAGCCTTTCTTGGGGATAGAATATATTGCACTCGACAGTATTTTTGATGCCTAAGGCGAGGTTAGGAAGTCAGGTGTTCTAACCCCTAGGTAACAATCCATCCCCACACTCGTTAATCAACCAAATTACGTGTCTCGGGACATCTATTCTGTATCCAACAAAGGCTGGTCTGGTCGGTCTAATTACCTTTTCCGGATATTTTCGGTCGGTTTTCTGTTTGACCTTCCGTGCCTTGTTCAAGGCCGCGTGTAGCTCCTGTTCGGCTTCGTCGTCCACAACAACGCCCGTCAGGTCCACACCTGGGTTGACTGAAATAATTGGGTCAGAGTATGGGCCAGTTTATGACATATCACATCACCCTACTTTGCCAACAATTATAATTACCTTCCCCAATAAAATTTATCCTTCAGGATCAAAAAACGAAAAGTTTTGGAAATCGACTCCCATAGGAAAATCGTTTTTTCGCAATAAAATCAATATTTGATGGAATTTCATCAAATATATTTTTTTGGGGAGGGTGACATTTTTGTTATTGATGAAAAACTACTTACTTTTAAATATTTTTTAGATTTAATGTGTTTAATGGTCAAATGTTTGTCGGCATCAAAATGTGAAACAGACAGTAGATGGCCGCGGACAGAATATCGTGCCCGTCAAGGTATTTGATGGTAGATAAAAACTTTAAAGCAAATTTCGAAGTAATTTGGCCTTGAACTCGGGTATGGATGGGCTATAGAATGAAAATATGGATGATGATAAAGAGGTATGTAAAGTTTCAAATCAATTGGGACTTAGGGTTGAGGAGATAACTGGTACTTAAAACTTTAATGCAAATGTCGGACACACGAACGAACGCAAAAAGTGCCGACTATATCGTACTTACAGCAAGAGGTCGCGATAACAATACAATATTTCTTGTAAATGACACTCAAATTTGTCAAAACATGTTTGAAAGAATTTAAAGCAAAGCGATTGTAAAATTATGTCAAACATGAAGTCACGTTGGCAAACAAACTTTAGAAACCATACAATGGATACCCAGCTTACCATCATCATCTGATTCTGCATCCATCTCGACATCACTGAGTGTCACTGGCTCACCGACAACATCTCCGGGGACGAGATCCAGCCCGGGAATAGGGGCAGCTAACTCCTGCTTTATAGGCACGCTGCAATGGGCAAGCAATGATGGTTGGGCGATGCAAATATTGATTGGTTAACCCATTTCAGTCTTTTGTTGAAAAAATCTCATTATTTTGTTTATTTCTTGATAAAAGTATATGTTGTTACCACTCATTAAAAACATGGTTTGACAGCACTTTAGAATCATTTCCAATGGAAATGATTCTGAAGTGCTGTCAAAGCATGTTGTAAATTATTCTAAAGTGCTGTTAAAGCACGTTTTTGATGATAAAAATTGAAAATAGAAAATAAACAGCAGTCGACAAAACAAATATGATAGCGGTTAATTGGCTTTAGTGACCTCGTGAAGGTCGAACCCACGTGATTGGATACACAAGTGCTGCGTATGTTCATATGTATAAATCAGTAATTCCTCATTTAGCCTCCGACTTTCAATACATTTTCTAAACCCCCAAAATAAATTTGCGACCAAACAACAATTGTCTGGTAGCCTCTATTTACCTTTATAACAGCATCGCATTGGGACAACAGATAAAACCAAGGTTTTTCCTTGAAACAAATTGTACATGAATAGTCACTACAGACTGTTGAATGAAGACACCTACCCATCAAAACCATGTGTTGCCTGATCGGGCAATGGAAGCAGATCATCCGCTTTCAGAACTTTCGCTTTCTTTCTTATCTTCCGCACCTTCTTTTTCACCTTTTTAAACTTTTCTTCCTGAAATTACAAATTGCATTTCTTTATTTTTTGCACAAACTTTAGGGTGTTCCCTCTAGGTTGAGAATGCACTATCGATATTGTATATATAAATGAGACGTTATTTGTGGATGTGACTGGGAGAAATAGGGCTTATTGGTTTTGCGACCAGTGTAGAACCTGATCAGCCTGTGCATCCGCAGTCTGATCAGGATCTGCACTGTTCGCCATTCCATAAACTAGATGGCCGCGGCCTGCATGTCGCGCCTTGTGGCGAGGCATGGACACTAAAAAAAAAGATATAGTATAACAAAAAACTTTAACCAAAAAACTTAACCAAAAACATTAACCAAAAAACTTAACCAAAAACTTCAAAGTAATTTGACCTTGACATTGGGCACAGGGGCCGCACGGGAGGGGGTAGAATGAAAATATAGATGATGATAAACACCCATGTGAAGTTTCAAGGTAATGGGCAAAGCAGTTGCAGAGATATAGTATAACAAAAAATTTTAACCAAAAAACTTAACCAAAAAACTTAACCAAAAACTTCAAAAATTCAAAGTAATTTGACCTTGACATTGGCACAGGGGCCGCACGGGAGGGGGGTAGAATGAAAATATAGATGATGATAAACACCCATGTGAAGTTTCAAGGTAATGGGCAAAGCAGTTGCAGAGATATAGTATAACGAAAAACTTGAACCAAAAAACTTAACCAAAAAACTTAACCAAAAACTTTAACCAAAAAACTTGAACCAAAAAACTTAACCAAAAACTTCAAAGTAATTTGACCTTGACATTGGGCGCAGGGGCCGCACGGAAGGTGGGTAGAATGAAAATATAGATGATGATAAACACCCATGTGAAGTTTCAAGGTAATGGGCAAAGCAGTTGCAGATATAGTATAACGAAAAACTTTAACCAAAAAACTTAACCAAAAACTTTAAACAAAAAACTTAACCAAAAACTTCAAAGTAATTTGACCTTGACATTGGGCACAGGGGCTGCACGGGAGGGGGGTAGAATGAAAATATAGATTATGATAAACACCCATGTGAAGTTTCAAGGTAATGGGCAAAGCAGTTGCAGAGATATAGCATAACAAAAAACTTTAACCAAAAAACTTAACTAAAAAAAAAATTAACCAAAAACTTTAACCAAAGAACTTAACCAAAAACTTCAAAGTAATTTAACCTTGACATTGGGCACAGGGGCCGCACGGGAGGGGGGTAGAATGAAAATATAGATGATGATAAACACCCATATGAAGTTTCAAGGTAATGGGCAAAGCAGTTGCAGAGATATAGTCTAACGAAAAACTTTAACCAAAAAACTTAACCAAAAACTTTAACCAAAAACTTTAACCAAAAACTTTACTTTAACCAAAAACTTTAACCAAAAAACTTAACCAAAAACATCAAAGTAATTTGACCTTGACATTGGGCACAGGGGTCGCACGGAAGGGGGGTAGAATGAAAATATAGATGATGATAAACACCCATGTGAAGTTTCAAGGTAATGGTCAAAGCAGTTGCAGAGATATAGTATAACGAAAAACTTTAACGAAAAACTTTAACGAAAAAACAAAAAACTTAACCAAAAAACTTAACCAAAAACTTTAA
Organism: Conchocele bisecta; assembly: GCA_029237695.1. Taxonomy (NCBI): domain Eukaryota; kingdom Metazoa; phylum Mollusca; class Bivalvia; order Lucinida; family Thyasiridae; genus Conchocele; species Conchocele bisecta. The sequence continues at coordinate 56,998,225 of CM055269.1, forward strand.
CCAAAAAACTTAACCAAAAAACTTAACCAAAAACTTCAAAGTAATTTGACCTTGACATTGGCACAGGGGTCGCACGGAAGGGGGGTATAATGAAAATATAGATGATGATAAACACCCATGTGAAGTTTCAAGGTAATGGGCAAAGCAGTTGCAGAGATATAGTATAACGAAAAACCTTAACCAAAAAACTTAACCAAAAAACTTAACCAAAAACTTTAACCAAAGAACTTAACCAAAAACTTCAAAGTAATTTGACCTTCACATTGGGCACAGGGGCCGCACAGGAGGGGATAGAATGAAAATATAGATGATGATAAACACCCATATGAAGTTTCAAGGTAATGGGCAAAGCAGTTGCAGAGATATAGTATAACGAAAAACTTTAACCAAAAAACTTAAGCAAAAAACTTAACCAAAAACTTTAACAAAAAACTTGAACCAAAAAACTTAACCAAAAACTTCAAAGTAATTTGACCTTGACATTTGGCACAGGGGCCACACGGGAGGGGGGTAAAATGAAAATATAGATGATGATAAACACCCATGTGAAGTTTCAAGGTAATGGGCAAAGCAGTTGCAGAGATATAGTATAACGAAAAACTTTAATAAAAAACTTTAACCAAAAAACTTAACCAAAAAACTTAACCAAAAACTTTAACCAAAGAACTTAACCAAAAACTTTAACCAAAAAACTTAACCAAACAACTTAACCAAAAAACTTAACCAAAAACTTTAACCAAAGAACTTAACCAAAAACTTTAACCAAAAAACTTAACCTTACAGCTTAACCAAAAACTTTAACCGGACACACGTACGTACGTACGTACATACGCCAAACGGCCGACTATATCGCGCTTTCCGCAAGCGGGCGCGACAAAAACACCCGCTATGCTTTTAACAAGGAATATAGATTGTTCTCCTGCTACAGGAGTGTGCTATTTGATCTTGAGCTACACTGGTCACAAATCCCATAAGTCCCATTTCTCCAGTCACAGCCACATTTAATTATGTAAATAGACACTATATCAAGATAATGTACTTGAATTATGAACTTGAATCATGCTGCTGCCACTGGGAGAACGGCATAAAGTGACTGTGACTGGAGAAATCAGGCTTATGGGATCTGTGACCAGTGTAGCTCCAGATCAAGTAGCACACTCCTGCAGCCTGATAACGATCTATAATATCTGTTAGAAGCAACACAGGTTTTCATTGATAGAATGGCGAACAGTGCAGATCCTGATCAGCCTGTGCGGATGCACAGGCTGATCAGGTTCTACACTGGTCGCAAAACCCATAAGTCCCATTTCTCCAGTCACATCCACAGATGACTAGCTTCAATGCTTGGTACCTGATCTTCAGGGCCACTCCTGATGCATGATAACGATCAATACGGGTAACAGAAGAATGACGGGTGAATCACAAACTGAATTGTGAACCGTGCAGACCCTGATCAGATTGCACGGATAAACAGGCTGATCTGGGCCTACACTGGTCGCAAAGGCTACAAACCAAATTTCTCCACTCACATCCACAAATGAGATGGACACATGGGGACTGTTTTACTAAACACTGTACAACAAAGAAGTTTTTAAGCGCAAAACTAAAATTTGAACCGACATCCGATGCTGGAAAATCTATCGAGGGAGTGTTCACATATAATGATGTGGCCATGTAGGTGGAAAATGGAAGAAGCAGTGAACCTTGTTAATGTGAGAATCAAATTCATAAATATCTTCGTACACCTATTTCATCGTATGAGGTTTAGTTGAACTGTAGCCGATTTCACCAAAATTGCTAAGCATACTTATCTAGCTCAAAGTATACTTTGCGGGAGTAATCATTTATTTTTCGCGAAATGCATTATTTCATATAGAACTAACGACTGCATATATTTGATGATTAAAAGTATGCAGAATTATTATACTGAATTTATTACATTATCACAGCCATTTTATATATTGAATTTATTACATTATCACAGCTAAAATGGCTGTGATAATGTAATAAATTCAGTATAATAAAAATTAACAAATTTATCCTTAAATTGAAACTTTCTCCCTCAAAGTGTACTTTATAGCAAGATAAGTATACTTTGCAATTTTGTTATGAAATCGGCTACAGGTCAACTTGGAGCATGAGATTGAGCACATGTTCAGGAAGAATCACAGGTTGCCGAGATCTACATACCGCTTCCTCTGCTGTCATATATTCCTTGGCCAGGGTCATCTTGGAACCGAGTCTTTGCTGGATTAGAATAGACATATGCATTTTATAAATGCCACTTCTTTATGTTTGGTTCGCAGACATAATGTTTGTAAAACATTGGTATACACCCTGGCAAAGTAGATAGTAATCCTTTCAACACCACAGACCTGTATAGTGGTGTTGACAAAAAGTGTAGATCCAGATGAGCCGGCTCGTGACGAGCCGGCTCATCAGGATCTGCACTTCTTGCAAGTAATTTTCATATTTTTAAGAACAAAAACACCCCCTTTTCATATTAAATGAACTAGTCTGAAAATCATTGTGACGATTGGATTGGTTGCAAAATTAACATATCAAAATACGTTCCAGTTACTTGGGATAGAAAGGGTTGAAAAGAAAGATGAACTCTTACAAGTTTGACATAAAATTCAGCGGCCTTGTAAAGTGTCAAAAAGGCCATGGTTAGGTTAATAGTGGTATGAGTGCCGTATATGTCCACATGTATCAAGTGTTTGACCATTAAAAAGTGAAAGTGAATGTCCCAGAAACAACTAAGGCTGTTTTCGTAATTAACAGACGATTTACTTATTGATACACCATTTAATTCATTTTTCTGTTAAAAGAGATTTGATATCACATTAAGTTTAATTGATTAATTATGGTTTTAAATGAACTGCTTGAACTGGTCATTCAACTTTAAATGCATTTTAGCAGGGGCGGTGTCTTTGGTTTCTATAGACGTGTGAAAACTTACCTGAGATAATCGAGCCGATTCAGACTTGGCGGCGCCGGGCGCTTAATTTTTGCATCGACATATCAGAATACAAATGTGAAGGAAACATACTATCGGGACTCGATTTCCACTTCGACTAAACCGATATATCGAATTATCCGATATCGAGTTGTATTTTTTTCATCATACCTAGTAGCCTTTCAAGGCATATACATGTAGCTATACTACGAAGAAACTCTTTTTGAAGTAAATGTTCACAAACATATGTATGGATGAACGTAACGTTAATAAGAGCATACCGTATAGGGCATAATTACACTGTTAACTCTCACCATGTTGAATTAAACTTTGTTTATTTTTTATTTTCCATATTTGTCATAAAAAACATGCTTTGACTGTACATTATAATCATTTCCAATGGAAATGATTCTAAAGTGTGGTAAAAGCTTGTTTTTATTGAGAAAGAAGACAAAATATAAAGCATCAGCAGACAACAATTTTTGTTTGGAGATGGATGGCTTCCCTGAAAGTAGCAATACTCACAGACTGAGAGCGAAGGTCATCCATGATTTTGTCCATCTGTCTGTCGTGGGACGTGTTGTACACACCCCCGGATCCTGAAATACAGTTGGCACATAATTATGCGGCTGTGACTGGAGAAATGGTGCTTCTTGTAGAGGTGGTTGTTCACGAAGGTTGACTGTACTACATAATGCACACAGGTTTCAATGGCCAAAAGTAATATATTGTGTAAGATTGGAATCAAAGTTCGAAAAAAATGTTGAGACGATTTAATTATATAAATCTTCTGCTCTTCCGTAACATTGACAGTTGAATTATTTTCACCCAAAGAACGATTTCTGAGATTCGCACATCAAAAGTAAACACAATTGTGTACTATCAGGACCATCTGATATTACAAGTAAAGCATTTAATTAAACAATCAATATTTCAGCATACGTCATTAAACTTTTTCTCTCAATACAATCATACAACCAGGTGACCAACATTTTACAGACCTAATTCAAACTTTTTTCTTCTTTCTCCTTCTATCTCTTCATCGTACTTGGATAATACTTCTTTGGCCTTGAACTGCAAGTGAAGAAAATACCAAGGTTAACAAACACTTAGAATGCAGGCAATAAAAATTGTTGTCTGTTATTTCGTATTTTCTCTTTTTCTCTCAATACAATCATGGTTTAATGGAAATGGTTCAAATGTGTTTCCAAACCGTGTTTTTTGTCAATAAAAATGAAAATTAAACAATAAACAGCACACCGATCAGGGTCTGCACTGTTTCACAATCAGCCAGTGTACAGTTGTCATATGTATAACCCTTACAATTAAATTTGGTCTTTTGCTGAATATTTTTTTATTTTTAATTTTTACCAGCAAAAACATGGATGATGGTGTGGCAGCACTTTAGAATCATTTCCAATGAACAGGATTCTGAAGTGCTACCAAACTATGATTAACCCTTTCAACACCATAGGCCTGTATAGTTGTATTGGCAAAAAGTGTAGATCCAGATTTTGCAAGTAATTTTCATATTTTTGAGAACAAAAAAAAAAACCGTTATCATAAATGGACAAATTATGATGATCGGAAAATTAACATATCAAAATCCATTCCAGTTAAATATGGTTGAAAGGGTTAATGGGAAACTTCATTTCCTGCATTCTAATGATTAACAAACACTAATCATGCTGCAGTTCGCTAGCTGATCGACAGCTCAACTGGCCATAAATGCCATTTATAAGCCCCAGTTCCCTATTAAACCGCAGGCTTATAGGGTGAACTTGAAGTAATGCAGTAATAGGATATATGTTTTCACAGAGCTCCAGATAAGGTGCGTATTGGCGTATTTTACACTTATTTTAGGAGAATACGCATTGATTATCAACAGTGGGAGTACAAAATACTCACAGCAATGTGAAAATACGCATTGATTTTCAACTTCAGTAGTGAAAATAATGTAATAAAGTTGAACATTTACATTTACTTAGTGGAGCTGTGTTTGCCTTTTGCAGCTGAAATATGTGAATTTTTTTACCATTTGTTCCCTATTTAATATTAAAGAAAATCCATCATAAATTTGTAAAATACGCATTGAATTTGAAATATGGGGGTCTACAAGTGACAAAATTGAATTCAGCGAAGTGAAGGCAAACGGAGTACCATTCCATATTCGTCCTCCTCTGCATCATCGTAAGGGTTGTATGCCGGCTTCTTCTTCTTGTTCTCCACATTCTTGTCTGCCCGCTCATTGTCCACGATGTTCACATTGATCAGCGTCTCCGCATCACCAGCTTCTTCATCGAGGATACCTGAACATGCAACATTTTGACATTTGAAATTTTATTTTGACTCCAGTAGCCGAATTCACCAACATTGCAAAGTATACTTTTCTAGCAAAGTATACTGTGAGGGAGAAATTTAAAATTTTAAGATAAATTTATTAATTTTTATTATACTGAATTTATTACATTATCACAGCCATTTTGTTTTTGTAATAAATCAGTATAATAATTCTGCATACTTTTAATCATCAAATATATGCAGTTGTTAGTTCTATACGACATAATGTATTTCGGGGGAAATAAATGATTACTCCCTCAAAGTATACTTTGCGATGTTGGTGAAATAGGCTACTGGAATTTGCAGCACAGTGGTCAAACTTGCTGTATAAAACATACAAATTGTATTTTACAGAATAGTTATTTATCCCGTTAACACAGTGCGTATATCCGGTCAATACAATTTTTGCATTTTACAGCCATTTGAAGATGTTGACGGGATAAATAGAATAGTAAGTTAGTGCCGTGAATGGGAAAAAATATCTGGCGCGGCATGGAAACGGGATGTGCTCGGCAGAGCCTCGCCCATCCCGTTTCCTGAGCCTTGCCAGATATTTTTTCCCATTCACGGCACTAACCTACTATTCTCTATTTCATGGTCATTCGGGGAACAGTCAAAACTATTTCCCCCAGGTACTGTACTGTCTGTTTCACGAAAGCTGCCCAAATTTTACGGCCATATAAACAATTCAAAAACCATATTTTTTTCGATAATATTAAATTAAAGGAAAATTTAAGAATGAGCCTTCTTTTTATTTTGTGAAATTTGATGGTAAGGATAAATCTACTTGGAGCCTACTGGGGGCAAAGGTCATAATCCCCATAGCTCCAGTTACAGCCATAATGATCAAATGCGAATAAGTGAGAGATGAATGACAGCACCCCATACCTCTATCCAGGAGTGTGATAATTAAACAACTGGGCCTACATATGAGACGCACCATGTGATTTTGTACCTTCGGACATCTGCGTAATTTCATTAAATACGTTCACAAAATTTACAATATTTTTTCTTAAATAAAGTCAAAAGTTGACAAAGATGCCATTTACGGTGGCGTGTCTCATATCGGGTGCAAAGGCCAAAATCCACATTCCTCCAGTTACAGCACCAATTATCAAAGGCAATCATCCCTTTCACCTGATATTGATAGTCCCATGCTCATTTCTGGAGTATTCCATTAATCAGATTTTCTGAGATACTTTGTATTTCCTGCTCTACTAGTCCTTTCGGATGACTTTAAAAGGCGGTCCCGTGTATCAGATTTGAAGGAGAGTCTGGGCACTCTAAAGAACCAGAGGGGACTATTCTAATAAGAGCTAGGTCCCCTGGGGCTGGTTTCCTCTGTATCCACCTCCTTCCTTTCTCCCCTTCTTGGGAGACGACATGCAAGGTCATCGAGCCAGCGCCGTCATTAAATCCAAGCATTTACATTTATATAATTCCAGCACAAAAATATTTACACAATTCCCTAACATTTGATTGGCCCGTAGGAAGTCTCTGTCCAAACTTTATATCCCATAAACTCCCACGCCAAACTACTTTCCGTAACCGTGAGGCGCACTTAAAATAATTCTTAAGAAAACGGAAAATAAACACATTTTCTTGATGAATTTATTTCAAATGCTGGAATTATAAATAATGAATGGCCTTTTTGCTGAATTTATCGGGGATATAAACTTGGAAAAGTCACGGGAATACTGGACGAGGCCTTCCGGCCTTCGTCCAGTATTCCCGCGACTTTTCCAAGTTTATACCCCGATAAATTCCACAAAAAGGCCATTCATTCCTATATTACCTCTGTCCTTGAGTGTGAGAATGACAGTCTGGCCCTCGGTGAAGGCGTCTAAATCGTGCTCCACCTTGATGCCCCGCAGGTCACGTGACGTGTACTTCTAAAATAGAGAAAGCACAGCCACAGGTTGACAAGTGACTGTATAATTTATTTACCAGCATATTGCACATCAATTACACATCAATTACACACATTTTTGGGATTTGACATTTGACTCACCATTTCAAAATGGTAGATAAAACACTGACTGCAACAAGTGTAGCACAGATTGAACAGCATTAACATTAATTGGACATTGTTTATGTTCCTGTCAGAGTAACAATTTGTTATCAGTCTATTGAATGTATGACTGTAATGAGCAAATTTACAAACAATAGTCACACATGTCTGATTGGACATTTATATCAGCCGCATACCATACAGACACCAGGCTGACAAATGGAACATATGATATAGCATAGTTCAAGTATCATATATATATATTTGGAGGCGATCCAACCAAGTAGCAATGGTGACAGCTGACATACCTTTTGGGTTGGTTTGAATTCCTGTTCTACGAGACTACCGATGCCAAACTCAGCATCCATCTCCTCCAGCATCTTGGCCTGGAAGTAATCATGCTCATATTAAACAGAGGCTCACGGATACCCCGAATAAAACTTACAAGTTACATGGAGAAACAAGTATTGTGGCCTGTCGGCACACGAATGCCCCCGTGGCAGATTGGAGAAACTGTGGCAAAGTTAATTATCCAAAGTGATAAGTATTCACAAGTACATTTATGAAGGTCAAAAGGTCAAGGTCATATTAAGGGCAGCATGGATTTGTAGCATTTGTCCACAAGCATGCTGTGTTGAAATATTTAAGTAATCCTTCAAAGAATAAAGTTATGACAGAATTGAGAAACTCAGGCGAACTTTTTAATGTGCGAAAAAGTTGTCAAGGTCCCATTAAGGGCAGCAAGGATGTGTGGCATTTGTCCACAGGTATATGGTGTTGAAATATTTAAGTAATCCTTCAAGGGGTATAGATGTTATAACAGAATTTCGAAACTCTGGCGAACTTTGTAATGTGGGAAAAAGTTAAAAGTTGTCAAGGTCATATTAAGGGTAGCATGGAGGTGTGGCATTTGACCACAGGTATACTGTGTTGAAGTATTTAAGTAATCCTTCAAATATATAGAAGTTATATAGAATTTCGAAACTCTGGCGAACTTCTTAATGTGCCGGACACATGGACGGACACACAGTCCAAACACTATATGCAGTGAAATCCAAGTGCAAAGGGGGAGATAATCCATGACCCGGGGGTTCAAATCAAAATTAGGTTTGCACATCTACATGCAATAAGGAAGTTACCAAGTATCAAGCCTCCAGCGACAAATGTTTTATGAGCTGCAAAGCAATGTTGTGAAATTCTAAGTCCAAAAGCAGGAGATAATACATAACCCGGTGGGTCAAACCATAAATCAAAATTAGGTTTGCGCATCTACATGTTATAAGGAAGCTACATACCAAGTATCAAGTCTCCGGCCACTATGGTTCCAAAGTTTTACTTTTTGCAGCCTAAATAAGTGAATGTTCATTATAGGAATGAATGGCCTTTTTGTGGAATTTATCGGGGTATAAACTTGGAAAAGTCGCGGGAATAGTGGATGAAGGCCGGAAGGCCTCGTCCAGTATTCCCGCGACTTTTCCAAGTTTATATCCCCGATAAATTCCACAAAAAGGCCATTCATTCCTTATAATTCCAGCATTTGAAATAAATTCATCAAGAAAATGTGTTTATTTTCCGTTTTCTTAAGAATTATTTTAACTGCGCCTGACGGTTACGGAAAGTAGTTCGGCATGGAGTTTACTGGGATATAAATTTTGGACAGAGACTTGCTACGGACCAATCAAATGTTAGGGAATTGTGTAAATATTTTTGTGCTGGAATTATCTTTGTTTACCTTTTATTTTTTATTGCCTATGATATATCGATGGTCGTAACTGCTTTAGCATAGCAGTTACGACCTTATGTTACTAGACCATCGATATTGCAAACACATGTGATGAATTCAATAAGTGATTTGCAAAACATACATGTTTTTGAAACCACTGTGTATAATAATACACTTTAGACACAAAGCTTATCTGGAGCACCAACATACTGACCGTTTTGTCCGCCTTGTCCTTCTCCCGCTGTTTCATCCTGTTCCGTCTCACCCAGGTGGCTGCATCCTCATCAGAGTCACTCTCCCCCAGTGTCTTCACCTTGCTGAAATGTATATTTAATGGTGTTTAACGACCTGTACACAGCTAACATCATTTTAGGACGGGCCAACAGGGTCCATAATGGGTGGCCAGTCGATCTTCTGATCTGTGGTTGTGATTGATCGATTGATTTATTGGGGTTTTACATTCCATTCAAATAGCAAGGCCATATACAGACAGGAATGCACTTGTATTAACTAACATTATAATGAAATCTGTCAACACTGAAAGATAGTGTCCTGGGCCCGTTTCACTAAACTTTGTACGACTAAAATGTTCGTAAGTGCAAATTTAGGATAATCTGGAAATTTCAATTGATGGATTTATATTTATTGAGGATAGGCAGCCTATGCTCAATAAATGAAAATACAATAACGGTTACAACAAAACATTGTTAATGTAAAATTTACAGACTATCATAATTTTGCACTTACAAACATTTTAGTCATACAAAGTTTAGTGAAACGGCCCCCTGACCTCATACAGACACCCTTGCTACACAGGATCACATGGACCCATGAATCAGCATCTGATTTCTGGCTATGACTGGAGAAATTTGGCTTATGATATTGGTAGCCAGTGTAGCTGATGCTGGAGAAATGTGGCTCATCATATTGGTGGCAAATCTAGCTTCAGTAGCCTATTTCACAAAAGTTGCAAAGTATACTTATCTAGCTAAGTATACTTTGAGGGACTAATCATTTATTTTTCCCGAAATGCATTATTTCATATAGAACTAACGACTGCATATACTCGATGATTAAACATATGAAGAATTATTATACTGAATTCCTTACATCATCACAGCCAAAATGGGCTTACAGCACGCATGGCCAGTCTAGCTACTGATCTGTAGTTGTATCTGGAAACATAGGGCTTATAGCATGTGTGGCCAGTCTAGCTTCTGATATATAGTTGTAACTGGAAACATAGGGCTTATAGCATGTGTGGCCAGTCTAGCTTCTGATCTGTAGTTGTAACTGGAAACATATGGCATACAGCATGTGTGGCCAATCTAGCTTCAGATCTGTAGTTGTAACTGGAAACATAGGGTGCATAGCATGTGTGGCCAGTCTAGCTACTGATCTGTAGTTGTAACTGGAAACATAGGGCTCATAGCATGTGTGGCCAGTCTAGCTTCTGATCTGTAGTTGTAACTGGAAACATAGGGCTTATAGCGTGTGTGGCCAATCTAGCTTCAGATCTGTAGTTGTAACTGGAAACATAGGGTGTATAGCATGTGTGGCCAGTCTAGCTACTGATCTGTAGTTGTAACTGGAAACATAGGGCTCATAGCATGTGTGGCCAGTCTAGCTTCTGATCTTTAGTTGTAACTGGAAACATAGGGCTTATAGCGTGTGTGGCCAGTCTAGCTTCTGATCTGTAGTTGTAACTGGAAACATAGGGCTTATAGCGTGTGTGACCAGTCTAGCTACTGATCTGTAGTTGTAACTGGAAACATAGGGCGTATAGCATGTGTAGTCAGTCTAACTACTGATCTGTAGCTATAACTGGAAATATAGGGCTTATAACATGTGTAGTCACTCTAGCTACTGATCTGTAGTTGTAACTGGAAATATAGGGCTTATAGCATGTGTGGCCAGTCTAGCTTCTGATCTGTGGTTGTAACCGGAAAAATAGGGCGTATAGTATGTGTGGCCAGTCTAGCTTCTGATATATAGTTGTAACTGGAAACATAGGGCATATAGCACGAGTGGCCAGTCTAGCTTCTGATCTGTAGTTGTAACAGGAAACATAGGGCTAGGGCTTATAGCATGTGTAGTCAGTCGAGGTTATGATCTGCAGTTGTAACTGGAAACATAGGGCGTATAGCACGAGTGGCCAGTATAGCTTCTGATCAGAGGCTATGACTGGAGAAACGATGATTATGGTAATTGTGACCAGTATAGAGCCAGTTCCGCCTGTACATTCACACAGCATTTGTTTGCTATTCAGCATACTCCTGCAGCCTAAAAAGGATCTGTACTGTTTGGTAGAAGCAGGACACGTTTTACTGACTGAATGGCGAACAGTACAGAACCTGATCAGAATGTGCAATTGTGCAACCTGGTCCTGGATTACACTGGTTACGAATACCAGAAGGCCCAATTCTTGATATGGAATGTATGGAACTGTAATTTTGCTACAGACAGGATATGATTATAGTGTTACATTTCCACAGCTAGTCTACCGACACATAATTGAGTGATACAGTGGTGTACTATATATTAACAGTTTATTCCAGATCTGGTTGAACAGTACACACCCTATACAATTAAACCTTTCACCCCGAAGGAAATGGAATAGATTTTGTTATGTTAATTTTGCAACCAATCCAATCGTCACAAAATGATTTTCAGACTAGTCCATCTATGAAAAGGGGGTGTCTTTACTCTCAATAATATTAAAATTATTTGCAAAAAGTGCAGATCCTGATTAGACGGCTCGTCACGAGCCAGTTCATCTGGAGCTACACTGTTTGCCAATACCACTATGCAGGCTTGTGGTGTTGAAAGGGTTAACTACAAGAGAAATGCTGATAGCTTTAAACAAACTTACCCTAATTTTTCTGTGACTTGACGTTTTTGTTTATGTCGTTCTAGCCGTTCTTTCAATTTATCAGTCCGCCGCATCTGGCCCCAGTTTTCAGCGGGTGCATGTATGTCATCCTTCAACGATTCCTTCTCCACTCCTGTAAACACCAACAATAATGATACCACAACGGAACGGTTATGATGTGCCCAAAAAACGCCACTTACGCTCATACAATAAGAAACTGATCAGAATTATTATTCAGGGGCACCAGCAATGCTTGATCGACAGAATGGAGACCAGCGTAGGTCTTCACCAGACTCTACGGCTGTGCAGGCTGATCAGTGGTTATGTTGGTTACACATAGCATAAGGTAATCTCAACTGTCTGCTCTGGATTGAAAAGTACACAGAATATAATTGTGTGCTCATATGTGACTGGAGAAATAGGGCTTACGATATTTGTGGCTGTGACTGGAGAATGGCTACCAGAGCAGATCCAGATCAGCCTGTGCACCCGCAGTTGGATCAGAATCTGCACTGTTCGCCATTCCATCAATCAATCACCCATCATGCAAGCAACAAGCAATTTTGACAGTTATCAGGATTGTTATTTGATCAGGAGTTACAACTCCCATAAGACCTATTTCTCCAGTTACAGCCGCATTTGTTACCATTCAACAGCCAGCAGAAATCAGGGATTCCGCTGGCGATCGCCACTTTCGCAATTGGCAATAAAAATAAAACAATTGGCGATAAAAAATTACAATTTTCGGAGAAAAAAAAAAGATTTTTTTTTCTCGAAAATTGTAATTTTTTATCGCCAATTGTTTTTTTTTTTTTGAAGTGGCGATTTTTTTATTTTCCCCAACGGAATCCCTGTGAAATCCATATCAAAATGGAACAATGTGCTAAAATATCAGGTCACAAATGCCACAAGCCCCATTTCTCCACTACACTGTTCGCTATTCTGTGACCAGAGTAGACTATTAGCTGCCATGAGCATAGCAATTTCATTCTAATCCTATTGAGAGATGAAGAGCTACATTTTCTCTTCAATGTTGTAAGGAATATTTTTCACAATAGTGTACCCACCCCCATGTTGCCATCATGCATGTTCAGATACTTACTGGGCTCATCTCCGGTTAGAATTTCTAGAGGTTTTAGCCCCAGCTTTGCCCTCAACTTGCTGCAAAACAAGACAAGTGTTCATTGTTTATTTATTATAAATGAGAAATAAATGTGTTGGACTACTGTATTAGCACTTTATAAAATGTTGTACAATGAACAGTTATATGTCTAAAACACAAATTCACAAATTCACAAAACACAAATTCCCTTGGATGGCAGGACACAGGGTCCAAACACTATATGCCTCCCAGCTCACAGGTGAAAGACTCGGACCTATGACACAAAAAACAAGAGCTGTAGGAGAACAGCATAGCTCGACTACGAGGGTTGTCGATGTACACATAGCTTGACAAAGAAGGTGGCTGCGGCCTGCATAAAAACCTTAACCAAGGTTGACTAAAAACATTAACCAAGGGATTATTGATGTACGTCATTAGGAGATAAAGTTTTCCAAGTATGGTTGCTGTAGGCCCAGGAGTATTCCATATACAAGCTTGACTAAAAACCGTAACCAAGGGGAGATAACTAAGTAATCCAAGGATAAAAGTAGGTCAAGGTCAAATATAGGTCAGGGATTATTGATGTACATCATTAGGAGATGAAGTTGTCCAAGTATGGTTGATGTAGGGCCAGAAGTATTCCATATACAAGCTTGACTATAAACATTAACCAAGTAATTGAAGGTTAAATGTAGGTGAAGGTAAAATAAAGGTCAGGGGTTATTGATGTACATCCCTATGAGAAAAAGTTATCCAAGTATGGTGTCTGTATGCACAATAGTATTCCATCTACAAGCTTGACTAAAAACCGTAACCAAGGTTGAGTAACTAGATGGCCGCGGCCTGCATGTCGCGCCTTGTGGCGAGGCATGGACACTAAAAATAAAGATATAGTATAACGAAAAACTTTAACCAAACAACTTAAACGAAAAAACTTAAGCAAAAACTTAAACCGGACACACGTACGTAGTACATACGTACGTACAACAAAGTGCCGACTATATCGCGCTTTCCGCAAGCGGGCACGAAAAAAACGTTAACCAAAAACTAATTTGACCTTGACATTGGGCACAGGGGCCGCACGGGAGGGGGGTAGAATGAAAATATAGATGATGATAAACACCCATGTGAAGTTTCAAGGTAATAGGCAAAGCAGTTGCAGAGATATAGTATAACAAAAAAATTTAACCAAAAAACTTAACCAAAAACTTAACCAAAAACTTTTAACCAAAAAACATAACCAAAAACTTCAAAGTAATTTGACCTTGACATTGGGCACAGGGGCCGCACGGGAGGGGGGTAGAATGAAAATATAGATGATGATAAACACCCATGTGAAATTTCAAGGTAATGGGCAAAGCAGTTGCAGAGATATAGTATAACAAAAAACTTTAACCAAAAACATTAACCAAAAAACTTAACAAAAACCTTTTAACCAAAAACTTCAAAGTAATTTGACATTGGGCACAGGGGCCGCACGGGAGGGGGGTAGAATGAAAATATAGACGATGATAAACACCCATGTGAAGTTTCAAGGTAATGGGCAAAGCAGTTGCAGAGATATAGTATAACGAAAAACTTTAACCAAAAAACTTAACCAAAAAACTTTAACCAAAAAAACGTAACCAAAAACTTCAAAGTAATTTGACCTTGACATTGGGCACAGGGGCCACATGGGAGGGGGGTAGAATGAAAATATAGACGATGATAAACACCCATGTGAAGTTTCAAGGTAATGGGCAAAGCAGTTGCAGAGATATAGTATAACGAAAAACTTTAACGAAAAACTTTAACCAAAAAACTTAACGAAAAACTTTAACCAAAGAACTTAACCAAAACATTTAACCAAAAAACTTAACCAAACAACTTAACCAAAAACTTTAACCGGACACACGTACGTACGAACATACGTACGTACGCCAAAGTGCCGACTATATCGCGCTTTCCACAAGCGGGGGCGACAAAAACCTTAACCAAGGGGAATTAAGTAAGTAATTTAAGGTTAAATGTAGGTCAAGGTCAAATATAGGTCAGGGGTTGTTGATGTACATCACTAGGAGATGAAGTTGTCCAAGTATGGTTGGTGTAGGGCCATGAGTATTACATCTACAAGCTTGACTAAAAACCTTAACCAAAGAGAATTAAGTAAGTAATTCAAGAGGAAATGTAGGTCAAGTTCAAATATAGATCAGGGGTTGTTGATGTACATCACTAGGAGATGAAGTTGTCCAAGTATGGTGGGTGTAGGGCCAGTAGTATTCCATATACAAGCTTGACTAAAAACCTTAACCAAAATGAATTAAGTAAGTAATTGAAGAGGAAATGTAGGTCAAGGTCAAATATAGATCAGGGGTTATTGATGTACATACCTATGAGAAAAGGTTGTCGAAGTATGGTGTCTGGATGCACAATAGTATTCAATCTACAAGCTTGAAAAAAAACCTTAACCAAGGTTGACTAAAAACCGTAACCAAGGGGAATTAAGTAAGTAATTCAAGAGGAAATGTAGGTCAAGGTCAAATATAGATGAGGGGTTATTGATGTGCATCACTAGGAGATGAAGTTGTCCAAGTATGGTGGGTGTAGGGCCAGTAGAATTGCATATACAAGCTTGACTAAAAACCTTAACCATGGTTGACTAAAAACCTTAACCAAGGGGAATTAACCAAGTAATTCAAGAGGAAATGTAGGTCAAGGTCAAATATAGATCAGGGGTTATTGATGTACATCACTAGGAGATGAAGTTGTCCAAGTATGGTGGGTGTAGGGCCAGTAGTATTCCATATACAAGCTTGACTAAAAACCTTAACCAAGGCGTGACGGTGACGCCGACGCCGGGGTGACAACATAAGCTCTACTTATTCTTCGAATAGTCGAGCTAAAAATGCCTATTAAAAAAGTCCCATTACCCCACCCACTTGGTCTTGTACAGTACCATCTTCTATATAGAAGATGGTACTGTACGAGACCAAGTGGGTGGGGTAATGGAATTTTTTAAATAGGCATTTTGTTGGTGTCATAGGTCCGAGTCTTCCACCTGTGTCCCAGTTCTACTGAGACTGAGGGCATAAAAACAAGCAACATATGGTTTGAATACCTTGAAATGTCAACAATATATTGTCCAGACAAGAAGTCTGACATCGAAGCGCAGTCGCATCTGTAAAGCCATTGGATTGGTGTGTTGTGGATTTTTCACAAAATTAAAGAGGACGATCAGAGGAATGCATGTGTGAAATATCAAGAAGTGAAGGGAATTGAAGTTATAATAAGAAATCTACCCCAATTTTATGTTGCAGACGATGACCACAACGGAAAAACAGCGCCGACTAAAGTTTTCGGTTCAAGCTTGGCCATTGTTGCTCAAATTTGAGAATTTAACATCATGTTCATATAATCATGGGAATAAAAACTCTGTTTTTAAATAAAAATTATAATACAGTTATAAACAATTTATGAAGAAAGTTTCGCAACAACATCATTGGAAACATGACCTATCCAGGGATTCCGCTGGCGAAAATAAACAATAAAACAATTGGCGATAAAAAATTACAATTTTAGAGAAAAAAAAGAAAAAGAAAAAAGAAAGATTTATTTTGGATTTTTTTCCCCCAAAATTGTAATTTTTTATCGCCAATTGTTTATTTTTATCGCCAATTGCGAAAGTGGCGATCGCCAGCGGGAATCCCTGCCTATCTGGAAGAAGGTGGTCATATTATTGATCATTCCGACAACAATGATTCCTCCAGTCTGTTTTAGCATTACTCAACACCATGAGCAAATCTAAGCATGTCTGACCAGAATAACACAATTTAACCCTTTCAACACTACAGCCCTCTATAGCGGCATTTGCAAAATTGTAGATTCACAAAAGTCGGCTCATCAGATTTTTAGAGAGATAGAAACACCCCCTTTTAACCCTTAGACCGCTATCATAATTTTGTTGCCGTCTGCTGTTTATTTTCTATTTTCCAGTTTTATCATCAAAAACATGCTTTGACAGCACTTTAGAATAATTTACAACATGCTTTGACAGCACTTCAGAATCATCCATTGGAAATGATTCTGAAGTGCTGTCAAACCATGTTTTTATTGAGAAATAAGTCAAGATATAAAAGCAACAACAGACGACAATTGTTGTGAGTAGCGGTCTAAGGGTTAATAAATGCACTAGACTAGTCTGAACATTAATATCTAATCATTAGATTGGTCAGAAGTTTAGCAGATCACAGTCCATTCCAGTTATTTATGGTTGAAAGGGTTAAGGCATTTTATTAATATTAGTTATGCTCATACATCATGACATTTTATCATCCATATCATCAAAGTATGAGCGCAACTGTGTACACAAAATAAAACGCTGATTTACTAGCAATCACATTTCTATGATAATGTAATGTTCAAGTATATAGCAAAACTATTAGTTTCAAAATGTTATGTTCTAAATCATTAAAATGTGTGCACTTTTAATACAGGCTGTAACGTGACACTTTTAAATATCCTTGGGGACACACTAACAATAATTTATCCCGTCAACTATGTCGCTACTAGACGTGAAAAGCAGGTACGTGTATTTTTTCTCGTTCACGTCTAGTAGATAAGTCATTATGTGAATGACGTAACACGATAATCTTGTCGCTTCAGAAGACAAACTTATGAGGCCACAAATGCATTTTTAGAGACATTTGAACAACTTTGATGTGGTTAACGGGATAAATAGAATATTATTATAGTGTCATGAACGTGAATAAATATCTGACTCGGCTCGAAATCAGGATGTGCTCGGCAAGCCTCGCCCATCCTGATTTCTCAGCCTCGACAGATATTTATTCACGTTCTAATATTCTCTATTTATTATACTTATGATCTAAGTAGTAAACATGCATTACTTATCAACTTTAATAATCACACTATGCCCAAGGAGACGTTTCACTAAACTGTGCCATTACCCCATCCACTTGGTCTCATACAGTACTATCTTCTCTACATAGAAGATGGTACAGTACGAGACCAAGTGGGTGGGGTAATGGGATTTTTTTAATAGGCATTTTTTTTGGTGTCATAGGTCCGAGTCTTCCACCTGTGAACTTTGCAAGACTAAAATGTTCGTAAGTGCAACATTATGATAACATTAACAAATGTTGTCTTGTAAACAATTACTGGATTTACATTTATTGAGCATAGGCTGCATATGCAGCCTATGCTCAATAAATGTACACCCATCAATTGAAATTTCCAGACGATCCTAAATCTGCACATTTGAACATTTTAGTCGTACAAAGCTTAGTGAAACGGGCCCCTAGACTCTCAAATATCAATATAACCAAAACACTCTGCAAAATTGCCTCGTAGCTTGATCTCCATTGACTCACTTTGATTCCTCGATTGATAGTGCAAGTCCCTCACCAGATGGGTTGATAGTTGCTGCAATGGAATAATAATATATATTGGTTATGTTAATTTTGCAACCAATGAAATGTTCACAAAATGATTTTCACACTAGGCCATTTATGACAAGGGGGTGTTTTTGTACATAAAAGTATGACAATAACTTGCAACAAGAGTTGTCAGAAGACACCGAAGCTCGCCTGTTGGCAGCCTTCACTCAAACTTGGCACAGCTGCATAAAAAAACATGAATATTATATAACTTGACCTTGGGTTAAGGGGCGTGCGGTGTACCTTGACATTGGGGTCAGTGGTGCAAGGTGGGTCGTGGGTTTGCTATAGCATAATATAGCATATTAAGATGAATGCATGTATGAAATATCAATGACCTCCCTGAAAACAGAAGTAAAACAAAATTTAACCCAAAGTTAAGTTTATGAACGCACTAAGTTGGTGATTTTCTACAGCATGATAGCTATTCACATGAGGAATGCATGTGTGAATGTGCTAAGTTTGTGACCTTGACCTTAGAAAAATGTGTGGGGGGTGGGTCATGGATTTGCTGCAGCACAATAGAGGATCATCAGATGAATGCATCTATGAAATATCAAAGCGATCCCTGTAACAAAACAGAAGTTACACAACATTTACCCCAACGTTAAGTTTATGAACATGCTAAGTTTGTGACCTTGACCTTTGGGTAAGGGTTGGGTGGTGGGTTGTGGATGTGCTCCAGTATGATAGAGTCATCTGAAGAATGCATGTATGAAATATCAAGGCATTTCAAGAAAGGAAACAGATGTTATAAGATATTTACCCCAACGTTAAAGTTTATGAATGTGCTAAGTTTGTGACCTTGACCTTGGGGTAAGGGGTGGGTCATGGATTTGCTATAGCACAATAGAGTATCATCAGAAGAATGCATGTATGAAATATCAAGGTGTTCCATGAAAGGAAACAGATGTTATAAGACATTTACCCCAACGTGAAGTTTATGAATGTGCTAAGTTTGTGACATTGACCTTGGGGAAGGGGTGGGAGGTGGGTCATGGATTTGCTATAGTACGATAGAGTATCATCAGATGAATGCATGTATGAAATATGAAGGTATTCCCTGTAAATAAACATTTACCCCAACGTTAAGTTTGTGAATGTGCTAGGTTTGTGACCTTGACCTTGGGGTAAGGGATGGGCGGTGGGTCATGGATTTGCTATAGCATCATAGAGAATCATCAGATGAATGCATGTATGAAATATGAAGACATTCCCTGTAAATAAATAGAAGTTACACAACATTTACCCCAAAGTTAAGTTTTGAATGTGCTAAGTTTGTGACCTTGACCCTGGGGTAAGGGTTAGGTGGTGGGTCATGGATTCATGGATTTGCTACAGCATGATAGAGGGTCATCTGAGGAATGCATGTATGAAATATCAAGGTGTTTACTTGAGGTTTCCGGGATTTTGATATGTTAATTCTTTGGTGGGCTGGTCCCCGCAAAGACGCTAGCATATGCAATAAATTATGTTAATGATAAAACTCACCAAAAAAACTTCTGCAAATACTAACACAAACTCAATAATCACGAATAATTGCCATGTCGAGTACTGGTTCAATTAGGACGTAACGTTGCTCAATAAATTTCAATTTACATTCATGATTGCCATACATACCGGATTTATTGTTTCTGCCTGATTCCCTTGCAAATTCCTCTTCGATCTCGCCCTCTTCTCTGTCAGGAGCATGGCCATAGCGCGAATATGCCGCCTCCCTCCGGTCTGGCCCTGGGCCACCATCCCCGTAATCGTCATAACGCTCTCGGTCTTTGTGGCGTCGTTTGCTGTCCTTTTCTCGCGATCTAGATCGGTGTTTCCGCTTTCGCTTATGTTCTCGGTCCTTTTCCTTGTGCTTTTTTGAGGAACCCATGACAGAAACGACAAATAGAACGTAAAATAGAGCACTTAATGTAGATAAACAAATCGTAATTTTCACGTTTTGAAACCGGAAATAATATCATGTAAATGGAGGGCAGCAGTAAATTTAGTTTTATCCAATAGACTGCACCCTTCGTTAGACTTCGCCCCGAGACAATTCGGCCCAATGTCAACTACCCTTAAACATTCGGACATATTTGTTCTCTCCGTAAACCAGGGGCGTCACTAACCGAAACGGTTATTTTTACTCACGGCACGTGACATGTGCTCGAATTCCGCTAAAATAGGATTACGAATAAATACTCACATAAGGGGTATTACCATCGCATTCTCCAAAATGCCACCCACATGGCCCTGGTGTACACTAAGCAGCAATTAAGACAATGCTCACCAGCACAGTCAGAATCATAACTCAGTACCTGACTCGAAACAATGTCGACGTCCTTACCAACCACCAAATTGACAACATTCGAGATCTGACACGGGCTTTACAGCAAGAATGGAGTCTACATAACGCACTAATTCTGCGTTACGTCACGTCCTAGACACTATATATGGCTTTACTACCGTTACTTCGATAGCAAAGTAAATAATAAATGATAAAAGTCAGATAATGAAAAATAGAAGTTAAACATGATATAGAGACATGGCATGTTAGTCTAGTCACGCCCATGCGCCGTTTGTTTGTTTGTTGGGGTTTAACGACATATCAACAGCTACGGTCATTTAAGGCCGGGTCAATGGGTTTAGTACTAAATCCCACATATTACCTGTACAAGTACATATTCAAGTACATGTACAAATGGGTGGGGTGGGGGGGATCCCAAAATCAGAACTGAATATTTACAATAACAAGAATTCCGCCACTGAAGCGGTATCGCGCCTGCCGAGGCATTTGACCGTGAACATTACAAGAAAATAAATGACCTAGCTTGACCTTGAGAATTTGGATGTGGGGGTGTGCGTAATGAAGCATCATCCCTAGACAAACATTGATGTGAAATATTATCAAAGTCTGGTAAGGGGTTAAAGAGATATTGTGAGAAAAAAAACAATAACTTTAACGCATTTCTCTTACAAAACCGGTGAACATTAAAAGTAAATAAATTACCTTGACCTTCAGAATTTGGATGTGGGGGTGTGCGTAATGAAGTATCATCCCTAGACAAATATTGATGTGAACAATTATGAAAGTCTGGCAAGGGGTTAAAGAGATATTGTGAAAAAGCAATAACTTTAACGCATTTGTGTTACAAAACCGGTGAACATTAAAAGTAAATAAATGACATTGACCTTGAGAATTTGGATGTGGAGGTGTGCGTAATGAAGCATCATCCCTAGACAAACATTGATGTGAAATATTATCAAAGTCTGTTAAGGGGTTAAAGAGATATTGTGAAAAAAAAACAATAACGTGATGTATGAGTGTCAGAGAAGGGGCGGGTAAAATATGAAAGATTTCCGCAAAGGGAAAGAGAAGTTAAAAGGAAATTTACAATTGTTAAGTTTTCGTTTTTTTCTAAGTTTCTAAGTCCGTGACCTTGACCCCTGGCATAAATGGGGGTCGTAGGTTTGTTGCAGAATGATGTATGAGTGTCAGAGAAGGGGCGGGTAAAATATGAAAGATTTCCACAAAGGGAAAGAGAAGTTAAAAGGAAATTTACAATTGTTAAGTTTTCGTTTTTTTCTAAATTTCTAAGTCCGTGACCTTGACCCCTGGCATAAATGGGGGTCGTAGGTTTGTTGCAGAATGATGTATGAGTGTCAGAGAAGGGGCGGGTAAAATATGAAAGATTTCAGGAAAGGAAAAGAGAAGTTAAAAGGAAATTTACTATTGTTAAGTTTTGCGACGGACGGAAACACGGAAACACAGAAACTCGGACGGACGGACGGACGGACGGACGTTCCAACATTTTGGGTTTATGGGGTATTTCCATTGTTTGAAGAACAATGAAAAAGCCCCTAAACAACAATAGAGTTTATGAGGTTACGGAATATTACAAAGGAATCTTTTGTTCCTAACCACGCCCCTAAGCTCCCAAACCCCCGGACGTTGGCCCGGACAAGCTGACTCCAGCATACCCCCCCCCCCCCCCCACCAACAAACTTCGTTGCGGGGGGTATAATAAACTTAATGTTCTGGCTAGGTTTTAGCACAGATGGAAGACTCGGACCTATGACACCAAAAAAATGCCTATTAAAAAAAATCCCATTACCCCATCCACTTGGTCTCGTACAGTACTATACGTAATTCAAGGTGAGCATAAATAGCGCTATTATAGAAAGAGCCCTCTTTTTTCCGGCTCGCACAAATACAATAAACATCGATTAAATGTATGAAATATGTCTCTGGCAATCGATAAAGGTATTAGGTGCGTGAATATACTCACTTCAAATCGCTGTTTCAAGTATTTATTGAGTTATTCGCGTTTTGATTACCCCATCCAAAGCGAAAGTTGCGTGTACGAAAGAATCTCACACAGAATCGGAGGCCGTTCGGCTGGATTATCGGTCATATTTGGCCGATAGCTGATCGCCAGCTCAAACTAAAGTCGTGCACCATGATCATATATATTAGAGACTCCAACCATACAAAGTTCGTCCAATTGTGATCATTCGCCGATCTAAAAAACACTTTTTTCTATAATTTCGTTCATTATCTGGAACTGGGTCAATGCACTATCTTCCATAATACAACCACCGAAGCGTCTATGTAAGAACATCTCTGATTGGTTAAACCTAAAAATAGACGCGAGGACTTTCCCTTTTCAAGGTTTCCGGAAGACATAATCTCAGTGATAGTACGCGAATCATGAATGCAAGTCAATAAAATTAGAAATTAGAGTATATTCACACACCTAATACCTTTATCGATTGCCAGAGACATATTTCATACATTTAATCGATGTTTATTGTGTTTGTGCCAGCCGGAAAAAAGAGGGCTCTTTCTATAATAGCGCTATTTATACTCACCTTGATATAGCGTATAGTACTGTACGAGACCAAGTGGGTGGGGTAATGGGATTTTTTTTTTAATAGGCATTTTTTTGGTGTCATATGTCCGAGTCTTCAACCTGTGGGTTTTAGTACATGTACCACAACCTTATAGACTTCCAGCAATCTTTAATTGAACATTGAAGGATCCGAACGTTTTTAGTTTTGCTCAGTATATAATGCGGCTGTAATGTGCAGGTCGAAATTCGGGATATCTGGTTTACAGTACCAGTGCTCTAACGACGGGGCAGGCACACATCTATCTACATGTACAACTATATATATGTCATTTTATATAAAGTGCCAATCATTAAGTTGTACACATTGGTCAAACACACCCAGCACGTTTTCATTGACACCCACACCCTCCCAAAGTACACATCATTTGTAAACATTAGCTTAAATACAACATCCTGCAAATTTGGCGTGGACGTTAACCCTTACAAATTAAATGTCGTCTGCTATTAATTTTCTATTGTCCTAATCCAATCATAATCCGACAGCACTTTAGAATCACGCCCGTACGCAGAGGGGGTACGACGGGTGCGTACGCACCCCCTTAACCCGTTCAACAGCACAAGCCTACATAGTGGTATTGGCAAAAAGTGTAGATCCAGATGAGCCGGCTCGTGACGAGCCGTCTCATCATGATTTGCACTTTTTGCAAGTAATTTTCATAATTTTGAGAACAAAAACACCTCATGTTCCTAAATGGACTGGTCTGAAAATCATTTTGTTATGATTGGAATGGGTTGCAAAATTAACATATCAAAATCCATTCCAGTTATTTAGGGGTGAAATGGTTAATCTGCCGAGGTCTGTCCGTGAATGTGCAAACCAACAATGTTTAGCCCTTCGCGCCTTCGATAACGCACCCCCCCCCTCCCCTAAATTAATTCCTGCGTACGGGCCTGGATCTTTTACATTGAAAATGATTCAAAATTGTTGTCAACTCATGTGTTTTATGGAGTAAGACCACATCAACAACAACAGAAGACAGTTTTTGTTTCCTTGCATTCTAAGGGTCATTGCTGTGACGTCACACACACGAGTGATATACAATAAGAAACATAAGTGTCTTGTTTCACCCAACCCCATATGAGACACGCCATATGACTTTGTACCTTCGGACATCTGCGTAATTTCATGAAATATATTTACAGAAAAGGTAATATTGTCCGTAGATGACGTCAGAAGTTGACAACATGTACTCTGAAAATTTTGTAAACTTTTGACTTTATTTATGAAAAATATTGTAAATTTTGTAAACGTAATTAATGAATTACGCAGATATCCGAATGTACACAAATCCCATGTCGCCTCTCATATGGATTGTTCCAGGCTGCTTGATCTAAAAGAAAATGATCGAAGTTTGGCACACTTCCAACAAACGTATCAGGAGATATGCGAAATTTGGACGTACGTCCAAGTATTGATATAGTCATGTCCAATATTTCTAGAAAAGTAGGCAAAGGTCACCCAAATTACCCCAGAGTTGTTATATATCAATGCATGAAAGTTACTGAAGTTTGGCGAACATCCGACTAATGTAGCATGAGGTAATCAACATATGGACGCGTGTCCAGAATTATGGACACAAAGGTTAAGGTCACCCGAATGACAGTGGATGTATAGCTATCATGGGAGGAAGCATATGTGAAGTTTGGCAAATTGATTCGACTAAGGGATCAAGAGATATGCAAAATTGGGATGCATGTCCAAACTTTACGTCGGAAATTGTTGACGACGCCGGAATTGTGAAGCTATATTCATGTTTTGTTTGTCTGTTTATTAGTGTTTAACGGCCTATCAACAGCTACGGTCATGTAAGGCCGGGAAAACGGGTTCGATCCCATTTTAACCTGCTGCATTGGGGGTAATATCCCAAAATCAGAACGGAATATTTACATCGAGAACAAATATATTCAGCCCTGTCTATATTCATGTACTCATTTTCCACATACATATACATGCATGCATAATATATGACACTCAAAAGACAAAATTGCTGCCAAAACTGTGGATCTTCACTATATTCAGGAATTATAAATTGGTATCAAATTCAACTTGTTTGCCCATGCACTGGTGATGTAACTCACTGCGCAGCAGGTATGTTAATGACCCATAATCGGTTAATCACCATGATATAAACTGCATGCCAGCAAACCAGATGGACCTAATACAGTGAAATATTGAGTGAGGTTTTATTTCCACTAAACAGCACTTTCATCATTCACATACATGCACATTTATGAGGGAGGAGCAGGTACGGATCCAGGATTTCGGGTTTGGGGGGAGGGGGCGTAACCATTTTGCAATACTTGACTATATTATCGAAAGAGCAAAAAAATCTACATCGCATTTCCTGCGTTCTGGCGCATTTTGGAGCAACAATATCGACACTGTCACAGTATGTTTAGACATGATTTTTGATTGAAAACGTTTAAATTTTGAACCAATAAGACAACGACCGAAAAATGCATGGAATACATGGCACTTGGCATGGGGGAGGGGCGCGCCGGGTCCGCCAACCCCTCCCTGAATCCGCCCATGAGGAGGGTGAACTTTACATTCAGCAATGATGACAGCAACAACTTTCAGCACTGAAAATTGGCCCAGTAGCCGATTTTCAACAAAAGTGCTAAAGCATAATTATCTAGCATGTATACTTTGAGGAGCAATACTTTATTTTTCCCGAAATGCATCAATTCATATAGAACTAACGACTGCATATATCTGATGATTAAATGTATGCAGAATTATTATACTAATACATTTTGGTGAAATCGGCTACTGATACAATGCCAGGCAGGCACAGTTAATACATTGGCATGAAGCAGGTGTGAATCCCAGTAAGATAGATTTTTGTTTGTTGGGGTTTAATGGGCTATCAACAGCTAAGGTCATTTAAGGCCGGGTCAATGGGTTTAGTACTAAATCCCATATATTATTATGTAGAAGTACATTTCCAAGTACATGTACAAATGGGGGGGGGGGAATCCCAAAATCAGAACTGAATATTTACAATAACAAAACTATATATTCAGCCCTGAAATCAGAATAATCCTATCTGATGTCAGGTCCTCGCCACACCAGAATCACTTGGCCCCTCCCAAAAGCAGTAGGATCAGTAATAATCTTCCTACTTTTATAATGGGCAATAACCCAATTGAGCCCCCAGGTAACAAAAGAGCCAAAGATAAAAAACGTACCGGAGGGCCAAACCAGGCAAATAGTGATTCCTATAAGGAGGAATCACTACCGGTGATTCCTATAAGGAGGAATCACTACCGTTAATTTACGCCGTCTCGTTCGCCTGACCACCACCCACTCCAGTAAGATAGAATCGTTATGGCTGTATCGTTAATATACACATACCCTCCCATACTCACATCCTATCCAATGCAGGAATGGAAGTAAATATCAATCGTCTGTGGCTACAGTAAGTATACTAAAATTGAGCCAATGTGCCATTCATGATCATTCATGAAGGCATGGTATAATTAGGT
This sequence comes from Conchocele bisecta, assembly GCA_029237695.1. Classification (NCBI taxonomy): domain Eukaryota; kingdom Metazoa; phylum Mollusca; class Bivalvia; order Lucinida; family Thyasiridae; genus Conchocele; species Conchocele bisecta. The sequence continues at coordinate 57,025,051 of CM055269.1, forward strand.
TTGAGGCGGCTTTCAGCTGCGCCGAAAACCTATTGTATTCGTTGGTGTTTTTTTGTTTTATTCAGCCGTTCAGTCTACAGCCCCAAACCGCTGATCGGATCGACTTCAAATTTTGCATGCCGATTCGGATCAAGTGTGAGTCGATAATGCCACTTTCCACGAAACCGGAAGTGACGTCATACTTTCTATAACTTCCTTATTTTCCAACCGATTTCATTGGAAAGCTGACACAATTCTCTATCTCAGACTCGCTGACAGTTCTCGGCTATCTGGCCAAATAAGAGAGCTATAGGCATTTGAAGTTGAAAAATGTACATACTTTTCAACGATTTTGCCGAATTTTTGCCAAATTTCGGCTGATAACGGGTGGTCTTCACAAACGTTTTCCAATTTGTACAGTAATGTCAGCAACATAATTTCTTGCCATTGTGATAGGAGAGTGACAGGCGCATAAAAGATGATAATTTTCAGAGCTCTATCTTGACTACTTCCGGTTCTATTGGATATCAAAGATGAACGTCTTTTTTTCAAGTTTTCAAAATAGAGCAAACGGATGTGACGTCAGCTTCGTTATTTATCAATAGATTTCAAAATTTCTTGCTGCGGTCGATATTTCAGTCCTTTAGCTAAATCTTTCCCGCTTTGTGCCCGGCCTATGGTGAAAAACAAACGAAAACTTCACTGGCGGAATATTGCACATATTTAATTTCCGTTTTATTAGGTGTATTTACAAATGGCGTAAACTGCAATTTAAGGGCGATAACTATCGAAAAATAATCATCCGCTGACTTACGGGCTCCCTCTATCTACACCAAACCGCTGGTCGGATCGACTTCAAATTTTGCATGCCGATTCGGATCAAGTGTGAGCAGACTCAGAGATTTTCAGATATCTTTTAATGCTACTTTCCACGAAAACGGAAGTGACGTCATACTTCCTATAACTTCCTTATTTTCCAACCGATTTCAAGAATTCTTTTTGCATTGGAAAGCTGACAAAATTCTCTATCTCAGACTCACGGACAGTTTTCGGCTATCTGCTCAAATAAAAGAGCTATATGCATTTGAAGTTGAAAAATGTACATACTTTTCAACGATTTTGCCGAATTTCGGCTGATAACGGGTGGTCTTTACAAACGTTTTCCAATTTGTACAGTACTGTCAGCAACATAATTTCTTGCCAGGGTGATAGGGGAGTGTCAGCCGCATGAATGATGATAATTTTCAGAGGACTACTTACGGCTCTATTCGATGTCAAAGATGAACGTATTCTTTCAAGTTTTCAAAATAGAGCAAACGGATGTGACGTCAGCTTCGTTATTTATCATTCGATTTCAATTGTTTTTGCTGTAGTCGATATTTCAGTCCTTTAGCTAAAACTTTGGCTGAGGATCGAACCCGGTATCCTCGCTCCGAGCGTCACTACTTCATGACGTTACGCGGAAGTGTCTTTATGACGTCACTACGTTCATGACGCGGCCCCGGAATATGCATACCGAAAATTATATACGTGAATGGGACAATTTTATAAAAGTACTGAAAATACTGAATATAAGGCAGTCGCGGGTTCAAACAGTTCCCCCAAGGGCCACAGCAAACGTTTGCACACGGCTGGACATGATCAAACCTTATAATAGAGATACCTCAGCGGAAAAAGTTGACAACAGCGTTCTTCCTCCTGCCATGATAACCATGGATATCAAATTTGGTTAAGATCCATCAAGTAGATCTCGAGTTGTCGCAAATACAAGAATACAGTACCCAATAATTAATCATCGGATTACTTGTGAAAATCAATAGGGTTCTTCCCCTTGCTGTGATAAACATGTAAACTAAATTTGAATAAGATCAACAACTAGAAGTTTAGTTATCTCAACGACAAGATGTGCGCCAGTACAGATTGAATACATAATAGTCCCATTTTCTTTTCAAACAGACATATAAAACTCCTTCAATGCGCCTGCATCTCATCTACATATATGTATTGGAAGGGAAATAACAATACAATAAATAGCATGTTTCGAACATTTAATTTATCATCACGTGTATGCACTAAATAATTTACAAATAATGAACAAACTATGGCATATTATAAGACTGTTCATGAAATTAACGACTGCCACATATAATATTATCCCAAAAATTACGGTATGCAAGAACAGGCATATTATCCATTAATGTTTTCTGTAAACACAGCCAATGCTCAAGCACATTTCAGAGAGGCAGCTCCAATTAATGCTTACATTCAACAGTATTTGTGACTGGAGAAATTGGGTTTAGCACGCTTAGGGCACTTGTGTCTAGTTCCTGATCTGATACCCCACTCCTGCAGCTCTGTAGAGATTTCACCAGAATTGCAAAGTATACTTATCTTGCTAAGTACACTTTGACGAAGAAATTTCAATTTAAGGATAAATTTATTAATTTTTATTTAATGAAATAAAATATTTTCTGTCCAAATGATTATACGGAATTTATTACATTATCACAGCCATTTTGGCTGTGATAATGTAATATATTCAGTATAATAATTCTGCATACATGTACTTTTAATCATCAAATGTATGCAGTCGTTTGTTCTATATGATACAATGCATTTCAGGAAAAACAAGAAATGCGTCTGTCGAACGCGGATGCCACCTGCAGCATATTTGAGAAACTGTGACAAATTGGTTAACCGAAAAGTGTGCCGAAAAGTGTGACGGACGGACGGACGGACAGTCCAAACACTATATGCCACCCGTTTCTTCGAAACCCGGTGGCATAATAAATGATTTAAAACTAAAACTTACCTAGATAAGTATGCTTAGTAATTTTGGTGAAATCGGCTACTGAACTGCTCAATAAAAATGTTTGTTGGGAAGCAATAATTAGTTTTTTTAGATGCAAAACAGTGTGTTCACTCTCTGAATGGCTAACAGTGCACACCCTAATATGTCTGTGACAGTGAAGGTTGATGTATGTCTACACCTGTCAGCAGGCCATAAACTCGATTTGCACTCATAATTAAACTATCATTGGTAGAACCTATCTATGCACAGCGTTGATCAATCAAATTGCCTGCATTTGAACACAAGATGGATGTGAATGCTCACAAAGATTTATATATCAGATATCTTAGATTTGATTTAATTGTGTTCAACGGCCTGTCAACAGCTAAGGTCATTTTATGCCGGGTTAATGGACTCGAATCCCATATATTACCTGTTGTGATGGGGGTAAATCCCAAATTCAGAAACGAATATTACTAAATTGTAAGAAAAAATTCAGAATCAGTTTCATTAACAGTTTCATCCTTAACATGTAGTTAAACGTTGAATAGACTATGGCATGCGCTATTACATGCAATTTGATTATAGGGATAATATCAGGAGGACATACTCTGAATTCCTTTTTATTATGCCCCCCATACAGAAATTTCTTTTGAGCACAAACTGGACTGGAAAACAAGCAATTTAATTGTCCAAAACCAAGTTTGATTTTGATATATTAGATTTAACTACATGCTCAAAAGTATTATAGTCACTGGTATCGGGCTTGCTATATTGAAATATGCATACACATATTAATAGGTAAGCTAAAGGGTTTTAACTTAGGTTCGACACAGGTGCAACAAATATTACACTAATTTTACATCAACTTTAAGCCATAAACAATAAGTACTTTGGTTCTCAGACATGGGGTTTGTGGAATGCGACGCAGGAGGGCAGATTTTTTTAATATCATTTTTTTTGTTCGAGATGTTCAGTCGCCAGATGCATATTTTCCATGTTACTAATGACCTCTTTACACATGAAAAATCACCAGATTTTCGTCAGATATGATTGAATTTTACACATCTTTGCATGGTAGTGTTTTTTATTGATTATCTGGCAAAGTCACAGTACAATTTTATTTCTACATGACATAAACTAGTATTTCCTCTAACAGTATTAGATAAACCAGGAAAAGATACTTTAAAAGAAATGATAAATATTATGTTTGACTTTCTCTGGGATTCGAAACCAGACAAAATCAGCCGAAAAATTCTTGTTCAAACTCTTGAAAAAGGTGGACTTAAAATGATTGAACTGGAATCATTCATTAATTCATTAAAAGCTACATGGGTCAAACGTCTTACAAATGTACAATCTCATGCACAATGGAAAATATTGTGTTTAAAATTGTTAAATCATTTTGGCGGTGTTGATGTGTTTGAAAGAAATTTTAAAAATGCAAAAGAAATGGTAAAAAACAAACTTTTAACAGAAATTTTTGAATTCTTAAATTTCATAGACAAACCAGAAAATGTATCAAAGCAAATTATATGGAACAATTCAAAACTAAAAGGAAATGGCAGAATGTTTTTCTACAAGGATTGGTATGCTCGTGGGATTAAATATATAGAACAGTTATATGCTTATAGAAGTAAAGCATTTTTTGATTTCTCGTATATAAGGCAGTTATATGATATCAGTAATAACGATTATTTAAAATATTTCAAAGTAATTACAAGCATCACGCAAGACTGGCGAAGGCGGATTAGGAATGAAGAAATAAACGCAGTAATCACAAACACACCATTATTAGAAAGAATAAAATCTACAAAAGAATGTAACAAAATGTTATATAATATGTTTCTTAATAATCAAAAGAATATCGTTTATAAAGCTAGAGATAAATGGAATACAGAATTCGTAGATAAGCATATAAATTGGAAGGTGGTAAATACACATTATTATAAAAGCACAATCAGCTCTAAACTTCGAAATTTTCAGTATAAATTTCTAATGAAAATTGTCGCAACAAATGATTACTTATACAAATGTAATATTGTCAGCTCTAATTTGTGTGATTTCTGTACCATGGCTCAGGAAACCAATAAACATCTGTTTTGGGAATGCAATAAAAGTCAACATTTTTGGTCACAGTTAGGAACCTTCTTAAACGACCACGATATTAACTGTAATCTCGATTGGCATTTAATATGTTTGGGACAGTATGAACAAAAAAATATATTTTTAAACCTTTGCATGTTATTAGGAAAATATTTCACCTATTCTTGCAAATTAAGACATATGGAACCGAAATACTCTTAATTTAACGTTTATTTAAGAAAAACAAAAGATATTGAAAGAGAAATAGCAATTAATAAAAATAAAGTTACTTTTCATGAACGAAAATGGGATGGCATTCAATTAGAGTAATATCGTTGTTTGTTTTGATTTTTCACTGACTACTGATACAGTTTTAATTTAATACTTTTTCATAGGTTAAATTATATGCAGATCCGAAGTTGAAAAAAACATATATATATATCTGTTCATTGTGATGTTGCTCAACTCACACATTCAACTATCTCTATATCTCACTCTCTCTCTCTCCTCTCTCTCTCTCTCTCTCCTCCAAACTCTCTATCTCTTCACTCCTCTTATTGACTGTTCTTCCCATTGTATTTGTAAAACATTATTTTCTATGACAATCATCTATCAATGCATATTGATTCAGTGATACATGCACATGACTAGGTACATACATTTGTGTATGCAAATTGGTATAGTTTATGGTATGTTTCTGTATGTTTACATGTTGTAATTGATTTGTGTTTATACATGACTATGTTTGGAAATAATAATAAAAAAACAAAAAAAAACAAAAAAAATAATATTCCAATAATATACATGTATAGCTATAGATATTTAACAATATTGTTATATACATGTATCTGTATACAGCGAACAGCAATCCCTGGTAACTTGCATACATGTTGATGGTTATCTCGACAAAGGCTTGGTAAGGCGAACATTTGAAGAGTGATTTTATTGAATATTAATATTATAAGACTTATAGCTTTATATAACACCAAATACAATTGGTTTGTGAGATCGCCCATATACATGTCCCTATCACAAGCAAGTAAGCCAGACTACACAGAATCCCAGTTTTGGCCAGTGCTTATGAAAACTTCTGGGCACAAACGCTGTTTGCATGCTCGGAATTAGGAAGCTTGATTGGCCGAGGCGGAGCTGTGCTCACAGCTCAGCCTCATCCAATCAAACTGCCCTATTCCCAGTCACATATCACATACCCAAGTGCCGCTATCAAACTGCCTTATTTCCAGTAAAGATTCAAGAAAGTGTTTTATAAACACATACCCAAGTGCCTGTTATGACCTCGATTACAAATGTGGATAACATACTCCGACAGTAACTTTTATTAGCGCGGGATCGGATATCAAGAATGTACACCGTTTGTCGTTGGAATCAGTTGTATCCTACACAATCATCTCTAGTTCCCTGGCGTACTGAATTGTCTGTTCAGCGAGGTCCTTCGCGGGTATTACTTCATCCATTTCCTTCTCCTCCTGCTGGAAGTGGTAGTAACCATCACTCTTCGACTTCCAGCCTCTCTGGGAAACAATTAATATGATACAGAAATACATGTCAGATAAACAAATGTTGCTCCGACTGAAAAAATGTGGTTTATGGGATGTGTGACCAGTGTAGCTTCCGATCGAACAGCAGTTCACACTCCACTAGCGTGATAACAATATAATTGCTTGTTAGAAGCAGGACAGGTGTTTCATTGATGGAACGTCGAATGGTGTAGATTACTATGGATGCACAGTCTGATCTGGATCTACACTGGTCGCAAAACACATAATCCATATTTCTCCAGTCACAGCCACAAATGTTGGGTTTCGTTTTTTCTTTTTCTTCAGAAAAATAAATTGGTGAAAATATACATTTATTCCTAGCAAAGGTATAACAATTATAAGTTAATGTCAAATACGTGTTGGTTTCGATCTGTTGTTTTTTTATTAGAAAAAAGATTTCAAGCAATTTACATTCCTTGCCATTGACCCTTATTTTTTTTTGTCGTCTGCTGTTTATTTTCTATTTTCCATTTTTATCATCAAAAACATGGTTTGACAGCACTTCAGAATCATTTCCATTGGAAATGATTCTGATGTGCTGTCAAACCATGTTTTTATTGAGAAATAAAGCAACATATAAAAGCAACAGCAGACGACAATTGTTGTGAGTAGCGGTTTAAGGGTAAAGACAAAATTAAGTGAAAATGAATGGCATGAAATATTTCATATGGTCTGCACGTAAAAATCTGTGTGTAAGAAATGAAAGAAATAACCACGAAGCAGAATTACAATTTCCTTTTTAAAGTCACAGTTTATGAAATTCATAGAAAAAAAAGCATCCCAAGGTTCAAATCGATCCACAACATTCCAATGCTGTGGATCGAGAAACTTTGTGGCACATTTTCATATTAAACTTGAGATGACAATTTCCATACAAAGTGAAAGTGAATGGGTTGAACATCCCAGCAACAGCTAAGGTCATATAGAGACGTGAGCACAGCTTAGTCTCATCCGGAAGACCAGTGGGATGGAAATACTATGTAAGTATTGTTCACGCCTAGGGTGAGGATGGAACTCACAACCTCCGGTATTTCTTGTATTTACAGAAAAAATATATTATTCAGCCCTGAAATTAGAATAATCTGATCTGGTGCCCGAAATTAATAGAAAAGTATGATGGTGCAGATCCTGACGAGACGACTCATCTGGATCTACACTGTTTGCAAACATTATGATAGAGGTCTGTAGCGTTGAAAGTGTTAACCCTTTCACCCCTAAGTAAATGGAATGGATCTTGATGTGTTAATTTTGCATCCAATTCAATTGTCACAAAATGATTTTCAGACAAGTCTGTTTATGAAAAGGGGGTGGGGTGTTTTTGTTCTAAAAAATATGAAAATTACTTGCAAAAAGTGCAGATCCTGATGAGGCGGCTCGTCACGAGCCGGCTCATCTGGATCTACACGTTTTGCCAATACCAATATACAGGCCTGTGGTGTTGACAATGTTAATATGATATTAGATAAACAGGATGTGAATCACCGGGACAAGCCTTACCTGCTGTGCGTATTCTTTCATGGGTTTTACGGAATCGTAGAATAGCATCCTTGCTGCTTCACTTAAAGCTATTTTTTCATAGGCTTTTTCTATACATAATGATATTTCATTCCTAAAACAGAATAGAGGACATGCCCGTCAATTAAAGATACATGGCCACTCAGTAGACACAAAATGTTCTTTATAGGAATTAAATAAGTGTATAATTGTATTTCCACCAGTTCTAAAAATTACGAGTGCCCGCTCTACAGATATAATCAGTTAGTATTATGTATCTTACTGATAGTGACGCGCGGTGGTATCAATCTATTTTCATATGCAAATGAGGCATGTTATTTTTTTAATTATTTATACTAATTAAATGTGTCGCCTGAAAATATAATATTTTCGACAGATTATAAAGTATGATCATTGCACATAAAAAAATAAATACAGCGAATAAATAGCAATGTCCGTTAACATTTTAAGGAAGCACGATTATCACCCCTGATATCGGTGTGGAAATTTACGTCTGATATAAAGTATAATAATGCCAATCAATACGTGGGGCAATGGTGAATGAATGTTTATTTTGCCAGAAGATGTCTCTGATATAAGAACAGTTTGTGCCTACTGAGTGGACATGTACCAGGGCTCCAGATAAGGAATTAGTAATTGAGTATTGTCACTCCATCTTTTCTGAATCAATTGGGTATTTCAAAATTGTAATCGTGTAAAATAGAATCACACTACTGTTTACACATCAGCAGACCGCATTTATTGAATAGTTTGCTTCTAAATGAAAACACATCTTGGTATTTCATTAGAATTGTCTCCTTGGAGACAATTCTAATGAAATACCAAGATATGTTTTCATGGAAAAATAAGAAAAAATGCTATATTTGTGATGTTTATTGTTTTCTGTAGCATGATAAAGATACCACACATTTTTCATTGCTTTTTGATACTCACTACTTCTGATTTCAATTGGGTTTTTGGCAATTTTAATTGGGTATTTACGCAAATACGCAGCTTATCTGGAGCACTGCATGTACCTTTAACAATTAAATGTTTATAATCCATATTGCTTGTAGGATGCACAATGGTGATTTCGCTGATGGTGTATACCCTGATCAGAGGGAGTGGCTTCACATGATGATCTACGTGCGACAAAATACCAGTTTGAAATATTTGTAGTCTTCCTTTGCCATCCTGCATCATTTTGGGCCATTTCCTAGGAATACTATTTTATTACTAATTGTATTTAACAGAATATCAATGATATATATATATATATACATATTACACATTCACACTACTACATGAACATTACTGTACTGTACCTGCATATACATGTATTTGTATTACAGGCAAACAATACTTCTGCGAAAAACAAGGAGATATGCCGTATAACATATAGTCATGGTAAACTGATAGAAATTACCAGCATAGTTCCAGATCAACCTGCAGAACTGTGCAGAACAATCAGGGCCTACACTGTTATCCATTCAATCACTATAGCTGTATTAATGTCAGCAAGACATTTATGGCTGTGACTGAAAAAATGGGGCTTATGGGGTTTGCAACCAGTGTAGATCCAGATCAGACTGTGCATCCGCAGTCTGATCAGGATCTGCACTGTTCGCCATTCCATCAATGAAGCACATGTCATGTTTCCAACAAGTAATATCGATTGTTATCAGGCTACAGGAGTGTGGTATTTAATCAGAAGCTACACTGGCCACAAAACCTATAAGCCCCATTTCTCCAGTCACAGCCATATGTAAGTCCAGACCTATCTCTGCAAACACATAGAATGATCAGTGTATAGACTTGCAGTGTATGTTCTAAAGTCATGTCGGCCAGGAGCCAAACGTGGCTGTGACTGATAAATGGGGCTTCAATTTGTGACCAGTGTAGCTCCTGATCAAATAGCACACTCATGTAGCATGATAACGATCTATATTGCTTGTTAGAAGCATGAGGGGTGATTCATTGATGGAATAGAGAACAGAGCAGATATCCTGATCAGACTGTAGATTCACAGGTTGATCTGATCTACACTGGTCACAAAACCAATAAGTCCCAATTCTCCAGTCACAGCCACAAAAATTGAACGCAATCTTAAGTATACCTACCTAATGGTGTTTAACAATATATCAATGAAGTAGTTATAATTGTTAGCTGGAACATTCCCCTTCGCTAAGAACACCTGAAATAAAGAGACATACATGTTTTAACCCTTAGATCGCAACTCGCAACAATTGCGGTCTGCTGTTGCTTTTATATCTTGCCTTATTTCTCAAACATGGTTTGACAGCACTTCAGAATCATTTCCAACGGCGGAAATGATTCGAATGATTATGAAGTGCTGTCAAAGCATGTTGTAAATTATTCTAAAGTGCTGTCAAAGCACATTTTTGATGATAAAAATGGAAAATAGAAACTAAACAGCGGACGACAAAAAAAAATAAGATAGCGGCCTAAGGGTTAAGTATTGACTAGTATTCAAAATGGTACAAACCAATGTTCGCACTAATCAATCAATCAATCAATGCCTGTGGTGGTGTCTAAAAATAATGCCACGGCGGACACAAATAATTTCAACCCGATTTCCCAAAATGGCGATTCCTACTTGATACAGCCCGAAATATTGCCACGGAACGCTGTGGTTGCTGTGGTGGTGTCTACCCCGTGGCAATTGATTTGCTTGTGAATATAAGTACTCAACATTTACCATTTCAATGCATCAGGTAATGAAGGCAATATGTGCAAAATTTATAATAAGCACAGGTGAAAGACTCGTACCTGTGACATAAAAATGCCCAACAAAAACCCATTATCCCACCCAACTGTTGTCATACTGTACATTAAGTCATATATGACGTAATGTACAGTACAACTACAGGTGGGTGGGGTAATGGGATTTTTAAGGGGCATTTTTATGTCACAGGTACGAGTCTATCACACGTGCTAACACAAGTGGTCTAAACAGGATCAGCAGTGCTTGCCAGTATTTTGTACAAATCGTGGAATACATTATTGTAGCTGCCTTCCATATTAACCCTTACTACGCTGAATTAAATGTTGTCGTCTGCTGGAAATGTTTTATTTTCAATATTTCTCGACAAAAACCTGGTTTTTGACAGCACATGAGAATCGTCTCCAGTGGAGACGATTCTCATGTGCTGTCAAAACCAGTTTTTTATTAAGAATTAAAGCAAAAATGAAAAACAGCAGACGGCAATTTCCGTCAACAGCGTAGGAAGGGTTAAAGGTGTTGCTGCACGGAGACCGAGTGGTCAATGTAGGTGTCTGTAGTTACTTATCTATCACTGCAACCATATCCTTATTTCTCAACATAAGTATATGTCGTCACCACTAGTTTGAACTGTCTTGCGGAAATGGGGCAAATGAGTGGTCACACTATATATATTTAAAGAGTAACTCAGACCATATAGAAGAGTTTTTGTGGTGAATTATAACTAGGTATACCTTTTTGTAGCTGCCTTCCATGTGGAGTAATGGTGCAACGATATACCGGTATACCGGTATATTGCGATATGTCATCCTGACGATACGTATCGCGGTACGGTTTTCGCGTATCGCGATATTTACACCATATTCTCGGTCACCATCTTGTGTTAAAATAATTGTGTAAAATTATTCAAAATCATTCAAAACATATGTTGTATTATGACAGAGGTCAATATTTGTAATAAACACGCCACAATTAGATGACTAATACATGTAATGGGTAATCTCGGACGTCCAACACATCTGGAAGTTTTAGAGCAAATTCCGTGTGTATACCGTACTGTTACCTGGCTTCATTTCCCACACAGTGACCTAAATCTCGCTAATTGCAGGTCTGTCGAACTGTATACAATACCATTTGTTTTACTACACCCGATTGTTTGACCAAATTTTTATCACATCATTATGCGAATCATTAAAATCATGCCTACCCGCTGTGACAATAAAAGTCACGGATCGATAGTTTCAATAATCCCCTAGCCAAACATTGCTTCTGGCTACTATAATTGTCAGTTCAAAACACGTGTTATTCTCGTGGCCAAGTTATTTATACAGTAGAGCCAATCGCTGGTAAGTAAAGGCAGCCCTTAGTGGCATGATTGACAGGTTACTGTCGCGAAATATGTCGGCAATATATCTATCAGCGATTGATCATGAACGAGGTAGAGTTAACCCCCTCTGAATACTCTCAACCAGACAAACAAACACATGCAAACACGTGTTTTAACGTGCGCCGTGCGAGTCGTTTCTGGGTCGGGCTAGTAAAAATTATAAGCTGGGTCGCACGGTGGCAAACAAATTTCGTAGTTGTCTCCACACATTTTTGTCAGCTTATGACGCTTTGTGGGATACCATTTCCGAAATAAAAATAGCATCCAATCGTTAGCTACGATTGTGGTATACCCAGCGGATGCTTCCGCCCATGATTGCAACTTTCTTTTTCGCCGAAAAGTGTGAAAGAATTAAATACGAAATCAATATACTCTAATGCAATCCTTTTATGCCGAAAACAAGTATTGTGTATTACATTACTAACTGTTTATTACAACCAAATATGACTAACTCTATTGTCAGAAAACATGAAAAAGTCTGTAAATATCACGACAATTTCTGCGATTTCGTACCTATGTAGTTTCGTCCTTTTGCAACTTTTTCCAATCGATGTTAACGTAATCCGATTTTTATGATAATTCAGTTTGGTATTAAGTAAATATACATAATTTATGCACATCCAAGTTCATAAACGATATTTATGTACACAGTTAAAGAGGTTCAAATGGGTGGTAACAACATATACTTTTGAGATGAAATAAAGAATTTTTTTTCTTCAAATTCTACAATTTATTTTCAAATTCTACAATCTACTACATTTTCTACAAGCAAATTAGAATGTTCTCATGCTAAATGGATGTGCAATTTGATCAGCAGCTACACTGGTCGCAAATACCATAAGCCCCATTTCTCCCGTCACAGCCAAAATATGAGAGAAAAGCACTGCACACATCACCAGTCAAGATGGTTCAAATGAGTGGTAACAACATATACATGTGGTGAGTAATAAAACCATTTCATGGGAAAATGAAGACCATACCTCAGGCATGGGAAATTTCCGGATTAATCCGGAAATCTGGATTTGAGGTCCCAGGGACCACTTTTGTGAATCTTGTAAATCCGTTGAGAATGGCGATAAATAATTACAATTTTCGAAAAAAAATAAATAAAAAAATAAATGTTTTTTTGTTGTTTTTTTTAAAGTGGCGATTCTTTTATTTTCCCCAGCAGAATCCCTGTTATACATGTACTGACTTCTTGTTGCAAGTATTATTTTAAATTGAAATGGATTATGTTGCCAATTTTTCCTAATTATAGCATATTTTTTCAGGGGAAAATGTGATCTATTTAATGCTAAATATACTTCAGAATGAAGCACAGAGCATCTAGAATTGAAAAAAAATGACGGGGGGGGGGGGGGGGGGGGGGGGGGGGGGGGGGGGGGGGGGGGGGCATGCCACCAGACCCCCCTAGCAAATCGCAGCAGCGGACAGCGTAATCCGCTGCTCAAATAAATTTTCAGGATTGTTCCACTCCCATGCCTGAATTACCTTATTGTAGCTGCCTTCCATGAGGTACTGCTCCATTGACACCGGGTGTTTGATGTAGATGTTGTTCTGTAACTCCTTCACCGGTAACAACTCCAACTCCTGAAGGTGATGGATTATAATAAAAGTTAGTCACTCACATGTTGCCCCACGTATTCAATGTGTGACTTTAACGCTTTCGACACCACAGGCCTGTACACTGGTACGAGCCGTCTCATCAGGATGTGCACTTTTTGCATATAATTTTCCTTTTTTTAGAACAAAAACACCCCCTTTTCATAAATGGACTAGTCTGAAAACCATTTTGTGACAATTGGATTAGTTGCAAAATGAACATATGAAATTCCATTCCAGTTACATTGGGGTGAAAGGGTTAAACTTTAATGAATGCAACTGATAGCAATGTGAACGCTGTGGAGTGTTTCACCCATGAAGAAGTTTATCAATGTCACCTAAATGACACATGGTGATTAGACGACAACATGATGAACATAATCTGACCAACATATCTCGAGACATGTAAAATTTGCTCGCTTTATGGGACGTGACATATAGTTCGAAACAAGTACTGGTAAGTCAATGTCTCCTGAATGACAGTTTGGTTAATTATAAATACAAGGAAGATACTGAATAATATATGACCAACATATATGGTGAAATGCAGCATTTGCTCAAATTGTTGATAACAACGACAAAAAGAATTAGGATAATAGTAGACAACTAAAGCAGGTTGTGGTCCTTTCACAAATTCACTCTGTCCGAGCAGAATCGATAATCATTGACGACGGCAAGCAGCCTACATCAGTGACTGAATGGTGAACAGTATAGGCCCAGATCAGACAGCACAAATATATAATCATTGCAAACATCGTCTATGCCTTTTGTCTGGTGGCCCAGATATAGAGAATAGCAGGTTAGTGCCGTGAATGGGAAAAAATATCTGGCAAGGCTTAGGAAACGGGATGGGCGAGGCTCTGCCGAGCACATCCCGTTTCCGTGCCGCGCCAGATATTTTTCCCATTCACGGCACTAACCTACTATTCTATTTATCCCGTCAACACCTACAAATAGCTTTAAAATGCAAAAAATAACCCCAGCCGCACCGTCAAAATCGGAGAATCGACTAGTACGACAACCGCACATATTCATACGCAGTGGTTAGGTCGTATAGACAGGATATCAAAAATGTTTCACGGCACCGTGTTTCATGGCACATACGCACAGTGTTAAAATAGCATACAGGGGTCTGAAAATAAAATTGTGAACAAAGGACATTTGTCAATAAAAAGAGAAAACACCCCTATCCCTTCCAAGATTTTGTCACTATCTGTTTGGACACAATTCAACAACTTTTCTTGGAAGATTTCAGAAGCCAAAGTGTGTGAAGTATAAAGCATATCCGTGCAAGGAAACAGAAATTATAAGAAATTTACCGGAGCGTTAAGGTTTTGAATGAACTAAGTACGTGACCTTGACCTTGGATTTGTCACAGCATGATAAAGGACCATCAGAGGAACGCATGTGTGAAATATGAAGCAGCTACATGAATGGAAACAGAAATTATAAGAAATTTACCGGAGCGGGCCGTATGTGACGGGACGTACAGATGCCTATAACACTATACGCCCCTTCCCCATTTGGTGGCAGGGGCATAAAAAGAGTAATTCCCAATGATAGGAACATGTCTGTGAGTTACCGTGTGAAACTCGGCGACCCTGTTCTGTGCCAGTAGACATAGGAGATTCAGGCCCAGCAGTTGGTATTTGTATGTAGACTCGGGCAGGCTCTCCCTAAAACACGGCACAGCGATGCTTACACAGTAGAACAAACATCTCAAAACAGGACACCCCAAGAACCTCAATGTGTTATTTGGATGTGTTTCATTTTAATTCATATATAGGAATAATAATGAAGTCGTGATTCCAAAGAAAATACATATATCTTAGAGGGGTCATATATGTAATTTACATTGAAACATGTTCGCTTGTGCAGGAAATTCACTTGAAGCAGATTTATCCAAAAGTATCAAATTAATGTCTTGTAACTGTCTACTGCATCATTAAACTCTGTTCAGAAATATGCATTAACCCTTTCCCTGTTTTGCGATATTTCGACTCTTCCAAATCGAAAACATCTGAATAAAAGAATCAAATGCTGGGTCAAATGATGGTTAAATTATCTGATAGAGTAGAAAACATTGTGGGAAAAGGAGAAATTGCTTGTTACAAGCAATTTCTCCTTTTCCCACAATGCTTTCTAAAGACATCTTCTGCAGAGGCGTGAAAAGTCGTTTCTATCAGGGAAAGGGTTAAAGATGATAACTGGCGGGTAATTGAATAAATACCTGATATTTAGATAACACCAAACAATATTTTTTTATAATACATTTTGTAATACATGTTGATGTATATCGTGTCGCTAAAAAAAATCAGGTGCAAACTAATTTTACTGGCGAAAAAGGTATTTCCTTTCTGATGCTCGACAACGGTTGTCTATTTTAAATTATGTGAGTACCTATTATAATGCAGTTTCGCCATGTGATACACACATATATATCTACATGAGCAAACATGTGTTTACTTCCGTCATGCAAATTAACTGTGTGCCAGCTCCAGGAAATGTGTGTACACTGTATGCAAACTTTAAATATGGCAGTGACTGGAGAAATGGGGCTTATGGGGCTTATGGGATTTGTGACCCGATCAAATAGCACACTTCTGTAGCATGACAACGATCTATATTGCTTGTTAGAAGCATGACAGGTGCTGCTTTGATGGAATGGCGAACGGTATAGATCCTGATCAGACTGTGCGGATGCATAGGCTGATCTGGATGTACACTGGTCGCAAACCCTATAAGCTCCATTTCTCCAGTTACAGCCACAAATAGATTAGGATTCTGCACAGGGTGAAAATGTACTGGAAGTAGAAAGAACATAAAGCACTTTTTATGAATACACAGCCGTCGGACATGGTCTTACAGGGCTCCAGACAAGGAATTAGTAATTGAGTATTTTCACTCCATCATTTCTGAAGCAATTGGGAAATCCCAAAATCAGAACTGAATATTTACAAAAAAAACCACTATATATTCAGCCCTGAAATCAGAATAATCCTGATCTGATGCCAGGTCCTTGCCACACCAGTGTGCAAAAAATGGTCAACCAAGTTAGAAAGTTCTTTCATATGCTTGTCTTGAAAGTTGTAACCGGTACACAATGTATCACTTTGACCCGGTACTTTGACCTTTGACACCATTATGTCCAATGAAGGCAAGTGTACAAATCAAGAGCCCCCCCCCCCCAATAAGAAAATAAATCACAGTATACCAAACAGTTGACTATAGTAAATTCTAGGCAGGCCAAAATGATGTGAACTTTTGACCTGGTTATGACCCCTGAAATCCAAATGAAGGAAACAAACATACAACTACATACAATAATAACAAGAAAAACTTAACATGAACTCTGTTATGTGATACTTACTTTGGCTTGCTGTATCAACAAAGCATAAAGCAATTCACTGTTAACACCAATATTTTAATTTTTTATTCTGAAGATGCACCATTCTACTGCTGGAAAAAACATACTTTTTACACAAATGTTTCTAAGTTGTGACCACGAGCTGAACTTTCATGGTGAAATAAAAGAACAGGGGTAAATATAATTAATCTAGGAGACTTTTGACACATTTACAGAGACATGTTGAGGAGATGTCAGTATTTACAGTAACAGCAACACTGATAGATACCTCACAGCTGGGCAAGCATAAAAGAACAACACACAGAGCTGTAATTCTGTGAAACAAATCACAGCACAAAATACCTTTTTCACAATTAAGCATCAGTACAAGAAGAGTGAAAACATATACAAGGCAATCGCCGGTGAGTGTCTCAGCCACGAGGCAATCGCCGTGAAGGTCAAGGTCACCAAGGCCAAGATCACAATTTAAGGAAGTCCAAAATTATTGATACAAAGCCAAAGGTCAGTCACCAAAGTCGCACAAACAAAGGCGATCGCCGGGGAGTGTCTCACCCACTAAACAAGGCAATCACCGTGAAGGTCAAGGTCACCAAGGCCAAGGTCACAATTTAAGGAAGTCCAAAATTATTGACACAAAGGTCACAGTCACCAAATTCACAAACAAGGCGATCGCCGGGGAGTGTCTCAGCCACTAAACAAGGGATCGCCATGAAGGTCAAGGTCACCAAGGCCAAGGTCACAATATGAGGAAGTCCAAAACTATTGATACAAAGGTCACAGTCACCAAAGTCACACAAACAAGGCGATTGCAGGGGAGTGTCTCACCCACTAAACAAGGCGATCGCCACAAAGGTCAAGGTCACAATATGAAGTCCAAAATTATTGATATGGTCACGTTTATCAAGGTCAAGGTTACACAAATAACACGGTGTGGATAGCCATCAAAGTGAGAACACTATTGGTGAAGTTTGGTAATGATCCGACTAACGGATCAAGAGATATTTAACATTTGGACATACATGTACATACCCAATTATTGACACAAAAGTTAAGGTCACCAAGGTGAATATCAAGATCACCCGAATGACTGTGGCTGGATAGCTATCAATGTCAGAAAGCTATTGATGAAATTTGGTAATGATCTGACTAACGAATCAAGAGATATGGGAAATTTGGATACTCCCAAACATTTAAGTCTCACAAAGGTTAAGGTCACCAAGGTGAAAGCCAAGATCACCCAAATGACACTAGATGGATAGCTATCAATGTGAGGAAGCTATTGATGAAGTTTGGTAATGATTAAACAAATAGATAGAGAGGTATGGACAATTTGGCTACGTCCAAAATTTTCGTCCCAAATTGTTGACGCCACCAACACTGACGACAACGACGCCAGAATTGTGACCGCTATGTCTCACTTTCCACTATCGTGCATGAGACAAAAAAAGGCAATGCTCAAATGTTACATACTTTGTGAGCGACTGATTAAATCACTGTGATAATTCCTGTAAAATTGTCTCAAAATCACTTCAGCTGATATTAGCAGAAATATTTATTCATGAACAAACTGGTCAACACATGTGTAAACTATAAGTTTTGTATCTAAAGAGTAGTATAGTCCCAGATTTCAAATTCAATGTGTATTTTACTTTTACAAATGGATTATTGATTTTCTGCATTAAATAGGGAACAAATGATAAAAAAAAACATAACAAATTTAAACATTCAGTTATTTGAGCAGCAAAAAGCAAATGACAGTATTTTCACAACTCAATATGAAAAGCAATGCGTATTTCCACACTGGTGTGTGTATGTTTTACTCCCACTTTTGATAATCAGTGCGTATTCAGATAAAACTAGATTGGTTAGTAAGCGAGGCTTACGGAATACCCCCCGCGTGGACCCAGGTACCCCTAAAAATTTCCAAGTGTGGGGCTTGTGACCTTGACTCTGGGCTTAGTGGGAGCGACATGAACATGAATTTGTCACAGGGTGGTAGAGGTACATTCGAGCAATGCGTGTGTGAAATGTGAAGCAGATCCGAGCAAGGAAATAGAAGTTATAACTGATTTCTCTGATGTTAAGTTTTGTAAAGAAACTACCGGCAAGTATGTGAGCTTGACCTCGAGATCAGCGGGAATTTGTCACAGCATGATAGTAGAGCCTTAGAGGAATGCATGCATGAAATATTAAGAATTTTCGATGAAAGAAATACATTTCTCTGATGTTAAGTTTTGTAAAGAGACTAAGTATGTGACCTTGACCTTGGGATCAGCGGGGGTTCGACGGTCGTAGATTTTTCACAGCATGATAGTACAACCTTAGAGGAATGCACAAGTAAAATATTAAGAATTTTCAATGAAGGAAATAGAAGTTATAACTTATTTCTCTGATGTTAAGTTTTGTAAAGAGACTAAGTATTTGATCTTGACCTTGGGATGAGCGGGGGCTGGACGGTCGTGGATTTAGCACAGCATGGTAGTAGAGCCTTACAGGAATGCATGTGTGACATATTAAGCATTTTAGATGAAGGAAATAGAAGTTATAACAATATTTCTCTGATGTTAAGTTTTGTAAAGAGACCAAGTATTTGACCTTGACATTGGGATCAGCGGGGGTTGGACGGTCGTGGATTTGGCACAGCATGGTAGTAGAGCCTTACAGGAATGCATGTGTGAAATATTAAGCGTTTTGGATGAAGGAAATAGAAGTTATAACAATATTTCTCTGATGTTAAGTTTACGGACGCACGGACGGACAACCCGACTCCAGTATACCCCCCCCCCCCCCACAACTCGTTGCGGGGGGTATAATAAGTGCGTAAAATACGCCAATACGCACCTTATCTGGAACTCTGAGCCACATTTCTCAGGTCACAGTCACAATCAAATCGTACTTACTTATAATCCATATAATAACATTTAAGCTGGGCCATGAATCGCTCAAAGGCAGGGATGTCTTTCTTGGCTATGGCCCACTGTGCACCAACCTCTAAAATATCTCCTTCAAAGAAAAATTAACCCTTTCACCCTAAATACCCGACATGGACAGTTCCATTGTTATCTTTGGACTATTCCATTCATCCAAAAGGGATGTTGACAAGTCTTAAAATACTGGCAACAAGAGTGCCGTAAGTCACAAAATATGCCCGTCGAAGATGGGTCAGACAGTGAAGATGCAGATATGTGGTGAAACCAAGGCAAGAAACCTTAACTCTTTGCATGCTGGGAAACTTGTGGGCTATGAATAGTTCAAAACTAGTGGACAAAATTTAATCATTTTTTTTTATTTCTCCTTGTAAATATCATGAATATGTCTTGGAATTTCATTAGAATTGAGCCCTGAGGACTCAATTCTAATGAAATTCCAAGACATATTTACAGAGAGAAATAAAACATATAGTCCTGATTTGTTTGGCGGATATTTACGCCGCTAGCATGCAAAGAGTTAATGTGAAAATCTATGGCATTATCTCTTCCTCTTGTTGTGATAAACAGGTATATTAATTTAGGAAGAGATGTGTAAAGTAGAAATTATACAGGATTGTATACAAAAATGTAGAAAAAATGGCTATGTTAAAAAGTCTATATTTTTATGTGTGGAGCGCCGTGGCGTAATGGTTAGTGTGTCGGACTACTGATCCAAGGGTCGTGGGTTCGAGCCTGACTAGCGGCGTGCGTTGTGTCCTTGAGCAAGACACTTTATCACACTGCTCCAGTTCACCCAGCTGTAAATGGGTACCGATAATTCGTAGTTGCTCTGTAAATACGAATTACCGGCTTCTCTCAAAAATCTCTACCTCCGTTCTTTCTCCCATTCTTGGGAGACGGCATGCAAGGTCCTAGAGCCAGTGCCGCCGTTAAATATAAGCTAAAAAAAAAATAAAATATTTTTATGTAAAAAAAGTGGCCAAGTTAAAAAAAAAAAAATTCTACATAAAAACACAAAGGAGCATATGTTCAATATAATGTGTAAGACATGCGTTTGGTCTCAGATTGATTGACTGAAAGGTTTTAGGAGTAGTGTACTCAACTCTGTACCCTATATATATGCATACAAAACTGTAGAAAAAATGGCCAAGTTAAAAAAAATATTTCGGCATAAAAACATCAAGGTGGACATCTTCAACATGTGTAGAAGACGTGGGTTAGTTTCAGATTAATCGACTGAAAGATTTTTAGAGGAGTAGTGTACACAAACTCAGCAGTGTTTCTCTGTCTGCCGCCCACCCCGGCGGTAAAACATAATTCCTACCGGTTTTTTAAAATGGTTGTATAAAAACTGCAGATCCTGATGAGACTCGCTTCGAGCGAACTCATCTGGATCAAGTGTTTGTAAATTATGGCCTGTGGGGTGGCAAGGGTCAATACATGTGTAGTAAAACATCTCTGTACAGGACACATATACTCTCTGCGCTTGATTTTGATGGGTTTGCATACCATTTGTCTATCATGGTAATGTTTATTTATAATCATCAGTGTACCCTTTGTAGCTTGTACATACATTGCCCTACCAATTGGACAATTTATTTGCAAAACCCACTCAGTAAATCATATACATGCATGGTTTGCAATAGTTATTATACCCACTTTTTGAAAAAAAATATATGGGTATATTGTTTTCGTCACAGGTGTCCGTACGTCCGTCACGTTTCTTGTAAGAAGTAAAACTTTTTAACCGTAATAGGTAGGGACTTCGAAACTTGGTGTGTGTCTTCCTTATGGTGTGTAGATGCGCAAAATGAATTTTGATTTCATATTCGACCCCCGGACATGGATTATCTACCCATTTTCGACTTAGAATTTCCCAATTTTGTCTTGAAAGAAGTAAAACTTTTTAACTGTAATAGCGAGGGACTTGAAACTGGTGTGTGTGCCTTCCTTATGGTGTGTAGATCGCAAAGTGAATTTTGATTTTTTATTTGACCACAGGTCATGGATTATCTCCCCCTTTTGACTTAGCATTTGGGAAAAGTGGGGTATATTGCGATGGCGTGCCATCGACTCTGCTCAAGTTAGTGTTTTATTATACAATAATAATGACAAATATTTGCATTTGCAATAGAAAAAGTTGCTTACTTGCCACCAACAATTCCTGCTTCGTGGGAGTTGATTCTGATGTTGGCAGAAATGACACTTGTGTCAAAGAAATCTGCAAAAAAATAATGTAAAAACCCTAAATATTTGGACACTATTTGGGAAACCAAAATAGGGGTTTCCCAAAACAAATTGTATCCAAATACGTTGTTATTGTGACAAACAAGTACAGCCATACTAACAGTAAATATTTGGACACTCTGTGCTGTGAGAAACATTATATTATATTAATATGTGTTTCCCAGAATAAATTGTTGTGTCTGAATATTTAGGGTTATTACAGTAGTCATGATTCTGGAACAGGTACATACAGATACGGTTACCGGACAGACATCGACAGAAACATTGCAAACCAAAGTTTCTCAGGCTGGCTATCACACAGCGTGATTTTCTAGCAGTCTTACATTTGGCGTAGTTCACACGCACATTGCACTACCAACACATGTGGCATTCATATGGACAATCTATCTGCCAAACCCACTCAGCAACCGTTATAACGGTAGTCCTATGTAGGGGTCGACACTCGCAGTGTCGCGGGATCCCTGTTTTGTCGGAGGAATCCCTGAACTAATGTAAAAATGTGGATTTCCATGTTGCGGAATCCTTGGCCCAAAAGAGAGTGTCAAACCCTGTCATACCTGGTTTTCAATAGCCTCTACAAGTCAAGTTTAAAACTAGAAATGTGGCCTGTCGGCACACGAATGCCCCCGCTGGCATCCAAAGAAAACGAGGCATATTTGATTATAAGCCATTTACCCGAGCGTTAAGGTTTCGACCGCACCAAGTCTGTGACCTTGACCCTGGGCTTAGCGGGGGTGGGAAGAATGTGGATTTGTCACAGGGCGGTAGAGTACCATTGGAGCAATGCGTGTGTGAAATGTGAAGCAGATCCGAGCAAGGAAACAGAAATTATAAGCCATTTACCCAGGGTTAAGGTTTTGAAAGCACCAAGTCTGTGACCTTGACCCTGGGCTTAGCGGGGGCGGGACGAATGTGGATTTGTCACAGGGCGGTAAATAAGAGGACCTTGAGCAATGCGAAAGTGTGTGAAATGTGAAGCAAGATCCGGACGATAAGCCATTTACCCAGCGTTAAGGTTTCGGGACGTACGTACGTACGTACGGACGCCGGTAACACTATATGCCCCCCTCACCATTCGGTGGCGGGGGCATAAAAACGCAAAAGCAAATTTCAAGAGTAACAAGTGAGTAATGGGTTGATGAGTGGGTTTGGCCGTAAGTTATTAAATACGCCCGTCGAAGATGGGCCCCGACAGCGAAGATGTAGAAATGTGAGGCCTAAATTAAAATATTGTTTGTTTGATCTTCACCGCCCCGCCTCAGTTTTTTCCCGCCGCCTCCAAAGTTTTTTTATTCCAATTTCAATTTTTTTTTTCTCCTTTGCGTTCCGCGGATTCCATTTTCGTCCATTTTGGTTCCTTTTCGCTAATTAGAACCATTTACAAAATGCTCCGAATCATAAAATTTATTTTTTAATCTCAAATAAAATAATTTACCTACCTACCTACCCAAGCCTGAAATGTTGGGTAGGTAAAGATCAAACAAACAATATTTTAATTTAGGCCTGAAGCTGTCACCAAGGCAAGAAACCGTAATGTGAATTTGAAAATCTATAGCATTATTTCTTCCTCTTGATGGGATAAACAGGCATACACATTTAGGAAGAGCTGTATAAAGTAGAAAGTATATAGAATTGCTTATAAAAATGTAGAAATAACGTCAGAAGACTAGTCGAGAACATCGCCGACCCAATCGAGTTGGGTCGTGATGGTTCCTATTTGCTTATTGGCATTTTATATTTTTCAATAAAACTGAACATATACAGCATCTAGCTGTATAAACACTTGGATTAAACCCTAGTTAGCATTTACAAACATACACCAGCATTGTATTGATGATTTTAATACAATTTTTTACAAAAAAAAACATGTTTTTTTCTCAGATATTCATGAATTTTTTATTCCTATAAACAATAAAAGATTAAAATATTTCACAACTACTATTGGGTGGCACGATTTACCCAAATCTTACACAAATCTTCATGTAATTACTATATGTGTTAATAAATACAGCTATATACATCATAATAACGATGTTTGTAGTGTAAATACATAATATCTGTCATTAATTTGCTCGTACCATGGCCCATTTTAATGATTTGGTGCAGACTTGAAATATTTCGAAAAAAAGGGAGATTACCGTAATTTCTAAAATCATGAAGGGCGTTTCATTGGTGGAATGGCGAACAATGCACATCCTGATCGGACTGTGAGGATGTACAGGCTGATCTGGAGCCACGCTGGTCGCAAAACCTCATAAGCCCCATTTCTCCAGTCATAGCCACACTGTTTGTTAGCAGTAAATAGCTACAGCTATTCTTGTTACCGTAATTATAATTAAGATTTAATAATATTAACATATATTATAATATTACTATTGTGATTTTCTCTAAGAAAGGGAAAACTATATTTTATTTGATACAATGTTATGTTATTCCTGTATTATTTTTGCTTAATTCTTCATGTTCTTTCGGATTATATCTAAAACTATTACTAAACAATATTAATCCGTAGTTGGTATTTAGTAGTATAAATTAAAATTAAATTAGTAATTTCAATAGCTTTAATTTGGAGATTTGTGATCAAATAGCAAACTACTATTTGATCGAAATTAAACTGTGCGCTCGATGCACGGCCTGGATCCGCACTGATATAAAGATACTATTTGCGATCCAAGCCTCATCTACACTGGTCACAAAGCACATAAACTCCATTTCTTCAGTCACAGTCTATAAGCAATGATACATTGAAAGTTAGACAACTGACACATAATTAATGAGGCACGATCACGGTAGTCTCCCTTTCTAATAATACTATATCGGTCGCGTTACCGCGGAAATATGTGCTTTCTTCGTTTTTTCTTCTAAAAACTTCATATCTTATGACATACTAACGATATATGGTAGAAATAGTATATAATATAATAATAAAAGTTGTTTTTAATGAAGATTTGGGTAAGATTTGGGTAGATTTTGGTAGATTTGGGTAAATCATGCTGCCGCTACTATTTACATGCATATTGAAATAACCCAGAAGTTATTTAATTTAAAAATATGTAAATTCGATACTTTATCACTGTTTTTGAAAATTCCACAGGAAAATGCAACTTTACAATCTAGCCATCATGACAGTATATCAAGACAGTGTTGTAATTAGCCCCGAGTGGTGGGATATTATATTATACAGGACAGTCTGTAACAGTTGCCTGTGGTTCACAGGCAATAAATGCGTATCGCTGCAAAAGTATACAGCAATAAATGCTTACTTCACAGGGAAGTTATACTTACCTGGAGGCTCAATGCACATGGCACTAAGGAGGTGTGGTTATAAATAGCGGTCCGTTTGTGTCGATGTCTAGTGCATACAAAAGGCAGATAGAGCACAAGTCGCTTGTGCATAACGAAATCCGGGAATGCTGTGTTCTATCATCAGGCCAGAACCGGGAACCAGGTAATAAAATACGTAAAGGTTAAAAGCGCAAAGTACCATCATGAAGTCACGACTATCAGAAAGACAACAAAGCGCGCCTGGTGGTGCTTTAATCAAGAAGCTGTGTGAAACAATACAGACATTGAAAGAAATTTCCCTCAATGTGAATAAAGCGCCAAAAGCCTAAAATTGTGACATTGACCTTGGGGTTAGTGTGTGTGGGGGGGATTACAGTCAAAACGGCCCCAGTCCAAAACGGCCCACTTTGTCCAAAACGGCCCCAGTCTGACCAAAATGGCCCCAGTCCAAAACGGCCCCAGTAATGTAACTATAATTAATGATAATTCCCCCCAGTCTGACCAAAACGGCCCCAGTATTGTAACTAGAAATAATGATAATTTCTAACAGTGATTTTATGCTCTACACCTAATGGACGTAGAATTAGTACTTTGGTAGCAAAATCGATTATAAGTAATGTATGTGAGCAATAGTGTTTGTTGTTATAGGCATTATTAAGAGCCTATCAATTTATCGCCACGAAAAAAAGATATGAGTTTAACAAACAATGTGGCAAAAATAACCCCGCAAACTCTGATCATGGCCTAAAATCGATGATATTAAACAATAGAAATCGAGTCTGCGTCACAGGTTGCAGTCCTGTACCTGGGATGTTGAAAATGAAAACGAATGAAAAATATTGATTGCAATATGAAGGCCATTTTAAGGAAATTGTAGATTTACACTCTATATTTTTCATAAAATTGCCTTCATATTGAAACCGATATTTTGTCCATGTTTTATTTTTTATTTTCTACATCCCAGGTACATTACTGCAACCTGTGGTCTGCGTAAGGCTGAAATGCCTTTGAACAAGATATTATGTCCCATAATGAAACATTCAAGTTTCGTTTGATGTGGCCTAGTTAGCCAGATCAGAGAATGTTGTACTGATGCGGCGTTTTGATTGATGTTGAAAGCCGAGCCGCAACATGTCACATTTAGTCAAGGCAATGCGCTGTCGCGTGTTGTCTGTAAATTGTAATACGGAATATATAATATGCCAGATGTATTTTCTATTTAATCTTAACCGATGAAACAAGTTTTGGCTGTAAACGAGAATCGCCTCCATTCATCAATATGTTTATTGTTGAAAATTATAAAAAATAGAACAGCAGACAACAGACTGAAGTTTTCCGATCTACACCACAGAGCTCCAATTTAGATGCGTGATTTGGGGGGTAAACATCTCGATACAAAAATGGCAAGTTGGTAGTGCTTCAGAATCGTCTTTTCGAGACGATTCTAAAGAGCACCCTACTTGCTATTTTCAGTAAAGAAATAAATGTCTCAATAAAAAAAATGGCAAGTTGGTAGTGCCTTAGAATCGTCTTTTTTATAAATTGTGCGTAGCGTAAAGTTGAAGTAAATAAAGGACGTTTTGATACGCCGCGGCCACATGTGAAATATGATATCTGTAAGAAATCAACACAGTAGTGTGATAACTGCGTGTAGACATACGCCGGACGGCATACATGCGGTTCAATTGCATAATCAGCGCACCTTGTTTGATGAATTTCCATGGCTGATCGCCGTGAAAATGTCTGCGTCTGGATAATTCCCATATTTTAACCGATCAGTGAATGCGCAATTAATTGTTCTGGATTTGCGAATGTTCTTTTTGTCAAAAGTAGAAATATGCCATGTGATTTAGTAACTTCGGATATCCGCGTAATTTCATGAAATAAGTTTACAAAATCCACAATATTTTTCATGAATGACGTAAAAAGTTGACATAAAAATCTGAGTACATGACGAATTTAGACCTGGCAATTTCTGACTCAATTTATGCAAACTTGTTTACATTTTGTAAATATATTTTATGTAATTAATATGTCCGACGTTAAAATCACATGGCGTGTGTCAATTAGTATGCGTCGGTGACTGGCAAAATGTAGACCCAAATCAGACGGTGCATCCGCGCTGTACATATACACTATATTGATTAAACGGGAATTTCAATTTATTCGTCCGCCAAAATAATACATGTATTACGATTGTACAATACACATACATTATCATCTTTCTTGATTGATTGAACTTATATTTAAGGGTGCACGTGGGTATTGGCTCGAAGAAATTCCATACCTGGATCATCTTGCTTGTTAGATTAATAAATTATATATATTTACACAGATTTGTCGTAATTAAAACAAATAAATTAAAACCGAAACAAACCGGATCCAAATATGGGCCGCTATTTTCCATCTATGAATATTCATGAGTTAGCGGTCACGTGACATGGCTGAGCATCGCTACTACAGAGGTCCTGTGGTTCCGTATATTCGAATAGCCAATGGAATATTCGAAAATCGGTTTTGCCATGTATTTTCTTTTGTTAAATACATTCAGTTTGCGATACAAATAAGAGTTTGATTGCTTATAATGTATCAACATAATAATATATATATAATGTTTTTACTTTTAGGATTGACGCACTGTAAATAACAATAATAATAATAATAATAACATATGCTTGGATTTGTTACTATTTAAAATCGGTAATATGTAGCAGTGTGTTGTCTGCAGTGGTGGCGTCGGCCCCCGCCACCATGCTGTAGAGTGTGATTAGTGCCATGAGTGGACACACAGACGTTGCAACACGGGTAAGTATTGCATTGCATTCAATTGAGAATAATAATTATTGGTCGTAAAACGTAATACAATTCAGTCACTATATTCATTGTTTGCGAAACTATGCACAGGGTGTTAACGGTGAGGTGACATTGTCTGTCATTTGTTTGTTTATTGCTGGTAAATAGTAAATCACATTTAATGTAAAAATATGATCAGTATACTAGCATTTATGTTATATTCATGTTGTAAATGATAATACATTATTCTCATATTATACACTGCGAAATATGTTAACGGTGAATGATGAGGTGACAACGTATGGCATTTGCTTGTACATTGTATTCTCAGAATGGAAATAGTACTACAGGTTATTCGTAAAATTGATAACTGTTACAGGCATTTCATTGGAGGCATACCGGGCGGCAGTTGCTGTTGACGCAGATATAGCATACATATGCAGCGTCTGCGCGCATCTTGTGCCTGAGCGGGAAGTGGAAGTAAGTAGTTATCAAATACGATATTTTTCAACTTGTTGAATGAGATACAATTATAATCGATACCATTTCGACGTGATATGTCTATTGTGTCTATTGTGTATTTTTTATTATGCATAACACTGTACACCTTTCGATTTGTAGTACGAAGAACACGAACACGAACATTTGCAGACGACCGTGATGGAAGTAAGTATTGAACCAAATGTACATCTTATGAATGTTGATCAATTTCACATGGACTTACTTGGATTTTGTCCGATGTTCTTTGTCGTGCATATTCATTGCAGGTTGGCGAGGGTGATCGAACATTCGATTCAATCATCTCGGGGAACATGAGTGATGGAGATGAGCATGAGAAAACACAGACAGATATGGAGGTAAGTGGTGGATAGTATAGCAGCGCTATTCACGCATAACAAATAGAACCAATTTGAAAGTACTGTTGAACAACTACACAATTATGTACCCATTTAATGTTCGTAAGTTAGTAAGTAATTTTCGTAAACACGACTGGGAGAGTTGTGGTCCATGTATCTACATACCACTTCTTTCAGGAATCAACACAGGAGGACGGCGTCGATCCTGGTCCTTTGTTACAGTCAACAATGCTTGACGTACATGTAAGTGACATAATTATGTTGTACATACAAACCGTTGTGTTTTGGTTAATGTTACCATTATAGACACCATCTCATATAAACATTATATAGGATGATGCTAATACAGTATTATATCAAATGTAACATGTTTTTTAAACGTTCATGTTACCTTCCCAAACATGTATAATATGTGTGCTACCAGCTAGAAGTACAGTGTAAACGGCTCGATACGTACTCATCTCACTTCCTGTTGGTTTCCCTATAGCGTGATAGAAGCTGGAAGCTCACTCGAAATCACTATATAACTTATATGTACATAATATGCTACCATTGTAACCACAACCCAGTGCACATCATATGTAATACAATATTATATTGATTGTTAATTCTAATAAATTCCTGTTAATACTGTATTCCCATTGCTAAAACATTTTTATTCTTCACAAAATATCCAGAAAAAATCACGATAATAATACACTACAACTGCGGCCGTTCTGGACTGAAAAATTATTATATAATATATTATATATGTGTGTATCAATATATTTTGAACAGTATCCTCGTTCGGTTATATATATCCAGCTACCGAGATGAAAGTATTCCAGTCTTAGGACTTCTGGGAAGACGTCGACCTTTTACAAGCCGAGAGTTACAAGCCAAGACAGTTGAACTCTTTGATAATAGATAATTTATTTTAAAGTGCAACCTGTTACATATTTTAACAATGGTACTGTCTGTGCGTGGAAAACGCCGTTAGAGTGCAAACAGTGCAGGCACAGTTCAGCCGACACACACATGTGCGCAGTCTGATCAGCAGCTACGCTGTTTCGCATGTCCTAGGAATTTGAATACATGTATTATCAAAGATTAGAAATTTCGTTTTCGCTTATACATGTCGCATATACATGTCGATGTTTCAACGACTGAGTTCAAAAAAGTTCCATAAGGCATGTGTGACCAGCATAATCCCAGATCAGTCCACGCACCCGCGAAGTCTGGTCAGGGCCTACGCAGTTCACCATTCAATTACTTATCTGCCGATAGTTTATTATTATATATTGCGTTTCTGTGTGATTCCAGCTAGTTCTTCACTGTAAATAGCCATGTTATATTTTATTATGTAATAAAACATTATATTGATTGTTAATTCGAATACGTTCCTGTTTTTACTGTATTCCTATTGCTATAAGAGAGCTATAAACCATAGAGGAGCCAATGGGCAAGGACAACAAAAGGGCAATAGTACAGCAGTACATCCATATAAAACTTTGACATGGAGCAGTCCACACAACCAGTGGTGCAGGGTCCCCAACATAAACAGGAACGACAACAGAGTAACTAATGCAGAATATGATTGAGAAATGTGCACATGTCCCAAACTGCGAAGTAAACATCTACAAGGTCACAGTCAATGGTTAAGGTCATAATATCGGTGGGTGTAGTGTGAGCATGCTTATATGTATCAATTATTAATTTGCAAAATAGTTTTGTAGACACCAAGGACAAGTAAAACAAAATGGCAGCAATACAGCCATATACAGCTGCAGTCTTCAACAAGGTCAAATAAAATGCACTCCACAACCTGCGGTGTGCGATCCTTAACAAACACAAGAACTAAGAGCACACGGGAAAATATTACAGAATGCAACAAAAGCCCCACAAAACAAGAATGACTAAGAAAATAACGATCCATTGTGAAGTTATTGTAGATTTTAGAAACTTGCACATATATTTATTTTTAAGATTTATTTTTGGGAAAACTATGATGAAATATTAGTTTTGGCCCTTTAAAGGTCAAAAGGTAAAATAAATGGAAGTCTATGTCTCATCAAACACTTCTAATTCACAAAATATACAGAGAAAACATATAATAATAATACACTATAACTGGGGCCGTTTTGGACTGGGGCCGTTTTGGTCAACACTGGGGCCGTTTTGGACAAAGTGGGCCGTTTTGGACTGGGGCCGTTTTGACCTGCTGCCGTGTGGGGGTGGGGGGGGGGGGTCATGGATTTGACAGGGCATGATCTAGAGAACCATTAGAGGAAGGGATGCGTAAAATATGAAGGAAGACGAGCGGTGTACTCAATACTTGTCTTCGGGTCAAAATGAACCTACTTTCAAATCTACATCTCGTTTGGTAAAAATGTATTCATTAAGACACAAATTGTACACATTTTAAGCCAATATGTATCCACAAAAAGTTAAGTGACATCATAAATGTGTACATTTCGACTCGCTGATGGATACGTTTTGACCCTTTTATTTTGGGTACATTTTGACCCGAAACCGCGAAAACAGATTACAAATCTTTGCATGACAAAGCCAAAAATGTTGGAAAATTGAATGTTAAATATTGATTATGGTTTGCAAATAACGAACATTGAACATAACCAGGCATAACCATTCGGTAGAGAAACCTTAAGTTTTGTTAGAAGTTCTCCACATCTGTCTAAATTAGGGGGCCTTTTATCCCATTCTCTCTTCAAACTTTGATACATGATGACGATTTCTTTCAAGGAACCCATTTTTGTAGTTGTTGTTGTAATTTCAGCCGCTGATTTTTCGGCTCAACATGTTTAGAGTACAGCCACAAGAATTGTGTTACTGTTTCATATTTATCACAGCAGGTGAACTTTTAGACTGCCCGATATCGGAGTAGAAACATCGAATAATATATAGTGTGATGATTATAGTAATTGATCCTATCTGTATATTACAGGTAATTTATTATTTATATACATTTTCCATGCATTATTTCAGCTTGACACGTTCATGCGAAGAACGTATGTGGCGTATTTGCTCATTTATGGCTGAATATTCTGTATGCACCTTCTTGCATATTGGCTAGAGGTCGTTTATTATTGTCCATTCATTATGCACCTAAATATATGTACTGTTTACCTATGCCTAGTGTAATATCATTGCGAGTTATGTAGAAAGTACCGTTACGTGGTTATTCACTCTTATTAGTGCACCTGAGACGAAACATGGCAAATTCAGATCTAAAATGTTTGTTAGTACATTGGTATTTGGACCGAACATATTCCGGCAAGTCTGAGTTGCCAGCCAGGTATCAGAGTAGAAACATCGAATAATATATCTGTGATTCTATATTTTATGTACATCTGTGTCCCGGTGTAATTTACTGACGCATCACACAATTTATAAGGAATTTTTTTTTTCAGTAAAGAAACTATGTATAATACCAATCTATTAAGAAAACAGTATTTGCAATTCTTGTTATGTGTGTTTAGTTATTATTTTCTGTTGTTGGCATACGTATGGTGCACCAAATGGGCATGTCCCGATCATCAATCAGCACAGTTCACAAGCCCATAATTCTCAAATCTTGTCCATTTGTACTTTACTATACATTGCATCAGAATTAAAAAATAACATTGACATTAAACTTATTCTGCAATGAATTTGCCTTTTGTTGTCAAAAATACTGACGTTAATGTATCTGTCCCGCGAAATCGAATCATTACCGTTACGCTGAACAAAAAATGTAAAATCAGAGTAACCTCCCTTTCCTACACTCAGCTATTAATGCAATTAACACTGTTTATGGGCGCCCGATTTATAAATAAACACGGTGGTAACACAAATTAAGTCATTGCCGAGAACGAAGCCGGTCTGTATTCGGAATTTTAAGGTTACACATTACATGCATCATTACCGTTCGGGGTTTATACACGTCCATATGTATGTTGGTCGACTGAAACCAAAATGGGTAGATAGACACACTTACAACGTTGCCTTTGCATATTCTACCTTCATGATGCGTTGTATACAGAGGAGTGAACAATGGGAGTTTTTAAAGAAAAATCATTACCGTTACGGTCATTTCCGTTACAAAAGTGTGTAACTTGTCGGTCAGTAATGCACATTTATTCAGACCTACAACATTTATATATCAGGATTTAATTAGTAAAAGCTCTGAAACAACACAAAACAGACACAGCTTCAAGGAGTGTGGGTTTCTATTGGCAATCACATTAAAATTAAACACTAACTTGAAGTTATATTGTACAGCATATTCAAAGTATAAATATGTTTGTTATATATGCTGTATTAGGATTTTAAATAAATGGAAAGTCATTACCGTTACGTTTTGTCATTACCGTTACATAATCATTTCCGTTACGCCCATATTTTTGGAGGCTGTGCTATTAATTAAATGTAGCTTTATAACGATGTTAGGTACATGTGGTAAACACGGCATTCTGTTACATGCCAAGCTATTTTGTTTTGCTTAACTGTACTGATTCATATTAAATACATGTTGTTGGGTTACCATAAATGAGAAATTCCACGACTTGCTACTACATTTCTCTGTTTCAAACTAATACAATTAGCTTACCATATTCTTGACACTTTTCTAAATAGATGCCCCTTCAGTTTTATGTTTTATGCCGTTGAAAAGAAAAAAATGTAAATGTAAAGCTATATTTACGTCATGTAAATGTACGTAACGGAAATTACATTTCTGAGACCCCTGGTCCCTTGAAGTGGAAATAAAATATATAAAATGACGAGAACAATTGGCTATACTATTATAAATGTAACAACTGGACTGTCACCCAATGGAATAAACACAGTTTAATGAATTATTGGTTCTACATCGAAACTAGAAAAACGGTACCAATATGTACATACAATATAGAATCACTGATATAGTATGATCATTAGTAATTGATCCCATCTATGTATTACAGATGATTCTTCAGACAAGAGCAGGAAAATTAACACAACGTCTTTGTGTTATGATCTTTGGCATGTGCATGTTGCCAGAAATTCGGCACTAGCATCTATCGCTGAGCTCCAGATAAGTTGTGTATCTTCGGCGTGCATTTATTCGTTAGATTTTTTAGTAGTTTAGACATTTATTTTATCTGAAAACTCATTGATTTTCATTTGTGGAAGTACACAATGTTTCAAACAATTTGAAAGTACACATTGATTATCAAAATGAGTAAAAATGTTGTACTCTAACTTAAAATCCTTGCTCAGCTGAAAAGAAATAACAGTTTGAATACATTATAGGCACATACATTAAATTACACAGACCCACGCATGCTCCCCCAAACAATTTGAAATCTAAGAGGTGTGAAACGCCATTTCCTGCATTCCCAGGCCAAGTCTGGAGGGCCCAAATGGCCCTATGTTGCTAGGGGGTCCGGTGGCACGCTCCACCGTAAATTTTTGAAATCTAAGAGCATTATCAGGACCCAGTATTGAGGGCCAAAATGGCCCGATGTTGCTACATATCAACATGGGGGGAGGGGGGGGGGGTGGGGGGGGGGGGTGTGGGGGGGGGGGTCCGGGGGCATGCTCCACCGTAAATATTTGAAATATAAGAGGCGCGAAACGCCATTTCCTGCATTCTTAGGGCACAGTCTTGAGGACCTAAAGGGCGGCCTGGTGTTGCTAGGGGGGTCCGGGGGCATGCTCCCCCTGAACTTTTTGAAATGTCAGCGGCGTCTCAGCAGGTTTGAGGATCAGAATATGTGCTTTATTGCAGAATTATTGAGGGGCCCAGGCCCCCCGTCCCCCCACTTTCACTAATTTCGTGATATATATATATATATATATAATAACGAGTGCGTCAATTTTCACGTCCACAACTACGATGGCGAATATGTTTTCCCCCAAATGGGCGCGTTTACAACTACGTACGCTATGATTTCATAAAAGTTGGTTCCTATAGACCATATAATTGCAATGAAGACTTCGTAACATGTTGAATTATTAACGAACGTGTGCGATTGATTGTTACTATCATGCCGTAGGTCAATGGTAAAACACGACGTTAAGCTTATAAATTATGCATGGAAAGACAATTATATAGAAGATTGTCGGAATACAGGTATAAATCTATAAGCTACTCATGAGATGGGAGGCATGCATACGGTCAGACGCTCATTTACCGATATTATTACTGAAATGTATGAGAATATTTGAGGAAAAGTATAGTATATTTTCAAAATCATATTTGGCAATTATTAAATGTAAGATAAGGAATGATAAAGCATGCGCGAGTACACATGTGACTGTGACTGGTGAAATGGGGCTTATGGGTTTTACGACCAGTGTAGATCCAGATCAGCCTGTGCATTAAACATATCATTTGAAGAGCTCTCTAAATCATTTGGAGCTAGCTCTAATATTTATTGTTAGCTCTAGCAATACTTATTTGAGTTTAAGTAGATTTGGCGTTCCATAGCTATAATCGATCTGTATTCATTGGCTAATGCAAGTTCTCTAGTTAAACATATGCATTGCCCGGTTCTTTCGACCGCGGCCAAGTTGTAGCCGTGGTGGAGAAATTGGGTTTATGGCAATTGTGGATCATTATGTCCCATGGCTTGCTTGTACACGTTGGTAGCCTCATAAGGATATATCCTGTTTGTTAGAAGCATGCCATGTGGTTGGCTGACAGCATAGCGACCGGCATTTATTAGGACCAGACTGTGTGGATGTGCAGGCTTATATGTAGCCGATTTCACCAGCATTGCAAAGTATATTTTTCTAGCAAAGTATACTTTGAGGGAGTAATCATTTATTTTTCCTGAAATGCATTATTTTATATAAAACAAACAACTCCATATATTTGATGATTAAAAGTATGCAGAATTAATATACTGAATTTATTACATTATCACAGCCAAAATGGCTGTGATAATGTAATACATTCAGTATAATAAAAATTAATAAATTTATCCTAAAATTGGAAATTTCTGCCTCAAAGTATACTTTGCTAGATAAGTATACTTTGCAATGTTGATGAAATAGGCTACTGGCTCTACACTGATTGCACATGCAATAATCACCACTTCTCCAGTCACAACCAGACAGATCCATATCACAGGAATACATAATGAGTGAACACATAATTGATATATGTGATATATACACACTATGCAGGACACCGTGATGGCTTCTGATGATGCCAATACATTGCATTAATTACATGTCGATAACACTAATGGGATCTAAGACGTCTTCAGTCGTGAAATAATTGTGCATGTAGTGTTTCTGTTCTGCCAAGTGGTATCACATTCTACAGAAGGAGGCACAGCAAATTAACCATTTAGTGATCTGATATCCGTCATGCTGGACTCTATAGTAGAAATATGCAGCGAAAATATCTCCAGTTCCCAAATACGGAGCGTTTGTGATTCGCTACAAAAGGGTAAAGTTAAAGGGTTATCGTTCAGAGAGTGCATCGTTACGGACAAGGATTACAAGAAGATCATGAAAGATGTCGGTGCAAGTTCCAGTCTGCGCCACCTAACCTTCAACATCGGGATGGTCACGGATGCCTTTAGGGTCCAGATGATGGCTCAAGGACTCAGGAAGAATACTTCGCTAACGGGGCTTTTGTACGTATAACCCTAGTTTACGGCACAGGTGTCGGAAAAATCATATGACACTATATCTAGTAAATTGTTAACTACGGCCGGAGCCCCGCAGGGGACATGTATTTTTTTTTATTAATTCGTTCCCACGAACGAAATATTAGTTCCCTCAATGTAACAATTCGTTCCCACGAAATGACAATTCATTCCCTCATTTTAACAATTCGTTCCATCGAAGTAACAATTCGTTCCTACCATATAACAATTCGTTCCCACGAAATGACAATTCGTTCCCTCAGTTGAACAATTCGTTCCCTCGATATAGCAATTAGTTCCCACGAACTAACAATTCGTTCCAGTGGGAACGAATTGTTATTTCGTGGGAACGAATTGTTAAATTGAGGGAACGAATTGTTAACTCGTGGGAACGAATTGTTAAATTGAGAGAATCAATTTTTATTTCGTGGGAACGAATTAATAAAAAAAGAATTCTACGTCCCCTGCATGGCACCGTAGTTAACCATTGTCCACCTTTATATTTATAAAGCGAGAGACTATATTTGCGTCACCAGAATGTTTGAAACGGGGGTTCGACGTTCAACTGTAAAGCAACCGAAATCTGTATAAGGGGTCCAGGGGTTGCCCCATATAAATTTCGGTTGCTTGACATCCCTGGAAAGTGTTTGATTTCCAGAAGTCAAATGTTGCATTAGTGTATGTGTGGACAACAAATAGTTTATGTGCAAAGAGTTTTTGGTCGATTTAAAAATCTTATTTCTGAAAATTGGCATATTGCAATACGTTTGGTGTCGATTGACTGTGTTTTGTTAGTAGGGCATTTTGAATAATATCATGTATAATCATTCATGCGCTGAAAATGGCTATCACGGACCTCATTTTATTAAAAAAAACCCAGCTGGCTCTAACAAAGGGGGTTCGTAGGAACCCATGGAACCTCCAGCGTAACGTTGTTGTGGTCACCATCGGAGTTGCACCTTCTAGAACCTCTCTAAGACGACCAACGGAGTAGTTCTGCAATACTTGTATTGGCACTCAATCGATCGTATAGTGGAATTAGACTCCATCTCATAGTCCCGGGTTAACACCCGTGCCCAGACTACAAAACGGCTCACCTGCGTGGGTCCGACCTTCTAACCAACACAATTGAGTATATATCACTAGTGAGAACGTTGTACACTGATAACCAACCAAAATGGACGGCCTTATATATTCTATGCATGGCATATAATGATGTTGCTAGTATCTGCTTTAAGCCAGCTACAACGAGTAATATTTACCAACATGTCTGTCACACCGATATGAACCTTGAGGTCAGGCCATTTCGTTACACCCGTAATGAAGGGCTATACATGTATTATCTAGATCAGACTATTTCCCTCCGTCACCTGTGGTTTGCGTGTGTTCAATACGTCAAATGACATTATTACAGTGTATACTTGCACACAGGTGGAATAATCGGATCTGGTGCCCAGTACATCGCTCATGCGAAAAAGGTTACCCAACCCACTCAAACTTTGGGGTATTTGTTTGAAATGGGTTAATTACTGGGTCCCATGTCCGAGTCTTCCACCTGTATACAGCGAAGATATGTTGACATTTCTCAATCAAAGTACTGAAAGTACTGAACATAGGGTACTACAAGATTAAACCAGATTGATTGATTGATTGATTGATTGATTGTTGGTGTTGCAGTTTCATTAACCCTTAAAGGTACATGCCCACTAAGTAGGTACAAAATGTTCTTTACATCAGAGACATCATCTGAGACATTTCCTGGCAAAATAAACATTCATGCGCCATTATCCCACGTACTGATTGGCATTATTATACATTTTATATCAGACGTAAATTGACACACTGATATCAGGGGCAATAACCTTGTTTGCTTAAAATGTCAACGGACATTACTATTTAATCTCTGTATAAATGTTATGATGTGCAATGATCATACTTTAAAATCTGTCGAAAATATTATTTTTTCAGGTGACGCATTTCTTTAGTATAAATAATTAAACAATATCATGCCTCATTTGCATATGAAAATAGCCTGATATCACCGCGTGTCACTATCAGTAAAATAAATATTACTAAATGATTATATCTGTATAGCGGGCACTTGTAACGTTTAGAACTGGTGGAATAGTGACACAGTTATACACTTATTTAATTCCTATAGATGACATTTTGGGCTTACTGAGTGGGCATGTACCTTTAAAACGCTGGAACAATTGTCGTCTGCTGTTTTAAATATTTTTATATTTTCTCCTCAAAAACATACTGAGACGATTCTACTGCGCTGCCAAAACAGGTTTTTAAAGAGATTAAAATATACAAAATGAGCAGACGGCAATTTTATTTTTCAGCGTTTTAATGGTTAAGGGGTAAACTATTGATATGGCACAAGTACAGTATGCACTGCTACAGTATGTGCCAAAACATTCAACAACATTACAGATTATGCATAGCAATATCAGAAAGATACGGTAACACATATACAAGACATCATCAATTCAAGTATAAATACAGATTCCAGATATCTATGATAATTATAGATATATTGAAAACTGATTGAAGAGCAATAGTTACAATAATTCCGCCACGGAAGCGGTGACGCGCCTGAAAATGCCTTGTCGGTACATCGCCATGTTTACTTTTGTTTTGTGAATGAAATAGTTTGCCCCGGATCGAGTATATTAAAACGTACAACTGACGTCATTGGGGAAACCGCTGACAAAATGTTCAATGTATAGAAGCCCAAACTTGTTAGAATTTTTGTTGCCGTATTTTCAGTACTTGCATTAATATGGGTATTAATATACGCTGGATGTGTAGGCTGTCATTAATTTGCTCCCTGACTGTAATTTACCACTTTAAATACTGACTTATATTGACCCCCTACCCTGAACGTAGAATTGAGACTCATGTTGGCGTGTATTGGCCACCATAGACAAATGTCAATCGGGCCGAATTCGGGAATGTCACGCTGTAAATCCATCGATAGAATGAGGATTAAACATCAGTTAGACCCACACGTGCGAGTTTTGTTTCGCACATGTGTCGGGTGATTTTAAAAATAGACTGTCGGAAGGTCAAACTTGATGTCGTTTAATTGTGTGTTAAACGCGTCGCGTGTTTCGGAGAGCATTCGGAGGGGAGTTAACTCTGCCGAAAATTATAGCCTGTTACTAAATTTGGCGATGACCGCACGATTTGTGCCGCAAATGGGGGCAAATCACGCGCAACAAAATAATCAGATGTATTTTTGTACGTAGAACATCCGTTGTTGATATTGTGCAGTGCAAGTAGTTTTTCATAATATTATTTTCAATTAGCGGTTGCGTATGACAGTTAAACGTTGAGTAACACAATGCATTTTGTTGTTATGGTTACTCCAAGATATCACTACGGACCATCGCATCGAGGGGGGTCTGGGGCGTGGGTAACTGTCGGAGGCGATCACAATAATAGGTTTACCCTATGTGAAAACGAATAGCAACCGAAGTGAAAACCATCATTTTGTACAACGATATGGGCACAACTGAATATCGTTTGGGATTTTGTTATCTCCCTTGAGATAGCATATTATGTCAAACAAATTTATATGGGGGCAGCCATATTGTCGTGCTACGCCTAAATGCGAGTTTCAAACAGTAATTTATTCTATAGAAAACGTATGGATGGGAATGCGTTTGCAACATCACAGTACATTTGCCTCTCGATGATGATTGAGAAAATATGCAACTTGCAGTCTCTATATTATGGAAGGTCATATCCGCCATAATTATATTTGTCTTGATGCTTGCTGGCTGATGACATTTTAAGTTCTATCCGGCTTATTACAATTATATTTGGCTTGATGCTGCTGGCTGATGACATTTTAAGTTCTATCCGTCTTATTACACGTATATGTGGCTTGATGCTTGCTGGCTGATGACCTTCTAAGTTCTGTCCTCTTATTACATTTCTATGTATGTGGCGTGATGCTTTATTCATTCGTACTGTTTCAATGCGTTGTGTGTTGATTACATTAAGTAGCTTGATGTTTCACTGGTAGTGCCAACCCGAGTTCCATTATTGATTATTACATCGCTGTCTTGCTATGCTCGCTAAGCCACACCCCTTGACAACAACAATTGCAACAGTAATTTGGGAACAACCATTATGACGCTAGGTGCGCTGCTAAAACTTAACATAGTTCTCCCTAAAAGTATTTAATATGCTGGTACCTGTCCTACAATTTGTTGCTCTCTAAATTGGTTCCATGTCCCTAACGGTGTTGATGTAGACTGATGCCGCCTTTTCTGTTGCGCCATGTTTAGGTTAAAAGACACCAAATAGTTTTACTGTATAATTTAACCGAATCCCAGCCAGTCTTTCCTACTTTCACTATTCGTATGGATGTTGTGAGACCAACCATGTCAAGTCATGTCAAGCGCGGATCCAGGATTTTGGGTCGGGGTGGGGGGGGGGGGGGGCGTAACTATTTTGCAATACTTGACTATATTATTATCGAACGAGCATAGGATAGTAGTTCAGGTTGTTGTTGTTGTGGATGTCAGATGCTGCTGCTGCTGCCCCGCGTTTATTGCGCGTTGGCTGCACCCCCAATAAACAATAAATTCACAACGCGAACATATATACCTGCCTAAGGGGTTGGGCACACAATCCACCCATGCATGTCCCCCAATATTGTTTACATTATTTGGCCACGGAAACTCTGTTTACATCTCGTGACCAACAGGCTCAGTGTTTTCTTTTAAATGCTTCAAATATGTTGAAACTGGTGTCAATTTCTCTAACCTTAAACCTAGAGTGCTTCATGCCAGGTTAAAATATAGAGAGACATGTTTTTCTTCTTTCAATCTGACATTTTTCTGGCATAATGAACATTGATTTACCATTACCAGACATACTAATTGACAATTATTATACTTTTTATATCAAACGCGAAATGCTAGTTTGATATCAGTTTATTCCATTTATTTATTTTTTGATGTGCAATATCATACTTTATGATATGTCGATAAAAATATTTATTCAGCATTTAGTTGATATAAATAATTTAAAAATACTGCATCATTTGCATATGGAACTAGCTTGATACCACCGCGAGTCTCTATGAGTACATTAAAGATTACTAAATAAGTATATCTGTGTAGCTGGCACGCGTAATTTTTAAAAGTGGTGGACTGGTTGCAATTATACATTTATTTAATTTCCATAAAGAACAAGTTGTACCTACTAGATAGGACCCCAGCTTCAACAATAATTACATTTATATTTTAATTATTCAAGATCCAGAGCAGAATAAGTGCAGGTTATTGGAAAATAGGTCCCACAACATCCATAAGAAAAATGAAAGTAGCAGAGAATAGCAAAATGTGTGGTAACGGGTTAGTGTTTTAGAGAAAATCAATGGTGGTGTGCCACCTTAGTCTGATCC
The DNA here is from genome assembly GCA_029237695.1 of Conchocele bisecta. NCBI lineage: Eukaryota > Metazoa > Mollusca > Bivalvia > Lucinida > Thyasiridae > Conchocele > Conchocele bisecta. The sequence continues at coordinate 57,067,220 of CM055269.1, forward strand.
GTGACGGTTATTGGTTTGCATCGGTAACGGGCCCGGGCCAGTTTGACAGTCAACCTGTGTAACTTACTATACAAATGTGATTGTTTTCAATTACGCGCATATGTAATTTAATTATGAGGATACGTGTATGTATAAAACACATTAGTAAGTCAAACACCATACATACGTATACAATTTAGTTAATATAGATTAGAGAATAATAAATGGTGCGAAATCGTCAAGGGGGTAATAGTAGTCCAGTATGAACAAAATCGTGCGGCTGTTTTGAGGTCACTGACACAGTTTGCTTGCAAATCTTGATTCATTACTACCCAGTTTCACTTGAGGTACATGTGGGGGTGTTGGTCATGTGATGTAAACAGACTTTCCGTGGCCAATAAAAATTGTAAACAATATTGGAGGACATGACGAGGTAGGATTTTTCTTTCTTATGAATAAATGAACCTATTGTCAGGTCAGGTACAAGTATGTCCCACAACATCCATACGAATAGTGAAAGTAGGAGAGACTGGCCTTATTGGATGGGATTCGGTTAAAGCATATAGTAAAACTATTTGGTGTCTTCTAATCTATGCTGTGATAATTTGTGGGTGAAATCTTGCATCAACACCGGCATTGGAGGTGTGACTTGAACAGCCAATCAGATGTCGGACTATAATTTATTAGAGGGAGAATTACTTGAGCGGACAGCAGTGCCATCTGACGTCATAATGACGCACTACTAACCCATATATTGCTTGCATCATTCTGCTTGTAGCTTGATGCTTTCTGCTTGCGGCCTTCCGCTTTCGAACTGTAGCTTGATGCTAACTTCCTGCGGCTTTGTCCTTACTGCTTTCGGCCTTATTCAAAGTGCTAAGTGCTTTGTTCTTACTTTCTGTTGCAAATGCTTAGTGCAATAAAACAGGGACACGAATAAGGACGTATCAATAATTGTAATGTAAATAAGACGAATTAACAAAGCAATCAGCAGAATGGACATGTAAGAAAGACAAATACAATTACAACAAGCAGATTTCAAATGTAACTAGAGCAGCTTGAGCTGCATCAACGGTTTGAGCCTCAAACATTGATTTCATGTGTAACTAAGCTTTAGCCCAAGGTGTAAACTATCGGTTACAAAAAGAATTTCTGAAGTTTTAGAATGAACAGTCCAACATTATTGTGTTCGCATCATCACACCGATGTGGGGCCGGTTAGCTTAGAGGTAGAGCGATGGACTCGGAGCGAGGGATACCGGGTTCGATCCTCAGCCAAAGTTTTAGCTAAAGGACTGAAATATCGACTACAGCAAAAACAATTGAAATCGAATGATAAATAACGAAGCTGACGTCACATCCGTTTGCTCTATTTTGAAAACTTGAAAAAATACGTTCATCTTTGACATCGAATAGAGCCGTAAGTAGTCAAGATATAGCTCTGAAAATTATCATCTTTCATGCGGCTGACACTCCCCTATCATCCTGGCAAGAAATTATGTTGCTGACAGTACTGTACAAATTGGAAAACGTTTGTAAAGACCACCCGTTATCAGCCGAAATTCGGCAAAATCGTTGAAAAGTATGTACATTTTTCAAATTCAAATGCATATAGATCTTTTATTTCAGCAGATAGCCGAAAACTGTCAGCGAATCTGAGATAGAGAATTTTGTCAGCTTTCCAATGCAAAAAGAATTCTTGAAATCGGTTGGAAAATAAGGAAGTTATAGGAAGTATGACGTCACTTCCGTTTTCGTGGAAAGTAGCATTAAAAGATATCTGAAAATCTCTGAGTCTCTGCTCACACTTGATCTGAATCGGCATGCAAAATTTGAAGTCGATCCAACCAGCGGTTTGGTGTAGATGGAGGGAGCCCGTAAGTCAGCGGATGATTATTTTTCGATAGTTATCGCCCTTAAATGGCAGTTTACGCCATTTGTAAATACACCTAATAAAACGAAAATATGCAATATTCCGCCAGTGAAGTTTTCGTTTGTTTTTCACCATAGGCCGGACACAAAGCGGGAAAGTTTTAGCTAAAGGACTGAAATATCGACCGCAGCAAGAAATTTTGAAATCTATTGATAAATAACGAAGCTGACGTCACATCCGTTTGCTCTATTTTGAAAACTTGAAAAAAAGACGTTCATCTTTGACATCCAATAGAACCGGAAGTAGTGAAGATAGAGCTCTGAAAATTATCATCTTTTATGCGCCTGACACTCCCCTATCACACTGGCAAGAAATTATGTTGCTGACATTACTGTACAAATTGGAAAACGTTTGTAAAGACCACCCGTTATCAGCCGAAATTCGGCAAAATTCGGCAAAATCGTTGAAAAGTATGTACATTTTTCAACTTCAAATGCCTATAGCTCTCTTATTTGACCAGATTGCCGAGAACTGTCAGGAGGCCGAGATAGAGAATGTTGTCAGCTTTCCAATGCAAAAAGATGTTTTGAAATCGGTTGGAAAATAAGGAAGTTATAGAAAGTTATAGAAAATATGACGTCACTTCCGGTTTCGTGGAAAGTGGCATTAAGATATTTCTGAAAATCTCTGATTCTCTGCTCACACTTGATCCGAATCGGCATGCAAAATTTGAAGTCGATCCGACCAGCGGTCTGGGCTGTAGACTGAACGGCTGAATAAAAAAAACAACAAAACAAAACTAGAGCAGCTTGAGCTGCATCAACGGTTTGAGCCTCAAACATTGATTTCATGTGTAACTAAGCTTTAGCCCAAGGTGTAAACTATCGGTTGCAAAAAGAATTTCTGAAGTTTTAGAATGAACAGTCCAACATTATCGTGTTCGCATCATCACACCGATGTGGGGCCGGTTAGCTTAGAGATAGAGCGATGGACTCGGAGCGAGGGATACCGGGTTCGATCCTCAGCCAAAGTTTTAGCTAAACAATTGAAATCGAATGATAAATAAAAAGAAGTTGACGTCACATCCGTTTGCTCTATTTTGAAAACTTGAAAAAAATACGTTCATCTTTGACATCGAATAGAGCCGTAAGTAGTCAAGATATGCTCTGAAAATTTATCATCTTTCATGCGGCTGACACTCCCCTAACAAATTCGGCAAAATCTTTGAAAAGTATGTACATTTTTCAACTTCAAATGCATATAGCTCTTTTATTTGAGCAGATAGCCGAAAACTGTCAGCGAATCTGAGATAGAGAATTTTGTCAGCTTTCCAATGCAAAAAGAATTCTTGAAATCGGTTGGAAAGTAAGGAAGTTATAGGAAGTATGACGTCACTTCCGTTTTCGTGGAAAGTAGCATTAAAAGATATCCGAAAATCTCTGAGTCTCTGCTCACACTTGATCCGAATCGGCATGCAAAATTTGAAGTCGATCCGACCAGCGGTTTGGTGTAGATGGAGGGAGCCCGTAAGTCAGCGGATGATTATTTTTCGATAGTTATCGCCCTTATATTGCAGTTTACGCCATTTGTAAATACACCTAATAAAACGGAAATTAAGTATGTGCAATATTCCGCCAGTGAAGTTTTCGTTTGTTTTTCACCATAGGCCGGGCACAAAGCGGGAAAGTTTTAGCTAAAGGACTGAAATATCAACCGCAGCAAGAAATTTTGAAATCTATTGATAAATAACGAAGCTGACGTCACATCCGTTTGCTCTATTTTGAAAACTTGAAAAAAAGACGTTCATCTTTGACATCCAATAGAACCGGAAGTAGTGAAGATAGAGCTCTGAAAATTATCATCTTTTATGCGCCTGACACTCCCCTATCACACTGGCAAGAAATTATGTTGCTGACATTACTGTACAAATTGGAAAACGTTTGTAAAGACCACCCGTTATCAGCCGAAATTCGGCAAAAATTCGGCAAAATCGTTGAAAAGTATGTACATTTTTCAACTTCAAATGCCTATAGCTCTCTTATTTGACCAGATAGCCGAGAACTGTCAGGGAGTTCGAGATAGAGAATTTTGTCAGCTTTCCAATGCAAAAATAAGTTTTGAAATTGGTTGGAAAATAAGGAAGTTATAGAAAGTATGACGTCACTTCCGGTTTCGTGGAAAATGGCATTAAGATATTTCTGAAAATCTCTAAGTCTCTGCTCACACTTGATCCGAATCGGCATGCAAAATTTGAAGTCGATCTGACCAGCGGTTTGGGCTGTAGACTGAACGGCTGAATAAAAAAACAAAAAAAAACAAAAAAAACCAACGAATACAATAGGTTTTCGGCGCAGCTGAAAGCCGCCTCAAACCTAACTAGAGCAGCTTGAGCTGCATCAACGGTTTGAGCCTCACACATTGATTTCATGTGTAACTAAGCTTTAGCCCAAGGTGTAAACTATCGGTTGCAAAAAGAATTTCTGAAGTTTTAGAATGAACAGTCCAACATTATTGTGTTCGCATCATCACACCGATGTGGGGCCGGTTAGCTTAGAAGTAGAGCGATGGGCTCGGAGCGAGGGATACCGGGTTCGATCCTCAGCCAAAGATTTAGCTAAAGGACAGAAATATCGACTACAGCAAAAACAATTGAAATCGAATGATAAATAACGAAGCTGACGTCACATCCGTTTGCTCTATTTTGAAAACTTGAAAAAATACGTTCATCTTTGACATCGAATAGAGCCGTAAGTAGTCAAGATATAGCTCTGAAAATTATCATCTTTCATGCGGCTGACACTCCCCTATCACCCTGGCAAGAAATTGTTGCTGACAGTACTGTACAAATTGGAAAACGTTTGTAAAGACCACCCGTTATCAGTCGAAATTCGGCAAAATCGTTGAAAAGTATGTACATTTTTCAACTTCAAATGCATATAGCTCTTTTATTTGAGCAGACAGCCGAAAACTGTCAGCGAGTCTGAGATAGAGAATTTTGTCAGCTTTCCGATGCAAAAAGAATTCTTGAAATCAGTTGGAAAATAAGGAAGTTATAGGAAGTATGACGTCACTTCCGTTTTCGTGGGAAGTAGCATTAACAGATATCTGAAAATCTCTGAGTCTCTGCTCACACTTGATCCGAATCGGCATGCAAAATTTGAAGTCGATCCGACCAGCGGTTTGGTGTAGATGGAGGGAGCCCGTAAGTCAGCGGATGATTATTTTTCGATAGTTATCGCCCCTAAATTGCAGTTTACGCCATTTGTAAATACACCTAATAAAACGGAAATTACATATGTGCAATATTCCGCCAGTGAAGTTTTCGTTTGTTTTTCACCATAGGCCGGGCACAAAGCAGGAAAGTTTTAGCTAAATGACTGAAATATCGACCGCAGCAAGAAATTTTGAAATCTATTGATAAATAACGAAGCTGACGTCACATCCGTTTGCTCTATTTTGAAAACTTGAAAAAAAGACGTTCATCTTTGACATCCAATAGAACCGGAAGTAGTCAAGATAGAGCTCTGAAAATTATCATCTTTTATGCGCCTGACACTCCCCTATCACACTGGCAAATTATGTTGCTGACATTACTGTACAAATTGGAAAACGTTTGCAAAGACCACCCGTTATCAGCCGAAATTCGGCAAAAATTCGGCAAAATCGTTGAAAAGTATGTACATATTTCAACTTCAAATCCCTATAGCTCTCTTATTTGACCAGATAGCCGAGAACTGTCAGCGAGTTCGAGATAGAGAATGTTGTCAGCTTTCCAATGCAAAAATAATTTTTGAAATCGGTTGGAAAATAAGGAAGTTATAGAAAGTTATAGAAAATATGACGTCACTTCCGGTTTCGTGGAAAGTGGCATTAAGATATTTCTGAAAATCTCTGATTCTCTGCGCACACTTGATCCGAATCGGCATGCAAAATTTGAAGTCGATCCGACCAGCGGTTTGGGCTGTAGCCTGAACGGCTGAATAAAAAAAAAAAAAAAAAAAAAAAAAAAAAACCAACGAATACAATAGGTTTTCGGCGCAGCTGAAAGCCGCCTCAAACCTAAAAAAAACGAATACAATAGGTTTTCGGCGCAGCTGAAAGCCGCCTCAAACGTAATAAATACAAATAACGAATGAAATAACATGAATATAAGTTGTAATGTCACCAGCACGCAAGCATCAAGTCAAATAGGATTATGGCGGATATTACCTTACTATATAGTCCGCAAGTGATCAGTTTTTGTGGAGATATTTTTGTGGACTTCAGTACTTTAATTTTGTACTCGGAAAGGATATTTTTGTTTATATATCCGGCTCCCAACTTTTAAACGCATGTCGTTTACGGCTTCAAAATGATAAATGAACCTTCAAAACTGTGGAGAAATGGGGCGTTTGGGCTAAGACCAGCGTAGATCAGGATCAGCCGGTTCGTCATTCCACCAATAAAGCACCGCCATGCTTGTAACAAGCAACATAGATCGTTGTCTGGCTACAGAAGTACGGTATGCTATTTGATCAGGAGCTACCCTGGTAACAAATCCCATAAGCTCCATTTCTTCAGTCACAGCCACAAATTAGCGACCAGAGAGCTGGGTGGTAATGAGACTGCGATGACACACATGAAGATCATGACCTATCTGGGTCAGCTGTACTTTTTACTGTAGTGAGTCAAACATTTAGTCTGTTTAAAGATACATGCTCACTCTACGGGGCGCCAAGTGGGACATGGCTCAATTTTGTGCCACAAAATTCATCTTTGTGCCACAAAATTCAATTCTGTGTCACAAAATTCAATTCTGTCAATTCTGTGTAACAAAATTCAATTCTGTGTCACAAAATTCAATTCTGCACACGCATGTAAGAAGGACTACCATTGGTCAGAAACTGCACTGGAGAAATGGGTCACGGTCGCCGATCTACACATTCAATGTCGATGATTCATTTCTCATTCTGCCGATGATTCATTTCTCATTCTGCCATTTTGCTTCAACTATCTCCAAACAGTCAAACGTTGACAAACCCATTCGTATTTAAACTCATTTGCGTTATAATTGTACACATAATTCATGTACATGTAGATCCGCGAGTACATACCTCATTTATTGTGTATCGCAAGGTACATCTGCCCCAGTTAAATCAATAATACACGCGCTGTGACCTGTGTTCTGACTGCTGTCTGTGTTTATAAACACAATGTGTGTATTGGGCCATTTGAGGAAACCATTTGTAGTATTTGTGTAGATACCATGGATACTAATATGGTGTATACTGTAAATAATGCATGTAGACACATAGTTGCGAACACGTAACTTCGCAACTAGTAGACACAGATCCAATACCATTCGTTTCACAAGGTTAGATCTACTGTTAGAATACGACGTCATATGATGTCATTTTCGAGCATAAAACGTTACCTGATAACTAGAATACCAGGCTAGTGTATTTTAATATCAAGTTTATCAGGCTCGGCTCGGAAACGGTAGGAATTCCTCGGCAAGCCTCGGAATTCCTACGCGTTTCCTAGCCTTGCCTGATAAACTTGATATCAAAATACACTAGCCTGGTATTCTCTATATATGGGCATGCTCTCGGGTCTAGCTATGTCCCGGCTACTTTATGTTTGACCCTGTTTACATAATTGAGGGAAAATTCTGAATATTTTTCTTATTTCTCCTTCAAAGTATATATGCTTATATGGTGTGACCACTCATTTGTAATCATAATATAACCAAAATAACTGTCCATAAAGAAGTATAATATTGATATATTGGGTTATATTTTCGCATTGAAATATTTAAACCTGCAAGTGTACTCCACCATCTAGTGAAATGGACTAAGACCGATCTCAACCAATCAACGTAGAGATGACATAGACTATCCTACGCAAACTATTTTTTGTGGACAAAAATGAATTCTGTCCCACAAAACTGAATTTTCTTCACAAAACTCAATTCTGTCATACAAAATTGAATCCTTCATAACAAAAATGAATTTTGTATACGAAACGCATGCAGAATTGAATTTTGTGACACAGAATTGAATTTTGTGACACAGAATTGACAGAATTGAATTTTGTGACACAGAATTGAATTTTGTGATTTTTAGTGTTACAAAACTCAATTTTGTCTGGACAAAATTGGTTTTGTACACATAATTAACCTGTCCTGCATGGCGCCCCGTACACCGCCATACCTGTCTTTCTCGAACACACAACAATCGGCATAACGTTCGTTCTTGCGTCGATATACGCGCGTCCTACGGTCGTGTGTTGACAAGTTGAATCTGCATTCGTCGGAGAACACAACATTATTCCAGTCTCTCCGAGTCCATCGCAGATGATTTCTGGCCCAAACAAGGCGATTGTTCCGATTCCGTCGTGATAGGATAGGCCCAACGTATGGTCTCCGCGCTCTGACGCCAATATCCATCAGCCGTTTTTGACGGTGGCTCTGCTAACGTGACGACCGGCTCTCCCTAAAATCCTTCTCGACGTCGACGCAGCATTTTCCATCCTGTTACGCAAGTGTGAAGTTAGTATGTACTGATTGATCTTGACGTCGTGACGTCACACGCGGTCTCCCGCTGCGTAGCAAATGTTTGACGGAGCCTGTTCGCCGGAATTTCACCCTCAGTCGTCGAATTGTCTTCGGATGTACTCCAAAATGACGTGCGACATCAATTTGTCGGGCCCCAGCATCCAACATGCCTATTGCGCGTTCTTTCAAATGTTCACCTAACGTCGGCATGACGTTACTCAAGCTACGTCTGAAATGCTGCCTACAGCGCGTATTCTCCTAGAGTCTTTTCGTGTTTTTCTAACTTGGCAGACTTGTATGCTTCGTAATGGACAATAATATCGAAGTGAATACTGTACGTACATGCCAAAAAGATAAAACGTCAATTTCGTGGCGCACGTGCCGTTACAGGTGAATTAATTCAATGAAACCCGGGCATCGCAAATGGATATCCCGTGCGATCTTGTGTGTATAATTTTATAATTATACGTCATCAATTCATCTCAAAATATGAAATTATAAAAGGGGACAAGACTTGTTCACTTGAGTATATACATGTATGTCGATACAGTGAGAAGAATAGAAATTGCATCAACGTAAACTTGCGGTAAAACTTCGCGTCACAGAAAATATTGCTCATGAAGCTTCGCTGGACGACATTTTCCTGAACCGTCAACATAATAAAAATCTCTATTATCACTACAGTATTTGCTGACAAGTGTCATTTCAGTGTATATAATTAATATTCATGTGACTGTTAATAAAACTCACCAATGTTACTTGACATATAATGTATTTATTTTTGTTCTCGGCCAAAATCGACATCCGTTGGAAGCCGGATCAAGTCATCAAATATGCCCTGGTGACACAAACTTATCTCTTGAACATGTCAACGTTGTCAATCTGTTTGAGTTGGCGCGGATTTAGACAAGTCAGTGGCTGGAGTTGAACGGTCATTATACGAAAACTACTGGATACATTGGCCCCAAAGTTTGACATAGCTGTGAAATGTCTCAGATGATGCCGATACGTACTTGCACTCAGAGGGTTTGAGTGGGGCTAATTTACCGCACCTATTTTATTAACCAGCGTAAACATACATGACCTTCTGATAAATTATTCATGTCGCCAATAGCAGCATGTAATCACCATTGGCCAACTTATTAGGCACTGTGTGCATAGTACGTCACGCGCACATGCTTTTGGATCCGCTTCCAGCTACATTTTGTTAACCCCTTGAACCCAAAAAGCCCGCTATAGTGGGGCTTGCAAACAGTGCAGATAGAGATGAGCCGGCTAGAGACGAGCCGTCTCATCAGGATATACACTTTTTACAGGTAATTTTCATATTTTTTAGAACAAAAAACGCCCTCTTTTCATAAATTGGCTAATCTGCAAAACATTTTGTGACGATTGGATTAGTCGGGAAATTAGCATATATCACAGTCCATTCCAGTTACTTATGGTTGAAAGCAATTGATGAGGCATGTTACTTGACATAATGTATTTTTTTTATATTTTCGGCCAAAATCGACATCCGTTGGAACCGGATCAAGTCATCAAATATGCCCTGGTGACACAAACTGGCCAACATAGTCTTCAAACATAGCTAACCTCACGTTATTTTCACATATATGATCCATAATCATGCACTAGCAGTGGCATAAACCAGTTGTGTGGCCTTTTCTGAGCAATAAAGCCATTTATCTGGCTGATCGTTCCAAGGCTAGAACCCCAATAAGTTACACATTACCAGATTTAATTACTACCTGTTTGACAGGAAATGGAAAATCAATAATCGGATGGGACATTGCAATTAGTGCATTTCCTGGTCGGAATATGCGACATTGGTACATACTTGCACTTATAAGGTTTGAGTGGGGATAATTTACCGCACCTATTTTAATAACCAACGTAAACCATTTTTTGTACATACATGAACTTCTGATAAATTATTCAAAACATTTTGTGACGATTGGATTGGTCGGAAAATTAGCATATATTACAGTCCATTCCAGTTACTTATGGTTGAAAGAGGCAATTGATGAGGCAATTTTTATACGATGACATGCAGATACCCCGGGAAATTATATACTATCATCCGAATGACGAAATCCTAATAATAGCTGTATCCCGGCGTTCCGGTGTTATTTCGAAAAAAACTTTAATAAATGTACACAGAACTGCAGATAAGTATTTTTTATCTAAAGAGTAGTATACCCCCATAATTGTTTCAAATTCAATGTGTATTTTACTTTTACAAATGTATTATTGATTTTCTACGTTTACAAAATTTACAATAAATTCCGTAAATGGCGTCAAAAGTTGACAAAATTTTCAGAGTACATGCGGAATCACGTACTCTGAAAATGTTGTCAACTGTTGACTGTTGTCACACACTCACATGGCGTGTCTCATTTCAGTATCCACGGCAACGAGATAGGGAACGAGGGTATGAAGATCCTGTATCCGGCATTGAGCGCCCACCAACACATCACGTGTCTCGACTTGGGCGACTGTTGTCTTGGAGACGACGGGTTAGAACTCGTGTGTGGATTGGTTAAGTCAACAACAACCCGTCCAGGTGCGAGAAAATCACTATTGTCCGTTTCGTTCAAGTTTTTCTGCCGACGAATTTTGGCGTTGAAACATCTTCGATTGGTTATCAGGCACGACTGGTGCTCGTGATCATTTATTAAGCCTTTCAACACCGCATGCCTGTATAGTGTTATTGGCAAATAGTGTAGATCCAGATGAGCCGGCTCGTGACGAGCCGTCTCATCAGGATCTGCACGTTTTGCATGTAATTTTCATATTTTTTAGAACCATAACACCCCTTTTTTCATAAATGGATTAGTCTGAAAATCATTTTGTGAATATTGAATTGGGTGCAAAATTAACATATCAAAATCCATTCCAGCTACTTAGGGACGAAAGGGTTAAAGGAATAACACGCCTTAGTTGGATCGGAAATAGGGGTCCCGATGCTCCACAATGATATATTTTAGCATACATTGTTGTATTCCGTATGGTGTATAGTAATCACAGTTTGATGTTCCCAGAATTAACTACATTGCACATTGTTTTGTGACGTCCCATGGGGTTCGTTTGGCTGCCAATTTGCTGGCCATCTAGGATTTTCGACAAAAGAAAAATAGTAGTTTTGAACCAGAGTGAGACTGACATCATACATTTTTCGCATGATATTCACATGCGGAATCGAATGAACATGCTATATTTGTGATCTAAGAAAGTAGAAGCCGTAACATTCAACAAATATAAAGATGCACACAAACTTACACTGCTAAAACACACACGACTTATGTCATGTCAAATGTTGCAATATTCTACATGTATATCTATACAAACTACATGTATTTATTGTATAAAAAGATATGGTATATACTATTTATTTATGGTGTATACAAATAGTTATGGGGTATAAACACAAAATATATATCGTGTATACTTTTATTTATGGTTTATAAACATATTTATATGGTGTATACTAGTCATTTTTATTTATGGTGTATAATTTCTTTTTTAAATAAATGTATGCTGTATATTTTTATATATGGTGAAAACTAGTTATTGGGTAAAAACATATGGTGTCTACTTTTTATTTATGGTGTATACAACTATTTATGGGGTATATCTATGAACAATATTTAATGTGTAACATATATGGGCTATATACAAATATATGGTGCATAGCGAGCATCATGCAGGGGCGGATCTGGAGGGGGGGGGGGGTTCATGGGTTACATCCCCCCCGTACGGCCACGGAGTTTACATAGATCACAGTTTACCACTAGTTGGAGTTTGAATTTAAATGCCGTAACACACAGAAAAGTGTATTTCCGGACATCCCGAAAATATTAGACAAAACATAGGGGTAACTGGTGCGCCTGGCACAAGTTCAAAACTGTTCACGTCTTGGCATTTTTATAATTCACGATGGCCACCAAGACCATTACAATAATTAATAAGACTCATATCTATGTAATTATATACAGCAAATTTACGTTGTTTTCCTGCAAGTGTGTATTTATTAGGCGGCAAATTAATATAAAACCACCATGCATGCTTTACAATAAGGGTAATTAGCATATATTCAAAATGGCCAACATAAAATGTTATTACCTGTAGAAAACACACGCATATTGCCATACTTTCTTTCTTAGATACTCCCTGACCAATGTATTATTGGTAATACCGTAATAGCATTCGAACAATATTAGATAATCTGAAACGTAGCCGCTAACTCTGCCAGTATTCAAAATTCAAAATGGCCGCCGTTTTATGAAAACAATTATAAGTATATCCTTCGGGTGTATGGGGACTCCCTGCTCCGACTAGACTACCTGGATGTATATGTTAATGTAACATAATTTTACGTATTACTTACTTACATACTTAAAATTATCTTTATGCTGGGTTACACATACTATAAATATAAGACCGACTTCGTTTTCTCTGGTTTTTGTAGCGTTTCAATTTGTTGTCGATGACATGGTTGCTGGCCTTGTGCACAACGTACCCTCATCCTTTCTCATCCGGGCTTGGAACCGGCCATAGCGAAGTATACATGTGAATTATACATAATAATTAACACATTAATTATTGTATACCATTATATAATTGCAGGCCTTTACGAGTTGGTGCTGAGTCACAATCCAAGCATCACGATGTACGGCTGGACAAAACTGGGCGTGGCTATGGCGGCCGGCTCCGCCCTTCGACAGCTATATTTAGACTACAACGAGATGGGTGACGCTTCCGCCAGCTGCCTATTGGTGGCAATACCTGTGTCCAGGCGGCTCGAGGTGTTGGACATGGAATGTGTGGGCGTCACGGAAACATCAGCCCAGGTCAGTGTTCTTCCATGTTATGGGGATGACCACACCCTATGTGACCCGATACTAGAAACACGAAATCGTGTTTCTTGTATCGGGTCGCATAGGGTGTGGTCATTCATGTGCCCAGGCGGCTGGGGTGTTGAACATTGAACGTGTGTGCGTCAGGGAACCATCTGCACAGTTCAGTGTCCTTCCACGTCCTATGAGACCCGATACTAGAAACACGAACACGTGTTTCTAGTATCGTGTCTCATAGGATGTAAATTTACCTGTGTCCAGGCGGCTGGAGGTGTTGGACATGGAATGTGCGGGTGGCACGAAAACATAATATTGCCCAGCTCAATTTGTTTCTAAATTCCAAACTCGTACCTAGTTCATATCCGTAATATTGAACATTAATATTATTATTATTCATTATCATTATTTACAGTTTTATTATTACAATTTTGAAATATTATTGTGGAGCAGCTATATAATTGCAGATGTAACGAAGCACAACTATGATATCGACTGGTAATAGGTAACCCAGGACATATGTGACCATCATAGCCCCAGATCAGCATGTACAGATCAGAGCATATGCCGTTCGCCAGTCAGTCAATCAAGCATGCTTACCGCCGTCGACACTGATGCAATTGTTGAAGTGTGCAGAATGCAGTGACGGTACCTAGATTTGTCACAATGTCCCAATGTACATTTTCTCAGCCAATGGACAATCTATTACTGTCTGTTCCACGTTCTGCTGCCGACGTACTTTTGGCTATTAAACACATTAAATGTAAAAATTATTTAATAGGAAAATCGTTTTTTCGCAATAAAATCAATATTTGATGGAATTTCATCAACTAATTTTTTTTGGGGAGGGTGACTTTTTTGTTATTGATGAAAAAGTAATTACTTTTAAATATTTTTCAGATTTAATGTGTTTAACGGCCAAATGTTCGTCGGCAGCAAAGCGTGGAACAGACAGTAGTATTCACCGAGTCCTACTCCACGGTATACCCTCAAGGTTATTTTCACGATGCGTATGTTTGCTTATTATTATTATGTTATGTGACTATGACTTTGTACTATGTTGCACAGATTCTCCTGCATATTTTACAAAACTATCCAGTTGCCCTGAAACATGTAATTCTGGAAGAAAACGAAATCTCGAAATCGACAATCGAAGCCATCAAGATGCACATTCCCGAACAGTTAGAGAGCGAGCACGATACTGACATCATGTCCGACGAAGAACCGTCTCTGGCTACGTCCGAACCTCCGTTACATGATGGATGTGTGATAGGTGACGTTGAAAATTCCAACTCCGTAAACTTTATTCAGATTGCAGGAGCCCCTGACAGTATTTATGATGACACCCCGGACGGCTGTGTGAATGATAGGGATGATAGTGTTGTTCCCGAGAGATCGGTTAGTAGAGCAAGTGGTACGTTATGGATCCCAGGTCACGATGGCGGGGTAGCCGAGATTACCGACAATGGAGGAGTCGTGCTGAGCAGATCAGGCAGTCCAACGTCAGCAGCGAGCCGTACAAACAGTCCCAATCCACATAAACAGGACAGGCCTGGGAGTAATCTAAGCAGTGTCAGTTTGGCAGATATTATAAAGTCGAAACGAGAAGAAAGGAGAAGCAGTATATCTGTGTTCGGAAATTCGGAAATGGGAGAGATGCCAGTAGCGCCACTCTTCAGCAAGAGCGAAAGGGGAAGCACTCAAATCGCATCTCTCGTTACCAACAGTGACACCAACTTAGGCGGCAACACTTCCAGCAACGTCCACCGGCAAGCGGCATTCGATTACGATAGACAAACCACAACAGATGCTGCAATAACCGAAAAGCAAATCAGAGGTGACGGCACCTTCACATCCGTGGAAATTCTTGAACAAGTTGAAGACATAGAAGACGTCAGTAACGAGGAGTTAAACAGTGCACACAGCAGTTTGAGAAGCTGTAGTCTCCACACGATGGATAATGACAAATCTCATCTCACCGTCCCGCAGGCACAGTTTCGCCGCGGATCGCTGGACATTCTACACGGGGTTCGGGGTCCAGGAAGCCAGTCCACGTCATCAATCGGTCAGTCGAGACGGTGTTCCGCTCCAGTTATAACCGTGACAAACCTTAGTGTGTATCAACCGAAACAGAGACGGTCCCCCAAGCGGGCGGCAAACAAGGTTGGAGTTATGAACACCAACGATAGCAACGATGATGTGCAGGCACATGATGTTAAGCGTCGGCTATCGACTGTCAGTTCTGTATTTGGTGACGTACAGGTGGAAGAGGTTTAAGTTTTCGCCCCTACGTATATCTAGCATGAATGCTAATATTGTTAAAAATCTAATAAAGGCGTTTACAAATGGTGCAGATCCATCCAGGATCAGGATCTGCACCAAGTCATAAACGTCTTTATTAGATGATTACACTGCGTACAATCATTACTATATATATAGGTATACAGTGTTGAAAGAGTTAAATCGTGTAGCCAGCCTTGTCATTATAATGCTGAATGAACAATGTGTTGTATGCTTCTACCAATTTCATAGTGTTCACAAGTCAACCCTGTTTCGGCACCACGCGAAAATTGTCTCCATGGAAACAACTTCAATGTGTGTACTTACTGGTCTTTGTCAGAGGTGTAAATGCTATAACTGTCCATTAAAGGTACATGTCCACTAAGTAGGCACACACTGTTCTTTATAGGAATTACATAAGTGTATAATTGTATCAGTATTCCACCAGTTCTAAAAAAAATACAAATACCCGCTATACAGATATACTCATTTAGTAATATTTATTTTACTGATAGTGACTCGCGGTGGTATCAGGCTATTTTCATATGCAAATGAGGTATAACAGACTATAATTATTTATACTAATCCAATGATTCACATATTATAAAGTATGATCATTGCACACTAAAACATAAATACAGAGAATAAATAGTAATGTCCGTTAACATTTTAAGGAAACACGGTTATAACCCCTGAGGTTAGAAGACACCAAATGGTGCGAAACCGCCCAGGGTGTATGCAAAAGTAGTCCGGTATAAAAAAATAGTGCGGGTGTTTTGAGGTCACAGACACCGTTTGCTTGCAAATCTTGATCCATTACTACCCAGTTTCACTTGAGGAACATTTTGGGGTGCCTTTAACACCAGTTTTCAGCATATTTGTAGCATTTAAAAGAAAACACTGAACCTGTTGGTCACTTGATGTACACGGAGTTTCCGTGGCCAACAACTGTACACAATATTGGAGGATATGGCAAGGTTGGATTTTTCTTTCTTAGGAGTAAGTGAACCTATTGTTTAGTTCATGCGGAACCAGTACAGACTGGCTGCAGGTCATGTACAAGTGGGTCCCACAACATCCATACGAATAGTGAAAGTAGGAGAGACTGGCCTTATTGGATGGCATTCGGTTAAATTATATAGTAAAACTATTTGGTGGTGTCTAACCCTGATATCAGTGTGGAAATTTACGTCTGATATAAAATGTATAGTAATGCCATTATTACATTCGCATTATTATACAGTTTATATCCGACGAAAATTTCCACACTGATATATCAGGGGCGATAACCGTGTTACCTTAAAATGTTAACGCACATTACTATTTATTCTCTATATTTATTTTTTTGATGTGCAATAATCATACTATTATATTTTTCAGGTGACGTATTTAATTAATATAAATAATTAATGACATATCATGCCTCGTTTGCATATGAAAATAGCCTGATACCACCGCGAGTCATTATAAAGTAAAGTTAATATTACTAGATGATTGTATCTGTATAGCGGGTATTGTTAATTTTTAGAACTGGTGAAATAGTGACACAAATATACACTTATTTAATTCATATAAAGAGCATTTTGTGCCTACTGAGTGGGCTTGTACCTTTACTTTATTTACAGGCCTTGGTCCGTTACTTCACCTGTGGTTTTTTCCAATCGATGAACTTGAACTAGTTTCGGCTTCTTCTTGCTTGTTGGGCTAGATCTGAGAACCAGCACAACTGCAAGCCAAACTCAGGAAATCAGTGGCATAGTCGATTCATAGTCGATCCGTAACTCATAGACCGTGATTCTTTTCTGCCACTTTACAGTACGAGGTGTGTCCGTAACGTTCGTGGACACCATGCATATTAAGACCAAAGTACTGAAAGTACTGACACTAGGTTAGCTCCACAAGATTGCAAACAAGTATTATTTATTTATATAATGATGTTTAATGGTTTATCATCAGTTAAAGTCATTTTATGTCTGCCAACAGGGCCATATTAGTTATTACATGTATATGGATAGAAGGAATATCCCCAAATCAGAACAGAATATTTACAGAAAATAAATATAGTCAGTGTACATGGCTTCGCACACTTTACATATATTTTGATAATTATCAGAAACAAGTATAGGTTAGAGAATAGCAAAGGGTGCGAAAGTAGTAGTCGTCCGGTATAAATTAAATAGTGCGGGCGTTTTGAGGTCACAGACACAGTTTGCTTGCAAATCTTGATCAATTACTACCCAGTTTCACACCTTGGGGTGCTTTTAACACCAGTTTTCAGCATATTTGTAGCATTAAAAATACTACTGTTGGTCACGTGATGTAAACAGAGTTTCCGTGGCCAAAAAAATGTAAACAATATTGGGGGACATGACGAGGCTGGATTTTTCTTTTTTATGAGTAAGTGAACCTATTGTTTAATTCATGCAGAGCCAGTACAGGCTGGCTACAGGTCATGTACAAGTAGGTCCATCAGCGTCCATACGAATAGTGAAGAGTATGAGAGACTGGCCTTACTGGGTGGGATATTCGATTAAATTATAGTAAAACTATTTGGTGTGTTCTAACCTATTATACAAATAAAGTTCGATATTTGTTTGTATTTTGACAGATATGACACTCACACCGGAAATATTGTGTGTCACATGTCAGACAGTTCACGCGTCCATTGTACCTTCAATAACTTTTTACTGAATGATGCCTCAGTGAAGACGTTAGTAGCCGTTTATCGGGGACACATACCGCCACGCCCTCGCCTATATATATTTGCTCAAAGTTTAATGTAAGTGTGATAATAAATACAAAATGTACCAACCTCGTGGTGCTGCTGCCACTGGACGCCGCCAATTTGAGACCCGTGCACATTGTTGACTCACATAACATACCCATGTACCGATCATACGCCCCTCCCCCTGAATAATAGCATCGAAACATCACCCCGTGTCGATTGGGAAGCTGAAACGAAAGAAAGCATTGTAGGCAAGGCAAACGAACATTACTACCAAACATAACAAGACATAATACGTTAATACAGATGGATCTACGCACAAAAACATTTAACGCAAACTCGAAGTAATTTGACATTGACCTTGAGCACAGGGCCGCATAAGTTGTCCACGTAATTAAAATATGGGTGATGACTAATAAGTATATTATTGATTTTTTGATTGATTTATGTTTAACGGCCTATCGAAAGCTAAGGTCATTTATGGCCGGGGTCCCAAAATCAGAACGGAATATTTACATCGAAATAATTATTTATTCAGCCCTGAAATGAGGATTACCTGACCTGGTGCCAGGTCCATACCACACCAAAGTCACTTGGCCCATTCCTCTAAAAGTAATAGGATTAGGAAAAATCGTATTACTCATACAAGGGGTATAACCAGATTAAACCATCACACACAAGAATGCCAAAGACGTATTTGAAGGCCAAACCAGCTCTCCGTTCGGGATACCGATAAGGATGAATCCCGATCGTTAAATTAGCCACATCGCATGCTCCCACCTGCCACCCACCAGCCACCCACCAATAATTATATGAAGTTTCAAGCCAACCCGACTTACGGTTACAGAGATAGTAAATACACTGCATAAAAAAACGTTAACGCAATTATCGGATAGACAGACGTACTGATGGACGGACAGGTTGGCGACTATACATAACCCGTGCAAATTGTTTCAGGTTCTTTTTTTTAAAGTAGAGGGTTGTTCGAAAAGTAATGGAATTTCCGCAGCTGCCCGCACACAATCAACTCTGATCTGTCTATATAATGATAGTATAAATGTCCATAACTTGAAGGAACACCCGAAGCTGCAAGTAAATTCAACGTATGCTCCTCGTACCATTTCATAAAGAAACAAACTACTGTCGGCACACGAATTCCCTCTCTGGCAGCCAAATAAAACGAGGCACATTTGAAAACACAGAGGGTCAGAGAAGCGTGAATGCAGGCCACCAGTAGCCTATTTCACCAACCTTGCAAAGTATACTTTTCTAGCAAAGTATACTTTGAGGGAGAAATTTTCAATTTTATGATAAATTTATTATTTTTTATTATACTGAATTTATTACATTATCACAGCCAAAATTACATTATCACATATATTTGATGATTAAAAGTATGCAGGATTATCATTTTGGCTGTGATAATGTAATAAATTCAGTATAATAATCCTGCATACTTTTAATCATCAAATATATGCAGTCGTTAGTTCTATATGAAATAATGCATTTCAGGAAAAATAAATGATTACTCCCTCAAAGTATACTTTGCTAGAAAAGTATACTTTGCAATGTTGGTGAAATGGGCTACTGTGCAATGGGTGTGTGAAATATCAAGCAGATCCATGAAAGTAAACAGTAATTATGCACCAAGTATGTGACCTTGACCCTGGGCTTACCGGGGGCAGGACGATCGTGGATATTTCACAGAGCGGTAGAGCAATGCGTTTGTGAAATATCAAGCAGATCCGCACAAGGAAACCTACATTATAAGATATTTATCCGAAAGTTAAGGTTTCAAATGCACCAAGTATGTGACTTTTACCCTGAGCTAAGCAGGGGCGGGACGATCGTGGATTTGTCGCAGGGCGGTATAGGACCATTATAGGAATGCGTGTGTGAAATATCAAGCAGATCCGTGTAAGGAAACAAACATTATAAGATATTTACTCGAGCGTTAAGGTTTCGGGACGTACATACGGACGTACGGATGGACGTACGGGACGTACGGACGCCGGTAACACTATATGACCCCCCCCCCCACAATTCGGTGGCGGGGGCATAATAATTAAAGACATAACACTATTTCACAATTATTAAAGATGGGCCGTGGCCTCGGATATAATTATGTCATTGAACTTCAGCACCCTAGGCGTGTGGGGGGGGGGGGGGGGGGGTGCAGGGGATCCGGACCCCCCCCCCTTCCCCCGGCAAACAAAAAAAAAGCCGAAAATCTACAATACTCGAATAGTTGGATGACTTTTTTCGTGGCCTAGATGTCAGGAAATCGCATCTGCGGCGATCTGGCGATCTGGCCCCACTACTTTACGATTTCGCGCTCGCGAAAATTACAGACCCCCCCCCCCCCCCTGCAATGCATTTCCATAACTATTTACATGTATACAAAACATCAAATAATTTGAACATCGGTCTCGCCGTAGGCGGGGTCAAACCATGGGTCTCTGGATTACCGGTCGAGCGCGCTACCATTGAACCAATGCAGCCTCCTATAATTCGACGTCAATACATGTATATGAACCTGTAAATTTGCAAATGTATAAATTATTGATATTTGCAAATAACATAATGGACAGATATAACCGTTTGTTTTACATTATCGGTGTCTTCTGGTAGTGTTGTTTGTTATTGTTTTCCTTCATACACAACCGAATAACGGTGTCAAGCTTACAGTGCTTACATAGCTGGAAGTCGGTGTGATGTAAACAGGCCACGTGACACAAATTTGATCATCGTATCTTGGGGGAAATCCGATAGATTTCACTCTACGATACATCATATTCATCACAGAAAATATTGTTGTTAGAATATAGAGAATAGTAGGTTAGTGCCGTGAATGGGAAAACATATCTGGCAATGCTTAGGAAACGGGATGGGCGAGGCTCTGCCAAACACATCCCGTTTCCGAGCCGCGCCAGATATGTTTCCCATTCACGGCACTAACCTATTATTCTATTTATCCCGTCAACACCTACAAATGGCTTTTAAATTGCAAACAAATAACCCCAGTCACCCGCAAATATTCGTACGCAGTGATTAGGTCATATTGACAGGATATCAAAAATGTTTCACGGCACCGTGTTTCACGGCACATACGCACTGTGTTGACGGGATAAAATGTAAATATTAAGCAAACACATAATATTTTTATTTACTAGCCAACAATATAAATTTGCATTTAAACATCAAGCGATCCGTAATTGGTTATTATAAGCGTCCCAGAATCCTGAAATTATATAGGGAAACCGTTATTTTACCCCGGCGATTTTCCAATATTATCAGTAACTCCCCACAAGGAGGTGCATATAGCCCAATAATCATCGATGCCAACTTCGTGCTTCACCGGCGCCATGCATGGCGAATGTCTGTTCCGTACATATTTCGGCGTCTATACCGTATAGAATGTGTGTGAAACTGACGATGTTTTGACCGCACAGACATATTTTTGCTCCACTGGCTTCCGGAGTCTTTACCATCCAGTGGTAATTTTTTCTAAGTAATTTTTGACATATTTGCAATTAAAGTGTGGAAACGAGGGGCACATATTCGGAAATAGCATCAACCAATGATGTAATATCAAGTGACAGATTCAAAATTCATGCAGAAATGACCGTATGCGAGCTCAGTAAAGACCGTCCTCTCGCTTCATTTTCAAAATATTCACGTTTTTTTGTCGTTCCTGCTTATATTAGCGAGAGATGACCCTGACAAGAGCAACCGAGGGTAAAGACAACATTTATGCACATGATTACCACGTTTAGTTTTAAAGGGGAAAAGAGTAACAATTGAAGCACTTACCTTTCACTTACAAGTGTGCCATCTTGTGGATGCCTTAATTTACCGATCTGTACAACGTACACTACAGTGGTCCTGTTCCACGACCGTCATCATCGACGCCATTTTATTTTCGACGCCATAATGGATTTTGTACTTCGCGTTTTGGCGGACCGTAACCCGGAATGGTGATCTGTGGCCAGAATGTATATGGACTATGTATTCCCCAATACAGAGACATATAACTCTAAATCCTTGTCAAAAAGAAACAAGCAAAACATGTATATGGTACATATAGAATATGGTGGGTAATTGCGTCCATCGCGATTTCGCTTATTCGTCGTCTATCATGTGTCCTTTCCATGTCTGTGAGAGAACGCTAAAAGTCACAAGGTGCAACACGCAATTTCTTGTTTTTTTTTGCGTTTCGACTCTATAACAGGCAATATTGCGATACAAGCCACTTTAGCAAATATGTGTCTGTGCTTATGGGATTTGTGGTCAATGTAGCTCCTGATCAAATGAAGCACCCCTGTAACCTGATAACGATGTATATTGCTTATAGAACCATGGTGGTGTTTCTTTGATGGAATGGTGAACAATGCGGGCGAATCTGGATCTACGCTGGCCGCAAATCCCATGAGGTATATTTATCCAATCACAACCAAATATCATAATGTACCCCATACTCAACGACCATGTGACTTCGTAAACTGCCATTGATGAGTGGGTTGGATGAGGCTGGTGACTCCAGTATGAGTGCACCATGGTAATTAATGTTGACGTATGAATGTTGAAAACATTTCAACCCAACATGCCATAATTCCAATATATACAAACACTGCAGACCAAGATGAGCCGGATCGTAACGAGCCGTCTCATCAGGTTCTTCAGTGGTTGCCAGTATTTGAATATTCTTATTCACACACACCCTTTTCAGATGAATGGAATAGTCGAACAATTAAAACAGATTAGTATACATGTATGTCAAATTTGTGGGTGCAAGGATAACACTCGGATAAACATATTGTGATCAGTCCTGTAAGATGACATCAGTTCACTCTATATCATGTCGAGTGGCGCGTGGGAGGGGGTGTTTTTCAATTGAATGGGTTAGTGGAAACAAGATGGGATGGGGTAAGTCCAAACTGGATTTAGCTCCCATCTGCTACTGATCCCTTCAATTATTGGGGGCGTATAGTAGGGCCCCGAGTAATATAGTTACATGGCAAGTGTTCGGATAGATTAGGGACTTGTCCGGACTAAACATCGACAACTTCTTAATACCCACAGGCGACTGTCCTTTAGTCCGTTCACATTTGCGATATTCGCGACAGAGATGGTGGGGATGGGGGAAACCACTATGACACACATTGACACTTTCACAAACGGCATATGTAAGGTAAATTGTAAATTCTCATCCCCCATTCCTATGCCTATGATAACGACATAGAATGCACAGGGCAGCGATTAACCTTTTCAACATCACATACCTGTATAGTGGTATTGGAAAACAGTGTAGGTCCAGATGAGCCGGCTCGTGACGAGCCATTTCATCAGGATCGGCACTTTTTGCAAGTAATTTTCATATTTTTTAGAACAAAAACATCCCCTTTTCATAAATGGACTAGTCTGAAAATCATGTTGTGACGGTTGAATTGGTTGTAAAATTAACCGTGATATCAAAATCCATTCCAGTTACTGAGGGGTGAAAGGGTTAAACCGGATTAAACCAATTCTCCCACACATGAGACTATTTACAGCCGCCTATGTTAATCTTGCCAACATAATCAAAGCCTCTAACAACATTAGCTTTGTCTGGACTTGATGCTTACGTTTAACGGCTGCACTGACTCTATGGACTTGCACGCCGTCTGCATAAAGCATAACAAAGAAGAAAAAAAGAGAGAGACACTTGTCTGAATTAAGTGGTGAGGCCCGCCAGTGGCCCTATTGTTGGGTATTCTTTTGTTTGCGGGTCTATTTATGTTTAGTATAATGATCTTATGGTGGCAAATAAGGGACTCTGAAGGCGCGGTCGTTGTTGTTGTGAAGTGAGGTTAGGTGGTGTGAAGAGAGTCCACCGGCTTCACCGCTGAAGACCCCTGTCCTCAGGCCGACCCCGAGCCCGTCGCCCGCGATGCCATCAACCCGAACACGCCCAGCGGAGCGCACCATGTGTTTGGATTCGGCGGTCAAGCGTCCATTCAACATTAGCAATGCCAACTCGCAATCAAGCATTATTTGATTGTCTCAGCTTGAGTTATAGTACAGCTCAGACAGGGCCAATCAAACCGCTTGATTTCAAGCACAATATTCAAGTATTTTGACAGATTTGAGTAATAGCATTTCAAATAGAAAAAACCTGCAGGGTGTTCACGTTAATACTTAGCTATATATTGTTATTGAGAGACAATTCTACAATATGACACAACATTATTACCATAAACTTACCTAATAAAGTGTGCATTAGCAAAATGCTTAGGTCGCTCTCCACGAAGTAGAAAGTAAACAAAGAACAAAGAACGCTTCAAAACAAAAAAGTCACCCGCCTAAAAATTTAAAACAGAAAATATGCATGTACATTATACGATCTGGGCCCGGTTGTTCAAAACACCAGTTAGCTTAACGGACTGTTAAATCCTTAACGGACTGTTAAATCCTTAACTGAATGGTTAAAATCTCTGTTTTAACAGAGATTTTAACCATTCAGTTAAGGATTTAACAGTCCGTTAAGCTAACGGATGTTTTGAACAACCGGGCCCTGGTTTATGACACTTGTCACTTGTGTCACGGAGTGTGATACCATTATTAGGCACAATGTGTACCACTGTTGAATGACATTCGTGTTTAACGATCTTCAAGGGTCGAGCAAATGGTAACATCACTGGAAGGACACATGCTCACATTCCTCAAATTAGAAAACAACATACTGGTTGAGTACGTGCTGGGTCAGAAGAATACTCGACGTACTAATAAGAATATCTTTAGGACACAGGTGAATGCGACGGTAGACATGTTGTTCCCGCCTATCTGGATCTACGTCTCGGCATGTTTCCTCAATGACACCATACTCTATCTATCTATTTAACTACCGGTAGTGTGCATGCTCCATTTGGAGCATTATGATAGGTGTACAGGTGGCAAGTTGCTATGATCCGGTGCACTGATAGCAGAAAAAAACCACACACAAATAATGTATAATGCATTATTAAACCTTGAACAATCAAAGACAATTTGCCACTTAAAACTATTTACAAGAAGTAGATGTCTGCTACATTTATAAAATGTAAAAGTCGACAGTTCCATAGTGGTCTAATCCTTGGAAAATACGAAAATTTGAAAGTGTCAGCGTAAGCCAATTGTCTACTATGCTGGTAAGGGTTGTTATCGGAAGAACGAATGGACATGGGATTAGGACGAATTAGGTCGAGGTACTTTTATTTGTTGATATCAACCAGGCCATTGTGGATTTTATAGAAGAAATCCAGGCTAGATAAAAATCGTCTCTGAGTTTGGGGTAAGGTCGGCCAGGAAAAATCTTCTAGCATATCCCTAACATGACTACGGTTTCGCCAACTTCGACAACACCACCTAGCCGCTGTGCTCTGGACTTTCTAAATTTTAGCAATATATGTGTCTGTATGGGTACTCCAAATATTGGAGGCCAATTCCAATTGGGGTCTAATCAATGTCTTGTAGGCAATGTCTCGCGTGCATTTTGGAGCAACGGTTACGCCTGAGAAATACAAGTGTTCAATTGGCCTTGCTGATCACTTTTGTATGTGGGGGTATCCAGGACAGATTGTCATAGAAGGTCACACCGTACGGGGCGCCAAGTGGGACATGGCTCAATTTTGTCAACACAATTCATTTTTGTGCCACAAAATTCAATTCTGTGTCACAAAATTCACTTTTGTGCCACAGAATTCAATTCTGTGCCACAGAATTGAATTCTGTGTCACAATATTCAATTCTGTGTCACAAAATTCAATTTTGTGCCACAAAATTCAATTCTGTGCCACAGAATTCAATTCTGTGTCACAAAATTCAATTCTGTCAATTCTGCACACGCATGTAAGAAGGACTACCATTGGTCAGAAACTGCACTGGAGAAATGGGTCACGGTCGCCGATCTACACATCCAATGTTGATGATTCATTTCTCATTCTGCCGATGATTCATTTCTCATTCTGCCATTTTGCTTCACCTATCTCCAAACAGTCAAACGTTGACAAACTCATTCGTATTTAAACTCATTTGCGTTATAATTGTACACATAATTCATGTACATGTAGATCTCCCGCGAGTACTGACGTCATGTATTGTGTATCGTAAGGTACATCTGCCCCAGTTAAATCAATAATACACGCTCTGTAGCCTGTGTTCTGACTGCTGTCTGTGTTTATAAACAGAATGTGTGTATTGGGCCATTTGAGGAAACCATTTGTAGTATTTGTGTAGATACCATGGATACTAAGATGGTGTATACTGTAAATAATGCATGTAGACACATAGTTGCGAACACGTAACTTCGCAACTAGTAGACACAGATCCAATACCATTTGTTTCACAAGGTTAGATCTACTGTTAGAATACGACGTCATCTAATGTCATTTTCGAGCATAAAACGTTACCTGATAACTAGAATACCAGGCTAGTATATTTTAATATCAAGTTTATCAGGCTCGGCTCAGAAACGGTAGGAATTCCTCGGCAAGCCTCGGAATTCCTACGCGTTTCCTAGCCTTGCCTGATAAACTTGATATCCAAATACGCTAGCCTGGTATTCTCTATATATGGGCATGCTCTCAGGTCTAGCTATGTCCCGGCTACTTTATGTTTCACCCCCCTGTTTACATAATTGAGGGAAAATTCTGAATATTTTTCTTATTTCTCCTTCAAAGTATATATGCTTATATGGTGTGACCACTCATTTGTAATCATAATATAACCAAAATAACTGTCCATAAAGAAGTATAATATTGATATATTGGGTTATATTTTCGCATTGAAATATTTAAACCCCTGCAAGTGTACTCCACCATCTAGTGAAATGGACTAAGACCGATCTCAACCAATCAACGTAGAGATGACATAGACTATCCTACGCAAACTAATTTTTGTGGACAAAAATGAATTCTGTCCCACAAAACTGAATTTTCTTCACAAAACTCAATTCTGTCTTACAAAATTGAATTTTGTGACACAGAATTGACAGAATTGAATTTTGTGACACAGAATTGAATTTTGTGATTTTTAGTGTTACAAAACTCAATTTTGTACACATAATTAACCTGTCCTGCATGGCGCCCCGTACACCGAGTGCGAAAATTATTGACCAGATACCTATCATAGACCAGTCTGGAATTTGGTAGGTGACTCTCTGAGGGTATGACGTTTGGGTGCATTACATTTCATTAAAACCTTATGAATTAACATGTATATATATATATAATAAAAAATTAACGTTACACATAGGCCATACTTATCATAGGACATGTTCCTTATAGGCAGAGCTAGGGTGCTCCTATACAAGGCTGAATATCCATACTATATATTAGGTTACGTTTATACATGGTGCCGTTTCATGCGGACCATGGACATAACAGACCAGGACATAACGGACCAGTAGCCTATTTCACCAACATTGCAAAGTATACTTATCTAGCAAAGTATACTTTGATGGAGAAATTTTCAATTTTATGATAAATTCATTATTTTTTATTATACTGAAGTTATTACATTTTCACAGCCATTTTGGCTGTGATGATGTAATACATTCAGTATAATAATTCTGCATACTTGTAATCATCAAATATATGCAGTCGTTAGTTCTATATAAAATAATGCATTTCAGGAAAAATAAATGATTACTCCCTCAAAGTATACTTTGCTAGAAAAGTATACTTTGCAATGTTGGTGACATAGGCTACTGATTTCGTACAAAACGGAACAGACTAATGGACATAACGGTGCCATCGGAAGTATTAAGATCGTTTTCAGTCTATAGTACTTTATCATAGTTCAGTCCATGATTGACATATCAGAACATATTTACAAATCCCAGATAAATAAACATAGCTTACCATGTTTACAGATGTGCAAATTATTGGAAAATGGTTTCCAACAAAATGATCAGGGTTTATTGTGTTTGCAAACTTAGTATTAGTATTTTGCAGAAATTATTGCATATCGGACTTAATATTATACAATTATTCAAATGCAAATGACTGATCAGAGTTTACTATTTTTGCAGAAATGATTAAACATCGTACAGATATCAGGGGCGGATCCAGCATTTGGGTAACGGGGGGGGGGGGGGGGGGTGTCTAGTTGCGAAGGTAACACTTGCAATCTACTCCCGTACCGTCCGTAGCTAGCTAGGAGTAATTACAAGAGTTACCATTCGCAACTTGGGGGTTGTCCTATTGTTGAGCTCTACGAAATGCACTTTCCTGTGTTTTACGGCATTTAAATTCAGATTCCAACTGGTGGTGAACCGTGATCTATGTAAGCAAGCTCCGTGGCTGAACGAGGGGAGGGGGGCTTGAAACACCGCCCCTCCCCCCTCCAGATTTGTGAATTAGCATTTCAATAAAAGAAGAGAACTAGCGGAAATGTTTATATAAAGCACGTTTAACAATTGTTTTATTTCGCATTGGAACATAATTTCAATGATCTCGATGTGACGACTCAAATGACAAAAAACACAACACAGTATACATTCACAAAATCATCCTTGTTCCGTAACAGCATATGCTTTCGCACGCGCACGCGCACGCGCACGCGCACGCACGCGCACAAACGCGCGCGCACACACACACACACACACACACAAACGAGTGCAACAATGTACATATGATGACAATTAGATATATATATAGCACCATGTTTTTTTAATACTTTTCCCCATGGAAAGTATATGTTGTGACATAACATGTACGTATGTGGCTCTGACTGGTGAAATGGGGCTTATGGGATTTCTACCCAGTCTAGTATTCTGATAAGATATTATATACTCATGTAGCCTGATAACGATCTTTATCACATGAAAACCTTGTTATGACGTGTTGTAACCCATTTCATACATGTAATAATTAAGGCACACGTGTAATAACACCTGCAGCTAATTTGATTGGTTGGCCGCATTACCCTAATTACAAAGAACGGGAACCTATAATATGGCATATTTATAATACGTTTATTGCTAGTATTAAAACTAGTATTCAAAGTGGAGCGCCGTGGCGTAATGGTTAGTGTGTCGGACTACTGATCCAAGGGCCTTCATGACAAGCCGCGTGCGTTGTGTCCTTGAGCAAGACACTTTATCCACACTGCTCCAGTTCACCCAGCTGTAAATGGGTACCGATAATTCGTAGTTGCTCTGTAAATACGAATTACCGGCTTCTCTCAAAAAGTCTCTACCTCCGTTCATTCTCCCATTCTTGGGAGACGGCATGCAATGTCCTAGAGCCAGTGCCGCCGTTAAATATAAGCAAACAAAAAAAAGTATTAAAACTATTTTTCTCTGTGGCGGAGATTTTCAACTCGATGCGAACATAATCGATGCATGACGTCTTCTCACTGAAACGTATACCATAGATGTATGTGACTGTCTATGCGTATACGTATCGGATATCTCCACGTTGTATGCTATTTGGAGTGTGAAGTCATGTGATAAACAGAATCTCAAACCCGTTTCCATTTGATATAAGATTTATGAAGCTCGTCAGCAAGCTTAATTAAGCACCTCGGCGGATATGCCTGGATAACGGAGGTTTCGCTACCCTGCATTTTCGCGGCTAGAGGTTTCGCGACCCTACAGATAGAGGTTACGCTACCCTGAGTTAATTAGTACTGCGTTATAACTGGATCACAAGAATATGCCTACATTCTTGGGACCCAGGTGATAAATAACACTGTACTTTAATTCAATAATGTAATATTAATAGGATATTTATTAAAAATAAGAATTACTGAGGTAGCAAATTAGTTACATTATTTCTATAGTTTGCTAAAAAGGTTTGACAATCAGCAAAACTAATCTGTGAGTGCGGACATTTATTTTGTTTCCGGATATTTTTCTACACATATGAACTGCATGGTTCGGTTAATCTGAACTTCTTTATGGGGTAACTATGACGCACGAGTAATATGTGGCTGTGACTTGAGAAATGACTTATGGTCTATATGCAACCAGTATAGCCCCAGATCAGCATGCACGCCCGTGTAGTTTGATCAGGGCATGTACTGTTCGCCATTCCGTCTACTAAACACTCGCAATGTGTTAGAAGATCAGACGGTGTGGATCCACAAATGCTATAAGCACCGAATCTCCAATTGCAGGTATACATATATATCTTCCCGAGATCCCGGCAATAATTAGTTCATGTATAGATGGTGTTGCAGAGCCGCCACATGCCATCTCGTACATGCAAACATTTAGAATGTATATGACACGAATACTCTGCAAAAACAAAATAGCTACCCCGCTCCATACCTCTCGCGAGGGTAGAAATTTAACACCATCTCTTTAATGTAACGCATGGAAGAGTGATTTTTGCAATTGGTTATCCGGCATGTTTGATAAGTTAGCGATATACAACTGTCAAAGCTGTATCAATAAATTATTAATAAAGAACATTTGTACATGCAGAAATTGATTATTTTACCGTGTCAATGTGTTTATCTGACATTTACATGTATATCTTGTAAAGTTGATAGCTTTGTTTCGTTATGTTGAATGTTGAGCAACAACTAGAGAAAATATGGCTTCCATGGGAAAATGATTTCCCTGTTTTATTATTTCTGGCATTTACTAGTTCTACCTCAAATATTATTTGTTTAAAGGGATAAAATATACAGTTTATTAAATTTTGACATAACATACACAGGTTTGGGTATGTACTTCATTCCCTGTTTTATTATTTCTGGCAATTTACTAGTTCTACCTCAAATATTATTTGTTTAAAGGGATAAAATATACAGTTTACTAAATTTTGACATAACATACACAGGTTTGGGTATGTACTTCGAATGCATTTGCATGGGTCAAATTATAGCCGTAGATAACATATCGGAGGCGAATTATCATGATTATTGTAGCTACCTGCCTGTCTGCCTGCCTGCCCTACCTACCTCCCGACCTACCTACCTACCTACCTGCCTGCCTGCCTAGCCTAGCATAGCCTAGCATAGCATGCCTGCACACCATACTTACTTGCCCCTTGCGGTCCTGGTCCGTTATGTCCATGTTCCGTTATGTCCAGGTACCATTTATCCGGGTGGCACGATTTACCCAAATCTACCCAAATCTTACCCAAATCTTCATGTAATTACTATATGTGTTAATAAATACAGCTATACACATCATAATAACGATGTTTGTAGTGTACATACATAATATCTGTCATTAATTTGCTCGTACCATGGCCCATTTTAATGTTTTGGTGCAAACTTGAAATATTTCGAAACAAAGGGAGATTACCGTAATTTCCTTTTACTAGGAAGCCAAGGAAGATAATCCACTTTAAAATGGCTAAATGGGAAGGATTATTTTCTATTTAAATAAAATTAAATAAAAATTAAGCAGAACCTCTCTAATGTTGACATCCTTGGCGACAGTGTGTGTATAATAATATGTGTGTACAGAATTTTGTATCAGGGAAAACACTGCATTATTCGGTTATTCAACATGCATATTTGAAGCTGTGACGGGAGAAATGGAGTTTATGGGATTCGAGACCAGTGTAGATCCAGATGAAATAGCACACTCTTGTAGCCATATTATAAGTTATATTGCTTGTTAGAAGCATGAAGGGCATTTCATTGGTGGAATCGCGAACAATGCAGATCCTGATCGGACTGTGAGGATGTACAGGCTGATCTGGATCCACGCTGGTCGCAAAACCCATAAGCCCCATTTCTCAGTGACAGTCACAGCCACATGTATGTTTTATTACTTACCAGTAATGCTGGTATAATTTATTCCAGAACAATGCTGGTGGTGGAAGTTCTAATGATGTTCCTGCCGGATGTCATTATTCTGTTGTTCCCGAGGACTCCATACATGTCATTCCAATATTAAACATGACATCATCATGTTCAAGTTCAGTGTTTGTATTTGTATGTAAATGTCCATTCTTGTATATGTACGACATTAATATTGAACTGACACATAAAACCCATATCAATCAATCAGTCAATTACTCAATTGTTTGTTTCAATCAATCAAGTCAATTACTCAATTGTTTGTTTCCATTTTTGTCTATGTAGGACCATAATATTGAACTGACATAAAACCCATATCAATCAATCAGTCAATTACTCAATTGTTTGTTTCTCAAACGTTTTTAATGGTAATGATATGTGGCTGTGATTGACGAAATGTGACTTATGGTATTGAGACCACTGCATATATCAGGAGATAAACAGTGGTAGCAAAACCCATAAACCCCATTTCTCCAGCCACATGTACGCAACATAATTATACTGGGATAAATTGTGATAAATAACAGAACAATGTTCAGGGATCATTTGTATTCTTTTCTAAATCATCATTATAATAAATACATGTTCACATTTCATTTTTGGGTGACTGTATCTTGTCTGGAGTAGAACTAGTCGGTTCAGACCGTTGTTTTTTCTGTTGATTGCCTTTCGGAGACCCTGGTCGCTTGACTGGTGTGACTGGTTCAGACTTAATGTTGACCGCGATATCGATACCTACTTTACGCTTTACTCACAATTATTTATAGCGGCGAACAGTGAAGACCGTGATTAGATCATGCATGTTTAATTAGTAATAAGTTGCATACTTTCCAACGGAAAACAGTGTAGACGGTGATTAAACCGGAAATAGCAACATTTCACAATTATTTATAACGGCGAACAGTGCAGACCGTGCTTAGATCATGAATGTTTAATTAGTAACAAGTTACATGTAGTGTAAACAGTGTAGATCGTGATTAAACTGGAAATAGCAACATATTATATCGCTTAAGTAGTTGTGACGCGTGTCACGCGTAGCGCATCAAATACACAATGTGTTAATGTCGATACCCGGTCGATACATGTGGAAAACGTGATCAGATCATGAATGTTTATTTATCAATATGACCATGAATGTTTATGTTTATGTTTATATTTATTTACGACGGCGAACATTCCACAATTATTTATAACGGCGAACAATGCAGACCGTGATCAGATCATGAATGTTTAATTAGTAATAAGTTACAGACATACTTTCATACGGAAAAAAGTGTAGACTGTGATTAAACCGGAAATAGCAACATTCCACAATTATTTATAACGGCGAACAGTGTAGACCGTGATCAGATCAGGAATGTTTAAATTAGCACTAAGTAATCATATAGTACAAGTTAAATCGCATGCTTTTTTTTTGCATTTACAACGGCGAACAGTGTAGACCGTAATTAAACCAGAAATAGGGCCGCGAATAGAACACATATCACGAATTAGTGATTAATCGTCTATCATCATGATCATTCTATTTGTAAATAATTATATAATTATTATGATTAAAGGACAATACTGTTAGAAGTAAATAGCGACAGCTAATCTTATTACCGTACTTATAATTAAGATAAAATTATCGGTCTAAGTCACATGAACATACTTGCCTTTGATCTAGTGTACAAAGTCTGTCAATCATCACAGAAATCAGACTTACAAATCAATTAGAAGTAACATTTAATAATATTAACATATATTATAATATTACTCTTGTGATTTTCTCTAAGAAAGGGCAAACTATATTTTATTTGATACAATGTTATTCTTGTATTATTTTTGCTTAATTCTTCATGTTCTTTCGGATTATATCTAAAACTATTACTAAACAATACTAAGTTGGTATTTAGTAGTATAAATTAAAATTAAATTTGCAATTTCAATTATTCATACAATAAACGGGACATTACCGTTCTCTTAAATATATGATACGTTAGGAACCTGGTTTGCTCAATAGCTTTAATTTGGAGTTTTGTGATCAGATAGCAAACTCGTATTGGATCGAAATTAAACTGTGCGGATGCACGGCCTGGATCCACACTGATATAAACATACTATTTGCGAGCCAAGCCTCATCTACACTAGTCACTAAGCACATAAACTCAATTTCTTCAGTCAGAGTCGATAAGCAATGATACATTGAACGTTAGACAACTCAGACATACTTAATGAGGCACGATCACGGCAGTCTCCCTTTCTAATAATACTATATCGGTCGCTTTATCGCGGAAATATGTGCTTTCTTCTTCGTTTTTTCATCTAAAAACTTCATATCAGGTGACATACTAACGATATATGGTAGAAATAGTATATAATATAATAATACAAGTTGTTTTTAATGAAGATTTGGGTAAGATTTGGGTAGATTTGGGTAAATCGTGCTGCCGATTTATTCTTGTTGCCGTGTTTTCAACCTCATGTCGTTGTCGAGCATATCCACTTCCGGAATTTGTAAACACTGATTTTCAGAGAAAAACTATTCTAGACTATTCTAGTTTTCCTTATTTATTCAATGGAAATGAAGTACTGACTGAAGCAACAATGACCACAATCAGGGCATTCACATGCGACGATCTTTTCAAGTTTAATAACGTGTATGGTTGGCATAATATTGCATGCGGCTGTTTCCTATTTCCGAGCATTGCCTATTGTCGACGCCGGTGGCAGGTTCAAACTAGAGAACTGATAGTGCTCTGTTATTATGCCACCGGATTAATAGTTGTCAGTGGCATATAGCATATACTGTTCACCCTGTTTGTCTGTCTGTCCCTTTCGTTTCCGCGCAATAACAATACTATATGGCCGATGTCTTGCAATCTACGTACTCGCGTACCGTCCATAGCCTACAGGTGTCATACCAATTATCCGGACAATAAATTTATCGGACAAATGAAAATAGCTGTTAATTAAACAAATTCATTTGATCCGATTTTGCAACGAACACATCTAAGTCACTCAGGTGCTTGCTGTTTCCATGCCAGTGTGAATAATATATCGCCAAAGTAAACATTTTAGTAAAATTTGCTGAAAACATCCCCCCAACTATGTCCACAAGTTGTTTACAACGTCAAACGTCGTGCGGGGGCTTGTATCTGTCACTGCGCATAATTTTTGAAGCCCCTAGGCTATAGAGTTTTTCAATACTCTGTTGTGTGAAGCATGCAGACGATACGATGCATTCCTCCAATATCATTTTCAGACTGTTTAATACACAATGTACAATACAGAGCAGATAGGAAGGAATGCGAAAATGTATCATGATAGAAAAAGAACGAAGAACTACTTATCCAAAAACAAATAATAATTGTTTCAAGGCCAAATCGCCCCAAGCCATTTCGGACCCAAGCCATTAAACACCATTTCGCACCCATATTAATTCGTGGGTGAAATCGACAGGTGCGAAAGCACCAGTGTACGAAACGATCAGAATTTCCTTTATGGGCCTCATTACCGCAGATTTTTCTACCAAATTATGACGAGGTCAATCGAGTGCGCCCATTACGTCATTGCAGAGTTGTTCTATAAATACAATAAATTCTATAAATACGATGTTTTCCAAGAAGCGAATGGTGATTGTTTTTTCTGCAGAACTACACAATGCTGCTTACAGAGGCCTTGATAAGCTGCGTATTTGTGTATAAAATATCTGAAGACCCAATTAAAATTGAAAGCCATGCGTACCAAAACACAATTAAAACATCGAGTAATCAATTGGCTTGAAAATATATGCGTAATGATAATTTTACAAGGACAGTTTTCAATAAAATTATTGAAAAATGCCAAAGACGTTGATGGGAAAATCAGCCACAAAATCACCGCTAGCCTATCTGTCATATTTGGTTACAATAAGCGTCTATATCGATGATGCAGCTATATATA
Organism: Conchocele bisecta; assembly: GCA_029237695.1. Lineage (NCBI taxonomy): Eukaryota > Metazoa > Mollusca > Bivalvia > Lucinida > Thyasiridae > Conchocele > Conchocele bisecta. The sequence continues at coordinate 57,103,170 of CM055269.1, forward strand.
TAATAAGCGTCTATGGATGTTTTATAAATAGGATACGCACGGTCACTGTTTATTAGCTGATTACACGGTGACGGTATTGGTGAAAAGCACTTCATATGAATTTACGGTCGGTCGATTACGATTGTGGCGATTCTTTTTTTTAATTTGCCATTTAATACGCACATTGTTCGCAGGTGACAATGCGTAAGTAATTGCTTTGAGATGTGAAAAAAATAAGGATATGGCCGACTCGGCCATGGTCCGAAACGTTTGTGATGCGAAACGTCCGAGTTTGTGCAAATAGACTAAGTATTTTTTCATTCGGATATACTTCGAATGTTATTGTTTAAGATTTGACAGACCGCGGTAAATATGTCTTCAACAAAACGTGGAGAAAAAAGACGCAGCAAAGGCCCCAATTAAACATAATTTCTAATTAGTTTTAACTAACACTTAAACGATGTCATATGTACGTATTCAATGTTTTGTGTAGCCATGTTTATTGCACATTTTGATACCAGAATTGGAAATTACCCTATTCAATTTTACACAATGGGGTAACGGTTGTAAGGTACCCAATTGATAATTGAAAATACCCAATTGAAAAAAATATGGAGTAAAAATACTCAATCAATAAATCCTTATCTAGAGCCCTGTGTTTACACTGGTTTTCCGGCGATAACATTATGATTTTAAGGTGAGAATACAAGTTATAAGACGGTTATACATTTGTCTGGATAATTGATTGTCGATGTTAATTTTGGGGCAATCTTACGACTGATGATCTGACTCAATTTTAAGTGAGAAAGATGGCACTGTTTGTTAAATAATTTGCATGCATTGAGAAAGCAAGAACCGACGATTGTTCTGTGAAAATGTTATGCCCGTAGCTGCTATTTTAAGAAAAATATCATAAAACAACTGCCATTTTTGTCCGATAAACTAGAGGATCCCTGTAGGCAGAGTTATGATTACACTCATAGGATTCCTCTGCAGAATAGCGAATCAGATCTGATTTGCACTTTAGCAGTTAATTGTGACGTAGTTGAGACATTTTCCATCTGAAAAAAATATTATTATAATAAAAGTACCGTAATACAAACCTATTTTTCTGAAACAATTTTTACCATTGTACTGTAGAAGGTTTAGAAAATTAGTGTTATGCATTTACAGAAAATGGACCCCATCTTAACTTTTACATGTTGAATTTGGCTGCCACTGACTGGGTCATTTGTTGATTCTAGCTTAAATTTATTTTATCAGGTCATCTACATATTATGCAAATTTATGTCATAGCTACTTGAATATGTTACTTTCATAATATTAACACTTCAGTTAAAAAATATAGAAAATCTTTCACAATTAACTGCTAAAGTGCGAATCAGATCTGATTCGCTATTCTGCAGAGGAATCCTATGAGTGGAATCGTAACTGCCTACGGACGGTACAGGAGTAGATTGCAAGAGTTACCTTCGCAACTACCAAACTCTGGCCTTTTTTTGTATTTTGGGAAAAAGACCCTACTGTAGTTAGTCTGAACATTCTGCAGAGATATTTGAATCGGGCCAAGTTTAAACAACGTTCGATTCCGTTTGATTCAAATTTCTCAGCAGAATGTTTAGATTAACTACATAAGTTAATCATACGTAATGCTGCTAAATTTGCTATTGGCGTTAATGGCTGGAACATGGTCATAATTAAAAGGAAGAAACTGCAGTCGTATTGATGAAAACTAAGATTTACCCTGGACCTGATGGTCGCCGCCATTAATCCAGTGTAAACAATAGACCATGTAATCCCATCTAGCTGCTGACTTTTCTGCTCATTTTTTCTTCTCTTCTTTTTCCAATGTCGGATTACTTTAATATTTCAATACATCATACTGGTGTGCAAATGCCACACAATCATGCTGTCGGTAATATGACCTTCACCATTTGACCTTCACAACTGTGCTTATGAATACTTAATCACTTTTGGTTAATTAACATTGCCACTGTTTCTGCAATCTGCCACTGGGGGAATTTGTGTGCCGATAGGCCACATTTTCTTGTTCATAATTATAAAAATATAGAAAGTATGCAAACTTGCAAAGCCAGGTCCCCTGACTAATTTTCATTATATATAATAGCCCACGATGAATAGATCTATCGATGCAGGAATGATACCAAATATGCGTGCAAATTCCTCAAATTTCATATCCATGGGGGTGCGGACCCGGCGTTTTCGGTCGTTGTCTTATTGTTTCAAAATTTAAACATTTTCGATCAAAAATCATGTCTAAACATACTGTGACAGTGTCAATATCTTTGCTCCAAAATGCGCCAGAACGCAGGAAATGCGATGTAGATTTCAAAAAATTTCAGAGGGGGAATGCCCCCGGACCCCCCTAGTACTATCCCAAGCTCTGCTCGGTGGATTATTTTGAAATACTTAACTATTTTATCGAACGAGCATACATGTAGCTCTTTCGATAATATAGTCAAGTATTGCAAAATAGTTACGCCCCCCCCTACCCCGAAATCCTGGATCCGCGCCTGATATCAGCCATGGGTTGAACTCTATTGCATGTGAGTTTCGTCTCTTCTAGGTCAAGGTCAGGTGTGGTAAAATAAAAAGCAGATGAAATAGTAAAATTAATCCGTTTAACCAAGATTAATCTCAGCTAGGGGCACGATAGAAATTTCCAAAAAGGTTTATGGATAGATGATCAAACGTTTAACAAAACTTAATAGCCCCCATGAGAAATTTGGCAACATCATTTTTATATTGATCATTTTCAATAAGTTTCATTGTGGAAAATAAACAGCAAGTGACAAAATTTAATTCAGCACTGTAAGGGTTAACCCTTAGAATGCGGGAAACGCAAATTGTTGTCTACTGTCGATTATGGTTTGTATTCTTTGTCAATAAAAACATGGTTTGACAACACTTTAGAATCATTTCCATTGGAAATGATTCTAAAGTGGTGTTACGGTAAATTTGGTTTTGATGAGAAAAATGGAAAATGAAAAATAAACAGCAGACGAAAATTATAATTCAGCACTGTAACGATAAATGCCATGGAATTTGCCATGACTGTACTTCTATGTTTCTTTTTACTGACGTGTTGTTTCTACTTCAGGAACTTGGATCCATTAACAGAGACTGTATCCTTTACACAGACTTGCACTCTACCCAACACAATTGGGGTAGTGGTATACTGGAGTCAGAGTGTCCGTCCGTCCATCACAAAATTTACATGTACCATACGGGTCAATTTCTGTTTCCCTTGATGGATCTGCATGATACATGTATATACATGCATTACTCTTATGGTCCTCTATCATGCTGTGACAAATCTATGGACCAATCTTCAGTGCTTTCAGGAATTGGACTCAGAGCTCCAGTTAAGGTGCGTAATTTGTTCAACTTTGGGGGGAATTGGGAAATGGCAAGTTGGGGGTGCTTTAGAATCATCTCATTGAGACGATTCTAAAGAACTCCCAACTTACCATTTTTGGTGAAGAACTAAGAAAAATACCTTGAATATTTGGTCAAATTACGCATCTTAGCTGGAGCTCTGGGATTTAAAGGTACATGCCCAGTCAGTAGACACAAACTGTTCTTTATATCAAGGACATCATCTAAGATATTTTCTGGCAAAATCAACATTCATTAACCATTAACCCACATATTGATTGGCATTATTATACATTTTATATCAGACGTAAATTTCCACAGTGATATCAGGGGCGATAACCGTGTTTCCTTAAAATGTTAACGGACATTACTATTTATTCTCCGTATTTATTTTTTGGATGTGCAATGATCATACTTTATAATCTGTCAAAAATATAATTTTTTCAGGTGACCGATTTAGTTAGTATAAATAATTAAAAAATATGCCTCATTTGCATATGAAAATAGCCTAATACCACTGCGCGCCACTATCAGTAAAATAAATCTTACTAAATGATTATATCTGTATAGTGGGCACTCGTAATTTTTAGAACTGGTGGAATAGTGACACAATTGTACACTTATTTAATTGCTATAAAGAGCATTTTGTGCCTACTGAGTGGGCATGTATTGTACCTTTAAAGTGCTCCCTGAAAATTACCAAAAAAAATTCTGAACTTGGTATATTTTCTTCCTTCCTCATACAACAATTCCTGGAATTTTCATAAATATAAAAAAATAATTCCTGAAAATTAATAGTAATGAAAAATGAAAGGATTACCACATTTGACTATGTCAAGGTCAAGGACAACGTGGGGGTATTCTGTAAGCCCTAGTTTACTGACCAATCTAGCTTTGATTGTCAGGCCAGTAGCCTATTTCATCAACATTGCAATTTATACTTTACTAGCAAAGTATACTTTGAGGGAGTAATCATTTATTTTTCTTGAAATGCATTATTTCATATAGAACTAACAAATGCATATATTTCATGATTAAAAGTATGCAGAATTATTATACTGAATTTATTACATTATCACAGCCAAATTGGCTGTGATAATGTAATAAATTCAGTATAATAAAAATTAATAAATTTATCATAAAATTGAAAATTTCTCCCTCAAAGTATACTTTGCTACTAAAGTATACTTTGCAATGTTGATGAAATAGGCTACTGGTCCTGATTGATCAAGTGTTGATAGGTTGACAACCAAGAGTGTACATGAACATATGCATACTTACTGTACTTCTTTCTCTGTATTCATCAGTACTTTCATCATTCACTTCTCCTCGACCTTTTAACCCTTACATCTCTATCTCATTTCTTGTCGTCTGCTGTCTATTTTCCATTTTTATCAGCACTTTTACAACATGCTTTGACAGCACTTCAGAATCATTTCCATTGATTCTGAAGCGCTGTCAAAACATGTTTTTATTGAGAAATAAGGCAAGATATAAAAGCAACAGCAGACGACAATTGTTGTGTGTAGCGGTCTAAGGGTTAAAGGGGTTGTGGTATATGTCACCAGTGTAAACCTATATCAGCCTGCGCATCTGAAACTTGATTGCCAGTGTTTAGCGTGTTTAATTTTAAGGGTACTGCGATTTTATCATAGCGTTTCTTGCTCTGTTGATGACTGCGTCTGATGTTGTCACAAATCGAAACATGTATTGGCAATAGTTGCATGGAATCAACCTCCTATTGGCGAGGTAATTATCGATTCCATGAACCATGACTTAAGAAACTTCATATACTTCTTTATCATCATGCATATTTTCATTCTATAGCCCACCCATGCGGCTTTCATGCCCCAGGTCAAGGCCAAATGACAAATATTTATTGGTCGGACCAGGCGGCGGACGGGGGTATCCTTGAGCCCTTGCCACTTGCTCTAGTTATAAATATTCCTCAGCAAGTACTTCGTTCTTAAGCTGACAATCAGGAAGTTTGATTGGTCAAGACTGAGCTCCTCCGCACAGCCAATCAAACTGCTTGATTTTGTGTACAAATTTAGAGAATATGCCCAGAAAGTTTTATAATCAAGTGTCCTGATCTGAATATATGATGGGAAAGTTACCAGAAATCTTTGGTACCGTACATGGACATGGAGATAAATGTAGACCATACACTGGAACAATGTCGGCCCACAGGTGCAAGGCGCGTACCTGTAACATGACAAATGCCCTTTAAAAGTCCCATTACTGTACCCACCTGTTGTTGTCAAATAAGTGATTTTTGTCTCGCCCGCGAAAGCGAAAAGCGAGACATGTTTTGCTTTTCCGGAGTCGTCGGTGGCGGCGTCATCATTCAATGTTAAGTTTTCGTGTTACGGTCATTACTTCAACACCTTATCAGCTACAGTCATCAAACTTTATACATCCCTTTACTATGATATGTAGATGAATATAGGACTATTAAATTTCTCGGGTCCCAGGGTCAAGGCGGAACAAGGCGAGACGTTTGATTCCCCGGAATTCTTGTTAAAATAAAACAAGAAATGTGTCTGTCGAACGCGGATGCCACCTGCAGCATATTTGAGAAACTGTGACAAAGTGGTTAACCGAAAAGTGTGACGGACGAACTGACAGATGGACAGATGGACGGACAGACGGTCCAAACACTATATGCCACCCGTTTCTTCGAAACCCAGTGGCATAAAAAGTATCGTTTGTACCGTATTTAATTAAGGAATAAATACATTTGTTAAGCAAAATACGCATTGAATTTGAAATCTGGGGTATAATACTCTTTAGATACAAAACTTATCTGGAGCTATGTAGCCGATTTCATCAACATTGCAAAGTATACTTATCTAGCAAAGTATAGTTTGAGGGAGAAATCATTTTTTTTCCTGAAATGAAATTATTTCATATAGAACTAACCATGTGGTTGGCTGACTGCATAGCGACAGGCATAGATTAGGATCAGACTGTGTGGATGCGCAGGCTTATCTGTAGCGGATTTCACCAGCATTGCAAAGTAGGTATACTTTTCTAGCAAAGTATACTTTGAAGGAGTAATCATTTATTATGCCACCGGGTTTCGAAGAAACGGGTGGCATATAGTGTTTGGACCGTCCGTCTGTCTGTCCATCCATCCATCTGTCTTTCTGTCCGTCTGTCCGTCCGTCACACTTTTCGGTTAACCAATTTGTCACAGTTTCTCAAATATGCTGCAGATGGCATCCGCGTTCGACAGACGCATTTCTTGTTTTTCCTGAAATGCATTATTTTATATAAAACTAACAACTGCATATATTTGCTGATTGTGCAGATTATGCAGAATTATTATACTGAATTTATTACATTATCACAGCCAAAATGGCTGTGATAATGTAATAAATTCAGTGTAATAAAAATTAATAAATTTATTTTTATGCCACCGGGTTTCGAAGAAACGGGTGGCATATAGTGTTTGGACCGTCCGTCTGTCCATCCGTCTGTCCGTCCGTCCATCACACTTTTCGGTTAACCACTTTGTCACAGTTTCTCAAATATGCTGCAGGGGACATCCGCGTTCGACAGACGCATTTCTTGTTAAATTGAACATTTCTCCTTTAAAATATACTTTGCTAGAAAAGTATACTTTGCAATGTTGGTGAAATAGGCTACTGGTAACATGTGTGAGTCCTGCATCTGTGTGGTCCACTCACGGCAGTCTGCAAAAATATACTCTGCATGCACACATTCTCAAAAGCAACTGTCAGTCACTACCCGAGGTGCCAAGTGCTAGGTGGGGTGATTTGAGATTGGCGTCCTATTTTTAGTTTGACAGTGTGGTTACATTCTATGACACATGAACAATCAGCAGATATAACTCTCTCAGTTGCTCAATGGCCTGGAACTCGAATGAAAAACGGTGGCCATATTTTTTCCAAAAAAATATTTGGATAGTATACATGTGCCATCAACTTGTGTGTACTTATCATTCATTTATTATTACATTTATATGATGACCGAATGCTTCTATGTATGAAACGTACTATTGAGGGTACTCTGGTTTCCTCCTATATCAAACCCACACTAGACACTACTGTCTGTTCCACATTTTGCTGCCGATTATCTTTTGGCCATTAAACACATTTACTCTAAAAAATATTAACTGTCCATATTTTTTCATCAATAACAAAAAGTCACTCTCCCCGAATATATCTGACGTAAATTTCCACCTTAGTCTTACCTTAGTTGTTTTTTTTGGAGGGTGGGTGGGTATCATTCCTCGGCGAGTGCATTTTATATTGTATGTACAATAAACAACTTTATTCTTTCTCCTTTACGTGTATTAGTATGGCTTGCCATTCTACATGCAGTACCTGGCACACTGGCCGGAATACTTCCAGGTGGCTGAATCTCCCAGTGGAGAGATCATGGGATATAGTAAGTATATGGGAGGGTTGTTGTCAAATCTCCCTGTGGAGATATTGATATGGTAATATTATGAGGTTGTTGTAATTCCCAGTGGGATAGATAGGGATAAGTAGTAGTGGGAGGGTTGTTGTCAAATGTCCCAGTGGAGTTGATTATGGGATATAGTAAGTCTATGGGAGGGTTGTTGTCAAATGTCCCAGTGGAGAGATTATGGGATATAGTAAGTATATGGGAGGGTTGTTGTCAAATGTCCCAGTGGAGAGATTATGGGATATAGTAAGTATATGGGAGGGTTGTTGTCAAATGTCCCAGTGGAGAGATTATGGGATATAGTAAGTATATGGGAGGGTTGTTGTCAAATGTCCCGTCCANAGTGGAGAGATTATGGAATATAGTAAGTATATGGGAGGGTTGTTGTCAAACACTTAGCCATTTTTTGCGTCAAAAAATTTGTGCAAGTTTCTTCATCATCGTATAACATTAATATGACTTGATGGATTGCTTCAATATTTGGACATTTGATACATGCGGAACACACACATGCCGCCATTAACATGAACATGAGCTTTTTATGCCCGCTATGCGATAACAAGGGGGGCATATTGTGTTGCTCTTGAAGTTCCGTCCGTATGTCCGTCCGTGTACATTTTCATCAAAAAGTTTGTAAGCGCTTCTCCTTCTTGTAATATCTTCAATATTACGCAAAGGATTGCTTCGATACTTGGACACTTGAATCACATGAACATTTGTCACTAACCCACGCCACCATTAACATGACCTTGACCTTGGTCACCTTCGAAATATCGCTGAAAGACTTTGAAAAAGTTTGTAAGAGTTTCTCCAACATGCAATATCTTCAATATTACACTAAGGAGTGCTTCGATACATGAACACTTGAATCACCTGAACATTTATCACACACTCGTGCCACCATTAACACAACCTTGACCTTTGTCACCTTCAAAATGTCGCTGAAACACTTAGTCATTTCGTTAGTCGAAAAATCTAGTCCAGTATGCCATGGGGGCATATCCATGTTTTACATACATAATGTCTAGTTGACCTTCAAATGGTTGTGGAAACACTTAGCCATTGTTATGTCAAAAAGTTTCTTCAACCTTGACCTTTTTCATGTTTTAAGCATGAACTTCTCTGATGGTTTTTGTTATGCTTACTTTAGCACATGCCCATGATCATGTGATGGTCAAATGCCACGGCAGGCACAACACCGCTTTCTTGGCGGAATTTTTAGTTTAATATTATTTGACGGATTGCTTCAATATTTGGACACTTAATACATGTGAGCATTTGGAACACACTCATACTGCCATTAACATTACTTTGACCTTTTTTGTGTTTAATGCATGCACTTCTCTGATTGTTTTTGTGATACTTGCTTTAGTACATGCCCATGCTCATGTTACGGTCAAATGCCTCGACAGGCGCGACACCACTTCCGTTAGGGAATTCTTGTGTCTGTTACCAATGATTATTTGTGTTGTTTCAGTTATGGGTAAGGCGGAAGGTGGCGGGGAGGTGTGGCACGGTCATGTGACGGCATTGACAGTGGCATCCGAATGTCGCAGACTGGGCTTGGCAGCAAAGCTTATGAACAATTTGGAAGAGATCTCGGAACAGTATGTGAACATATAGTACAATAATTGCTATCATTTGTAAAACATAACCAGAGCTGCAGATCAGCTTTGTGTCTAAAGCGTACTATGCCCCCTGATTTCAAAATCATTGCGTATTTTACTTTTACAAATGGATTATTGATTTTCTAACTTTTAACTTTTTAACTTTATGACAGTATGTTCACTACTCTATTTGAAAATCAGTGCGTATTTTCACATTGTTGTGCATATTGTGTACTCCCACTTTTGACAATCAATGCGTATTCAGCTAAAATAATTGCGTAAAATACGCCAATACGCACCTTATCTGGAGCGCTGCATAACTACATGTACATGTATCAATGCTTGTCAAATGGTCATATTACACCATCACTACGCTGACATCAAAACGTTTGTATGGGTTTCTTTCACCAGCGATAAACTTCAATATATGTCGCAGAATTGTTTAAATACTTAGACACTTGATACCTGTGACCATATGCAATACACTCATGACACAAAGCAACTTAAACGTTCATTGCTCCAGATAAGGTGCGTATTTGCGTAAATACCCAATTAAAATTACCAAAAACTCAATTGAAATCAGAAGTAGTGAGTATCAAAAAGCAATGAAAAATTTATGGTATCTTTATCATGCTACAGAAAACAATAAGCAGACCACAATTATAGCATATTTTCTTATTTTTCCATGAAAACACATCTTGGTATTTCATTAGAATTGTCTCCAAGGAGACAATTCTAATGAAATACCAAGATGTGTTTTCATTTAGAAGCAAACTATTCAATAAGTGCTGATGTGTTTTCATGGAAAATAGGAAAATATGCTATATTTGTGGTCTGTTTATTGTTTTCTGTAGCATGTGTTTATTGTTTTCTGTAGCATGTGTTTATTGTTTTCTGTAGCATGTGTTTATTGTTTTCTGTAGCATTGTTTTGTTTATTGAAGTTCTGTAGCATGGGTGTTTTTATTGTTTTCTGTAGCAGTGTTTATTGTTTTTGTTTTCTGTAGCATGATAAAGATACCACAAATTTTTAATTGCTTTTTCGTACTCACTTACACTACTTCTGATTTCAATTGGGTTTTTGGCAATTTTAATTGGGTTACGGTATTTACGCAAATACGCACCTTATCTGGAGCTCTGCTTGATACATCTTAGCATTTGGAACATACTCATACCACCATTAACATGCCCTTGACCTTTTTGGCCTTCACATGGTTCTGGAAACACATTTTTTTTCATCAAAAAGTTTGTACAAGTTTCTTCATCATGATAAAACTTTAATATTACTTGATGGATTGCTTCAATATTTAGATACTTGATTCATGCAAGCATTTGGAACATACTCATGCCATCATTAACATGACCTTCACCTTTTGACCTTCACATCGTTTCGAAAACACTTAGCCCTTTTTTACGTCAAAAAGTTTCATCATTATATAACTTTAATATTAATTGACAGATTGCTTCAATATTTGGACACTTGATACATGTGGAACATACTCATGAATGTATGTTTATCTGATTGTCCTCTATGATGCTGTGTCAACTCCATGACCCGCTGACCCCAGCTAATCTCAAATGCCAAGGTCACAGACTTAAAGGGTGTTCCAAGCTATTGCCAGCTGACTGATGCCATTGTAAAATCAACCACACCTATGGCTTGGCTGCTCTTGTTAATATCCGACATTAATCAAATAAGGAAACTTTATCATTTGTGCATCATCCACTTTTATTGTCGAGTCTGCTTGCGGAAACGAGACATAGTGATCACAATGACGTCCGTCCGTCCGTCCGTCCGTCCGAAATCTGCGTTAAAGTTTTTAAATACCTTATATCTCTGCAGTCCTAAGTCACCTTGACTTGAAACTTCATATGCTTATTATTCATCATCCATATATTCATGCTGTATCCCACTCATGTGGCCCCTGTGCCCAAGATCAAAGTCAAATTACTTAGAAGTTTGCATTAATTTTTTGTCAAAATTTGCGTTAAAGTTTTCTCTGTAACCGTAAAGTCGGATTTGCTTGAAACTTTGTATGCTTATTGGTCATCATCCATATATTCATTTTGTGTCCCACTCATGCAGCCCCTGTGCCACAAGGTCAAGGTCAAATGACTTAGAAGTTTGCGTTAAAGTTTCTGTCAAAATTTGCGTTAAAGTTTTCACATACCTACTATCTCTGTAACCGTAAGTCAGATTTACTTGGAACTTCATATGCTTATTGGGCATCATCCATATATTCATTCTGTGTCCCGCCGGGGCGGGATCAACTGATCCTGAGAATAGTGCTGCAGTAGCCATTGCTTGTCGTAAAAGGCGACTAAACTGGCTTAACGATTGGGTTCATACTTTCCGGAACCCACTATACCGGATTTGGCCCTCATGTACATTTTTGGCTTTCTTGTACGTGAGAGTTGAGTCGGGCTATGCCCCATATATAAAAGTAAGATTAGCGCTAATCCTATTACTTTTAGGGGATGGGATAAATGATGCTGGTGTGGCGAGGGCCTGGCACCAGATCAGGTTGTTCTAATTTCAGGACTGAATATATATTTTGATTGTAAATATTGAGTTCTGAAGTCGGGATTTACCCCCCTCGGACAGGTGGATACGGGACACGACCCCGTTGACCCGTCTGCGTGTAGACTCCCGAGGCTTGTTACTCTTATTTAGAAAACTGAACTTTAAACTCTATTCACTCACTCACTCACTCATTCTGTGTCCCACTCATGCAGCCCCTGTGCCTCTAGGTCAAGGCCAAATGACTTGGAAGTTTGCGTTATTATAAAATCTGCGTTAAAATTTTTACATACCTTATATCTCCACAATTGTTACTCTTATTTACTTCCAATACTTCCTTCTCATCATCCATATTTTCATTCCATAGCCTGCCCATGGTCAAGGTCAAATGACTTTGAAATTTGTATTAAATTTTTTACATACCTCTTATCTCCACAACACTTACTCTGATTTACTTCCAACATCAAATACTTCTTATTTATCATCCATATTTTCATTCTATTGCCTGCCCATGTGGTCCACATGCCCAAGGTCAAGGTCAGCTGACTTTGAAATTTGTGTTAAAGTTTTTACATACCTTATATCTCCATAACACTTACTCCGATTTACTTCAAACTTCCAATAATTCTTTATTATCATCCATATTTTCATTCTATAGCCCATCCATGTGACCCACATGCCCAAGATCAAGGTGAAATGACTTTAAAATTTGTGTTAAAGCTTTTACATACCTTACCGTATATCACCACAACCGTTAATTCAATCTTCAAATAAATACACTCTGAGACCATCAAATGCCTCGGCGGGCTCGACATGCCGGCTGCGGCCATCTGGTATTAAACCATACTTCATCATCTTGCTTTAATTAATGAAAAACAAATATCTATGGGATTTTCAGTTTTGGTGAAATGTCTACCATCCAGACACCTATAATCGTGCTTCATCAGTTTTCGTGCCCACGTCATATCGCGTGATTGACGTATAACACATTACATTACGTCACGTTCAGGGATTCCGCTGGGGAAAATAAAAAAATCGCCGATTTTTTTTCTCTGAAAATTGTAATTTTTTATCGCCATTTGTTTATTTTTATTGCCAATTGCGAAAGTGGCGATCGCCAGCAGAATCCCTGCACGTTCGGACACTGGATAAGAGCAGCAAACATAAATCAATGTCGTCGTAGAAAACATATCCAGATTATCTCTCTAAATGTTAACTTAAACCCATCCAAGAAAAACCAGCGTTCATTTTGCGTAATTCTACTAATATATTTTTTTATCTTCATAATTTTGGCTGAAATTTTCATTTTAACCCTTTCACCCCTAAGTAAATGGAATGGAATTTGATACGTTAATTTTGCATCCAATACAATGATCATAAAATGACTTTCAGACTAGTCCATTTATGAAAAGGGGGTGCTTTTGTTCTCAAATATATGAAAATTACTTGCAAAAAGTGCAGATCCTGTTGAGACGGCTCATCTAGATCTACACTGTTTGCCAATACCACTATACAGGTCTGTGAAAGGGTTAAAGTAACAAACTTCAATTCCCGTACAGCCACAGTGTTGGTGACACATTTTGGCATGTAAACGCTGATTATTAGTGCATAGAGGGGCCCAATGTATTCCAAAGAATGAATGCTTATTTAGTATTGAGATTTATAAAGGTTTTATATTTTGAGACTCAGAATTATTGAGACATCTAATACACAATATCATTGTATAACATTAATATTACTTGATGGATTGCTTCTATATTTGGACACTTGATACATGTAAGCATTTGGAACACACTCCTGCTGCCATTAGCATGACCTTGACCTTCTTGACCTTCACATGGGCAAAAAGTTTCTTGACCTTTTTGGTGTTTTAAAGGTGCATGCCCACTCAGTAGGCACAACATGTTCTTTATAGGAATTAAATAAGTATATAATTATGTCACTATTCCACCAGTTCTAAAAATTATCTCACGTATTGATTGGCGTTATTATACATTTTATATCAGACGGATATCAGGGGCGATAACCGTATTTTCTTAAATTGTAAACGGACATTACTATTTATTCTCTGTATTTATTTTTTGATGTGCAATGATCATACTTTATCATCTGTCGAAAATATTAATTTTTCAGGCGACTCATTTAATTAGTATAAATAATTAAATACCATGCCTCATTTGCATATGAAAATAGCCTGATACCACCGCGAGTCACTATCAGTGAAATAACTATTACCAAAAGATTATATCTGTATAGCTAGCACTTGTAAGTTTAAGTTACACAATTATACACTTATTTAAATCCTATAAAGAACATTTTGTGCCTACTGAGTGGCCATCTACCTTTAAGCATGCACTTCTGACGGTTTTTGTGATGCTTACTTTAGTTACCCATGATCATGTTATGGTCAAATACCTCGGCAGGCACGACACCGCTTCCGTGGCGGAATTCTTACATGACTTTCTTAGAACCAGCATCGCACACATACACAACACCCTAAAGCCAATGAGAATATCGGGAATTTTGCGAATAGTTCTTAATTAGAAACAAAAAGAAGTAACGTCCTCATAATATTTTTATATTTATTTTCATTGAGGATGCCTCCATGATGCAGACCCTCACACGCTCATGTCCCGTAAGGCATGAATACTGGTATATCCTATGACGTCCCTGTCTGCAGTTACGCCATATTACACAACGTCACTAAAACGGCAGCCTCCATGTCAATGTTTCATGTGTTGTCATGTGAAATGATGGAGGGATAATTATCTTTGTTGATGATTTATACTGTTCAGGCAAGTCGTTTATGTAGTTGCGAACAATAACTCTCGCAATCTACTCCTGTACCGTCCGTACGGGAGTAGATTGCAAGAGTTAATGTTCGCAACTAGTCGTTTATGCTACTTGTATTATACTTTATTGTCGCGCCTTCTTTAGCAGAGGCGCGACTATAGTCGGTGCTTTTTCCGTCGTCGTCCGCGTCGTCCGCGTCGTCCGCGTCGTCCGGGTCGTCAGTTTTTTGTCGCGCCTGCTTTAGAGCAGAGGCGCGAACTAATAGTCGGACGCTTTTTCCGTCGTCGTCGTCGTCCGCGTCGTCCGGTTTTTGTCGTGCCTGCTTTAGCAGAGGCGCGACTATAGTCGGCGCTTTTTCCGTCGTCGTCGTCGCCCGCGTCGTCCATTTTTTTTGTAAGGCAAATGCGTTAAAGTTATTGTTTTTTCACAATGTCTCTTTAACCCCTTGCCAGACTTTGATAATATTTCACATCAATGTTTGTCTAGGGATGATGCTTCACTACGCACACCCCCACATCCAAATTCTCAAGGTCAAGGTCATTTATTTACTTGTAATGTTCACCGGTTTTGTAACAGAAATGCGTTAAAGTTATTGTTTTTTCACAATATCTCTTTAACCCATTGCCAGACTTTGATAATATTTCACATCAATGTTTGTCTACGGATGATGCTTCATTATGCACACCCCCACATCCAAATTCTGAAGGTCAAGGTAATTTATTTACATGTAATGTTCACGGTTAAATGCCTCGGCAGGCGCGACACCGCTTCCGTGGCGGAATTCTTGTTTCTTTAATAAGCGCATGAAAACCGGTAACTCCTCGGTACATGTATGGCCACTAATTGTGTATTGCAGGAAGCGGTGTTACTTTGTTGACCTGTTTGTCCGTGTGTCCAACAAGGTGGCAGTGGAGATGTACAACAAGCTAGGCTACAGTGTCTACCGCCGCGTCATTGAGTATTACTCCGGCGATACGGATGAAGACGCATTTGGTAGGTCTCGGCAGCTCTAATCTGTGAACCACCTCTTTCAGTTCCCTCATTCTAAGGACAATTTTAGGGGTATTCAAATTTTGAAATATTTATTTCACAATGAAAGTCTATGTTGTGACCAATAATTTGAACCATCTCAACAAGACGGTTCAAATGGTGGTTACAACATTTATTTTTGATGAGAAATAAAGAAATTATTTGAGATTTTCCATCAGTAAAATTCTGTAACCTCAGAATGTAACTTCATGACAGGTAAAATGCCCGTTAAAAAAATCCCATTACCTCACTATATTTTTAACACACAGTACAACACCAGGTGGGTGGGGTAACGAACATTACTATTTATTCCCTGTATTTATTTTTTGATGTGCAATGATCATACTTTATTATCTGTCGAAAATATAATTTTTTCAGGTGAGTAATGAGTGTAAATAATTAAAAAATATCATTCCTCATTTGCATCTGGAAATAGTCCGATACCACCGCGAGTCACTATTAGTAAAATACATATTACTAAATGATTATATCTGTATAACCTGCACTTGTAATTTTTAGAAGTGGTGGAATAGTGACACAATTATACACTTATGTAATTCCTATAAAGAACATTTTGTACCTACCGAGTGGGCATGTACCTTTAAAGTACTCCAAGAAAGTACTTCCTTTGAAGATTTGTGCCTAATGAGTGGGCATGCACCTTTAATACGTTCATAGTATTTCCATCCTTCTGGTCCTTCGGATGTGACTGGAAACTGAGGTGCTGACCCTATATGACCTTAGCTGTTGCTGGGACGTAAACCCATTCACTTTTACTTTCTCAGCATGCATGCTGCATACAGACAGTGCCACCTATCAGAAAACACCCATATTTAGTGGTTTCTCACAAAAAGAATTAACACTTGTGATAATTACATATTCAAATATATATGTGGCTGCGACTGAAGAAATGGGGCGTATGTGTTTTATGACCAATGCACAGGTGGAAGACTCGGACCTAGGCATTTTTTTGGTGTCATAGGTCCGAGTCTTCCACCTGTGGACCAATGTAGATCCAGATCAGCCTGTGCATCCGCACAGTCTGATCAGAATCTGCACTGTTCATCCATCAATGAAACATCCATCATGCTTTTAACAATAAGCATTATTGATCATGATCAGACTACAGGAGTGTGCCATTTGTCAGAAGCTACACGGGTCACAAGTCCCATTGCTCTATTCACAGCCACAGGTGACAGGGAAAAAAAATCACATGACAGTATATATATACATGTAGTGTATTATCTATACAAGTAACAACAGACTATCAGATTACTACTGTCTGTTCCACGTTTAACATGGGGAGTCAATTTCCAAAATATTTCGTTTTTTGATCCTAAAGGATCAAAAAACAAATATTTTGGAAATTGACTCCGACACCTGACGAAATAGCTTGAAAATGATGTAACTAAGAAAACAAAAGTTAGATTTTGAAAATCGGTCCACAAATAATTTTTTATTTTTTTTAAAATCTATTTTTAGCCTCCATGTTAAATTCCCATAGGAAAATCGTTTTTTCGCAATAATATTTCTTTGGGGAGGGTGATTGTTTTGTTATTGATGAAAAAGTACTTTCTTTTAAATATTTTTTAGATTTAATGTGTTTAACGGCCAAATGTTCGTCGGCAGCAAAACGTGGAACAGCCGTGTATGAATAGAGAAATGGGACTTGTATAACAGATGGTGTTTAACATGCATGTTTCTTGTATCTTGATACAGATATGCGGAAGGCGTTATCTCGAGACGTGGACAAGAAATCAGTCGAACCAATCACTCATCCTGTCCATCCGGAGGAATTGGAATAACGTGGTTGGGTGTGTTACCATGGAGACAGGCCAGTTATGGGAGCCATTGCTGATATTTGGGACTCAGTATGGTTCAACTTGTTAACTCTTATCATTGTTTTGGTATTGGTCACCTTTATAATGGAAATTGCATGGAGATCAAAGTTTAATGAAGAGTATCGGAATACATATCGGAAAGATGACCTGTAAGCAAAAATAAATGGCTGTGATTATAATAACAAATAATAACAGACTTGAGAAATGGATATGCCGTAATGACCCTAATTATTCGGACAACATTTATTTGGGGAAACATAAAAATATATGGTTTCCCCACAACAGTGACGGATTCCGCTGGCGATCGCCACTTTCGGAATTGGCGATAAAAGTAAACAATTGGCGATAAAAAAATTACAATTTTCGGAAAAAAAAAAAAAAAAAAAAAAAAAAATATATATATATATTTATTTTTTTTTCGAAAATTGTAATTTTTTATCGCCAATTGTTTTATTTTTTTTGAAGTGGCGATTTTTTTATTTTCCCCAGCGGAATCCCTGAACAGTGAGCATGCCAATATTTACCGTTAGTATGGCAGTAGTGGTCTTATCACAATAACAATGGTGGGTGGCAGGTGGGAGCATGCGATGGGTAATTTAACGAACGGCGATAATCCTTACCGGTATTCTGATTGGAGACCTGGTTTGGCCCTCACATATGTCTTTGGCATTTTGTATGTGACAGTTGAATCTGGTTATACCCCTTTTATTTGTATTACGATTATTCCTAATCCTATTTTAAGGGGAGGGGCCAAGTGACTTTGATGTGGTATAGACCTGGCACCAGGTCAGGTTATTCTAATTTTAGGGCTGAATATATTTTTTCTTGATGTAAATATTCCGTTCTGATTTTGGGATTTCCACCCCCAAATGCAGCAGGTTAAAATGGATTGAACCCATTTGCTTGGCCTTACATGACCGTAGCTGTTGATGGGCCGTTAAACAAAAACAAACAAACAAACACAATAACAATGTATTTGGATACAATTTGTTTTGGGAAACCGCTATTTAATAGGGGTTTCCCAAAGCAAATTGTGTCCAAATATTTATATGATCCATTTCTCCAGTCACAGTCACAAATATTTTGAACTATTATTCAACAAAGTAAAAATTTATTCAACAAAGTAAAAACGAAAAAGGAAATTGGTCTAACCTATAATCACAGTCAGCAATATATTATACGGTGTCCTGTTGGGGCCATGTTACAATTTCGCGTTTTAGTCATCTCGACCTATACTCGAGATGATTGTAACATGGCCCTAACGGACACCATAAGATTAATATGGACCACTGACTTAAAAAAGGTACTTTACGGCATTGCCAACAAATTAAGGGGGCAGTGGAAGAAGAGGGCTAAGTCCTTATGGACTGGGCCCCCTTCTTTCACTGACCCTTTCAAATTTAGATTCTAATTGTCTTGCATAATCTATACATATACTTGTGTTTGAATCTTGTTATTGGCCGATGGCAGTGATTCTACTTCAGTGAACGAGAGGCGAACAGCGTAGACCCATATCAGACTGTGCAGATGCGCAAACTGGCCTGGGACTACGCCTGTCGAAAACATCGTAGAGTACCTTTTGTCAGCTGGGGGCTCATCTGGATAAATTTTTGGACAAACTATACCACATGTATTGGAGGCTACAGACAAGATATGTTGACCAGTAGCTGGCCTGTCTGGAGGGAAACACACCGGATTATCCTTAACCCTTAGACCGCTGTCGTCTGCTGTTGCTTCTTTATCTTGCCTTATTTGTCAATAAAAACATGTTTTGACATCACTTCAGAATCATTTCCAATGGAAATGATTCTGAAGTGCTGTCAAAGCATGTTGTAAATTATTATAAAGTGCTGTCAAAGCATGTTTTTGATGATCAAAATGGAAAATAGAAAATAAACAGCAGATGACAAAAAAATTAAGATAGCGGTCTAAGGGTTAATACAGCCCATATTTGTTCCTCTGGTTCTACAAATGAGCAATTGCCTATCGTTTACATGTCGTTTTCACTTTTTTAATTAAAATAACAATGTTTTTGTTTGTTTTAACTTTACCATCGTTTTTGTTTTCTTGATTAAAAAACAATGTGTCAAGTTTAAACCTAAGAAAACATTGTTTTCAACATTGTTTTCTATTAAGTAAAAAACAAAAATGATGTGTAAACAGTACAACTTGCATTGAAGAAAACAACAAGCGTTTAAATAGTCGATAGCCGGGTAATTAAACAAAATATTG